>OY540817.1:18227099-19477099 GCA_961205875.1 Sialis fuliginosa
CGAAAAATCGAAAAAATTCAAAGGGGTATACCTTAAAAAAATGTCGATTTTTGGCCAAATTTTTTTTGTCTGATTTTAAAGTATTATACATGTCAGTATATAGATTTTGACACGCTGATTTCAAATCCGTCAACTAAAATCAATTCCGACCACGCGTTTAAAAGTTATAGCTATTTTTCTCCAAAATTTTGATAAAACTTAAACTTTGAGAGGCCATATCTCGAAAACGGTTTGAGATACAGACCTGCGGTTTGAAATGTTCAACTTTTCACTTCATTTTCTATACAAAAAACGTACTTTTGACGAAATATAAAATTAAAAAATTTTTAACCAATTTTCATGCTTCAAATTTCAACTTTCTACATAGAAAAATCAATTTAAAGATAAGAAAATTAGAATGAATGATCCTTATTTGTTCTTTTGAGTGTTAAAAAAAATTCCAATTTAAAAAATCCGTTTGATGGATACAAAAAAAATGACAACTAATTAGTGCCACTATGAAGACGATTATAATTCTTTTTATGTAACTAATAATTATCGGATAACAGCAAGGTAAAAACAACAAACACATATGATAATTATTCATCGACATTTATTGTTATTTAATTATATTAAATTGCATGCACAACAACGATTTCCACTTAAATAAAATGTAATTTCCACCGTATATTTAGTGGTGCATTGCAAATCAAATATGCAGAAAGCCACATTTTGTAATTAATCATTTAAATCGTACTCTATGTTATACCAATTGATTTTTGAAATCAATTTGTTTAATTGGGATGTTTAATTTCACATACATCCAATAAAATTAATCCTCTCTATCGTTCAAACAATATTTTACCTATTCACTTTTATCAAACATATTTATTTCATAAAAAAAGTATCATACAATAGAGTGCATTCGGTCAAAAATTAAAACCCCTAAAAACCTATTTAATGTAATCTAGAAGTAAAAAAAAAACATTATAGAAAATTTATTCATACTCCAAAAGTTAATCCTGACCTCAAAATATCAATTTAAAAAAAATGTACTTTTCAAATGTTTCAAAAACGCGCCATGTTGCGTGACGTCATAAGCCACTGTTGAAATGTCAGTCAATGCTGAAATATACATGTGTCAACGATAAACATGGAAAACGCATGCATATTATTTCGTGCCTTCAACTCAAAATCCTCCTGGAAAAAGATTTATAACTGTACCAGAAGGAAACTAAGGAAAAAATTAAAAGTAAGGTTATTCTATATAGTTACAATATGTACAATAATAATATACTCGAGAAATTACGGCTTTCTAAGGGCAAGAATGCCAAATTTGACGATTTCGGCTCATTGCGTTCAAACTTTGTATATAAACAACATTAACAGCTGAACTATGACGTCATAAACGTTTCAACCAATCACATCGCGTTTTAAATGCGAGCTGTTTTTTACGAATAATTTAAAACTAAGCAATAAAAAAACAATTTGTTCAATGCTTTTATTATTTCTAGCCTAATCTTTGCAATTAAGTAATAAAAAAGTTATATCAAAAAATTCCGGATTACTCTATTGATTTTTTCAATACATTTTCATAATTTTTCTACCTGAATATCACAAACGAATATTACATGTTAACAACATGTTAATTTGAAAACTGTACTTCTTCCCCCATCCACTCAAAATACAGAATTAAAGTAATCAAAAAAACATACATGCTTTTGAATGTTCAAAAGTTCAAATAACCTGAATATTCTCAAAGCTTTACTTCTTTTTTATTTCTCTATACACATCGTTGACATTTGTATCTTCGTTAAAAATGTTTTGAGATATTAATAATGACGTGTTTTTTGTCTCCGGTAAGTATACGAGAATCAAAACCAAACCTATGAGGCAAGATAAAACCGGAATAAAGTAAAAATAAGTACCAGCATATTTAAATAATATCTCATAACCATATTGGATAACTAACTGCACTATATAATAATAAACAAGTGCTATACATGACGCCAACGCTTTTAATCTAGGAGTAAATACTTCGTTCAATAACAAAAATGGAATCGTGTACATCCCGAAATTAAATGAAAATTGATACATGAACAAAAATACTACAATAAATGTATCCGGATATGGGATAACAGGATCACCTTCAAAAGATACTGTAAGACCCATGAGAAATAAAGAAATAGGGGTAAGAATACAAGAAACAATCAGTACGGGCTTCCTCCCTAACCTGTCAATAAAGAATATCGATACAGCCATCGACCAATTACTTATGTTATGAATTATTTTGTGCATCGAACTCCACGCCAGTCCGTGCCTGGTGAACGCCTCCTGTATTACATGCAACTGCAAAACTTGCGATCCAGTTAGCTCAGATAATGTAAACAAAAGAAGTACGACGTGCAAGGCCTTCTTGTTCCACTTGGATTCAAATAAACTGCGAACTTGTATGCACTTATAGATATTTGAGAACGTTGCAATATCTTCGAGTTCTTCATTATTGTCTGTGTATCTTTTGAAAAAATTCAAGCTCTTTGTTGCACTTTGCATATTTGATCTCATAGCGTAGAAGAAAGGTGTTTCTGGTAAATATAACATGAAGCAAATGGTTATCACGGGGACTGTTAACGATACAGCAGCTGTTGTGTAAGCAGATTCACTGTAGTTAATTAACTGTGCTAAGAGTCCAACGAAGAAATATAAAAACGGTTCTAGGGACAGTCGGCCACGTACACTAGATGAACTTATTTCACTGACGTACATTGGAACCGCTAAGAAAGCCATTCCGATTCCAATACCAAACATAAAATTAACTAGAATAAGTGTGTTCACTGTAAAATCGTATATCACAAGTATCCAAGCTGATACAAAAAATACCATGGACAATATAATGGCAAACTTTCTGCCAACACAGTGAGCTATTAAAGCGCCTAGAAATGTTCCTGGAATCATCCCAATATCGATTAACAAGAACATTATGTGTTCTTTTAAAGTTGGCATGTAGACCTCCATGCCCTCATGTAGCTCTGATATGTACGGGGTAAATCCAGCACAGGTCCCAGCTGCTAACATCGCCAGTGATGCTGTAACAGATATTTACTCAATGTTAATTATACATTGCTGGTAATGATCATTGCCTTTTAAACTAATGAAATGCCACTCATCGCTTGTCGAAAATATCAAATATATGTTTTTTGTTGTAGAAATTTTTGAATGATTTTTACACGCTAATTAAATGGATTTCTGATTATCTTATTAACAATTGAAAACTATATTTTAATCTTGTGATTAAAAAAAATGGGTGTGACTGTGTCGGGATGCACAGTCGAGGGAGTGGAGTTAAATAAAACGTTATTTCTTATGATTTGTACAAGCATAAAAACAATTAATTAATATTTACTAACAAAATTGTGGAAATACGAAATATACTTTTTATTTTTTTATTCAATTTAAAAAACTTTAATCAAAAAATTAAAAACGTTACTGCGTAGAGAATTTTTTTTTCAATTCATTTAATTAATATTTACAATCGCAATCGTGGAAATACAAAATTTAATTTTTTGCTGTTGTTTTTTTGTAATATTAAATTTATCACTCATTAAAACTGATTAATTGTTTTAAATTTTACTTGCACCTCGTAGATCTAATCGAGATCTATAATTTGAGACCAAAACCCACTTGGCAGCTGCTCTGAGTGTGTAAATATACTGATTTTAAATGTACGCTGGCACGCAAAACTGATCTTTACTCAAGTTAACTCAAGTTTTTGAAATGCCCACAGTATCTGACCTGAAACTCTAGACGTTATTCACGCCAAAAAATATAAAAACACCATTTTCGTAGTTATAAATATTATTTCCACAAACATTACAGTGGGCATCTTCAAGAAAAAAATATCCACTGCAATAAATACCAAAATAACGGCAAAAACAATATAGCTTGCACCCAGAAAGCAACTGCAAAAATCTATTTTTTTAACTACCAAAAAAAAATTGTCTACGAAAAAAATATTAGAAAATATACTATATTATATTATGATAATTTTTACACAGGAAGCAACTGCAGAAATTTATTTTTTTAACTACAAAAAAAAAATTGTCTACGAAAAAAATATTAAAAGATATACTCTATTATATTCAAATAATTTTTACACAGAAAGTAACTGTAGAAATCTATTTTTTTAACTACCAAAAAAAAAAAATTGTCTACGAAAAAAATATTAAAAGATATACTATATTATATTCAAATAATTTTTACACAGAAAGACAACTGCAGAAATCTATTTTTTTAACTACCAAAAAAAAAACAATTGTCTACCCAAAAAAATATTAAAAGATATACATACTATATTATATTCAAATAATTTTTACACAGAAATTAAATGCAGAAATCTATTTTTTTAACTACCAAAAAAAAAATTGTCTACGAAAAAAATATTAAAAGATATACTCGTACTATATTATCTTCAAATAATTTTTACATGTATCAAATAAATAAGAAAAGAAGCATGTAAAGCAGGAACCGTTAATTATATTTCCATTAATTAAGTGTAATAACGAAAATCATATATAAAAGATGATGATATTTTGTTTTTACATCTTTTCATTTACCAAATCTTCTTGATATAATTAATTATCTCCGCATGAAAATTAAAAATATTTTGATACAAAGCAACGATGTGTTTTTTTTATGTAAATACAAATTGATAATACCCTTGTTATGATATTGGAAAACGTAATATTATAGTTAATTATTATGTCGGATGTGTGCCTACACATTTCCTTTTAAAGTAATTAAACAAAACAAAACTCATTTGTTTCATATTTAAATTAAAATTATTAAATAGATATACAGGTGACTGTAATTGTATATTTTATACTAAAACAAATATATAAGTCTACATAGGGAGGTGGTGACAAAATGGGTATACGATTTGTTCGTCGCTGACAGCAACATGTAATAAAGTTTTTAATATAACGAATCGATCGAGCTTGGAGGCCGCTGATTTTTTAAATAAATGAATTTCAAAATTGCAAAAAAAAAATATATTTTATATTATTAGTTAGTTTAGATATCATAATTGCAGAAATGATATTTGATATTTTTTATTGTTAGATCTTCACACTTTTGAACTTCTGCCCTACGAACAGATCATTTAAAAATTTCTGCCACCACTTACCTTACTAACATATACCATCACATAACAGATTCTACTATATTTTCATTTAGCCCATTTAGAAGACAAAGAAAAAAGTTATTTGTAACTTAATTTTTAAACTGTCTCTCCTGAAAAAAGGTAAACGTGACATCTTCTATCTATTACGTCTATTTTAATTTATTTTATTGAGGCATAGCCTCCATATCCTACCACGGACCAGGATTTTAAGATCCCTACATAAGCTAAAAACTTGTCAATATATTTGTAATGATCGTGAAGAAAAAACGAAATTAAAAATGGTTATTTGTTGGTAAATATTCATTGACATTTTTTTTTAAATATAAAAAAAACTTTTTTTTAAATAATTTGCATTTTAAAACTGACTAAAAAGCAGAAAATAACATTCGGTTAGACTCTTTTCATTCCAAATATTACATTTTTTTAAAGTTAATTTTATTCATACTAGAAGAGACATGTTTTAAAACTCTTCTAGTATGAACAAAATCAACTTTTTTTAAATGCAATAAAAAGAGTCTTGTCGGTTTTAAAAGGCAAATTATTTTTTTAAAAGTTATATTTTTTTATTAACAAATATACAAAACAACCTACCTATATTAGTTGCCAATTGTTGAGGCCAGTTTTTCAACTTTTTCTTATTCTTCCCTTTTTTTTCGAAATTAAATTCAATATCATTCAATAGTTTACCCACCATATAATCATCTTCATTTCCATCGAATATAACTCCTTTTGCTCCTTTTATTAATGTGTTCAACAGAATATTATCAGCCATTATGTACAAAACTAAATAATAAATAAATAAATAAATAAATAATAGATATTCTGACCTCGGTTGCCGATTTGATATTAAATAATTTAGTCATTGAAGAAATTATAACGCATTTATGGTTTTTTGTTTAGTATTTCCTGTACATTGCGGTTAAGAATTAGCCAGAATTTATTTTATTATAAAAGTATTCATTGTACTTATGTATATGCATTATGCGTCATTTATAATTTTTTGTGTAGACCATTGGCGCCAGCGCCCAGGGGAGGGGGGGTACCTCCCCTCAAAATTTTCAGTAGGGGGTAATGACTTCTTCCCCCCCCCAAAAAAAATTGTATCATATTTTTAGGGCGAGTTTGAAGCGACGTACAATTATAAAAATCTGTTTTTTGTACACTAAACTACAAAATTATCTTTCTGATAAAAAATTAACTTTTTTTAATTTCAATGCAGAACAATGAGAAAGCAACAACAAATGTTTGGACGCAAATTACTCAATCAAAAATGGTCGTAAAGTAATACAAAAAAAATTAAATTGAAAAGAAGTCTAATCTAAAATTCCCAAAACCTGTAGAGCCTTTTAAAATTGATATACATTTTTGAAAAAAAATTTCGACGTTTTATCTTAAAAAAGAAGTTATCCTTAAGGATATTAAAATTTTTTACAAATGATTCGAAAACTAGAATTTTTTTCAAACTTTTAAACTTGTTCTTCGACCATCTTTCGCGGAAATGCAGCCATTCAAAATACCTAAAATTATTGAAAAAATTTAGTGATCCCTAAATTTTGGAGTGTAGTGTAATTTTCTTACTCTTAAAAATTTTTTAAAACTGATGTTAACGCTCGCAAACAATTTATAAAATGTAATCACAAAGACAAAACAAAATAAAAAGTTAGTATCTCGGTTTATTTTATTTTTTTATTTTAACAAATAATACAATAATAAGCAAGTTAAAAAAAATTGAATTTTAAGAACCCCATGTAATGTTAGGTCAGCTTAATTTTTGAGGTTCGTACTGCCCCCACAAAAAAAATTGTTTCCAGCCTCACTGATTATATGCATTATAAAAAAATTATAAAATGACACATAATGCATATCATTATGCATCATTTTTATTTTTTTATGTGTAGACATATACGCAATTGTATGATACGAATATTTATAATTAGTGATTAATATCATTGCATATTTTAAGTGCTATATTTAAAATAGTTAGCGGAAAAAACAAATGGAAATGTTTATGCGCAAATATCTGATAAATGAAACTTTATCTAACAAATTTTGTGGTCAAGAAAGACATTGAAAAAATGTTTTCATATTTTGTTGACAGAATAATTTCTTATCAGATTAATAAAAAAGTGAATACTGGCATCAGTCATGGATATAACCCCAGTAATGGCTATTTTTTATTTAAATGTATTGAATTAGAAATATTTGTTGATATTTGATTACTACCATTTCTGAATATTAATCTATATACATTTAACTGTCTTACAGCGTGATTTGATGACAATTAGCTAATAGGTGTCAAAATGGTGGACATTTCAACTAATTATTAGTATAATTTATTTATTAATTATTATATTATCATAGCAACTACTTTACATTGTTTCAAATTTGACGATTCTTTCTTTTATATATTTTGTGTCGTAGTACTTAACATTTTGTATGTAATCATTAGCAAGTGTCCATCACTAAGTGCTTATTATTGAGTTTATTTTATCCATTACTGGAGAAAAACATAAACAAAATAAAATACTATAATTTAAAAAACAAAGTACATTTGCCGACTTTGGTAATTAAATTGGTTAAATAAAGAGTTACTTGTTTTATTCGTAACATGAGTTCATGAGAATTACAAAAAAAAGCCCGTCAATCACAAAAACAGTAAAATATGCTCTTATAGCGGCCATAACTGGTACCAGTACCTTATTAATTTATAGAAGACACTTCACTTACAAGAAACTAATTTTTAAATAGCTTTTAAATTTTTATCTTGAAACGTATTTTTTGATCAAAGAAAATAATGTTTTTTTCATATAGAGGACCAAAACCAATAAGTATGGAAATTTTTTACCTTTTTAAAATTATGCTTTTTTGTAGAATTTTAATCAACAATTTCAAAATTCAAAAAAAATGAGTACATTCTGAATAGGTTATTATTATTTGTAGTTATGAATATTAACTATTTTATGTATTAAATAAATATATTTGATAAATTCATAGTAAATTCGATTAATATTCAATTTATTTATAATTTATTTTGGTTTCAGAACAGCACAATATAATTTTCTGTATTAATAAATAAATTAATTTGATACATATACATTTTTTAATTAATTTATTCTTATTGCGTTCTTTTTTTCATTTTCATGGCTTAAATTATTTATATAAAACATGAGTATGATCATATATTAATGTATGATGTTTTTATAATACATTACTCAACCGTAGCGTATCGCTCTAGGGGGGGGGGGGGGGGGGGAGATAATCAAAGACCCCTTTTTGAATAGTTTATTTAAAACTCGAAATAATTTATTGTTAATAATAGTAACGTATTTGTAAGCTCTGCAACCTTGAGCAAACATGATTTTCTGCCCCCCCACCCCCCTAAGAAAGTAAGAGAAGAATATTCATGCTACCTTTTATTTACAAGTCAATCATCAAAGTTAAAAAATGTTTTAAGCACACAAGAAGTTGATTATTGTAATAATTTTGGGTTTTCGCGACTCAAACACACCTTATGGTGATCTGCTTGTACCTACGCTTGCTAGGTTGCCTCCGCCTGCCACCCCCTTCAAATTGCCCTTTCGCCCTTACATAAATACATACCTACATCACTAATTAATAATACATACAGTAATTCGAATTGCAATTACGTAACATTAATATTAAACCTATTATCTTATTGAAAAACAAGCTTGAACTGAGCAGCAACACTCAATGTTGCCAAGGCCAGAAATATAAATAGCAACCCTCGTATAAAGATCAACGTCTCTATGTCTGTCTGTCCGTTAGTCCGCTTATAACTCGAAAACCACTTATCCGATTTACGTGTGTTTTTTTTTAGGCAAGATTAGATTTTTTTAAAGGGAGACGTGCACACTTAAATGCTTTGTCTTCTGAATGATTCATTTTACTCATTGTATTATTTTATTTAATAAAGCAATATGATATATTCATAACGATTTTAATTAACTCTATTAACCCCTACAGCACGCACGTTATTTCTCTTCAGTCGGTTTCAATTTGCATAGAAACTATTGAATGTACTATAAGAGGCATTTCAATAAACACTGTATCCTATTGCGTCATTAATAACTAATCTTAACATTACTTAGATATTAGTTTCAAACAAATTGACCTATTTTCATCAAACAGAACAAGGCCGTTCGATAATTTACTCAGTTCGATATTATTGAATTTGAATGGTAGATCGGTCAAAAGATAGGCAAATTAGTTTCGCTTATACACAGGTTCTTGCTATAAAACATATGCGCAGACTGTACAGAGAAAACAGGGTCAATCACCCCCAGGCGAATTTGTATCAAAAGTTCTATGTCTACTCTAAATTTTATTTTAATAAATAAAACATTCATTTATTTATTTGACGCTTCATCTCACAGTAAAAAAAACATTAATTTCTTATATTGAATACTTTACTATAAAAATAGCTCCCCGAGGTAAAAATTAAAAGTCGGCGCCATTGATTACTGTATAGGCAAACGTGTGTACATATTTTGGTAGATATTTACTTATATGAATATAGAAACTAAGAAACCTATTGAAGTTCTGTGAAATACCTTACAATATTGTTATTACTAGTATAGCTTATGGTCGAAATTCGACCAATATTTTATCTGCCTTAACGGCAACATATATACACATAATTTTTTTGTGCACATCTATGGCACAGTACCTAACCTAACCTGCTTTTACAACAAAAATTTCCAAATAAAAACACTGCAATTGAACACGAATTGAAATCTCTATACGCATTCTTTACGTTTGACAGAAACCCAAAACTATTTATTTTTGCCGCTTGGTGGTGCTAGAAGTATTGCTATGCTGTTGAACGACGCGAGGGAAAATAAACAAACAGCGAGGGGAAATCATGTGGATATGTTAACTTTATTTTATCTGCCTTAACGGTAACACACACATGATTTTTTGTGCATCTATGGCACAATACCTTTCGAATGATATATGTTTCATTCACCTTCTTTTATAATAAATACTAACAATGGTGTTCTCCTTAATAATAAACTTGATAAAATAAAATATTTTGAAAGTAAGAGAACTTATTTTTCTTTATAAAACTGAAATATTAAATAATTAGTATTCTTTGTTAACAAACAATTTATTATTGAATATGATGAAAAAAGACATGAATAATATTTTTGTCATATAAAAAAATTTGGTGAAGTCTGAAGAGCAAATTTAAAATTCTAAAAGCCCCAAAATGCCTATATTAATACCCCTCCTTAAAACACAAGCAAAATCTGAATTGTGATATTTGTTTATCTGGAATTGATTTGTATTGAAACTAATTGTTGAAATCCACAGAAAACATTGAACAGCTGTCAGTTGCAACTAATTAATTTATAAAGCTAATTATAAATAATATATGTATAACAACAATGATACAATACATTTAAGGAAATATTGAACACTAAACTTAATCGAAAAAATTATTATTTTGAAAAAAGTATCAATAGATCAAATATGATCTTTTTATACAGTTGGGGTAAATCTATAATCTATATACACGGTTTATGTATATATTTATATGTCTTGAACTTAATTTTATAAAACAAATTTTCAATACAAAAATTGATTACATTTTTGGCAACATCTTTGGAAAATTTTACAAAGTACCTACCAACATTTTAAATTAAATAGCAGCTACTCAAGTAATGCTTTATAAGAAGAAAAAAGTTTAAAAAAAAAAACAAACATGTCAAAACCTTAACATTCTCTTTGATCTGAGATTATAAAAGACAAAGAGAAGAAGTATGAAGGAAATACGTTTTACACATACATATATAATTCGTTTTTTCATCGCCAGACGGCGCACAGTGCTTCCGTATAAGTGTTTATCTAGCAAAAATAATAAAAACCGTCCAAGTATGTATTTTTAAGGTGGTGATTATAAATATGACAAGGGTTTAAACGTATCTCGGAGTAAAAAATAAAAAATAAAAAAGAATAATAAATAGTGAGTATAACAAATTACATCTTTAATAAAACTTCATATAATTTTCGAAAGACCAATTAAATCATTATTTTAATAAAATTGTTTTGGATATTACTTCACAAAATCAAATTAAGAAATCTGTTTTTTTTTATTAATTTTTCAATTTTTATCAATGATGGTTGTTTATACCGAAAAAAAAATTACTTGTTTGTATCCTTAATATAAATAAAGCTCAACGTCTCTCTGTCTGTCTGTCCTTTAGTGCGCTAATAACTCGAGAATCACTTATCCGATTTACGTGTTTTTTTTTAATTCAGAGGTACGTTCTCTGGACAGGTTATAGGCTATATTTTGTTACATTAGGTAACATAACAACTAAGCAGTGACGATAATAGTAAATCAAGTGGGAAAAAAGTTTGCCGCCGGCGTGCTTTTTTGCAGTCGTGCCTAAACCATTCAATATTGAATAAAATAATGCCGTAAAGAATTGTGTAGAAACAAATATCTAAAATAAAGTCGTTGTCTTTTGATCGTCAATTGTTTATTTTGTTTTCAATAATTAACTTTTAAATTTATACAGAACAAAAATTATTTGTACTTTTTGTTCTGATTCGTTTTTGTTAGGTAATTATTATTACAATAATAACTAATCGTATTTGTACTATATTTTTCAAAAATCTTAAACAATAATTCCGTATTAAACGCGAGCAAAACCGCGGGTACAGCTAGTTTATAAAGATGAAAAGGATATGATTTGTTTTTGTCTTCGATTTTGATTAATCTTTCACTTAAGTATATATCTCATTATTAACTATTTAAGAAATTTTCTTAAGGAATCAAGTAGATATTACAATTTTTAAGGCCCTCCTCTATTTTACGCAAACCTCGCTCCTATTGCTAAAATGAAAAGTCGGCGTCTATGCAAGATACTATTTTTAAAATATCAATAACGTCGTATCCCTGGAATATGACGTCACAAAATAAAATATAATTATGCACAAATAATCAGGAAATATTTTCTTCATGAAGTTTAATAATTTTCCTATTGTGTGAATCCTACAACCCATGATTCCCGATCGTCATGTTCGTCTGTCCTAAATGCTACGATTTGCCCGAAGCTATTCTTTTCCTACACTTTGTGTCCCTGTCTATTCAGGGTAAATAGGTCAATTTAGGTAAAAAAAATAAACAGTAAATAATAATAATAATAACAACAATAAACACATAAATAAACAAACAAATAAAACAAATAACAGAGGTTATTTTAAGACAAATTTTCAACTGTAAATACTTTTTTTTTACAAATTTTCAACTACACAAATTAGCTTTTATAACTGCAAATACTTTTTTTCTCTCTTACAAATTTTCAACTACACAAATTAGCTTTTATAACTGCAAATACTTTTTTTCTCTCTTACAAATTTTCAACTACACAAATTAGCTTTTATAACTGTAAATAATTTTTTTCTCTCTTACAAATTTTCAACTACACAAATTAGCTTTTATAATTGCAAATACCTTTTTTTTTTTTGTTTTTTTTTGCTTTTTTGCTCCACACTGAATATTTCTCGCTTACAAATTATAATTACCTTTTTTATATTTTTCTTTCTACTTACAATTTTTCAACTACACACTAAAATAACCCAACGAACAAATAAATACACAAACAATTAAACAAATGAGTCTAAAGACTCGATGGAGTATAAATAAAATACACCTAAATAAAAATAAAAAAAGTTTAATATTTTATATTATAAAATCAATATTCCTTATTTTACATTCGCTCTGAATAACATAAGTTTTAAAATATGTGAAGAAAACATGTCTTACAAGCACATACATATACACTTAATTCGTTTTTTTCACCACCAGCTCTGTTGACTCACAATCTGCGTAACAACAATTATTCATCAGAAGCCATCTTGTAAGACAAGTCTTCTTCTTGTTCTCCGCATACACACGCACGCACTTACACCAGAGTTCATTACATATGTAAAGCAAAATAAACAACCTTCTGCTTACGCAATGTATGTGGTACTCACATACATATGGATGTGTTTATTACATTATATGGGCCAGTGGTGTGCCCGTGAGATGGCCAACCCGAAACCATGTATTAACTAATTATAGAACGCTTTGTTGGGGTGCGTAATAGGTTCTATAAATAGAAATAGTTACTATTTGTTGTATAAGATAAAAATTATCTTTTTATTCCTTGCCATGTATGGGATTTGGAGGAGACTATGTAAAAGCAAAAAAAAAATCGATCTCCGAATTCAAAGTTTTAATCAATACTTCAAGTAAAATACTTGAAAAAGTACTTTTTGGTATCTAAAATACATTTACAAATTATAAAAATTACTTGATAATTCAAATACTTTTTGAACGTAATACTTAAATTTAAAAAGTAAATTACTTGAAGTACTTTACGTTTAAAAATAGCCTAAAGTACGTACATTAAGTACTTTTTTAAAATACTTTCATTTGATACTTAATTTTATCAAGTAAAGTACATGAAGTTCTTAACAGTACTTTACAAGTATTTAACAGTACTTTACAACTACTTCACATTTAAAAATAGCTTGAAGTACTTAATACGTTAAGTACTTTTTCAAAATACTTGCATTTGATACTTAATTTTATTAAATAAAGTACATCAAGTGTTTAACAGTATTTTACAAGTACTACATATTTAAAATTAGCTTGAAGTACTTAATACTTTAAGTACTTTTTTTTAAATAGTTGCATTTGATACTTAATTTTACCAAGTAAAGTACATTAAGTACTTAACAGTACTTTACAAGTACTTCACATTTAAAAATAGTTTAAAGTACTTTTTTTAAATACTTGCATTTAATACTTAATTTTACCAAATAAAGTACTTGAAGAACATTTGAAAATAGCAAAAATTACTTGATACTTCAAATACTTTCATTTAGTACTTCAAGTAGGTAATTTCACTGAGTACTTGTGACAGTTCTACGTTAAACAAACATTTTTCATGGCATGTCTATCTGTCTGTCGGTATGTGTAGCTATCCCAGAATCCATGTATCATATGCATAAATCATGATTTGTAGCAACGATATGGTTCTTCGTTGAATCAAAGTTTCCCATTAAAATTAGCTTGTATTCTTATATGTGACTTGTGAAAGTTAAATACAAATAAATAAATTTGTGTATCTTTATAACATATAAAAAAACCGGATTGCGGCTCTCTTTGGCCTCATGTGTGCCCACCTCTAATCTATAGTCTTTTGGTGACAACAAAAATACGTCTTTTATGGTCAGACCACGCCCCTTTACCCCGATCACCAATAAGCTGTCAACTATTTCAAACACGTAGAACTGTGTTTGTTTACAAACAATATAATTTATTATTTATTTATCAAATATTATATATGAAATAAATTTCATTATCCCCTGTCTCTATAAATATTAAATTAAGTAATGTTAGTTCATTTAAAATTGATTGTTGTATTTCAAAACTTGTAATTCCATTGTTTATTTTTCAAATCATTACGGTTTGACAGTTTTTATTAAATTATAATCCACTATGCAGTTGTATGCAGATTACTTCACAGTAGTAAAAACAAGCTGTGGGCGTGTCTAACAATGCGCAAATTGGTACTGTTCTAATTATGTGAACAATGTATTTTCAACATAATTTTCATTGAAGTTTTATTGTGTAACTTTATGGATTATATGTGAGGGTATCATATAAAAAATAAATATAGCAACTATCGCAAATAAATAAGTATAATAATAATAAAAAACAGAAAATATTTTTTCATAATTTTTGACTAGTTTCTTTTTATTCCTGTTGTACATATATTATAAAATTATCTTCAGCGTCGGCACATGCTTCGGTTCATTAGAAAATTAGCAAAATAAACAAAAAGTACCAAACGATATCAAATATTTAACCGCGTGTGCACATTCAGATTTAATATTCACAGATTTTCCAGAGCACCATTAAAACGATAATCAGACTTCTGTAATACCGACCGACCTTTACATCCACACTTAAACTCACGCGCTATAAAAAAAAAGGAAACTACAAAAATGAACAAATTTACAACTTTTGGCAATAATCACGCGCGCTACTGATAAGTAGATACGTACAGCCGATTCCAAGCACGCATCCAATCCCCACTCGACAGTGGCGGCGTGGAAGGGCGGGCCTGCGAACTAATGTCCCGAGTGGATTAGATATAATGTACAGTAGCGGCTCGTGAAAACATATAAGGAATTATTTATAGTTACAATTAGCTACGTTAAGTAGTCATTAGGGATTCCAGTTAAGAAAAAGCTATTTATATTTAACCTTTACTACTCGCGACCAAAACACTGAGATAACAGTGTATATTATACATAATTCTCATGCCCTGTTTCACAAACAATAGGTATCAAAAGTTTAATTTAGAGTTAAAAATAAACTGCAGATAACTATTGTTTGTTAACCGAGCTTTTTTTTTCTTGCCCTCATACTTTTTCGTCTTAAAAATCGTTAGTCATTTCGCTCCATCATAAATATTTTTTTCCACGCCTTCTATGTAGTCGCTGAACGTCGTAATATTTTTATAAATCATCGCATACTTGATTCTTTCCATTTTATTGAGTTAAAAATAAAAGTAGCATTTTCAGTTTTAAGCAGTATGCAATTTTACAAATTGATGCTGTCAAATAGCTAATATGATATTTAAACTAAATTATACCTATTATATCTTACATTGTATTCTTTAGCACCATTTTCATTGTTGGTTAATGAAGGGTAAAGTGAATTTCATTTTTAATAAAAATAGGAATTACGTAATTGAGTATAATAAAAAATTCATTTAATTTTCATTGAATAAAATTTGCTCATTTCTGAAATATTTGGTGAATACAATAGAATCAATCTTTGTGATAACGTTTAAACAGTTATTTATGAATCTAGAGTCTAAGAATCAGGCCCGGGCAATCAGACAAATGCCCGGTGGGCCGATCAAAATATCAAAAATTATAACCTAACATATTTAAGTTCGAAAAAAAATAGTAAAATATATGAGTTATCCATAAATAATGACCGAATAACCTTAAGAAAAAAACTTGTTAAAAAGTACACTATATAGATTTTTTTTGGTAGGCATCACCATAGGTACTGACTTCATTTTATATTCCATGGAGCGAGATTTTTATCGCCCCCTATTCCTCCGGAGTCGACAACTATGGGCATAGCAATTAATTCAGACTAAACTTTATACAAACCGATTCATTACTTTTTTGCCCGGACCTGTGTTGGAGCTCGTATCCGGCCCTGATAGCAATAGCCAACATGTCAGAGATAGGGTAATTGTGTAAATGGTGGTAAATGTAGTTTTAAACAACTATGATAACTTCCCTCACATACTCACAAATGGTGAATTTAAACTTAAAGGAAAGTACATTTTCTGTTGAATATTTTTTCTACCTTGGTTTTAAAAAAATGTAAAACGCGTTTGCACGCTGTGTTGATTTTTACCTGCAATGCAGAAATATATTTATAAAGCGAAATTAATCAGTCAAAGGTTTTAATTCTACCACAAACGGAAAAAAAAACAGTATAGTGTATGTATATATCATTATAAAAGTATTTTTATAATTCCAAGAATTACTCCCTAAAAAAACATCTGTCAAGTAATTGCACAGTGCTTCCTCGTGCTAAATTCACCGTAGTTAATTATTCAACAATTTAAATAAAAACCGATAGTGATTATATAAATTGACTGGAATTGGTTAACCATTTAATTTTTATACAATTGTACTAAAAAATATTAGTTGGAAATTTTTCTTAAAACGCACCTGAATATTTTTTCATATATTTTTAATTTTTTGACAATTTCAATCTAAATCTAAATTTATATAAATGTCAAAATGACATTTAAAACGTCAAAATGACATTTAATATATCCAAGCAAATATCAATTTAGAAAAACAAAACACGAATTTTTAAAATAAATTAAGATAAATCTTCGTAAGGGAATATTTTACAACAAACGATGTAGACCCATATTATAGGAAATTTAATGCTCTATAAAAAATATTCTATAAAATTTTCACGTAACATGTGTCGTTCTTGAGATATCTTGAAAAAAATAATAAATTGGGATTTCACTCCTCCCCCTTACACACGATTTTGATGATTTTGAAATGGGACCATCCTCAAGCCAGACCCAACCATCCGACCAAGTTTCAATAATATCGGTTCAGTGGTTCAGGGGACACACACACGGACGGACAGACAGACACGGAACGAAAAGTGTTTGTCTTGACGTAAAACGGAAAGATAAATTTAAAATTTTGATATCATAGAATTTTTTTTTTGTTTCATCCTAAAACGATCACAAAGTTTCTCGTATCTTCGATATTGCGAGGAAGCAATATAATATACCGGACAAGGTTAATAATTTAATTTATTTACAATCTCTATTTACTTATGATATTTTATGAAATAACTAGCTTATGGTCCTTACGGACCATCCGCCACTGTTGGTACATGTGTGATCTCCCCCACCCCCCTCTCCCGCGGGAGCACAACAACGGGTAGAGCTAATTAACCCGGCTGTTAATTAGGGACCGAGGGATGAGCGCTAGTCGAGTCGTGTGCACACGTGTGCGCTGATAACGCGTGTGCTTGTCTGTTTTTCGTTATTACCGCATGTCAGTAAACGTTTTCATCAGGCACAGCGCTCTTTGGGGTTTTGATTTGTAAATACTGAATATGACCTAGTGCAGGCTTGTATTCAGGAAAGATTTTAATGGCAGTGTAATTTAAATTTAAAATCAGTTGTGTAAAATGTGTGAATGCAATATAAATTATAGTTCATAATATTCTCTACATTTTTGAATCTATTCTAATCTAATCTAATTCACACCATTTCAAAAATTATTCGAAAATTTCATACACAGACAAAAATAAACATCCGTTTCTGGTTGTACCTAATAACATTTCCAAAAATATAATGTTTTCTTTCTTAAAAAAATTGATCCTAAGTAAATATGAAATTTCATTATTTTATGGTTTGACATACCTACCGACATCATGGCGAAAATAATCAAAATTTGATAAGTTTCCTTGTATAAGTATTATTAAATACTATATAGATATTATTATTAAGAAAATTTAGGAACATTTTAAAAAGGACCCCTCCAGCTGGTCCTGTCTTTTATCATCCACACACGTGCATGCACATAAATACATATGATTCGATTCTTCATGTCATGTACGATTGTTTTAACCCCTGTAGGGAAGAGATGAAATGCCGACCTTATTAACCCTTTCACACAAATGAGTAGCAGTACAAATACACATGTTAGATTTGTATTAATTACGAACCTCGAAAATAAACTCCATTATACAAACATATTCTTTCTCTTGATTATTTTCTAGATATGAAACGTTTTACAAATATTTAAACAATTAAATGATAAATATATATGCTTACAAATAAAACCATTAATACCTGGAAAATTTCTAGTCTATTGTCATATCAAATATTCTTGTACAAACAGCTTAGTGTTAATTAAAAACCTGAATCAGTGTATAAAATCTTGGAGTAATGTTAAACATCACGTATACTTTTTGTGATGAAATAATTGATAGCAAAGTGGAAAATTCATTAAAATGTTGACAGAAAAGATTTGGTTTTTACATATTATACAAGGATATTACAATGACGGTTTTAGGAGATAATTATCCCTCTAGAACAGCGGTTCTTAAACTTATATGATGTAAGAACCCCCTATTTGAACAAGTTTTTTTAGGGGCCCCCTCCCCTGGATAGAAAAACAAAGAAGGTCGTTAGATACTAATAAATCACTTGTAAATATAAATGTAAAAGTACTATAATTTATGCCAAACATGATTCACGGAACCCCGGAAAAAGTTCAGCGGACCCTAGTTTAAGAACTACTGAAAACGTTAGTAAAAGGTATACATTAAAATAAGTTATAATAAATTATTTTACAACTATAATTATTTTATTAACAATTGAAGGCTTAATTTTTTCTACTATTTATTAATTACTAGTGTATTGAACCCGGTGTTACCAGGGTTAATATCGACAAACTCATAATGACCTAAAATATTCAATATGCCCACCCAACATGCTCACAACACACGGTTCATTGTTTTTTTCCAACATGTAGGTAATTTACACAAAATATCCAAAAATTACACACCTAAAACTAACCTATCCGTTAGTGAAAACCGGAATGAAATCCGTTTAGTAGTTACTGAGAAAATCGTGTAAAATTATATTTTCAAACTCTCAGAAAACACCAGGTCCCGTCTTAGAATTTGTATGAAAATCAAAAAATAAAAATAAATAGGTTAGCAACAACTGAAATCACTTAAATACTTTTAAAGACAATATTAAACATTTATTATTAATTAATTTTATAATTCAAAACAATTGATATATATTTTAAAATCTGAATGATACGCCAATGACTCGTGGAGCGATTTTTCGTGGTGCGATATGGTAACAACGCTAGGTAATGTGTTATTTGTCCTTTATCTTTCCTTGTCTAAGATAGTACCATTCTAAACGTGAATACAGTATATTAATTTAGTAGGCTATGGAATAAAACCTGATACAAATAAACAAACAAAATAAAAAACAAAGTGCTATCTATTATTACCAATACAAACATATTGAATTTCACATATACATGTACATATTATGTATGTGTGTGAAACAACGCCTACTCAATCTACTAAAACGTCAACGGAGAATAAACAGTATTTTCCCGGGCAATTTTTGTAACGCATAATAGTAAGGCGTTCTTCCGACAAAACGTTATTCTCATCTAACAAGTGTAAAAAACTTGAACTTTTGTACATTACACATATATTTTCTGCGTCATTACAAATCTAGGACAAAAACTGTGAGAGAACTGAGTTGATATGAAGTTTTTTATGATGATCTTTTAAAGTATTTTATGTACTTTATGAAAGTAATCTGTTTTTATGCGTCCAAGAAACACATAAACATTGTCGGGTGCGTTTTTTGTTAAGATATTTTCGCGAGGAAATGGTCGATTCGAGTCTAATAAGAAAAATGGACAGATCTTATTTATTGTTTAGTAGAATTTCAGTATATCAAATCATAATATTTCAAAATGAATCATCATATATTTATTATTGTTATATTTTAATCCTGACATATTATATATAAAACACAACGTCCGTCTGTCCGTTAGTGCGCTTATCACTCGAGAATAACTTATCCGATTTATGTGTTTTTTTTTTTATTCATAAATATTATGTTCTTTGTCCAAGTTTCAGTACAGTTTGACTCCTATAAGTTCGAACAATTTAAGTTCGAATTCCCCTACATCGGAGGAGAAGTTGTTTCCCTCACTCCTTACCGTCTTTTCATTGAACATGCGCAAAATTCATAATTATATAAATGGAAATATACGTACATTATTAAACAAACGAAAAAAAAACAATATGAAATCAAATACCTTCATTAGTATTCAAATAAAACTCAAATATAGTCAGCTATATCTTTTTTTGAAGACAAATAATGAACTGTCAAATAACTTTTCAATTTTACCACCAGAGTGTCACGTGAGTAAAGTGTGCGAGAGAAAGAAAACTATTCCCGTCTGAAAAGGGTACCCCGTAAGTTCTAATTCCGAGAATTTTAGCTTAGAACTTATAGGAGTTCTACTGTATATATTTTCTTACGTTAGGTAACATAAGGAATAAGCAGTGACGATAATAGTATATCTAAAAAAGAAACAATATAATATAGTAAATAATTGTGTAGAATAAGAAGGTCTAAAATAAACTCCGCGATACTATATATCTAAGCGAGCGAAGCCGCGGGCATAGCTAGTTTTATATATAGTTTAGAAACCAAAACGTAATGGAAAATATAATATTTTTCAAATAAAATAATCACCGATATTTATTTGTTATAAAATGCTTCACTAATAAATTACTTTGACATCAAAAATAGTAAACCGATAAAAAGTTAAAATAATCATTTTGGAAAGTCATATGACACTTCAATAACAATTTTAATATTAATTTAACTTTGTACATATTGTGATAATTAATGCTTTTTGAACGCAATTTATATGGCGAATAATAAACATTGTTTTATAAATATTAAATGTTATCATTTATTAAACATGCCAATTATTATTTATTTCATGTATTGTAATATTCTTCTATCTATAAAATTATAAATTTCAAACTGAAATTCTCTTTTAACAAATATTTAAAATTTGACGTTTGTAAAAAATGTTTTCATTTTTCAACTGGTCGTCAAGTATTATTTTACTTATGTATGTAGTATTTAATTAATTATTGTTGATGTTGATTTTCTCAAATTTCAAACAATGACAATATCAATTAGCAATTTATGTAATTCTCTATGGTATATGTATATAAAAATGAATGGTCGTTGGTATGAGGTTTATAGACTCGGGAATTACTGAATCGATTTCAAATGTTAATTTTTCTGTATAGTATCATGGCTAATATTATTTTATTAAAATCTAAGATTTAACATCAAAAGATTTTAAAAATCTTTATCAAGTCGTGTTTTGTTTCCACGATGTCACAACATACAAGTGTCATTTAGGTATATAAAAACATATGTAGTAAGGTATACCTAGCCATGTAATACAGAATTCTATAATTTACAAGAATTTACGGTTTCAATATTTTATTTTATTTAGGTCACTATGATCATGTCTCTTTCAAACATTTTGTCGAACAATTGGATGATTTTTGACATATGTTAACATGTTAAAATACCATATAAAGAAACATTTCACTTCCATGAAAGGTAAAATATCGAAATTGATTATGATTGTTGCTAACCTATTTATTTTTTTATTTTCATACAAATTCTAAAACGGGACCTGGTGTTTCCTGGGAGTTTGAAAATATAATTTTACACGATTTTCTCAGTAACTACTGAACGGATTTTATTCCGCTTTTCACTAATAGTTAGGTTAGGTTTAGATATATGATTTGTGGATATATTATGCAAATTTCACGAAATTGGAAAAAAACAATTCGTGGTGAACTGTGATTTGGGCGTATTGGGTGGGCATGTTGAGTATTTTAGGTCACTATGATTTTGTGGAAATTAACCCGGATAACACCGGGTCCAATGCGCTAGTGTTTCATATTTTCAAACACAGCAAGCAATAAACAAAAGAAACCGATAACGATCAGAAGCAGCTGAATCCACTGTTACCAACTGAATTTCATTAAGTAAATCAAAAAGAATTAATAAACGTCTAGAACTAATAATGAAAAAGAAACCTTTCTTTTATATATATATATATATATCATATTTGTCGTCTAGTATAGGGGTGTCCAATGCGATTTGGATATATTTGTGTATCAACAAAAACAGTAATGTATTATTATTAATTATTTCATTACAATGCATTATTACGTAAGGTTATGTACATATTTTAATGTGATTTCATTAACAGTTTCATCAAGGGCTGCATACGAGACAAAATAAGACGAGACTTATCTAAATCTCGTCCTATTTTGTCTCAATTTTTATAACTGGTCTCACCTCTTCAAATATCATTTTCATTTTTTATCTATCAGATGTAAAATTAAATAATACACATTGAAAATTTAAGTGAGGAGATCTTATCCCTAAATCTCAAATGAGTGTATCATTGTCTCGTCTCATCGAAATCCAAGTCAATTTCGTCTCGATCTCGTTTAGAGGCCGAGACATATAAGAAAAGAAGAAAAGTCTTATTTCGACGATGAGAAATGTCTTATTGTCAAATATTGGTCTTTGTTTCCAAATTAAATTAACTTTTAATATTTAGTATTGTTTCTAGTTATCACGGTTTCCCATTGTTTCGAGAACAAACAAGCTTGTTTGTACTGTTTATGAATAAACAGGAAACAGAAACATTTGTTGACTAGGTGTCTTCACTGAAACTACAACTTTAGCTTCGAAATATTTTGCGTCAAATAGAAACAAGCAACAACTTTAAGAAACATAGGTTCTTGAATATGACCCCAGATTACTACCATTTCTGAATATTAATCTATATACATTTAACTGTCTTACAGTATGATTTGATGACAATCGGCCAATAGGTGTCATTAATTACTATATTATCATAGCAACTGCTTTACATTGTTTCAAATTTGACGAATCTTTCTTTTATATATTTTGTGTCGTAGTACTTATCATTTTGTAATCATTAGCAAGTGTCCATCACTGCGTGCTCATTACTGGTTTTACTTTATCCATTACTGAAGAAAAAACATAAACAAAATAAAACGCTTTAATTTAAACACCAAACGATATTCGCGGACTTTGGTAATTAAATTGATTAAATAAAAAGTTATTTATTTTATTAGTAATATGAGTTCATGAAAATTGCAAAAAAGAAGCCCATCAAACACAAGCAAGGCAAACCTTACTCTTATAACGACCATAGCTGGTGAAGAAATTTAAAACTACAGCTAAAAAAATTTTTTAGTTTAATGATAAAAATGAAATTGTTATATGGAAATAGCGAATTAAACACGTTTTTCAAACTAACAACTGACAGCTCACCATATCAGAATAGTTCATTTTTTGACCATTGTTGACGATCTAACAGTAAGACATACAGTGTATTCCAAGTTGATTAAGACATAGGAAATTTAACATGGGGACAATTAAAAATGTTGTAGTAACCTTAGGTCAAATTTAACGATGTGCCATTGGTGCATTTTGAAATGCCGCTTCGAAACTAACTGATAAATTTTAAATTAATCAACAGTATTTTGTTTTCAACTTTAATAAAGAATAAAATATATTAATGAAATTAAAGTAAGCATCCTAGATATAATTACAATAATATTTTTTGGCAGATATAAATTTGAAAACAAAATACTACTTACTATTTTATTAAATTTTGTGGCGGCATTTCAAAATGCACCAATCACACATCGATAAATTTGGCCAAAGGTTACTACAACACTTCTAATTGCCTCCATGTTAAATTTCCCATGTCTTAATCAACTTGGAATACACTGTATATCAATACTGCCTTAATATAAAAATGTAACCAGATCGTGATGTAGTATTTAGTAAGCCCTGGTACAGTATATAAATCAACAAGAAGTTGTTAAATTCTGTGATGACAATCGAGGATAAAAGAGTCTCTCATTTGTATTCGTAAACACGATCCCGATATTCGTTTGTTTGTTTGTCTGATTTGTTTTTGTCCGGAATGACCGCGAACTCGATCGGCATTTGTTCTGCGATTCCAGGAGATTAATATTATTGGAGTTGTTCATCACAAAACCTATTATCTACTAGTTCACAAACTTATAAACTTTACTTTCCCAATAATTATGTTTACCCAATGTCAAATTATGTTTGTGAACTAAAAATAAACGTATAACACTTCAAAGTGGTTATTGGGTGGTAATTTTATATTGATTGTGGTTTTTTATAGATTAAAACAGTGCTTCTGAAAATTATCTAGATATCTGTTTTTCTATAAAACTTGATTGGCATGTGTCGTTGATGGTAGCGACGCCTTCAGTGGTTAAAATCATAACTAACACAATCGGGTCAATTGTCACCTAACCTAACTTAACCATTATTTAGTAAACAATTAAATTACATTTAACAATTATAGTATTTGAAAATAAGAACCTTTTTTTCACAACCACTTTGACATGGTTATCAAATGAAAGGGTTTGACGAGTAGAATACGATAAATTATGTAACCTTTTTGTTCACAACTCCCTTGATATGGGTATCAAATGAAAGGGTTTGTGACGAACTTTTATTTGAATTTATCTGTTAGTTAGTTAATAACGAAAAATTTGAAAACAAAAATTAATAAAAATGCACTGAAAAGTAAAAAAATTAATTTTCAGCTATCACAAAGGCAATTATATGGAAAAATCACATTTATAAAATAAGAAATGAAGTATGAATTGATAAAAGATAAAAAGGTAGAAATTTTTCACAATTTTGAAATTCATTGAAAGCTATACGTTTACCTTCATGACCGCCCATCGCTTTTAATGGCATTAGTTATACGAACCTGAGAATTTTTGATAGCTGAAAATTATTTTTTTTACTTTTCAGTGCATTTTTATTAAAAATATTTTTTATTATTTTTACAAAAGTAAACAAAAATATACACCTTAATAATAGCAACAATTAAAGAAACCAGACAAAATAATATAATAAAATCTCAAATACCTACCCAATAATAGATTACACTGAAATTTTAGTACCTCTATAAATTTAGATTATTCCATAAAAATCTGAAAGCGAATCAAATTGAATCAATCCATCTTTTACATCACACCAATCTTTAAAATTCCATTTATACACCACTACAATAAAATATAGTACGTGTCAGATAACTCAAATGTTACATAAGCAAGCAGGATGCAGGGGTGGATCTTAGATCTAAGAAGGTCTAGGATTTAGAAATATCGAGGTGTTTGTTTACAATTTTTTTAATGATACATACAACTTCAAAATGGTAAGTCCGGTTTTTCTGAAATTTTTAGGAGATATTCACTGGACTATAAATATTTTATATATGGTAAATGGGGGGAAATGGCTGTGTATTTTTATTTTATTTTTCCAGTTGTTTGATTTGCATTTTAGAGAAGTTAAAAATGCATGTATTGGTTCTTAAACTCTATGGCGAAAATATATTTACCGTTTTTTATACATCCAAAAAAGTACAATAAAGTTTTTTTGTCGGTATAATTTTTTTTATAAAATTTTTAAACGTGTTTTTCACTTTGTCCAGCTTTACAATAATATAAAAAAGTACTACTTGTATAAAGCTATATTAATACCCTTACTTTTTTACAAATACCGATGATGGGCTTGTAGAGGGGTAAAAAAATTTAACACCCAATTCCCCCACCTTTTAGAAATTAGGTGGTAAATTTTAAATTCACAAAAACATGATAATATCTTAATTTATAAACATTAATTTAAATTTTCACACCCATTTTTCAAAAAGGAATGAAGTTTCTAGAAATTAATTGTACATGTAGTATTTTTATGTGAAAAAATTTGTTCAAATTAAAACTAATATAAAGTTATATTTTAAAGTTTTCTTGTATGAGTTACATTTTTTTTTTTTTTACATTTAAAAACAAGAATAAAAATGTAATAAAACATACCACCCATTTCCCTCCACTTACCCTATTTATTCGTTTCTTTTTTTTCGTTGTAATTGAATATTATTAATATTGATAAACCTTTAACACCGTGAGACTCACCGAGACTAATAAAAAAAAAGTTACCATCTCGGTTTCATCTCGTATCATATGAAGCTCTAAGCTTGAAAGAAATAATCGTCAAGTTTTAAAGTTATTTCATTTAAAATAAAATAACATCTATTTTCTTGTTTCAAAGTTCGAAACCATCCTAATGTAGTGCTTTAAAACGACACACAATAGACGCTATAAACTTAGTACTATTTTTATGACTGATCCTATCTACACTATGTTTAAATGATATTTGCAAGACAACTCTTTAAAGTATACCCTCGCAACCTAAAGACACTTCCTCTATCTTCCAGTCAGTAGCGGCACCTACGTTAACACGGTGTTGACACAGCGAGCACTGGATTGACTTCTCAAATACCGCGTACGTGTTAAACATTCAAATGCGCGTATTACTTCGGCGCCCTATTGAAATAGAGCTACTCTATACTGTGCTGTTCGTACGTATCAGGTTTGTATACAGGCCTGGACTATTAAGATTTTATATTAAATTCGTATAGTTTCAATGAACGGAGTTTATTTAACAGGAGCGGAAATGACCGTAACTTTAGTACCATTTCGCCAATTTTCATTCGATTACGTTAAAATTTTAACATAATAAAGAAGAAAGGTAATGCTACAAGTTTAGTAAATTGCATTAAAATTGGACAAAAATTGTTTGTGTAACAGCACTTTGAATTTTGAAAATTGAATGTTGACTAAAAAATCGTATAAAACATGATTTTCGAAGGGAGTAACTTTATGGATGTGTATAATTCAAGATTTTTTAGTTCAATGGTTGAAGTATTTGATTTAAAAAATATATATACTAATTTGAATGTTTGCATATCGTAAAATACGGTTTTTCGTTTTGTAATATCTCGAAAACAAGAGCGGATTGAGTAAAATAATGGTCATTTTTGGATTTGGCGTGCCCAATTTACCCTAGAAAAGTTGTCTACCCTGCAGCAAATGGCTGTCGGTTAGTGTAATTTATATAGCAATAATATTTCTATTTATTTTAAATAAAATGTTATGATTTTTTTTTAATCTTGTATTATATGATTAATTCTAAGTAGTTTTTATTCTTTTTAAATTTTTCTAAAATTGAATTAGTAAAAATAAAATATTTCGGTACCCTCCTGGAGATTGGTTTTCTTCGATTGCGCTCATTATAACTTTTGATCCAGGCTAGTATAAAACCCAGGCTTAAGGGAAGCTCGATTTAGCAAAAAAATTTAATAATAAAAATTTTAATTTCTAATTGAAAAACCTAAACAAAAACTAAAAAAAAATTTAAGGGGCCCGCTAACAATTTCGTATAGAGGCCATGTTTTGATCATCGCACTTTAAACTATCATTTTCCCAAGTAACAAAAAATTTTCAACCTAAAGAAAAAGATAAAAAATTGCGTAATTCGTAAAATTAAAACGAAAATCAAGCGTAAACCCAAACTTTGTAAATAATTATAAAAAAATTATAAGAAGCTCCATTAAAAATATTGAAATTTTGAGCAAAGATATCGTCAAAATTAAATCAACACATTTAACATTGCGTGTATAGAGATATATTTAAATTTATTGATTTTATTTTGACGATATCTTTGCTCAAAATTTCAATATTTTGAATGGAGCTTCTTATAATATTTTTTAGTTATTTACAAAATTTGGTATTTCTCTTTTTAAATTAAAAACTTTATGTTATTTTTTCGTCCAACCTCAATGTATTTTACATACGTATGGATTTTGGACATATATATCTAGGAGGGTATAACATATATGGTATAGTATAATGTATACTATTTCATTTATGATGCAATAATATTGATCTTTATAGATAGGTATAAACATATATTTATGTTATGTTGTTTATATTATAAACAACATACATGTATTTATAAATCTACCTATAAATACCAATTTGTTTGCTTCGTAAATGAAATAGCATCCTCCTAGATACGGCCCGACTTTCCTGTACCTTAATCCAGCCTTGATAAAGAGTAAATAACAGATTGTTAACAACAACGGATGGGGTATAAGTGATTTGTCAAGTAAATAAAATTATTTCATTTCCTTTTGATAAAAAGTTTTTTTATGTTACGTGTTTTATTTACATTCTGAACTTGTTGCATTATACAAACAATTTTCAAATTGAAATATTCTAATAGATTTTGACTTCTGAGTATAACTCACATCTTATTTAAATTAATAACAAAAATATTATTAACATTTTATCACAAGTTATTAGATATTTATCTTAATATACAAAAAATTGGTGTGACTATATCGGGATTCAATTTAAGAAACTTTAATCAAAAAATTAAAATTAGGTCGTACAGAATACATTCTAATATACTATTATTTTTTTTCAATTTAATTAATTTGTATTTACAATCGCAATCGTGGAATTACAAAAAACTGAGCAGTGCCGGCCTTAGCAAATCTGGCGCCCTGGGCAAGATTTATTTTTCCGCCCTCTCTCCCCCTAAAAAAATGTTAAAAAATCACCGAAAATGTTAATTAAAATTGATAAATTAACAAATAAGTTGAATAATTCATATCTCAGCTTGGTGCGATCCTACAGACTCAAACTTTTTTTTTAAATATAGTTTACATCATTCACTTTAAGACTATCAAATACCCTAAGACCTCATCCCCCTATTTTGAACAAATTAAAAGTGATAAATCAACAAATAAGTTGATTAGTTGGTATTAGTTTGGTATATAAGTTGATTTAGTTGGTATACCTTATTAAAGGTTTTCTGGGTTGCTGAATAAGAATTTGTTAGTTAACAGCTATCAAATAAGCAGATTGGATACCAAATTGGATGGTGTATAAAGACCTTTAGGTTGTTTTTTTTTGGGCCCGATAGATGGCGTTGAAGTCGAGATATTTACGTAATGTGTATTTATGGTCTGATTTTTAAACAAATTATTTTTGGGCAGAACGTTTGCTTGGTCAACTAAAACAACAATTACAACCCTCCATACGTGACAGGGAGTGAAATATTAACTTCCGTGAGAAGCCAGGACGGGTCCGCTAGTATTGATATAAAAAAATACATTGCCACATTTAAAATTCTTCTTGACTCTTTTTGTTTGATTCATTTTTAGAACATGTACCTACTATAAGAGCACCATAAATGTATTAAATATTAAATTATAACAATACAACCTTTTATACACTACTTATAACAAGAAACATATGTAGATATATATGTCTTGACAAAAGCATATCATAAAGCGAATATTATAACTCATAAAAAATAAATTATAGCCACATTACTTTACTCAAACGAGTGTTTTTAGTGCCATCTCTTTATTTAATCATACAAATAAAATGCTTTCATATTAAGATGCACTGTAATTTCAAAGACATGTATTCCCTTCTACTTCCTAAAGAGTAATATTTTTAAATGCAAATGTGATCATTTTAAAAGTTACTGAAAAATATACCTTACCGAACGAATTTAAAAAAATGTGTTGATAAATATACTTTAATGTGAATTGCAATATCAAAAATGTTTCTTCATTCTACGAGTATACAAAAACAATGCAACTACAGCCATAGGCGTCGACTTTAAAATTTCTACATTCAGTTAAGGCAACAAATTTTATTAACTAATATCGTCTATGGTCGAAATTCGAACAATATTTTACCTGCCTTAACGGCAACATACACACATGATTTTTTTGTGCACATCTACCTAACCTAACCTAGCCTGCTTGTACAAAAAAAATTCCAAATAAAAACACTGCAATTGAACGCGAATTGAAATCTCTATACGCATTATCTACGTGTGACATAAACCCAAAACTATTTATTTTTGCCGCTTGGTGGTGCTAGGAGTATTGCTACGCTGTTGAATGATGCGAGGGGAAATAAACAAACAGCGAGAGGGAAAATCGTGTGTGTATGTTAACTTTATTTTACCTGTCTTAACGGCAACACACAAATGATTTTTTTTGTGCACATCTATGGCACAGTACCTTTCAAATGATATAAATTTAATTCACCTACTTTTATAATAAATAAAAATATACTTCGGTCAAGGGGATTCTCCCCCCTCCCATCCACACACTTGTGAAAAAATCTCGCTCCCATAGGTAAAATTAAAAATTAAAAAGTTTAATTCATTGAAAATTTGTTTCTATTATTTATACTGTCCAACTGCAAAATATTTTAACTTAGATTTATTTTATCTAGTGAATTTTCGGGGAAAAAAGTAGCCTACTTCCTTCCACAGGATGCAAGCTATCTCCCTGCCAAATTTCATCACTATCGGTTTGACGGTTTAGCCGTGAAAAGGTTACAAACAGACAAAGTTACTTGGATTTAAAAATTTTGTTAATAATAGTTGGAAAAAACGTTTATAATATGGTTTAATTTTTTACAATACTGAGAGCCAGACAAACAGACAGACGCACTTTTGTGTTTATAATATAAGTATGGATATGGATAATATTTAATATAACTATATTTATACAAATAAAATCTCTTCTCCTTGCAAATAATTCTCTGGTAAATTTTTTTGCTGTGAAAACTTTTAAATTGATATTTTTATCAACTTTTTATCAGTTTCATTATGTTATAACAATACGGGAAAAATATGAAAAGCGGACGCGATCTGTAAAATACAGTTATCCGGCAAAACTTCTTAGCAATTTGCCAACAAACATAAATAAATATACAAAAACTCTTAGAATAGTTCAACATCATAAATATTAATACTAGAAGGCAAAACAACTGTATCGAGTAACTTACAGACAAAAAAACAAAAACTATAAACGTTGTAAAGAATGAGTTGCGGTGCTACCACACAAAGAATGATGGAAATAACTATTATAGTCAATTCCATTACTCCTGGAATGTATTTCATATATTTTTTATGGTCTTTTTAGTAGATGGGATTTATTTTAATCTTCATTTTTGTACATACAAGTAATTTATCTTCTTTATAATATTTGCAGTTTATAAAATATTTAACTAATCTACTATTTTATTGTCCTTGCAATAAATTTAATTAGTTTCAACGATTAATTTATCGAAATTATTACATCAACAAAATTAGTCCCCGGTTTCGAAAACTTTTGAATAATTTCAAGCTACATTTACGCTTTTTAAGTACTTTATTAGTTATTTTACTGCTGTTAAAGAAAAAACGGTGGAGGGCCTTAAATAGGCCCTGATTTGCCTTCACATAAAGAATGTTTTTTTTAATCAAACTTTTCTTTTTAATTTTTTTTTTTATATATCGCTGTGCCACCATTTTGATAGAGTTATGAAGAACAAACAAATCTGCCATTGGAATTTTTGTACGATCTTTTTCAAAGTTAAAAGTGCCATTTTTTCTTTGATAGCAAATAAATTTTACATCGATACAAATAAGGCAAATAGAAAATGGGTGTTACTGTGTCGGAATGCACAGTCGAGGGAATAACGTGAATACGTAGCAGTGAGGTTTAATAAAACGTATTGTTTATTATTTACAAAAAAATTGTGGAAATACGAAATTTACTTTTTATTATTTTATTCAATTTAAAAAATTTTAATAAAAAAATTTAAAACGTTACTGCGTAGAGAATATATTCTTATACACTGATATTTTTTTTAAATTCAATTAATTAATATTTACAAACGAAATCGTGGAAATACGAAGTTTACTTTTTATTTTTTTATTCAATTTAAAAAATTTTAATAAAAAATTTTAAAACGTTACTGCGTAGAGAATATATTCTTATACACTGATATTTTTTTTAAATTCAATTAATTAATATTTACAATCGCATTCGTGGAAATACAAAAAAACAATTTTTGTTGTTTTTTTATAATATTAAATTTATTACTCATTAAAACTGCTTAAACGTTTTGATTTTTACTTGTACCTCATAGATCCAATCGAAATCTATAATTTAAGACCAAAACCCACTTGGTAGCTGCTCTGAGTATTGAAATATACTGATTATAAATTTACGCTAGCGCTCAAACTGATCTCAGCGCGTTACATCAAGTTTCTGAAATTCCCACCCAATCTGGCCTGAAACTCGTTATTTACGTCAAAAAAAACATTCATCAGATTTGATTCTTTAAATTTTCTATTGTTAACGATAACAAAATATTTGGAGATCAACGAGTTTTTTTATCATCAGAGCCCAAAAATACGTAAGAAAAAAAATCCGGTTCAAATAAAATGTACCCAATACTGTCTAGATCCACCCCTGAATCTCAAACACCCAACCCCATTTCCACAGGACATATCTTAACGACGACACTACCACTCTTGCAAATCATCTTTTTTTTCCCAATGCCATGCAAATCATAATACTTTTCATACTTATTACTACCAGTAAATACATATTAGAAAGATATTAAATTAATAACGCTTCAGTGAACGTTATAAATAAGCGCTCGCTCGAGTCATAATGTGCGCGCCATTACATGCCCCTCGCCCCCCCCCCCCTCAACAGCCCGTTATGCCGCGCCAATGGCACTGTAAATACTCCTCCCGAATTGTAATCTACGTCACGAGGACCAATCTGTTATCGTTAATAGAAAATTATTACACAATTAGTGACGTACCTGTCTCTGGTGAGTAAATAAAAACAATACTGATGGGGATGTACGCGGTATGTTTCACACGGTACTGTTATAATAATATTGCTTCCTCGCAATATCGAAGATACGAGAAGCTATGTGATCGTTTCAGATTGAGACAAAAAAAAAGTTCTCCAATTTCAAAATTTTAAATTTATTTATCCGTTTCACGTCAAGACAAACACTTTTCGTTCCGTGTCTGTCTGTCTGTCCGTGTGTCCGTGTGTCCGTGTGTCCGTCCGTCCGTCTGTCCCCTGAATCCTTGTCACACGCATAACTCATGAACCACTGAACCGATATTATTGAAACTTGGTCGGATGGTTGGGTTTGGTTTGAGGACGGTCCCATTTCAAAATCATCAAAATCGTGTGTAAGGGGGAGGGGTGACACCCCAAAATATTTATTTTTTCAAGATATCTCAAGAACGACACATGTTACGAGAAAATTTTATAGAATATTTTTTGTAGAGAATTAAATTTCCTATAATATGGGTCTACTACGTTTGTTGTAAAATATTCTCTTACAAAGATTTATCTAAATTAATTTTAAAAATTCGTGTTTTGTTTTTCTAAATTGATATTTGATTGGATATATTAAGTGTCATTTTGACGTTTTAAATGTCACTTTGGCGTTTTAAATGTCACTTTGACGTTTTAAATGTCATTTTGACATTTGCATAAATTTAGATTTAGATTGAAATTGTCAAAAAATTAAAAATATATGAAAAAATATTCAGGTGCGTTTTAAGAAAAAATTCGAACTAAGATTTTTTAGTAAAATTTGTATAAAAATTAAATAGTTAACCAATGCCAGGCAATTTATCTGAACACAATCGGTTTTAGTGAATTTAGCACGAGGAAGTACTGTGCATTTACTTGGCAGATGTTTTTTTTATATCAAATAATCAATATTTGATATACAAGTGTATCTCTGTATATATGTGAATTAAATATGTCTTAATCAATAATCTACACTGAAAGAAATATCGTTCATTAATATTATGAAACGCATTCGACAACCATGAATTCATAGTAATAATGAAGAAATACTTCATATTAAAGTAAAAATTCATTAAAAGTAAAAAAGTAAAAACGGTTGGAAATGGGATTTTCACTTTTAAACCCCATTTTCAGGGTGTTGCACCACTTTTCGCTAGTCCAGGTTATTTTTTTCGAATTCTCCGGTTCAAAATCTATAAGAAACAATTCGTTTCACTTAAAAATATTTAACCCTTGTGTTTTTATTTAAATTTTAGTAAAAATGTAGTTTTTCATAAAATTACGTTACTTACCCTTAAACATTAGCGATTCTTATTTTAGCGATTAATATTTTTTAAATTATGGTTGGTCATTATTCTTTGAAACTTCAGGAACAATAGAGGTAATTTTTGGTCAAATTTAGTATGTGTGGTCACAATCGATTGGTCTGAGTGTCCTGAACATATATCAATGATAAAAATATACCATCGTCGCTTTAGATTTTGTGATAAATTGAAAAAACGGTTGGAAATGGGGTTTTCACCCTTAAACCCCATTTTTAAGGGTGTTGCACCATTTTTCGCTTGTCCGCGTTATTTTTTTCGAATTCTCCGGTTCAAAATCTATAAGAATCAATCATAAAATTGCTTGCCCTCTGATTTTTTCCTTTTTCTCACTTTTCACTGCTTCCTTGACTGGGCTAAATGCGTTTCATAATATTAATGAACGATATTTTTGATTTTAATAGTAGACCAAGCTAGAACCCTGTCAGCCCCCCTTGATTTTCGGTGCCCCCCCCCCCTCCCTGCTAAGTAACGTAGGAATTTTTTTTTATTACGACCAAAAAAAGCTTGACTCGCCAAGCAAATATCGAACCGAAAATTATATATTAAACCATAAGTAAATTGAGGTTTTCTACTGTTTGATGGAGTTAATCAGTTTGTCTTGTTACCAACATTATTAACCCCGCTGCACAAGTTTTAGTATTTTCAGTTTATCTGACTGTGTATATAAAGTAAAGTTTCTCGCTCCCTAGATAAACATTAACTACAGATTTTAGTGTTGGTAGTTAAAACGTCGGCCCTCCAGAACCGAATTCTCGACACTCGATGGTGGAGGCGCCGGGGATAAATCTTCAAACAAACTTATATATGTCTTTTTATAAAACGAATCAATGTTTCGTACGACTGCTTTGCAGTCAATTGTTTATGACGGTCGTAAAGCTTATGTCTGTTTGTCTTGTGTTTTATTCCATATACTTTTCAGCTAAGTTCACAAGTCAATGTAATTAAAAAAGCTTTGTAAAATTTGTTATTTTATCTACTACTATCAAAATGAAAAATGGACGGTGTAGATTTTAATTTTAATTTAGAAAAGATTAATCTCTTAATTACTGTACCAAAATATCGAAATGTCAAAATTTATATAATTTGAAATCTAATATACATGTACAGTCAAATCAAGATAATTCAAAAATCATATACAATCTAATTTGTCTATACTATTATTATTTTTAATAAGGTGGTAATATTTCCAAAATTTGTCAAAGCCTTCTAACTACTGAATCATTTGACATAAAAAGCTGAGATTTGGCAAAATTATAGTCAATAATATACCTGAATTATTAAAATAAAATTTTCAATTTTTCGCGCTTTTTTACGAAAAAAATTACTTAGTCCCAGCGAGTCATGTTTTAAATGAAATCAGACAATTCTGGGAATTTAAATATGTAAACGTTATCATCTTATTATTAAATTCTTCGTTTAACATAATTTATTAATAACACATTTAAGATGCTTCAGAATTTATTTTCAACAGTATAAATTTTCTCTCTGTCGTTCTATTAAAAGTCTATGTTTATTAAATTTTTGTTTTTTATTCCAGCCCTACCTCCTCGCTGAATTCAAGCCGAACCCATAATATATGGATTTCGAATATAAATTGTAACAATTTTATTTTTGACCTTACAATTAGTGACTTTTCATTAAACGGCAACGATATATTGTCATTAATTTGAATACAAAATTGCGTATAAAATAATATTTATTCGAATATCTGTATATTCAAACATACGAGCTCTACATTATCGGCGTTTTTGCTGTTTTAATTTACATAAATATTATCTGTATAAATTAGCATTAATACTATTTAAATACACCTATTGTCTTCATGCGGTATTATTCTATCTCTCTACCTAACTTCACAAATGTTAGTAAATTTGCATCATTTTAATCATCTGAAAATTTCATATAAAGACGATTCAATTTGTATTTTTACTTTTTATACATATACACTAGCAAGGCCCGCGCGGCTTCGCTCGTGTGGACTACGGTTTAGGATTTTTTTTAAATATAGTTGAATTAAGTTTTTGTAATAAAAACCAAACAACGAATCAGAACAAAAAGTAAAAATAATTTTTGTTCTATTTAAATTTAAAAGTTAATTATTGAAAACAAAATAAACAATTGACAATCAAAAGAATACCGGCCTGTGATCATTCCCTCTGCCCTGCGTCTACTTGGCACGCTCTCTCCTTACCGCACGCCGCTACACGGGTCACCATAGCGCGAATAATATGTTCCCGTATGTATAATTATAAGATATTTTCTAAACTATACGACCAAATTGGTTGCTGTAAAGGGCAAATTATATCTACATTAAGTACTTATGACGATGAAATAATTTATTTCGATAAGGATTAATGTTTTGCAGGTCATAAGTCCACGTAAACAAAACCCAAATATTTTAAATTTTCTTTGTAACATAAAAGCAGTCATTGTGGCTTAAATATAAAAGTTAGACATATGGTGACTTTATTGTAGATCTTTTGATTCTACACAATTCTTTACTACATTATTTTGTTCAATATTGAACGGTTTAGGCAGCGTACTGCAAAATAGCGGCAAATTTTTTTCCGACTTGATTTATTATTATCCTCACTGCTTAATTGGTATGGTACCTAATGACAGACAGACGTTCAGCTTTATATCTATAGATGAAATGTACTATTCGTTTTAACCTTTAAAAAAGATACCTAAAATAATATTTTTACAAAACTTGAATGAATTATAAAAAAATAAAATTCAGTTAATAAGTTTCACATAGAACGATTGTCCATACAATAATCTGATGGTGTGAAACTAGCCTTAGCTGTAAAACGCGTCGCGCTTACATAATACACTACACATTGCAGTATATAAAATAAATCAACTAATCAAAAAAACATAAAGTTAAATAATGCATGTAAAGATACACTCATTCGAATCTCCCGGGTAAAATTGTCATTGCACTATGTACTGTAATCTATTTTCAGAAAATTAATTATAAATAGCACCGTGTGTACAGAATATGGGGATGAGTGGGAGATGGAAAGTGACAAAGAAAACTAGCATTACATTAATCAGAAATGAATTTATGTTGTGCTGTAGTAAATTTAATTTAAACAAGGCTTTTCAATTTACTTGTATAATACATTTGGATTTAATTGTGGATTTAAATAAATATTACAATACGTACAGCTATTTGTTTTTATGATTAAAAATAAAGAAAATACATTGCTTCGAACACTTTTTTACATTCTTGATGGCCCATATATGAATTATTTTTATAATATAAGAAATAACTGTTAAGGCGATTTTTTTAAATACTAGATTTTGATGTAAATACCAATTTTGACCTTCCCTGAATCCATTTTGACTATTTTTACCATGATGTCTATGTATCGGTCTTAATATCAACAAAATTAGTGAAAATTAACTATTTTATATTCATTTTTAAATCAATTATTTTACTATAAAAGCTGTCTAAAAAGTTCAAGAGGAGCTAGAAAACAACATTAAAATATATAAAAAAAATCAATTATGTATTATTTATTATATTATATAGGTACTAGCAGTTACTCGCGACGGAATTTGTATTTTTTTTCTGGATACAAAGTAACCTATGTCTTTCCTCAGAATGTAAGCTATCTCCCTGCCGAATTTCATGAAGATCGGTTCAGTAGTTTAGCCGTGAAAAGATTACAAACAGTAATATTACTTATAATATTAGTATGGATTTCAAAATTTTATTAATAAATAAAAAAAAATGTTTATAATAAAAAACGGTTTAATTTTTTAAAAGACGAGACTTACCTGACTCTCGTCTTTATAAATAAAATACTTTTTAATGACTTGCTAAAATTTTGTACTACGATTGAATGAATACAAATAAGAAATAACATATAAACTCGATGGACCGGAAGTCCACTGTAGCGTAATTGGTAACGCACTCGACCGGAAACAGATAAATCTCAGATCGATTCCGATCGGAGAAGTTAATTTTTATTAATTGTGTTTAATATCGCTTTCATTATTCGCGGGTATTTTTTACCAGCAATTGAGCCCAGTTAGTTTTAAATTACCAATACCATGTTATTCGCGATTTCTAAATAACGAGGAATGTTTTGCTATTTTGTAGAGCAAACAAACGGAATACAGCATGAATAAAAAGTAAATAATAATTAATTCACATACTCCAACTTCCAAAATATCGAAAAGTTTTTGTTTGCAGTTTCTTAAAATACGTTTTGTGTAGAATTGATTGGTGTATTTAGAATTTTTATACCACTTACAGTTTCCGAGTTACAAGCCCTAACTTTAGTTTTTCTTATAGGTGACTAAGTTGACTATAGCATATTTGAACGTGTTTTTTTTTACTCTACTTTATAACAATGTTACTTGTCTTACTTACTATCGAAAAAAAGTAAACATTTTTTTTGTAATATTTTATTGTTTTCAAATATTCATTTGTTATTTTGATTGTTGTTATTATGATTTTTGTTTAACAATTTTTGTTTTTCAAGGCCTACTTATCTTATTTTTGAAAATAAATATGACAAGTGACATATCGTTGTAAAGTAGAGTAAAAAAACACGTTCAAATATGCTATAACCAACATAGCTACCCATAAAAAATTAAAGTTAGGGCTTGTAACTCGGAAACTAGAAGTAATATAAAAATTCTAAATACACCAATCAATTCTACACAAAAAGTGCAAACAAAAAATACCTATCTACTTTGACAAAAAAATTATAGCTATTTAAAGAATTTTCAAATTTTCAGATTTCTGGGTATATCGCCTAAACCACATAAAATTATTAATTTTTTTGATTTAGTAGTACTCACTCCTTCCTTACAAATAATTTCACGCTTATCTCGAACACCCTGTATATAGATTCATATTTCAAACAAGTTGTTTTTACTTTAAGTTTCCATTATGATTTTGTATTTCTTTATATTATCAAAATAAGAGAAACAGTTTTAATACCGCTGGTATTACTTGTATCACATAGGATACTGACGCAAACCGAGCGGGTAACACTTAATTCTGTCTTCATTGATAGCGGCAATAAATTTAAGGAGATGTAACTTCCGTCTAAGCCGAAGTGATCTGGGATAAATAAATAAACAATCGAAAAGGTCAAGAGGGAAATAGAAGACACCTTGTGTTAGATCACCCATAAAAAAGTAATTATATATTATATTTAGATAGTGAAGATCACATAAAACGGACGTTAAATTCTTAATGGAACTTTATATTTACAAGTTATATATAAAACACTCAAAGCAAGTTAGTGAATCAATATTTGATCAATGAATAACTGAACAAATCAGTAGAGACGACTCAATTTACTGAACTGATTTAAGTGACTCGAGTCATTGATAAAAAAATAAAGTTGAGTTCAAAAAAAATTTAAAAATACTAAAAAGTATATAAATAATTAAATTTGACAGTTTTTGAAGTCGGTTTTATTTTTTTCTAAAACAGTTGTTTATTGGCTTTGTTGGTACCAACTTTAAAAACTGTTAAATTTAACTATTATACACTTTTCAGAATTTTTAAGATTTTTTTTAAATCGATTTTATTATTTCTTAAAAAGTATTTTTCTTTTTTTCTTTTGAGTACCGTATCTTAAAAGTCCATGGACAGATTTTAATAAAAATTATATGGAACCATCTCGGCAGTATCCTCTTTCAAACAAACAAAAATCATCCAAATCGGTTCATAATTCAAAAATATATACTGTCGATCTGAAAAACTCCTCATTTTTTGAAGCCGGTGAAAAAAACTAACTTTTATGTAACTCATATTTTTTAAATAAATTAATAATTTAGTTACCTTTTCCATCCCTTCTATATATTATTCTGCTTGTAAGGTGTCGGATGGATGATCCCTTTTCCGACAGCTCAAAAGTGGAGTTATATCTTCATGTTATGTGATGTCAGTCGATTGTTTATTTATCAGACTTGAGTATTATAGTTCGAAACAGAAAAAGCGTATAGTTTAGTGGTCTTTTACTTTACAGTTTTTCAGGAGCTCAACGGTATCTTAATTCGGCAACTTAGGCACTCAAAAAACTATTTAATGTTTTCTAGTTCACGTCCACTGTTCTTTCAGTTTTCTAGTTTCTTTAAACTTATATATATGGTACTGGCACCAGTTATGACCGCTATTAGAGCAAGGTTTACTGTTTTTGTGATTGACGGGCTTCTTTTTTATAATTCTCATGAACTCATGTTACTAATAAAACATGTAACTCTTTATTTAATCAATTTAATTAACAAAGTCCGCAAATATAGTTTGTTTTTTTTATTTTGTTTATGTTTTTTCTCCAGTAATGGATAAAGTAAAATCAGTTATAAGCACGCAGTGATGGACACTTGCTAATGATTACAAAATGACAAGTACTACGACACAAAAAATATAAAAGAAAGAATCATCACATTTGAAACAATGTGAAGCAGTTGCTATGATAATATAATAATTAATAAATAAATTATACTAATAATTAGTTTAAATTTCCACCATTTTGACACCTATTGACCGATTGTCATCAAATCACGTTTAATATTCATGATTAATATTCAGAAATGGTATTAAGTAATCAAATATCAACAAATATTTCTAATTCAGTACATTCAATTAAAAAATAATCATTACTAGGGTCATATCCAAGACTGGTGCCAGTACCTTATATACTTATGTATATATATATAATAAATTTAAAAATGGCAATACAGTATTACAGGCGTTAATTATTTAATTAAACATAAAAATCGTAAATATAACCTCACTTTCCAAACACTATATAATAATAATTATGCAATCCCGAAACACTTGTTTTGAATTATATTAACTAATTATAATTTTATTAATTTATTATTAGCGTAAATGACTAATATTAATACCGTGACACACTCGTTAACACAAAAAACTCCATATATGGTACGTGATTATCTTGTATATATTATGACGTATAGCTCAGACAAGCTGTAACTTCCGTATAGAATCGGTACGCACTTATCTAACCTCTGCCGTTGGTACCTTGGTTCGACGCTTGGTGCGTATTTTGTAATTTAAATAATACTCTTATTTAATATATTTCTTTATTACGTTTCAATCCTTACAATTTTCCTCAGATATGAAAAATTAAACAATTTGTTTTCCTTGGCTGCAGTTTAAAATTTAAGAACGTATAAAACTTTGATAAAATTTTTTTTTTTTAAATATAAAATATAAAAATCTGATTTTAAAAACTGCTCATTTTATACTTTTTTAAAAAACCTACATGATCTGGTTATTTTCATTAAAAAAATTAAATCTATCCAATAATAAGTAAGATTTTCACATTTTTCTAGTGAGTCGATCTTAGTATACTAATCTTAATAAATTATAAAAAAAAACGTGTTACGATACTTTCCAAACATTTTTTCATACTCATTGGACAGTGTTACACAGGGCCGTAACTACCACCGGGGCAAACAGGGCCCCCCCGAGCGTAGGAGGCCCCAGCAATAACGTAAAAATTGAGGTGAGCAGGGAAAAAAAGGGCATTCAAATTACAAATAGTAATAAGTTTAAAATTCAAGTTGGCAACAAAAAAAAGGTATTCGATTTTTATATTTTGCATAAACTGGGGGCCCCGAGCCTCTAGTTACGGCCCGGGTGTTACACCTACTCTCTTGCAAGTACTTGAAAAGGGTGATCCTGTCGAACGAATGGCGAATTTTTTGTCGTTCTTTGGTAAATAAAAATATTGATAAAATAAATAAATAAAATACATGCATACAAATAAAATCTAATAACTATATGTATATAAAAAAGTAATTATAAAATCAGAATACATAAGTTTGACTGTACAGAAAACTCAAATAAATATTTAATTTCAGGTCTTCAACCCCAAGTGACTCTAATGTTTACAAATATTTAATTGCCCCCATTAAACCTTTAAAATTTCGACGCATCTAACGATCATTTTTATCGCATTTTAGAACGTATAGGATTTGCGAGAGTAAAATTAAATTACGAGTGATACGGAGATATAGTATTTAATTTAATTTAAACTCTGATATTAAATCTAAAATAAAAGGGATGGATGTATAGATTACTCTTAAAACCAGCCTCGAGGATTTTCAGCAATATAAGCCCCCCTATTCACAAACTTTTAATGATTTCGAGCTGAAATTGAATGGTTATTTTCAAAGTTGTTAACTTATTTTCCCTGTCTTTTGTAAAGTAATTATAATAAATTCAAATGGGGCAAAAAACACGCGAAAGCTTTATTATTTTACAAAACATTAAAAGAAATGTACAACTTCCTATTTATTTGATTTATTGGAAGTAATGTAAAAATACGCAATGCCATTATGTAAGTATATTTTTGTCTATGACTCATTGTTGATTTTTCTTAAACTAAACTTACAGTTTTTTTCAAACTGTTTGCTTAGATTTAATTAATTATACGTTCTTTTTAAAACCAAAAAAGGGTTATGATTTTTGCAGTCTGTATGTATGTATGCATATTGTACAGTGGCGAAGCGTCTATGGAAGCAGTGCTGCCCTTACTTTATGGGGAAATTAATACAAATCTGTGTTTTCAATTAATAAATAATTTTAAAATATTATTAGAATATTCGTCTTTATGCGCAACTCAAACATTTTAATTAAAATGGTATTTAATATTAATTTACACGCTCAATTATAAAACTATAATACCTCTACGACTTATTTTCTTGTATTTTAGTCGATATTTGTATGACGAGTTGAAGTTCACTGCACGAAATTTCACTAAAAAATTTCGAATTTTTTATTTCGTTAAAACTATGTTTATTGTATAGAAAATGACGTGAAAAGTGGAACTGTTCAAACCGCAGGTCTGTATCTCAAATCGTTCTCGAGATATAGCCTCTCAAAGTTTTAGTTTTTTCAAATTTTTTGAGAAAAAATGCCATAACTTTTGAACGCGTGGTCGGAATTGATTTTAGTTGACGGATTTGAAATCAGCGTGTCAAAATCTATATAATGACATGTGCAATACCTTAAAACTCGAGAAAAAAAATTTCGCGAAAAATCGAAAAAATTCAAAGGGGTATACCTTAAAAAAATGTCGATTTTTGGCCAAAATTTTTTTGTCTGATTTTAAAGAATTATACATGTCATTATATAGATTTTGACACGCTGATTTCAAATCCGTCAACTAAAATCAATTCCGACCACGCGTTCAAAAGTTATGGTCTTTTTTCTCCAAAAATTTGAAAAAACTAAAACTTTGAGAGGCTATATCTCGAGAACGGTTTGAGATACAGACCTGCGGTTTGAAACATTCAACTTTTCACGTCATTATCTATACAATAAACATACTTTTAACGAAATAAAAAATTCAAAATTTTTTAGTGAAATTTCCTGCAATGAACTTCAACTCGTATACAAATATCGACCAAAATACAAGAAAATTAGACGTAGAATCATTTAGTTACTATATAAATAAATAAGAATTTATTTAAAAAAGTAAAAGCTTGTACTTAAGGTGTTTCATAACTAGTTTTTTTTGTTAATAGGAGGGGGAGGATTGACAAAATATGTTTCCCTTATTAAAAATTTCACTCCTCGCCACTGATTTTGTATATATGGGGAGCAGCAGAACAAAACCGTATAAATTCATTATTTTCCACTATTTTCACGTACTTTTATTATGTAAGTATGTTTTTGTCTAATTTAGGTTGGCCAGACCTTTTATAGATGAAAAAAATTATGAAAACCTTAAAGGGCTTCAAAAGACGATTTTAAAAATCTAGAACAAAATTATGAATAACTATGAATACGCATAGCAACTGTTTTTTCAAAAATGAAAAATAATATCCTACTTTTTTTCTATGATTTCATCACCGGACTGAAATTAAGATACAGATTGTAACAAGAAACCCAGAATGAACTTTAATCTATTACAGCAATAAGTTAAAACGGTCACCATTACGCAAGACCCTACCCATTACCTACCCCATCACAAGATTGTCTGCGTCATCCATCTTTGAAATGTAGTATGTACGTAACTACATTAAAGAGAAGATTGCAAAATTCTTAATTCCTGCATGCATAATTTTCTTCATTCATTTCGCATAAGCGAAATATCCTTTAATATCCTTTTATAATATAGGTTATCTGCGATCGCACGACGTAAGGAAACTGGAATAAGATGGGAATAGACGATAGGGGTGAAAGTGTAAAGGGGTGGTTGGATACAGGGCTGGTGCAACTGATATTGACGTCCCAGGCAATGATAATAATAATTAAAATGGTATATTTGTTAAAGAATATAAAAAAGTATTTTATGTGTTTTATATTAAATAAAACAGTCAAGTGCGTGTTGGGCACGCACATGATAGGGTTCCGTAGTCATTCTCACTATAATAAATAATTTATAATTTTCATTGAAAGTACTAATTAAAACCTACATTCTGGAATTTTTTCAGATTTTTTGAATTGATAGTTTAGAAATTAGAGGGGGGCGCTCATAACTACATTGAAAAACAAATATATCGTCACTGAAGGGTTAAAATCAAAAGGACATATAACATTTTTTGTCGAATTTTAGGAGACCTATTTAAAGACACCCCACTAATTGGATTAAGTGAAAAAAAAATTTAATATAATTTTCATTCTATAGAATTATTCTAAAATAATTTTTTCAAAAATCTTATCATTTCTGTTTTTGAGTTATCAATCCGTATACCAAATTTCATCTTAATCGGTATAAAATTTATATAGACAGACAGACGGACGAACAGAGCGAAACTATAAGGGTTTCTAGTTTTCTACGGAACCCTGTAGCTAGAGGTTGGTGAAACCAGCCTAGAGGGCGCCAAAATAGAGCAGAATATCATGGATTAAAAAGTAGCATGAAGCCTAAAAAACAGGTCTTCAAAAACTTCAAGGGTCGACAAAATCGTGATGACAAGGAAAAAAAGGTATTTTATATTATATTAGGAGGGCGCTGCAAATTACACTTCACGTAATAAAGGGTATTTAAAGTTTTGAGACTATAAATAAAATCACACATTACTGGCACCCGCGTTAAAAAGCAGCCATGAAAGTTTGGTGAGCGCCTTACCCCGGCCCTGGGGGGTTGAAAAGTGAACAAGACGGGCTGGTAGGGGTGATGACAACGACACAAAGGAGTACAGAATTTAGAGAGGGCTGCATGTAAAACACACGGCGATAAAACTTGTCGGCACTGCCCTCTAGAGACAGATTCGGCAAGCTTTCCGCAGTAATGTTCATTGTTGTGCTACACTCTCTTAATGCCATCAACATAGTGCCGAGTTATTTTATTCATTTAGTACGGGAAGGATTCATTTTGCTAATAAAATATCTATCGATTTTCTTCTCAATGATATCATTCCAAGCTATTGGATCGGAAAAACACACTACTTATTTTATAGAGATAGTCAGTGAAGCTTTATTATGTACTGGCATTTACCCGCGGCTTCGCCCGCGTTTATCCTTTTTTATATATTATTTTCATTAATACAGACCTGTCCTAATATTATATATCAATTATCAACTAACCTAAATTAATTATAGAGACAGATAGACAAAAAATCTTAAAATACAACACACTACTTTCTTTATAGAGATAGTCAATGAAGCTTTATTATGTACTGGCATTTACCCGCGGCTTCGCCCGCGTTTTTCCTTTTGTATATATTATTTTCATTAATACGGACCTGTCCTAATATTATATATCAATTATCAACTAACCTAAATTAATTATAGAGACAGATAGACAATAAATCTAAAAATACAACACACTACTTTCCTTATAGAGATAGTCAATAAAGCTTTATTATGTACTGGCATTCACCCGCGGCTTTGTCCGCGTTTGTCCTTTTTTATATATTATTTTCATTAATACGGGCCTGTCCTAATATTATATATCAATAATCAACTAGCCTAAATAAATTATAGAGACAAATAGACAATAAATCTAAAAATACAACGCACTACTTACTTTAAAGAAATAGTCAGTGAAGCTTTATTATGTACTGGCATTTGCCCGCGGCTTCGTCCGCGTTTATCCTTTTGTATATATTATTTTCATTAATACGGACCTGTCCTAATATTATATATCAATTATCAACTAGCCTAATTTAATTATAGAGACAGATAGACAAAAAAAATATCAAAATGAATTATGCCTGTAAAATGACTTGCTGGTACCTACGTAAAAAATAAAAAAAATTTAAATATGCCTTATACATATTTCTAAAAATCCTATTCTAATAAAAAGTAAATTATTATGTTACTATATTTACGAATTAAGGGGTGAAGGGTTAAACATTTTATTATTAATTGGACTATGTAAGCTATCTCTGATACCACTGCGAAAGGTGTAAATCTACGTCAAAAACTGGTTATATGGTATTTCAAAAACTAATCATTTTTAGATATGTTTAGGTACCTACTCCATTTAGTTTTTTGAATATTACGAATATTTTCGATGCATTATACAGAATAGTAACTGGATTTTGCAAAAAAGTAGAACGTGTATACTCGCCTTTAGTTGTAAACAGTAACATATTACACAGAATCAGAATACATTATATTAAATGGGCTTTATGTATAATATTTATTTTATAACTAACTTTGATTCTGAATATTTTGAAAATGTACATATACCTATACCTATTAACTATTTAAACTCTCTCGTCTGAAATTACCGAAAATATTTAACGCTAAACTTTTACAAAATAAATAAACGGTTAATCCGAAAAGAAAAATACCTGTATTTACATTATTATATTCAATTGTGCATATATTGAAAAGTTTTAAACTACTTTTCAACAATGCGATTGTTTTTTTCCTACGCCTTTCTTTCCGAAGGAAAAGTTATAACGACATTTCACACCGTATTTGCATGCGGTAATAATTTCATAGACGTTTTTCTTTTTGTTTCAGGAAAATGAACGAGATTGCTCAACAAACATGGTTAGGTTTAGTTTTACTTTGGATTACACCTGTTCTGCTCACAACTTCTTCGAATATTAATCGTAAGTATCATTTACAGTCCTTATACTCAAGTCAGTTAAGGTTTTTAGATCTTAGACAAGGGAAGATTAAGGATAAATAACACATTACCTAGCATTGTTACCATGTCGCTCCATGAAAAATCGCTCCACGAGTCATTGGCGTATCATTCAGATTTTAAAATAAATATCAGTTGTTTTGAATTATAAAATTAATTAATAATAAATGTTTTATATTGTCTTTAAAAGTATTTCAGTGATAATTGATTAACAGAGAAATGAATGTATTAATTAATTTTTGACAATTTTTTTTACAGACTTAAATGATGTATAAACATCTTAAAAATGATATTCAAAAGAATTATAAGCGAAAAAAATGTTTTTTAATTTTTAGAGCTCACATTCCAAAGTGTCTCTGAATGAACGAAACAACCTAGAGGTTGAAAAATGAGTGATAATAAGTATATGGTAATGAAAAGGAGCATCGTAATTCGATCTCAAGCCAAAACAGAAGTAAAATAAGCAACCGAAAACCGCCAAACCGACATAGTCTCGAAAAAAAGTCGGAACTAACGAAAATTTTTATTTAAATTTTTTAAATTTAAACTCATTTTTATTAAATCCTCGTTTTTAAAAACTACGGAAAACGTATCTTGGCCATTTTCCATCCGATCGACTTGAAATTTTAACCGTAATTTCTTAGATAGATTTTACATCGACTTTTACGATTGGTTAACAATTACGGTTTTTATAAACAATTTAAGGTAGTTTTTTTACAATTAACTTTTTTCTCTGAAACTCGATCCTTTCGATTTATTTCTGAGGTCTGATATTTTTTTCCTCACTCTGTATGCTCCTTGTTAAAAAGAAAACGGTTTGGGAAAAAAAGTGTCGATTCGAGCAATGAATTGTCATAATTCAAATTCAGCAGAATTTCAACAATTGAAGTCGTAGAGCAAAAGCTCCCGGCTGTGCGCTTTGTTAGGTCTTCTCTTTGATATTTATTTAATCTCGACTTTTGAATGACATGTTCATAGTACTATTTGTTACTTAAATTTACTTTTAAATATTTTACGACCAGCGGGCAAATTATAAATTATAGCCTAACACCAACATATTTAGATTTAAAAAAAATAGATTCAAAAATAATTATAATATTTTTTTTCAAATTGAAAATCAAAACTAGTAGTTTCCTTTAAAAATTGTGACATTTTCAAGAAATATAGACAGTGGCGCCGGAGCCGGGGGCAAGAGCAGTTCCCCCCCTCCCCAATGTTCAGTGGAGGGGTAGTGGCTACTTTTTGCCCCCACAAAATTTGGATCCTGTTTTTTAAGGGTGGGTTTGAAGCGACGTGCAATTATAAAAATCTGTTTTCTGTAATTTTTGTACTCTTAAAAATGTAATTAATTAATTTTTGTAAACTGATGTTAAAGCTCACAAACAAATCATAAAATATAACCTCGAGTTTAGTCAGAGACGAAGGAAAATAAAAAGTGAATACAGTGAAGCCTCGTTAGTATGCTTTTTTTTAGGTCCACTATATTTCTATTTATTTTTTTAACAAATAATACGACATTAATCAAACCAAAGAAAATTGAAGTAAATTTTGAATTTTAATCAAATATAGTTAGGTCAGTTTAATTTTTGAGGTTCGTAACCCCTCCTCCCCAGAAAAAAATTGGTTTCGGCGCCACATCTTAATAATTAATAATTACAACTACAACAACAAAAAAACATAATATTATAAATATATTTTTGTTAGTTACAATTAATTAGACTCGAGTAGGTTAATTAATTATAAACTGCCTTGTTTGAACAGATGTTCAACATGTCAAGCGTCCATTTGACAGCGCGACCGTTACAGCATGGCGTCTCTTACTCGACAACAATTCTGTACAAAATGTAACGGCGCAACTTGGAGCTACGGCGTACCTGCATTGTCGTCTGCCGACCCCGAGAGGAATGATTATAACAGCTGAACACCGAGCGCTAATGGGAGCCGAGGTAAAATATATTCATTATTATATACGTCCAGATGTAGCTATCAAATCGATCTAATTTTAAATAAGATTTCTAAATTTCAAAATTAGTAAATTAAATAATTTAATAAAAGACATACAACGAAATTCAATAAATGATAAGGTATATACTGGCACCAGTATTTAAGAGTTTTTTTGGAGATTGGGCTTCTTTTTTGTAATTCTCATGAACTCATGTTACTAAAAAAACAAGTACCTCTTTATTAAACCAATTTAGCCTTTTATTTTTTATTTTTTTTTATCCAGTAATGGGCACCCAGTGATGGACACTTGCTAATGATACGTACATACTATGACACAGAAGTTATAAAATAAAGAATCATAAAATTTGAAACAATTTAAAGCAGATGCTATGATAATATAATAATTAATTTAAAAATAGATTACACTAATAATTAGTTTGTATATCTACCATTTTGACCGATTGTCATTAAATTAAGCTGTTTTATAGTTAAATGTATGTAGATTATAATTCAGTAATTTAGTACATTTATTGATCCAAAGACTGGGGCCAGTACCTTATATCTCATTATTTTTTTAAAAAGTAGATAAGATTTAAATATACATAGGTAGGTACTATTGTTGCAAATTAAAAAAAGTTATATAGAAGTACATAGTATCCCAGATAACTTTTCCTGAATAGCAATCTCACAATCAGTAGAAATACAGAGATTCATTATTTGTAAGAACGGAATAACATTTTAAATCCATTTGGTTTAGAAGTAAATCCAATTTATCATTAAAATTTGAAATACATACATGTGTTTAATATAAATTAATATTTATGTTTAGAAGTTATAACTCAAATACAAATAATAAAATAAATATTACACTCCCTCTAATTTGTTATAGCAAGTTTCGTGGATCCGCCGTCGTGATTGGCATATTTTATCTTCAGGCATGTTGATGTATACAAACGACGAACGTTTCCAAGTTCTTCATGCAGATGGCAGCAACGACTGGGCTTTGCAGATAAAATATGTACAAAAGAGAGATAATGGAACATACGAATGTCAGGTTGGTTTATTGTTATATAAAGTACGTAGTTATTTATATAACAATATATGTATACATATATACACTAGCAGCTTCCTCGTTTAAAATGAAACGTGATTATCCAATTACCGTTTGTTGTAGATATCGCCATCTATCAATAAAATGAATTACTATTAACGATTGTTGGTGTTGCCATCTATCAATTAAAATTGACACTACTGAAAACAAAAGTTACAACAATGGATATTTAAACTTCTTTTTTTTCAGATATCTACTGGAGCTGGATTAATTTCTCATTTTGTCAATCTACAAATTGTTGTACCTGAAGCATTTATTCTTGGTTCTGGAGATCACCATGTAGATGTTGGAAGTGTCATTAGTTTGGTCTGCATTATTGAAAAGGTATTTTTTAAATACACTCATTAAAAAAACGACTTTTTTATTTAAACGCTTGACACGAAATAGTGGGGTATGATAAAAATTTTTGAGTTTATTATTAAAAAACTAGAAAGTATCAGCTTCAAAAAATGCCCTGGCTTATGAAAATTTAGTCATTTTGACAAAATGGCGACCAGATAACTAAAAAATGAAAAAATACATTACATTACATTGCATACATAATTTCTTTGATGAGTTTAATTAAAACTTAAATTGCAACAACAAAACTGAATATTTTGTTTTTAACAGAGTCCAACACCTCCGCAGTATGTGTTCTGGTACCATAACAAACGAATGATCAACTATGAAGCTTCAAGAGCTGGTGTAAGTGTCGATACTCGAACTGGAGGTGCTCAAACTCATAGCAGGTTAACAGTACGCGATGCTACGGAATCTGATTCAGGAAATTACACTTGCAGTGCTTCAAATACAAAGCCTGCTTCGATATATGTATTTGTTTCAGAAGGTATGTCAGTAAGAAATGACAACAATTAACTTTTGTAGTAATTGTTAAAAATGTCGTTGCAGGTGACAAAATGGCTGCCATACAAAAACGGAAAGTTGCCGGTACAGCTCCAATGTTCTTCAGCACATCACAAAGTATTGCAATATTTCTTATTATGTGTATCGTTATTAGATAAAAATTGACCTGTGAATTTTTAGTGATATATCTGTACAAAGTTTTGAGTTACTTATTGTAAATATTATGAAAATAAAAATATATACACTTCAATCTGAAATTTTTGTAAATAATTAATTGTTTACAATAATAAAAAGTATTTATTTTTTGTGTACAATACACAGTTTTAAAAATTAACAATTTTTAAGTGCATTGTAACATTTAGGAAAATATACAATAACAAACAAATGACAACAGTATTTTTTACAACACATGATTGACTTAAAACAAAAACAAATACAATAAATTGTACTATATTATAATACAGCTTGTGTATAAACTAAAAAAAACCTATTATCTAATAAATTAACTAAAATAACTTTCTATTGGAATTAATAAAATTGAAAATAAAATAATTAAAAAATACTGATTATATCTTCACCGATTGAAAAAAATATATAAGGGCCAACGAACAAGACAATTTTTTAAAATTGTATAATAGAAAATCTATACTTTAACATTAAAAAAACTAAATTATATGCCACAAATTCATTTTAATATCAATAATTTGTTAGTATTCATAAATAATATCTTAGTGGAGTCATATAACCGAAATTCTTTATTGAATAAAACAATCCTTCCCTACAGCGATTTTATGACTTTAAAATGTTCTAGGGATCAAGAGAAGTTCATAACTGAGTTTGTGGATTAATCCGTTTTCCGCGCGGTACTTTTTTAACGAATTTTCTGAAAAATCATCAATTTTTCCTGTTTCGGTTTTTTGAAAATATAAGTTTTGGCGGTATTTTTGAATATTTTGAAATCAAACTTATAGGTTTATTAAGGATCATTAGAGGTACATTCTTCCTTATTTTCATCAAAATATTCATATTTATTGCAAAGTAATTGAGAAAAAATAAAAAATCTGTTATATCACAGTTTGTAATTTTTTTGAGGTTAGAAATTAAGTTATAGTATTCCGCCTCCCACAGATCGATAAAGGGATTCCTTACGAGTGACCCTATTTTTTTGGTCGATATTGATTAAGTAGAAGCCGAGATATTCGCGAAAAACCGAACCGCAAACAGGAAAAATTGATGATTTTCCGGAAAAGTACCGCGCAGAAAACGGATTAATCCACAAACTCAGCTATGAACTTCTCTTGATCCCTAGAACATTTTAAAATCATAAAATCGCTGTAGGGAGAGAAAATTTCGGTTATATGACTCCACTATCTACAATTGCAAATACACGAGAATATATTCAAACAAATTATAATACAATTATTCTAATATCAAAAAAATATACATAATTATCCTAAACCAGTGGCTGGCAACCCGCGGCTCTTTAAATTAACAGTTGACAGTGACGCCAGAAACATTTTTTTTCTGGAGGGGGGGGCAGTACGGGCCTCAAAAATTAAACTGATTTGGTGTTCCTAAAATTCAAAATTGACTTAAATTTTCTTTTTAAAAAAATGTATTAAAATACCCAAAAATAAAAAATTTTATAGAGATACTAACTTTTTAGTTCTTTTTGTCTCTGACTAGACTCGTGGTTACATTTTATAATTTTTTTGTGAGCTTTAACATCAATTTACAAAAATTAATGAATTTTTAAGAGTAAAAAAATTACAAAAAACAGATTTTTATAATTGAACGTCGCTCCAAACCCGCCATAAAAAAACAGGGGGGGGGGGGGGGGCAAAAAGTAGGGAGGGGTAGCCGTCACCCTGCCCCCCACGGCTCCGGCGCCACTGACAGTTGAGGCTCTTTACGCATATGTTAAAAGCTTTATTATTTTACATTGTGCGATGTTATACAATTAATAAAGCTATATGTAGAATCATAAAAACAGAAATTAAGTAGAAGAAAATAGCTTTACAGCTCAAAAAAAGTTGCTAACCTCTATCATAAACAAAAGTTAAAGCACTGCTTCGATTTATAAATTTCTGCTGAACGACAGCTACTAAAATATATTTGTAAAGAGCTTGAACACATATGCAATTATTTTGAAATATTGCAATAGAAATTTATCAACATAATTATTGACCTGAGTGAACTAATATGCCGTAAATATATTTGCGCTTTAATTTCATACATTTGAGATAAATAAAGGAATAAACCATTTTAAACAAAATCTTTCAACAATATTTAAATTTAAAATAAAAACCTATAGGTACTGTATTACATTGTTTTCAGGATTTTTCAAAATTTTGAAAGATATATGTCCGGTATTCTAAACGAGCTAGCAAAATTTTGCTGTATTAAATTTTAACAGAGATAAATAACTATAGGGTGATTGAAAAATGAGTTCAATGATTGTTCCATAATTCTTTTTGTTTTTATAATATATGTATTTTTATTATACATTAAATTATCTCAAATGAATGAATGATTTGAATTTAATATTTAAAGTTTTGAATTATATCTAAGTCTTAGCGTAATTATATGCAGCATAACATAGATTTTAGGTACCACTGGACCCCATGGCATTATGACTTCCATTGAATGAAACCTTCCAGAATAACTGTTATTATGTATATTCTTTCAAACACCCACATAATGAAATAAATTGAAAAGAAAATGTTTAAAATTAATAATTATCAAATTTGTAAAAGTTCACATAACACTAATTGTAAATTCATTTAAAATTTGCCGTGCCGCATGCATTGTGGTACGAACTGGTATGCCGTTATAGATGTACTACGCGAATCAAAAATTGTATTCCAAAATGGCGTCCGCTTTTACGTCAAACGTTTGATATTTTTAATAAAATAACCCTTTTTCTGACAATGACAGTTACTTTTTTCATCAGGAATATCTGTTATTTATTAAAAAAATTATATTTAAAGTCCACATAACAGTCTTCTCTTAGTGATAAATTTGCAAAGTGGAAATTTCTCTAAATGCCATGGAGTGCCTAATTACCTTTTATTTTATTTTTTAAATATAGTACATTCTTATTTATTTGATTCAACAATAACTCTTGGCTTCTTGGTTTGGTCATGGTATTTTCATCCAATTTTTTTTAAATAATTTAAACTTATAAAAATAAATTTGAATGTACTAAAATTAAGTCTATATTTTCCATTGTCTTGCATATTTTATTGAAACGCTATTTTGTGCGTCTACAGAAAAAAATTTTTTTTTGTATGTTGAAGAAGTAATTTATAAGTAAATATACTGATGAAAAGAATATAATAAACATACATTGAAGTGTTTTTAATACACATTTTGTGTTTCTATATCTAAGTTAGGAGGCACCATTAGTTTTTTTTTACTTTACAATTGAAACAATACAATTTCAAAACCAATATTCAATAATTCTAATTCTGATTCTTGATTTCAAAATCTAACATAACATAAATAAATAATACTTTAAGAGTTTTCAATTATAATTATTCGTAATATTTGAAATACATAATTTTTTTTCGGAAGCAAAACGAATATTTTTTTAATAAATTCTTTGACACATTATGTAGGAATATTAAATTAGTAGTTATGCCACTAATTGTAGCAGTATATAAATAAATTAATATTAATAAAAATATAACTTTCCAGTTTTCAAAATACTGCTTTTCATTAAAAATAAATCAATTATTTATAATAAAATAAATGATTCAAATTCACCTTAACATGTTGACTGCCAGTTACAAATTAACTTATAAACACAAACTTGCCTCTTAACACAAAATACATATTTATTCTAAGAATTAAAATAAAATTGCACAATAATATCGCTTGATATTTTTAATACGACTTCTTACACAAAGTGTGTTTTGCAAACCCCTTCATTTGAACCTGAAGATGTTATTTCCAACTAAATGAACTACTTACTGAAGTTTACACATACAAAAAAAGAAATAACGAAGTCATCGTACAGCATAATTATACTGTGGCAGTCAATGTGTTAATATAGGCTCGTTTACATTATTTTTAAATACATATAAATATCAACCATTAATTAAAATATATATATTTTTAATATTAACATATTATTATTCCATTTTACCGTATTATTGTTATTTTATGATCAATTTTAATTTAATTTGTCAAACCCATGTATTTTTTGTTTATAGCTATTTTTTATAAATATATGAACCAGCATATATTCATGGTTTAATGGTAAATCAAATTAAAATTAGCATATTCAATGCGTTTATTAACTTTATAGATATTTTACAATAAAAATTAAAACTTCTTTTAAAATTTGAACAAAAAATTCATAAAAATTTTCATGGGTAATTTTTTTAACTATGTATTTATTCATCAGACTTTATTCAAGTTATTTTTAAAAAGAAAATAACAAAAACATATATGTATATAGAAAAATACTCAAAACAAATGGATTACAAAGTTTACAATACAAACTATCTTTGTACAAAGAAAAAAGTTGAAAAAATCAATTTTCATAATTATATAAATCATTTATATTTATTTGTATATAGTATTATATATATTTTATATTTAAACAGTTTCATTATATTTAAAATATAAATTTCTTTCATGTCCAACATATAAAAATATTCACCAGCTACATGAACAGTTTTATTAGAATATGTGTCTACATACAGTCCACCGAAAAAAAAAAACATTTCCACAATTTCTTTTACTTTCGTTAGAATAATACCTAACACATAATTTACATTGTACAACATATACGTTACATTAATAAAAACTGGCACAAGTACACAGGCCCCAAAGAACACAATTTTCAATTCAGGAAGATTAAGGCCCCAATAAATTACACCACTGATTAAAAACCGTAAATATCACATAAAAAAATCTGAAATTTCAAGAATTGTCATCACACAATTTTGACAGTAATATATTATTTAATATATGATCATAGAAACTGTAAAAATGTCTTTTATTAAAGCTTATATATATACAAATACATTCATATAGTTTTACATTGTTCTATAAATATTATTATATACATAAACATATAGAATTCATATATACATAACTCAAAATATAACAGCACAGGAAAACTATTGCCTAAATTATATCATTTTTAACCCTTTCAGTACAGAAACATTTTAACTTAGTTTATAAAACTAAAGAAATAACATCTTTCCTTGTCGAAGGAAAAACGGTCACTAATTATTCTATTAAATACATAAAAAATACTGTATTCATTCAAATTCTAAAAATCACATTATTTTTCGCTGTTTTACCAGAACAACCTCTTAAATAAACATACTAATGACTTAATACCGAAAGGGTTAAACCGTGCATATTTGAAATACTGTAACATCGTAACATACATTTTTTATTTTGTAAAACATATGAAAAGAAATCAACTGAGTTTGTTTAATATGATTATAAGCTTATGCTATAGTGTGATACCACCATTAAAACCTGGAATATTATAAATATAAAAGATTTTAACCTTTCCGTTACAGTCCTTAAAAGAATCTTTGCTTCTAGATATAAGTTGCATTTTGATATCGTAGCAGGCATTTCATTAAACTAAGAGGCAACTTATATTCAGAAGAAAAGGAATTAAAAAATATTGCTCATGAATATCGTTGTTTATAACAATTATTTTGCCTTACAAATCTAAAAGACCTAAATATTTGATTTCATGCATTTTTTATTAAAATAGTAGACGATTGATTTTTTGTTCTAAGGTATCTTTGCAAGAAATATGATAAATTTGCTAACAGATTCTTAAAACATCCAAATAAATAGGCCTTTTAAAATTTACTCTCCAGTTGAAAGCTAAAGTGGAACTCGGTCATTTTATGTTGTCTGAAGTCTTTAGCAATGTAAAATGTACACAATCTATAGACAACATAATATAGAAAGATTTCCGCTGTAACTTTGATATTCTTTATAATAGCTGGCCTTAGCAGGGCAATATTGTTCATTAAAATAATATCAAACCAGGTGCGTAAACATGATGGTTTCTGACCTAGACAAGTTTCAACAGACAGTAGCTTAAAATGAAACATTGACACGGTATTACATTCAGACTTTTGGAATATAAATTAGGGGACGACTAGCTACACAAAACAACATCACAATTTGCTCCAATGCTTATGAAAAGCCTCCGTTTCTTCTCTTAACTTTCCAAGTTCTGCTTGTATAAAGTCTGTGATAGTTTTACGTGCCTCTACGTCGCTGGCATTGCGTTTTCGCAAGCTATTTACAAGATCTGTGGTGTCTATTGGCGCACCGTAGTTGAAGGTTAGTTTCTTACCGAGTCGGAGCACGTATGGAGGTTCGTTGGGCAGGACGTTATCCATCCCCACGTGCCAGATGGGTATTAATACAGGGGGTATTTTTGACTCGTATACCATACGACCAATACCCCATTTTAAGCGCATATGCTCTTTTGTGACGTTTACTTTACCTGAAAATTGAAATTGATGTAATATGAATTAAATTTCAATTTAGTAAAGTAAAAATTACCAAGCTTTGAATATTCTTTTTCTACACAAAATTTCATCCTATAATTTTCTCGAGTTTTTGTAGGCAATTATCCTAGCATGAGAGTAAATTTAGTTGTCTATATTAATATCCATTAACCTACCATAATTTAAACCTACCGTATCACATATGGTTAAGAAATAGTAACAAGAACTATCTATACTATACTTCTGCCGATATGAACATTAGACTATAGAGTACACGTAAAGTTGATTAAGAATTTTTTAAATTCACAAAGATGGATGTATAATAAATAAAAACACATGGTGCTTAAAATGAAAATAAAGCAAGATCCTTGACATACTTTTAAATAAAAATAACCATCAAAATTAATAACATACCTTCTGGAAAAACATGTACCCACTGTCCTTTATTCAACTGTTCAATACAGAAATCCACAGCAGGTTGGTTAACGCCATTCCCTCTAACAACAGGCACACATTTACCTAACATAAAAAAATACGAATGCCATATATTCGTAAAACAAATATCGTGTGCAGCTAGTGACCACCTCATGCAAGCCTTTTTAAAGAAATGTCTCCACTTCAGTGTGCCCCATATTCCTGGATCATCAAAACACGAATGATGGTTGGAAACGGTGATTAAAGGTACATCGTTCGGTCTTGCGTCCAAGAATTTATCAATATAATGTCTGTTGAAGATTTTAGTCCTATTTAGCCACTCTGCAACAGGAACACCTAACATAAGCTTATTTAGTCTGCAGTGTTTTTTTTTAAATAATATTTGGTGTCCACAGATAATGAGAAATCACAGATTATTTGTTGATCACATTTTTTTATTTGATGCAATTATTTACACGCATAAATTAATTTAACCAAAAAATTAATGGTTTACATTTCAATGTAGTATTACAGATTAATTTATTATTTAATCTATAATTACATGAGGTGAATGACTCTCCTTTATATACAACAATATATACAAATAATATAAAAAAATCTATATTTAGGTATAACACATGTTATGAATAATAAGTGCTAATGTTTTTAATTTCATTAACATAACACATTAGCATTGAATCAAAACAAGCAGCTGATACTAAAATCAATATATATTTCAGTAAATGCTGATATTTCACCAATGTTTGTTGAGGTATGTTATCAAAGCGAATTGATATTAGTTGAGTTATGTAACACCACTTTCAAATTGTGCTAGTTTAAATATAAACTGAAATATTTATAAACAGATATTTATATTACAACCTCAGACCTATGTGTAAATCAAAAATCCTATTGTAAACAAAAGGATTAAATAGTATTTTATTTATAAAAAAGCATATACAACAATAAAAAGTTGCATTTTCAATAAATTGTTTATTAAATCTTACATGCACTTGATTAAACTTATAAATAATTTGTACTATTTCTGTTGATGTATTTTTGATTTCTCTGACCTGTGAACACCCTTACAAACCTATTATAATTTTACTGAACATTCCAACAGCAGCCATGGTAATTGTACTGGCTATGGACCATAACTTCGTTGGGTGTTTTCTTAATTTAGGTACTATCCAATCGATGTTAAACCCCATAGCGTCTTGAAAAACTGTTTTTGTGTTATTTAAGACATCCCCAAGAGCACTAGAACTTTTTACATGCCACCACATCCCAGCTAACAATTATGAATGTCACTTGCCAAAGACTTTGGCAACATTTTTGAACAGACTGAAATTATCCAATGTTATACATAAAACACTACTGTCTTTATCATTTAACTGCGTTTGACGTTTTGTTCAAATTCATTCATGTTTGCGCATGACGTCATAAATGTCCATATAGTAGTATGGGTTACATGTAAACATATCAAGGTATATAAAGACAAGGTAGTCTCAACAATTCCTTGACCAATCAGCGTTGGCGCGGGAATTGACGTCACCTGGGGGATATATTCAAATGTCATAAATTTTTAATAGAATATTAATTACAAAAAATTCCTTTATTTATTCTTGTTTTCGTATTTTTTGATATTTTAACAATACATACAATCAAATAAGTACAAATTCGACATAGCAAAATCATAAAGTGCTGTCAGAATCATATAACGTATTGCCAACTTAAGAATAGTAAAAATGATGCTTCCCGAATTGACCAAATTGTCTTTGACAGCTTTTTTATGATTTTACAATGTCGAATTTATACTTATTTGATTGTATGTGTTGTTAAAATATCAAAAAATACGAAAACAAGAATAAATAAAGGAATTTTTTGTAATTAATATTCTATTAAAAATTTATGACATTTGAATATATCCCCCAGGTGACGTCAATTCCCGCGCCAACGCTGATTGGTCAAGGAATTGTTGAGACTACCTTGTCTTTATATACCTTGTAAACATATTACAAAATATTTAATAATAACAAATAAATATAAATTAAAATGTTTTGAGTTGATTATAATTTTGTTGAAGCAGCATTATTTCAAATGTCAGAATATCATGTTGCACAAACAATTTTTTTAAATTAGCCCGTTACATTCTTATTTGTTAAAAATGTTATTTAAAAATGGCACCTTTGACGTCAAATGCGCAGAGATGGATTTTTTACGTCATTTAAATCTTGAAAATCAGTTACCAATGTTACCACCGTTACCACCAAGGTTAAATAAGTGAGATAAAATCAGGGATAAAATATTTTTCACGGAAAATAATTATTTAAAAATTAAAAAAAAATTTAAATACAAAATGCATATCCTTTTATGAATAAAAAATATTTATATATGATAATTTTAATCAAAGTATTATATACATAAGTCATAATCCCATTTGATTTTAAATAGTTATTAAAAAAAGATATAATACGGAAAATATTATTTACCTTGACATAAATATTTTTGTGTCAGAAAATGTAGTCGACCCTCTATTTTATGACGATAGAATGAAAATTAAAACAAATTGAATATATTAAATGAATGATGCGTTTTTGCTTTTTTTAAATATATATAATGTTATCTTATCATTTTATATAATATTAATATTAATATGATGAACTAATAGTGGGGGGGGGCTGGGCACCAACATACAGGGGGGAGCCAGCATTTGATAAAAGTGCTCGCTGTGGTTTGAAAAGTGACATGAAAACTAAAAAAAGTTCTCACAAACTGCAGATGGACACATAAATAATTTTTAGGGATGCCAAATTTACCCCTGACAACGAAAAAAAATGGTCCGTCACTGTATTAATATACAATTTTTTTTATATTATTTTTATCGCTTCGTATCAAAGTGCATATTTATGATTATTTTTTAATTCATAATTTATTGTACACGATAAAAATAAATTAACAACTTATTACAAATACAGGCATTTATAATTACTAAATTAACTACATATTTTATTATCTTTAAACAAACAAACAATTGTTTACTTTTCTGGACACATATTTTATAATTGCCGCCAAAATAACGGAATTACGTACGTCATATCTGTCAAAGTTGACAAGACGTTCAAATCGTAATGATTTTGCTCATAAACAATAATAAAAAGGAATTATTTGTTTATACGTGTTTACAATGAATAATAAATTAAATGATTTACTAGCAAAAAGAGATTCTTTACTAAAAGAATTAGAAGAAGTGGAAAATCGAGTTGAAGAATTATCAAAACAATCTCTGAATCAAGAATATGTACAATTAGAACCTAAACCAATGTATAGTATTTTTATATTAATATTATTAATAACTAATAACAATTTTTTATATTTATTATAATTTTATACTTTTAGTTCTCTTTCACCTGTATCTAAAAAAAAAATCAATTTCAATAAAATTTTACAAATTTCTAAAGAAATAAATGGAGGCATTATTTTTTCAAACGTTAAAGAACATAATTCCAATGATAATAATAATGTACTCTACGAAGTTGATGGTACTGTCGATTTCTTAATCTTTAAAATGTGGGTACTTTTAAACCGTACCACAAAATCAATTAAAAAGATTAAGTTAAGTTTAGATCATGAACAAGACAATGCAGAGTTAATGTCAACAATAAATATGTTGAAACGTAAAGGAAACCCGATGCTGTTATTTTCAAGTTTAAATCAATACACTGTTTGTAGTAATCAACGAAGAGAAACATTAGAATTCCTTCAAATAAATTTTAAGGGATATTTTGAATTTAGTAGAGAAGTAAGTTAACAAATCAATTTTTAATATGTTAAAGTTAAATATACATTTTTTTACAGGAAGACACTGGTATTTTTATTATTGAATGTAAAACTAGTAAAAAGAACTATTTTTCTTGTACTTGGACTATATCTTGGTCACCAGTTATGTTTTGTTTATGTCATCATTATGAAATTTCAATTGAGGAGAACGGTAAGTAGCGCGTAAAAGGAGCAATGGAAATTATTCTATTACGTTGTTTTTTAAGTCTTTCTGCCCTTTTTATCTAAACTTTTCAACCGTGTAAATGGAAGGATTTCAATTATTGATATTATTTTTAGAAAATGATTTTAATGAAGATGCAAGTACTCATTTATTTAATCAACTATGTAAAAAAGAAAGAGTTGACGAAAATTTAAACAGAGAAACAAACATTTGGAATAAATTAGGAATAATGGTGAAGGCGATAGATACACGTGAATATCTTTAAAATTAAACATTATTTTGTATTTTATTTGTACATTTACATATATCATTCTAATATAGGTGTTATTAGTATATTATTATTAGTTTTACGTTTCTATTTTTAATGGTGAACGATGGTATTTCTGCTCAGTGTGGATATATTTTTTTAATATTAACTGGAAATTTTCAACCACTGTCATATTTTCAATGGATAAAAATCCAATCTCATATTCAATTTACACGTTTTAAATTTTCAAGGTTGAAACGGTTTCTTAATTGTCAAGGCTTTTGTTGGAATTTGTAGATTAAAATGAATTAGCTAATAAAAGAAAACAATTATTCTATCATTGTACTAGAAGTTTGAATTATTAACTTTCGTAAATATTTCATCTAATAAAAAAACTACTTGCATTTTTAATAAAAATTACTGCAATGTTTCTCTTGAAATTAAACAATTAATAATTAATTTGATAAATAATTACGATAATCAACATAAATCTGCCACTATCAAATGTTTTGTTGAAATTATCTGCATCATATTCCTATAACACAGTAAAAATACCTTCATATAATAAAGAAAAGTTGTACTTACTGTTATGAAATAAAAATATATTATTTAAACAATTTAACCACAACTGTAACAACAAATCTGTTTAATAAAACAATATGTTTATATTTCGTATTACAATAATCTAAACATAGAATTCCATGCATTCAATAAATAATTATAGTATTAAGAAAGGTTCAAAGTTCAGGAGTTGAATACATTATGTTTTATATTAATTTATAGATGTGCAAAGTTTTTTATAAGTACAAAGAACAATATAATTATTGTAATACACATTTAATTAACATTAGACTTTCATTGGTATAGTTAAACAAATAATATACTAATTATTTATTAATTAAATAATTCTGATCTTAAATTAACATATATAAATTTAATTTGAGTATATATAGTTAGACGACATGATAATAATTACTCATATTTAGTTAGAAATTGTTATAGAATGTGCAAGATTAGTAAAAATAATTTAATTGGTTGTAAGTATATATAGATAAATACAGAATATCACATGTTTTTATTTAAAATTTTCTTTTTTAATGGCACGTTTGTTTAAATTTAGTTTTAGGTGCTGGATAGGGTTATATCGGATTTATACTGTTCACTTTGGTTGAATAATCAAAAGAGAAACAAAATCTACTTAGTTTATTGACCATTGAGGATTTTACTTTCGTTCACTTTAGTTGAATCATTTATCGTTAACCGCGGTGTAAACATATGTGCTCGCTACTATATAAGCGTTATGATTTAAAAACATTATTATACTACACATTTGTGTTTATTAGAAGCTAACATTTTGTCGTTTCCTGCAAAATGCATTCAGAAGAAAAACACTGACGTTTGCTTCTTATAGACACAATTGTCAGGTAAAACTTAAATATTTGAATTTACTAACAATAAGTTGAAATATAAAATGTATCACAAGTCTTGCTATGCTTTTACAGACTGTAGTTTAAGGTTTGATCCACTTCTCTTTATAGTCAATGGTGCCAGTTTCTTCCTAACTGCAATAAGTCGTCTTGAAGTGTGCATGCTTGTCATATGCTTTCCTACAGGGCTCGGTGTAGCTTCACGCGATTTCTGTCTCTCCATCTCAACAATCGATCTCAAGTCATAATTAAACTCACGCCCAAAAGGCATAGGACTCATCATTACTGGTTCAGGGGTCCGTAAAGGAGTCTCGGATAAATCAGGTGTCCCGATATAGAAATTAGGGACACTGGCTTGTTTTATAAGACGCAATTCAAATGAGTTGTTTAAATCAAGGTCTAAACGTGGAAAACTAGATGACTGGCTACTTTCTATCATAGGTGAATTTGCTGGTGTCATTATTTCTGTATAATCATCTAAATTATTTGGTTCTAATATCACTTCTTTTACATCACATTTAAGTTCTTTGTCTTTATTTGTATTTATGGTCGGTAAACTGTTGCTGTATTTTTCATCGTAGATATACTTAATGCCGTTTTTATTATACTCATATGCTGATTTATTTTGAATACTATTTATGGAAGAGTCTACTTCATCTATGGGTTGGTTGTTGAATCCACTGTTAACGTAATTGTTGTTCTCGGTTTCTTTAATACTGTCTAACTGGTTGTGCAGTTGTTTCTCAAGGTGTTTTTGTTTCAAGGCAATGTCTTCATCTTCAGGCCGCTGAACGATTCTAGAAATGAATTACTAAAAATTTTAGTAGTTCAATTCTAATTGATTCGTAAATAATCAGATTATTGTAATTGATTTAACACTTTTGCGGACAGCGCCTGCATTTGCAATCAATTAGACTATGATTTCTTATATAAAGATAAAGATATAAATTTTCTATTTAAAATCATGTTGTTGGATAGTCTTTGCCCCTATTACAAATTAAGTTGAATGACGATAAAAAAGGTGTGTGTTTTAGTGAGGCATTTCAAAGTACTGTCCGCGAAAGTGTTAATAAATATAATTAAATTATGAGATAAGTGTTTAAATTATTATTAATTAAATTCTTACTTTCTTTCAATCAGTCTTTGTTGTGCCGCTCTATCGCTAGTGCCTAGAGGTTGTATTGTGACCACTGATCTTCCAGCTAACACTGACACGCTATCCCAGAAACACATGTTATCTGTACTTGCAACTCGCTTTGGGCCTTTCTCGGCTGCTGCAATTTCTGGATCTTCCCATTCTTCTATGCCCTTGTCATAACACCACCACTTTTCACATAAATGCCAGTAGCAAGATTCTAAACACCTGGAAATTTAATAAAAATTAACTAACTTCCAGTTTACGATTATGTATAATATTATAAATCTATTTGACAATAGTGGCTAAAAAATTTATTTTTATATAAAAAAAAATTTCAGAAACATATTTATTTATTAAAAATCGCAAACATTATTTTCTTTATATATTGGCAAATTTTTTTGTTTATAAAATAGTACGATGATTAATCTATATATTGACAAAATATGACATACCTGTTTTGCCAAATAGGTACAAATATTATATTAAATATAATAATAAAAAATTACCACATATTTATCCTTTTTATAACTTTATAACCAATGTTTTTCTTATAATATCAATACTGTGTTCATATTTTTGTGTATTTAAGTCAAAATATTGATATAGGAAGAATTTTTAAGCATAAAAAAAATAATTTCTTAAATTGGGCCATGTTTCTTAAACAAATATAAACAAATATGTACACAAAAGTTGTCTAAAAACTTATTAGAATGCAGCAGCTGCATAAAGAAAATATTAACATAGCATCAAAGTACCTATCTCTGTCTTATGAACACCTTTTTTGTATACTCATCATTTGTAAAAGTGATTTGTACCTGCCAACATGTATTTCAACTTTCACTATATAATTCATAGAATATATAACATGTCAGGTGATATAGGATATAGGTAAAGTAAATATATATATATGTATATATATAAATATATGTTATAGGTATATTTACTTTTTGTAAAATTATGTACGTAATAACATGTCACATATTATGATAACACATAAAAATTCTATTGTTTTACTTGAAAAAAAAAAATGGTTCAAAAATACAATTATTTTATCTTATCACTAATTACTTTTGTTTCGCAATTACTACCCAAGTATTAAAATTATACATGAAAAACATTAAAAATCAATTTAATATTTAACAATAAAATAAATAATTACTAAATTTATATACTTACGTCTGAAAGCACTTGCACATTCCGTTTCGTTAACTTAAAATCACTTCCATGAAAGAATTGCACACACTTTTATGATAAATGATTCTAAAAGCTTTGTATTCATGTGACATCTTTTTGATAAGAAGATTCTTTATGATATTAAATAAAACAATATACACCTGTTTATCACAAATGTACTTGATAACAATTAATGTATTATTAATGTAGTTTAAACAACAATATATGTACCTATATATTATATAGGCTAATTATTTTATACCTCACCTTACTTCTTAAATGTCTGAATTCATACTAATATGTATTTTCAGGTAACAACCTTGATATTACAATAATTATAAAGTAATACATAAAACCTAATATAATTATCAACCTGGGGAAATACACATATATTATATATATATACATATATAATATGTATGTATACTATAGTAGATCTTGAATAAATATGTTGTTTTATTGTTAATTAAATACCAGCTTCTTTTAAAAATATTTACAAAAAAATAAACACATAATACAATATATTATGAAAAATTATTTATTCAAATTTCAGAAACAATACAATTTTTTCTCGTTTTGTTTTTTTTTTAGATCAGATCTTATAAAAGAAATTTTAAAATTGTGTTTTCTTAGGAAATATTTATAACATTAAAAAAAAAATACTATACATATCTTAAAACATTTTTCTTAAGAAAATTTAACTGAATTAAATAATTAATGCTCTATCAATAAATAAGTAAAATTTAAACAATCTTGTCTTATTAAAATATATATGAGATAAGCGTCTTTAAAATTAACTTTTTAATGCTTTAGATCGCAAATAGCAAGAATAAATCAACCTAACAATCAATATTTTTATAAAAAAATAATTTATCGATAGAAAAATATTCAACTGAAAATTTGATGACAATTGACTGATTATTTATATAAAATATATATAGTGTAATAATCTAAACTAACAGTTTTTGTCTTAAAATTAATTACAAAAATTCTTATTTACTAAACAACCAACAAAATTTTATTTAACTCAAAATTAAAGGAATTTTTAAAATTATCTACATAAAAAATTATATACAAATTATTTACAAATCTTAAAACAAAAATATATACAGCTGTAATTTTAAAACAAGGACGCATTCCTTAACAAATTTATACATAAAATTCTCTAATAACCATGGCCTTCGTGGTTCGATAATTTATTTTAAAATCACAGTAAAAAATATATATCAGATAATATTTAATTTAATTTTGTCTTGTTAATTTTAAAAGTATAAAGTTTCACTAATTATTTTACGTTGGTTCATTTTGTATCGGTTGTATGTTTGTATTTTGCGATGGAATATTTGGATTATTGTTCATACTTCGCATAACTTCATCGTAAGAAGGCGGAGGTGCTTCTAGAACTAAATAATTTATTTATAATCAGAACATTGTTTGAAAATCATATCCAATATAACGATTGTTGTTAAAAACTAATCTTTTCAAGTTACAGCGCATACAAACAGCAAATGTCACACATATATAAGATAGTTAATAGGAAAATTTTTTTCTAATACCAGGAAGTTGAATTGTATCTAGTCATTATCAGTTTTATTATTAATTAAGATAACATTTTTCACACATACCTGATCGCGGCAATGAGAATCCTGAATCTGGGTACACTCCACCACTCCTTACATCTTGTAAGCTGTTGGACAAAGGATCACACGTATACCCCATATTTTGGACTGCTATAATCCCAATTGTTCTCTCATGTTCTAGAAGAAATATATTATTTTAAAAACTATTATTTGCTATATTATTATATAAGTTTTTGTTGGTTAATAAGTCAAGTGCATCCTATGTACGACATGGGATAAAATAACATTCCTATCTATAGAAAAAATACGACAAATTACTGGTGCAGTGTAAAATAATTTTTAAAGATAAAATTTTTGCTCATAAGTTATTATATTTTAATTTAAAAAATTGTTTGTAATTCGCTGTTTTGTTCTGCGATTTACTGTTCTATTTTATTCTATAATCTATTAAACATATTGCATTAGAATACAAATATTATGGTGGTATTTTATCACAAATTACTACAAACAAAATATTAAAATTACCTCTTCTTTCATTAGCACGTTTAACATCTTTCCATCGTAGTACAAAAGAATAACAATACCCAATAAGGGCAAGAATAAAGAAAACAACTAAAAATAACGCAATGTACTCGGCGACCATCCTGTGGAATAAAAAAATAAAATAATTAAATTATTACCTTCTCTAAATGCATAATATTCATCTTCACTACGTTTATTTTGCAAATAACAGAAAAGTCGACAAAAAACCAACACAAGTATTACAATAATTAATATTGCTACAATCACTGATCCCTCCATTTTTAAGTCCCAATCTTGTCAACCATTCACAAACATTTTTTAATAAATTTGAATATCACTTACCTGCCTAAAGAAATATCAGAAATTCAAGTGTTTGTTATCTATTATAGAATACAAACTGTTTAACTATACATCATTTATTAAAACAATCTCCATTGGTGTTTTTATCTACAGATAAGATTATTTCAAATACTGGAATTATAGCAATACTTGTTATTCATTACTTATAATTTATAATATTTATGTTGTATCATTTTTCATATTAAATAAAACTACTTAAAAATATATTTTAAAAATAATTATTCATTATAATAACTTACATTTTATAAATTTACATTTTTCTATAACACATAGTGAGTATTATTAGGTTTTAAATGAAAATCACATTAAAAATTATCATAAGAAAGTCTATAAAACATTACAATACATTTCTATTTGTTACTGAATTCTTTGAGATAATAATAATGCTTTGTTTAATCTTCCTATTCACACATTTAATCATGTATGACCATGAAAATAGTTTATTAAAAAACACAGCATGTATTCTAACTCTTATTATGGATACTAATACATATTTTAATAGAGTTCCTTAATATAAATAATTTTTCATTCCTTTTGTTTTAATTAATTAGATTCCATTCTACGTATCGCTTCTTCATAACTCGGAGGGGGTTCTTCAACTGTTAAATATTAATTTTAATATAATATGAATATTATATTTTTGTAAACCGTTACCTTGGGATGTTTCTGTTCTATTAGGAACATCAAATGGGTGATATCTTGTATGAGTTTCATATTCAGGACAAGTATCGGAGACTAGCGAATCACGATTGCGCATATCTGACGCTAAATTTTCTATAACAACTATTTCCGGATGGTTCTGCGTTGCTAATGAAACGAATTAATAAATAATAACCTAAATAACACACGTACAGTTACAAAATATATTCACCTGTATCTATACGTTCCTCACCACTATCGTCTGCCTGTTTCCAGTACTTACAATACCACCATAATAAATAAATGCAGACTAAGTTTAATATAATTGTATAAACAGAAGAATTTGAAAGCATTTTACAAATACATGACAGTAACAAATATGGATATTATAATTACATATTTGAATTTGTTTTTAGTTATCATGCTTTTGTTTGATAAGGAATGATTTGTAGCCAGATTAGTGTTGTCTGCCACAAGGTAAACGGTGCAAAATTAAAGTACGAACAATCATTATTTTAAGTAAAGTCTGTAGTAATAAAACAATTACTGATCTTTCATTACCATTGCAGTAATTTACATAATCTTATTTTTTAGTTTACCTGCTGGTTTTTTGTCTAAGTATTTCTTGAAGCAAGCACAGATCAAAATAAGTATTATTGAAATTACAACAGTTGAAATTATCGTTATTAAATATAAAACACCTTGTGTAACCATTATTTACAAAGGTTTGATCAATTTGTGATACATACAGGAAAATCAGGTAATTGTTATCATAATAAAAGATAACCATGACTGTAGATAACTGCTTAATGAGAATTGCTTATTGTTTATTTAATATAGAAAATACTTACTAGTGATTAAAATAAATCACCATGATTTTTTTTGTAAAAATACAACAATGAACATTTTTAAAATGGCCGCAAATATACATAAATGTACATCCGGTTGTCTATATATACAAAATTATTTAGCAATATGAATCATTATTATTGTGTATAAGAATTATTGGAAATTCCGAACAAATTAAATAAAAATGTATGTGACTACTCAGAAAATATGGCACGATAGAAAAAACTTTTTTAATTTGTTTAGTTTCATTTTTATTTTAACTAGGGACACTTTAATAATTAAAGTGTCCCTAATTTTAACTATTTATAGCTTCCTAGTTATTCTCAAGATAATAATAATTCAAATTATTTTGTATTACTACTGGTAGGTACTACCTACATCATAATGTATTATTTCAAATAATATAACGTTTTTTTTCTTTACCTGGTTTTCTATCGAAGTATCTTTCTTTCAAACAGGCACAGATCCAAAAAAGTATTATTGAAGTTACAACAATTGAAATTGTCGTTGTTAAAAATAAAACACTGTCGTTTTCACTCATTATTTACAAAATGTAATCAATTTTTTGTAATACCTATATACAGGAAAGTCATATATTTATCATATAAGATAGACCATAGATAATTATTTTATGACAGTTATTTATTTAACAAAAAATACCTCTTGGATTAAAAAGAATATCTTTATCAGGTAATTATCAGAATAAAAAGTACATTTATCACACAATCAACTCTTTTCCACCTTGCTCTTCCACACTTGTTTAGCGAATTTGACACATTTGACCGGATATATTTTTACAATTTTTAATAATGTAACAATGAACATTTTAAAAATGAGCGCGAATATACGTATATATCCGTTTGTCTATAAAAAATTTATCAACAATACTTATTATGAGTCATTGCCATTGCCATGGTTAAATAGTTAATAACATAATAATTATTGGAAATTTCGAAAGGATTAATAATAAAATACACAAGAATAGAAAGTACATATATTGTTTATTTAAAAAAAAAACTTATAAGACATTAATTCCGATCAGTTCTAAAGTAACAGAATACTTTGAAACCAATGTCAGTATTTCTAAGTACTTGTAAATTATATGATCATTTGATAAATCAATTTTGGTAACTAAGTAATATAGCAACTTAAATGAATAATTACTTTGTCAAATAGTAAATTTTGAACTGAGCCATTGTCATAATAATAAATTGTAATATTAACATTCTTAAGGCCACATTATATCAATAAAAATAATTTTTGTTTTGGGGTAATTTTTTACACTGGTTCATTATAATATTTTCTGAATATTATACCAATAGAAATGTATTTTTCGTACATTTGTTTATAGATATGAGTAAATACTTCAAAATTAAAATTAAATGGCAAAACATTTATAGCACACTCATTATTATAAAGAAAGCAGTTTTATTTTAATATTTTATTTGTATTTCTTTAGAATAAATATTTATATTTTAATGAAATTACTTTGATGAAAATTTTTAATACTGAAAGAAGTTTAAAAAAATTAAACTAATAAACAGTACCTAAGTATATAAATTTTTTTTTTATTAAATTACAAAATATTTTAATTTCAATCAATGTTAATTAACGCTGTAAACTATTTAAAATATAATTAATTATTTACTAAATGAACTACATATTTCTTCATAAAACAAGATGATTATAATTTTGTTAATTTATATCAAAGAAATTTTAATCTTTATGCAAAATAATTTCGTACTTTCAATAAACAAAATTTACACGATATAAAAAATAGAAAAACTTTTTTTTATTAAATTATATCTAATTATTCAACAATCCATTACAAAATACAAATTAACTGTACTCTTAACTTCATTAATATACCGAATGAATAAATAAAAACATCTTGTGTTTGAATAATACTCTGGAACTATCTACATGTACTTCGGAAAGATCTTAATTAAAATGTTAATTATATAATCTAGTATTAAATGTTGAAATTGAAAATCAACACTGGCACCTGAAGTAGGAATGTTACGGAACTCCTTATCCAAAACAATTGTGACATCTAAAGGGGATAATTATAAATTATAATTATACTATTATAGTAAAAATCTTGCTGTACATAACCTTCTGAAGTTTTTGTGAATAATAATTATCGAGTATGTCACTAAAGCCAATATATTTTTATTAATCCACCCGGTATATACATATTAATAACAGCTAATATTCATTTGGCATATAATTGAATTAATATTAAATTATTTAAAACGAATTGTTCTATTTTAGTATGTAATGTATACTTGTTCGGATATTTTGATCTTTATATTGATAATATATTATAAACTATACAGTACACTGTCATTTAAATGAACGTGTAATATATTATTATATATTTATATATTACTTAATATTAAATACGTATTTTATTTAAATGGCATTCAAATAAATTCATACAATCTTGTAAATAATTTAAACAAACAGAATTTAAAGCGAGGTAAAATATTGAGAATAAATTTAGACTATTATTGACAAATGTACTGTAAATATTAGACCAATAATTCTGAACCTGGGGATATAAATAAAATACACGAGTAGATAAATACGTTTTAATAAAAGTAATAATATAATTTTGTTAGGAAGCGTTTATATAGCGCCACTAAAAGAATTTCTATTATTTTAATGTTATCACTTATCACTATAGATTTTTTAAATTGATTAAATATTTGTTATTGTTATAACCAAGATGACATTCAAATTGAATTCACAATAACCAAAATTCCTTGTAATTGATTCAACGAATTGAATTTTTATCACTGTTGGGGTGCTAACCTATTATACAGGTTGTCCAAGATAAGCGTGAAATGTATGGGGATTTCCTAAACGGTAAGAGATACAGATTCGATTAAATTATAATTCTATGTGGTTTATGCGGTATACCCAAAAATCTGAAATTCGGAAATTCTTTAAAATATTTTTTTGTCAAAGTAGATAGGTGCTTTTTGTTTGTTACACATCGTTGTAAAGAAGAGTAAAAAACACGTTCAAATATGCTATAGCCAACTTACAATTAGTGGCCCATAAGAAAAACTAAAGTTAGGGCTTGTAACTCGGAAACTGAACGTGATATAAAAATTCTAAATACACCATTCAATTCTACACAAAAAGTGCTTTAAGAAATCGCAAACAAAAAGTACCTATCTACTTTGACAAAAAAGTTATATCTATTTAAAGAATTTTCAGTTTTTTTGGTATATACTGCCTAAACCACATAGAATCATTAATATTTTTTGATGTAGTAATACTCACCCCTTCCCTCATTTAACCGAATCTGTATCTCTTACTCTTTAGGATATCCCTATGCATTTTACACTTCTTAGACATCCTGTATATGTTTGAGATCTACCTTTTATTTTCAACTTAGGCCAAAAACAGGTCCAGAACTACTGCACTACCTGATAAACCTTAATTAATTAATTAACATACAATAAAAACATCAAATACTACAAGTATCTATAAAATAATGATATTCATATATAAAATAACTATATACACACTGTTCAAACGAAAACTGCAACACACATCCACTGCATATATCGCAATTTCTTATTTATAATTATTACGAAGAGATTAGAAGTTGGGGTTGTAAGGTGACTGCTTGCTGTATAGCTCGTTTGTCCTGGGAGGTGGAGCTGTGGCTACTGCCTCGTTGTATGAAGGAGGCATCTGGTCTGGTATTGGTTGTGGGGGGTATGCACCCCCCATAGGGGGAATTATCCCACTTGCAGGAGGGTACGGTGTCATTTGGGCAACTGGGGGTTGACCTGTTTATTAAATAAATATGTATAAAAATATGCTGTATAAATTTTCCAGTTTATCTCTGATTCTACTGAAGATAAATAAATTTTTTTTTTAGGAAATATATGATTTTTAAAACCATATATTTTTATCAGATTTCTAACTACAGATAAATGGCTAGAGAGAATATTACTAAACATGACTTCGAAAATTTTTTGTTGTTTTGGGAGCTTTAAATAACCAAAAAAAGAGAAGTAAACAGGCTTTATTTTTTAACATATAAGACGGGTATCACCCCCTTGAAGTTGACCTCCCCCCTAGCGACACCAATTATTATAAAACCCACTTTATGCCATTAAAAAAATAATTAATATTAACAATCAGTTCAAAACAAAACTAAGCATGATAGAAACACATTTCAATAATTAAACTATTGTGCATATTATGATCAAAAATACATATCATAGAGTTACATACCCTATTCTAACAATTTCATAAAATGGAAAATAATTTTTTGCAAAATATAATTATAATTTTACATAAAAAAATTGTTCATAATTAATTACGAGTACATGCCAAGATACATCTGCATCAATTACAACTTTAGAATAATTTTGAAACTAAAGGACTACTTTGTAAAGGTATGTTAGAAATATATCAAAAATGCTACATATTACATTTTGCACTAATCTACAAACAAGAAATTATTTTAGTTGTTCAGAAGTGAAAATGACTTAAGTCCATTTAATAATTCAACAATTAATATTTTATAAACACACTTGCGTGCAGTTAAATGATAGGTTTTTTAATTTATTGATCAAAAGTACTTTGTTAAGTGGACTTAATCGTTTTTACATCTGAGTCCTGCATTTATCAATACCTTGCATATAATTTGCGTAATACACTGGTCCTGTAATTGTTAAGAATTATTTTTTTACAAACGTAATATAAATATATTTTTATATCTTTTTGCCAGTATGTAATGCACAAAATTAGTCACATAATATAACTTTATATAAATTTTAATTTAAAATTAATAAATAAGTAATCGTATTAGTGAAAGTTATATTAATGATTAACTTCCTTCCCATTATCTTTACTCGCTAATAAATATCAGAAACTTACCGGCAGGGTATGGTGGATACGGAGTAGTCATTTGAGGTTGTGGCATTGGCATATGCGCTGGCATAGCTACCGGGTATGGTACCTGTGAATTTACAGGGTAAGGTGAACCGACTCCTTGGTTAGGTGCAAACTGATGGGATGCAACAATTGTAGGATCTAAAAATAAATATTCATAATAGAAATTAAACAAATATAAGAGATAATTTCGAGACTATATGTAATATTACTTACCTACAATAACCCGACCTTCTATATTTTTTCGTTTACAACACCACCCACAGCAGCACATCATTGCAAGAATCACCGCAGAAATGAAAATCAAAAGTAAGATATCCATTCTGAAATATGAACAATCATTATTGCAATTGATAAGAATTTTGAAACAAATAAAACATCAGAAAATATGAGTCATTTTTGATTTCCTGGATTAAAAAATTAACCTTGAATTGTTTCATGATATAAATAAATTAAAATTTTGGTTATTGCTTGTAAATTATATTGTTTATAATTTAAAAATGTGATAATTAGGATTACCTTTTATTTTTCCTGGTAAACTATATAAAAACAATTACTTAAAACATACTCCAAAACACATTTATTTTTGTCTGCTAATTGTTATACCACACTGCTGTGTTATAAAATATTAATTATCACATTTCACTGTTGATATCGTAATTAACTCTAAATACTACGATTTAGCCATTTTATTTTATAAAAAAGATATAAAATCAGAAGTTTTTCTGTAAGAAATTACAAAAACAACTACCAGACGACTGACAAGATTTTAGCTTGACACACGTTTGACAGATTTTTTTTTAATTGCCTGGTTTTAATGTTAGATATTTGTTCAATTTTCAGCAAATAAAATAAAGTTTTGTTTCTATTAAAAATGCGGCTTTCATTTAAGTACTATTCCTTCAAAATATTTATCAATTTTTAAATTGAACTTTTTATGTCTTCATAACCTAAAATAACATCTATGGATAACATGTACAATTAACTTTAGGCGTTATATTTAATTTTTATATCAAACGTAAATCTAAATCACGTACGTTCAATAGATTCTTGTCGGTAAGTAATTTTAAAATTTGAACAGCAAATAGCAGTTAAGCCTGTGAATTGAACTAGTTTTAATTGTAACAAAATTATTCAGTTAGGATTTAACAGTAAGTATGTACTATAAATATCTAGATAAATTGTTAATTTATTTGAAATATTTATTACAAAAATATGTACATACATAAAAAATATATAAAATATCATATTTCTAATTACAAAAATATATTTATGTGTTGACAATGGTTTCCAGGTAAATTCACATTCTATGTTGTCTTCTTAACAACATTTCTGGTGAAACATCGTCAAGAAGACAAAACAGAATGCAGAGCTGCCTGGAAATTATCGTTAACATCTACAACAGCCCGCATAACAAAATATATATATATACATATAAGTTCCTTTAGCCCCTTAGGAGCATAGAGGTTTGACTAATTGTTTCCATCTCTGTTCCTGTCTGCAGCTTTGATTTTTTTGTTCTTGCATTTACATTAATACAGCAAAACAGACTTTATATTTGTGCTAAGTTATTTAAACTTAAACTCATTTTTCCATTTTTCCTCCTCTAATTATACTCCATTGTTCTCCTCATGTTGGGATTTTGAGGCATTTCTCATTACGTCGTTTATAACAATTAAAAATAGTAGTGGTGATAAAATACACTCTTTGTCTTCCCGTCTGTCAGATGGTGGCTTTAATTAAGTTAATTCAATAGTTTGATTTCATCAAATACTTCCTCTAAATCGACAAAAACAAATTATAGGCTGTATCTAAAATCAATAAATAATACTCCTGTGTACATGGTCAATGGAAGACAGAAACCATTTCCTGTTTAGAAGTGAGCTTCCTTTCCAGTTATTGCAATCACTTGTTTTACCAATTTTTGTTTATTCCAACCCTTGGATATTTCTCAATTTCCATAATTGGTTATTGTCATGATAAAGTTCCGAACCAGTTTATAGTTCGGCTACCTGTATATAATATCACCCAACTTCAATTTTCAATTAACAAATACATTACTAGTGAGGATTGTAAGCTGACTGCTGACTGTAAAACTCGTTGGTCTTAGAAGGCGGCGCCATAGCCATGGCTTCATTGTACGAAGGGGGTAACTGTTCCGGTATTGGCCGTGTGAGATACATACCACTCACGGGCTGAACTATTCCACTTGGAGGAGTATAAGGTGTTATTTGGGTAACTGGTGGTTGACCTGCTAATTAAATAAAATTGTTTAAAAAAATTCTTTGTGGTGGAGATTAAGTCAACGTTTTAATCTAAAAAACCCATAGCTTTGCCATTGGAGATTAGGGACAGCACAAAAGAATAATTTTGTACATATATAGCACATATATTATATACACTTATAGTCTATGTTCAAAGTGAGTTTATATTTCTGTGACCTACGCCCACTTAACAGTTTAATATTATACTGTGGTTTTACTTACCTACAACAACAGGACTTTCAACATGTCCTTTTCTTCCTTCTTTGCAACACCAAATACAGCAGCAGAACATTAAAATAGCTGTTGCAATTATGATTTTCATCATTAAGATATCCATTCTGAAATTTATAATATTTTTATTACTAACCTTAATAAGAATTAATAAAGTTAAATATATTTTAAAATATTAGAAAGTATGATTCATTTTTGGTTTCCTGAATTAATTAACCTTGAAGTTTATGATAAAAATTTATAATTTTTATCATTGCTTAAAATTGTATTTACTTTAAAAATATAATCATTATAATACCTACTTTTTATTATTATTTGTAAACTACACATATAAAAATAATTAATTTAAAAAACATACTTGTAAACACATTTATTTCATTATTTACACGCAGAATATTTTTAAAATTGTTATTACCATAGGCACCAACTCCACAGGAGCAATTGCCCCCGTGCGAATCTGTAATAAATTATTATTATATTTTTATATATACCTAAATTTATATGTAATTAAAAATTATCAAATGATTCTCCTAGCTATATAAACCAGTGGTTACTTTTTGGATTGTCTATTTTAATATGAAAATTTTGCCCCCAAGTTCCAGGGTAAATATTAAAAAGTTTTTCCCTCATGGCAAAAATTAAAAGTTGACGTCAGTGATTGCCACATATGCTAGTAAAGTTGGCCATACACGAATGCATGTTGAATTTGAAGCAGTCAGAGTGGGACAGGGAATGGTTTTTTGCAGACTAATTATAAGTTGTTTGTTGTCTTGGGTATGCGCTATGATTCAAATTTTTAATTAACTGAAATAAAGTTAATATATTTAAATATTTGTATTACTTTTAAAAAAAAATCGCGAGTTAGCAAAACATATACCAAAATGCAAAAATTTAAATTTATGTATTCGTTTTATTAAGGAGGTTGTTCTAGTAATTATGAGTCAAGTGTAGGTATATATTAGAAAATTATTTTAAGCAAAAAAAGGTTTGTATTTGATGTACACAAAATTGAATTATTGAGGTCATGTTAGACATTTTTTTTTGTTTAGAATACATTTGATTATTTAAAAAACCAGTTAATAAATTATGCTCACAATCGCTCATTTGACTTTAGTACCAATATGGTGAAAGTGTTTATAACTTTGTTAATGACGGTATCTAATTGTTTTTCGAGCTGAAAATAAAATTCTATTAGACTCTTTTCGTTTTTAAAAAAAGGCGTGAAATTTTTAATAAGGGAAGCTTATTTTGTCAATCCTCCCCCTCATATTAACAAAAAAAACTAGTTATGAAACACCTTAAATTCAAGCTTTTACTTTTTTAAATTTATATAAATATTTATATAGTGACTAAATGATTCTACGTCTTATTTTCTTGTATTTTAGTCGATATTTGTATGACGAGTTGAAGTCACTTCAGGAAATTTCACTAAAAAATTTCGAATTTTTTATTACGTTAAAAGTATGTTTATTGTATAGAAAATGACGTGAAAAGTTCAATGTTTCAAACCGCAGGTCTGTATCTCAAACCGTTCTCGAGATATAGCCTCTCAAAGTTTTAGTTTTTTAAAATTTTTAGAGAAAAAAGGCCATAACTTTTGAACGTGTGGTCGGAATTGATTTTAGTTGACGGATTTGGAATCAGCGTGTCAAAATCTATATAATGACATGTATAATACCTTAAAACTCGAAAAAAAAAATTTCACGAAAAATCGAAAAAATTTAAAGGGGTATACCTTAAAAAAATGTCGTTTTTTGGTCAAAATTTTTTTGTCGGATTTTAAAGTATTATATATGTCATTATATAGATTTTGACACGCTGATTCCAAATCCGTCAACTAAAATCAATTCCGACCACACGTTCAAAAGTTATGGCCTTTTTTCTCCAAAAATTTGAAAAAACTGAAACTTTGAGAGACTATATCTCGAGAACGGTTTGAGATACAGACCTGCGGTTTGAAGCATTGAACTTTTCACGTCATTTTCTATACAATAAACATACTTTTAACGAAATCAAATATTCGAAATTTTTTAGTGAAATTTCCTGCAGTAAACTTCAACTCGTCATACAAATATCGACTAAAATACAAGAAAATAAGACGTAGAGGTATTATAGTTTTATAGTTGAGCGTGTAAATTAATATTAAATGCTATTTTTGATTAAAATGTTTGAGTTGCGCATAAAGACGAATATTCTAATAATATTTATAAATTATTTATTAACTGAGAAAACACAGATTTGTATTAATTTACCCATAAAGTAAGGGAAGCACTGCTTCGCCACTGATATAGAAGTATATAACTAGTAATTTATTTGTATGTTAAAAAATTTAAAAAAAAAATTTCTGCAACCTAAAAATTACCCTCCCCCCTCGGTCCGAGACTGCCACGCCGGAGCATTTTAGAAATCAGGCAACTAAATTCGTGTAGTATTATAAATTCTTTTGATCAACTTATAATTTTCGTACTCATGGGGGGGGATTGATCCCCTTGATCACCCCCCTATCTACGCCACTGCTCTATACACCACCCAATCTGCAGGGAGGTAGAGTGGGGGTAAATCGGGTACTGATGTATGTAGTAAGTAGTGTTTTTTTTATATAAAATCGCCCTGACTTACCTTCGAGCATATACATACTAGAGGCAGCCTTTCCGTCCGCCGTGCGAACAAGCGTGCAAGAGAGAAAGCGCGAATAAGTCTACAACCTTTCTCTTTCGCTCGCCGAATTCAGCACGCGGAGCGAGAGAGAAAGGATGTAGACTTATTCGCGCTTTCTCTCTCGCACGCTTGTTTTGCACGGCCGAGCGGCAAGGCTGCCTCTAGTAGGTATATGCTCGAAGTGACTTACCTATACACGACCCAATCTGCAGGAGCCCAAATTGGGTGGTGTGTAGAGGCCTTAAAATGACAATTTTCAAAATTTAATATTTTCATAACGACTATCATACAAAACAATTATTAGAATTTAATGTCGGATTTGGTTCATAGCACAAAATAATGTTCATAGAACAACCTCCTTAACGTGACACCTAAACAGGATATTTTTTTTAGATATTCTCAAAATTTAAATCTACGTTATCTTCATTCTGTGGATCTACATCTTACTATTTAATTAAAAACTATTACAGAGAATAAGATCTATGGTAATTGATGTAGATAAAAAATTAGATCCAATTTGATCTACGTAGATCAACTTTATTTTTTTCCAGTTACCTACTTCTATATTTTCATAAAATAAAACAAACAATGTAAAAGTATAATTTTATTTACAAAAATGTACACGTATATTATATATTAATAACTTAATTGTAATTTTCCTAAGTTTGTTTCTATTCGTATATTGTTGAGTGTGGCAGTGATTATTCCAGTTGCAACGGTGATGTTGTTCTCTCTGATTGTGAAAGGCTGCCCCATTGTCATCACCATTCGTCTTAGTAATGTTACGTATACTGTTCCATGATCTCCTGGCATAATCATTTCACATCCTGGTTCTAAAATGAATTATAAATTTTAATATTTTATAAGTTACATAGTTTATAAAATAAATAATCAACCTAAGTCAATTCGACAAGGAATATTCCACGTGTGGCTGAACAGTTGTTGTATGTATTTACTAGTTACTGGTTTAGATCTACCGCCTTCATTACGAGCTAGGAAGTATATTTTAGCAGTGAAGTGGTTACTGACTTTCTCACTTCCAGCAGCGCAGAGCAACATTCCTCTTTGGACAGCTTGTTTCCGCACACCGCGGAGAAGTGCGCCTATATTGTCGCCAGCTTTAGCCTGTTGAAAAACTTGTTAGTAACAGCTCTGAATTTGACTAAAATAAAAGTCTTACTTCAGGTACAGATTGTTTAAACACTTGCACATCTCCGATAGTAGTTCCTATGTCTTCGTCAAACCCCAGTAACTCAGCTTGTGCATTTTTCTTCATGATTCCACGTTTTAGCGTACCTACAACAACTGTTCCTCTACCAGGAACTGTAAAAGCATTGTCTATCGGCATCATAAAGGGTGAAGTTAGATCTCGAGTGGGTGTAGGAACATAGTTGTCGATTGCATCTAATAAGTTCTTTATTGATTCTTCTCCTGAAAATAATGAAAATTGTAAGATATGAATTTAAATTAAGAGATAATTTTAAAAAGATTTACCAAATTTAGAAGTATCACCATTCAGTGCTAATAAAGCTGATCCATAAATAATTGGATTTGATATTCCATCAAAACCAAAATCAGTCAATAGTTCTCGTACTTCTATTTCAACTAATTCCAAAACTTCATTGTCAACTAAGTCTGCTTTATTAATATAAACAACTATCTTATCTACACCGACTTGTTTTGCCAATAATAAATGCTCTCTAGTTTGTGGCATTTGCCCATCAGTTGCAGCAACTACTAAAATAGCACCATCCATCTGAGAAGCACCAGAAATCATATTTTTCACATAATCGGCATGTCCTGGACAATCAGTATGAGCGTAATGCCTTTTATGAGTTCGGTAACCAACATGCGCTGCATTGATTGTTATACCTGAAGCAAATATTATTGTAATATTCAAATCAAGAGTTAATTTATAAAGTTTTACCTCTTGCTTTTTCTTCTGGTGCTTTATCGATATTGTCGTAAGAAATAAATTCACTCAAACCTTCTTTAGATAAATATTTTGTAATAGCTGCCGTTAATGTTGTTTTTCCATGATCTACATGTCCAATGGTTCCTATATTACAATTATTTCGTTCACTGTCTTTTGTAGATGAACTTCGAATTTGTAAATTTAAATAAGGCGCTAAAATTGTTTGATTTTTTACACAAAAGAGGTTATGTACACACCGATTAAATTGAATACTTTTATTATGCCGGAGAATATTAATTATTGATTTTCCGCGGACATTTTTCAATAATGATTTTAAACAATTCATCTTTTCGATTGTTGTTTAAGTATTTACATAGTTCAGGATTTGATTTCTTTCATAACAATCTTCGAGCATATACCTACTAGAGGCAGCCTTGCCGCTCGGCCGTGCAAAACAAGCGTGCAAGAGAGAAAGCGCGAATAAGTTTACATCCTTTCTCTCTCGCTCCGCGTGCTGAATTCGGCGAGCGAAAGAGAAAGGTTGTAGACTTATTCGCGCTTTCTCTCTTGCACGCTTGTTCGCACGGCGGACGGAAAGGCTGCCTCTAGTAGGTATATGCTCGAAGATAACAATTATTAAATGTCCCTATGGAAAATGGATGCACTATCTCTGTTTAATTTTAAGCATTTTACAATAGGATAGTAAAGAAGAGGAGATATAATATTAATATAGCTTGTAGCAGTCTTCGTAGTCGCCAGCAGCCGTCAGCTAGAGATTAGTAGACCCGTCAAAAAAGGTTAATGATTTTATTTTTATCTAATTCTACCGATATCCGATTTTCTAACTTCTTAAATAATTAATAGTTCACAATTATTATAAAACACACGCCTAATATTTTATAAATTTGATAATATAGTCTCATTTTAACATTTTATACATGCTTATGTAAGCTGTCTGTAACATATATTTACTTAACAAAAAAGTTATTTAATATGAATATTTTATTTTTCTGTCTTAGATAACAAAATGTGGGGTCGATTTGGAAATGTGGCACCACTATTATGTACTTCTGTACAGCCACCACAACAGCAACGTGGAATGGCCACGTTAAAAGCAATTTCAATGCGTTTAAAGTCTGTCAAAAATATTCAAAAAATTACACAGTCCATGAAGATGGTGTCTGCAGCTAAATATACTCGAGCTGAAAAAGATTTAAAGCCAGCACGTCCTTATGGTATAGGAGCAACGCAGTTTTACCAAAAAGTAGAAGTTGCGCCAGTAGAAGAGGCTCCAAAGAAATTGTATATAGCCATTACTTCTGACAGAGGTAAGATTTAAAATATTTAACCTAAAATTTTATTAAATTTCTTACATTAATATTTTTTTATAGGTTTATGTGGGGCTGTACATACGAGTGTATCACGTTTAATCCGAAACGAGCTTTTAAAATCTGGTGAAAACACAAAAATTGTGTGCGTTGGTGATAAGTCACGTGCTATTTTACAACGTCAGTTCAGCAGCGACATAATCATGGTTGCTAATGAAATAGGACGTAGACCACCAACGTTCCTTGATGCATCAAAGTTAGCTGATGCTATCTTAAAATCTGGTTACGAATTCAATTCTGGGAAGATTGTGTTCAATAAGTTCAGATCGGTTGTGTCGTACCATACACAAGAACTACCATTGTACGGTAAATCTGCCGTTGCAGTTGCACCGAAGCTGCCTTTGTATGATTCTCTTGACGAGGATACCATTCAGTCATATTTAGAGTTTTCTCTTGCTTCGTTGCTCTTCTATGCGATGAAGGAAGGAGCTACTAGTGAGCAGTCATCAAGAATGACTGCTATGGACAACGCCAGCAAGAACGCAGGTGAAATGATTGATAAATTAACACTTACCTTCAATAGAACTCGCCAAGCTGTCATTACAAGAGAACTTATTGAAATTATTTCTGGCGCATCTGCTCTTAAAGGAACATAAAACAATTAACTAATTAAATTTTTTTAAATAGTTAAATTCTTTATTGTATTTACTACACAAGAAAATTGTATTGATATTAATAGGGTTGGTTAAATAAGAAACAAACACTGTATTAATACAATTTTCGAAATATACATACATAATTTAAAAATAGCAAAAGCAATACATAATAAAACACATTTATTTCTCATTTATGAGCTTTAAAATGTCCTAAACTTGTAAGAAAACAGTAAATACGATATTATGAAAAAAATAAATAAATTTTATTACTTTTTATTTTACAATCATTGTTATCATTTATAAAATTTATTGGAAAACATCTGAAGTCACTGGATATCGATATTAACATCATACAGGTTGATTCCAATGAATTTTGATTTTGGTTTTGTGTAAAGTCAATTGTATGACTATGGCGAAATAAAAGATTTAATATTACATTTATTGTTTGTTATTTATTATAATATTAAAATATACAATAGTTAATTCTATATAAATATGTTTATTGTTACTCTAGAACTATAAGGTTTGACATGGTGTAATTTCTTTACCCATTTTAAGCACCGAAACCTGAAATTTTATTTTCATAACTAAAGTCTATTATTGATCCATTATTTACTATAATTATGCAAAATCACAGCTTTCTTTCTGTTCATGATATTTGGAAGCACAGAGTTTCAGCTCAAAATACTCATTTTTAGATTTGATTATGTTTTTTTAAAATATACATTGAAGCAAAATTAACTTCTGCTCTAAAAATGCAATTTCAACTACAACTGATACAAAGTATGTGTGCTTATAAAAGGCATAATGACTGTCCAATCTGGAAACTGCGATAAAAACTTCTGGTACTCATAATTATCTTGTGTTGTATTGTGCATGTAATGTCCGATGATTGCTATGTCCATGAGGTACTGTGTTTTGTTTTCAGGGAATTCCAAATCCATCCAGAAATTCCAAATATTTTCTCTAGTGGTTTGTGACTGTCTTATGAAAAATATATCTCGATTCTTTAAATGCATTATTGGTTTTGGGATTTTGTCCAATATATCCCAATTTACTATTCTAACGTCAGGTTTTGGTGCAATCATAATGTTTATATAAATAGGACCTGAAACATATTTGGTTCTTTATAGTGCTTTATAGATTAAATCCATAGACAACGTAATATAATTCGGTACCCTGTAGAATGCTTTTGGTAAAAATTTATAAAAATAAATTAAATATTAAATATTTCATTATTACCTGTTACATTAAAATGAATTCTTTCAATATTGGGTGATACTATAGTTCTATTAAGTACTTTAAGTTCTGGATACTTCTTTACAGGTGGTGGTTTAAATGGTATCAGAACACTTTCTTGGCTAAAAATATTAAAATTAAAATAACAATTTTTTATATGCATCATAAATTATTTACCACACAGTTTTAATTGAAACTTTGTAATGAGGCAGACCACAATAAATTTCTTCTATGCATTCTGGACTTAAGCATTTTGCTTCTGTCATTTCAGGAATATGTTTCATAAGAGTATCGTGAGAATTTCTATCATATTTTATAATCGCTATACCGGTTTCATTCTTTATTAAATTATTATGAATATCGTAGTATTGATTGTGTAAATGCTAAAATAATTATTTGGTATATATAAAATAATTCAATATTTTTTACTAAAAGTCGTTTTACATATGTTATAAACCTTTGAGGAGCTGGCTTGTTTGGATTATTATTGTAAGGAAATCCAAAAGGTGTAAGTAATACTAATCCTACAGATAATAAGAAAAAACCTAATAATGTTGCCAAAACATACAATGGTTTTTTTATCAGTAAGAGTAACGGTACCTGAAAAAAATTAATATAACAGTAATTGAATCTACAGAATTAATAATATATTATACATACAAGAAAACTTGAAACCAGTATACAAAATATAGCTGAAAGAATCCCAACAAATAATTCAATATTTACAATAGAACCAGTTCTTCCAAAAACTGGTATCAATGTTGATAATATCGTAAAAGTTAAATACATATTTAATATTATAGGAAATGTGCAAAATAAAGAATAAATCGGACTCCATATGTACTCTAAAAAAATAACATTTTTATATAATTAAATAATTTAGAAATTTAGAAATTAAATTATTAATCAAAGATATATATTTTTTTAATTATAAATGATAGTAGGTACCATTGTTTATTCTTCCAAAAGTAATTACTATATATGCGAGAGAATAAAATAGAACCATTATTATAAATATATAAGCTGCTCTTTCTTCTAATATCGTAAGGACAATTAATAATATTGTATAAATTAACGAAGTACCATGTGTATGTATTTTTACATTCTGACTTACATTGATTTTTGTCTGAAATAAATAAAAAGTGTTGTTACTGTATAAAAATATAGAAATATACAAAAAATGGGCATCCTTCATATCTTCAAATTAAAATTTTTTTAAAAAGGTGGGCCAAACAAGGAATATTTGTTTTAGCGGGCCTTGTTAGTGTTAATGTTTAATGTACAGATTAAAATTAAATCCAGTCAATATCAAATTACATATATTATATGCACTTACCGACTTTCTCTGCAATAATTGCAGAATTATAAGTGACAACGACATAACAATAAGTGCTGGACACATGTAAATTCCATATATTACATACGACTTGTCATACCAGCTCATAGAACCATGTAACTTATCAATAATTATAGAAATAACAATACAAACGGCTACAGCTAGTAAAAAACCTACTACTTGTACTAACGCTGATGTAAATAATTGAATAAAAATTTTCAGTCCTACAATTAAAAAATATACATATATCAAATATTTAAATGGTTTATAATATTTTTTAACTTACGGAATTCAATTTCCATCAGACTTAAATAAATCATTGTACATGAAACAGCAGCCACAACTAGATTAATTATTAGTCCAGTTTGAGATGTGTAACATATGAATATGTATCCAAATATGTCATAAAATATCATTTTTCCTTCAGAATATGCTGAAGGGTTTTCTAGTTCATTGCTGTTTACAAGGCTGCGAGTTAAAGCTAAAATATTGTTACCCAAATGTTGATAGGAACCAAGAGGGATTTTGTCAAATGTATCATGCTTTGTATGATAGACGTAGCCATTTCTGTAGAATGCAAAATCCATGCCTATAATATAAATATGTAATTTGTAAACTGGAAACTAAAAAATATTTCCTTTGTTATTCATTACCAGGAATATTCCCAAAATCTCTGTAAATACTGAAATCCGTAAAGGACGGAATAATTCCACTCTGAAATATCTGTTCTCCGATTGAATTCCCGTTAGGATGAGGTACAACTTTTGCATAATGCTTCAACAGCCAAGGATGTTCAGGACCAGACTGAAACAACATCACAGGGCCCCCTGAACCATCAGCTTCTAGATTAATCACAGCATGTACGGTTTTAAACCATGGATGATTTACGATAAATCCGTGTGCCCCTTGTCGGCCGTTTTCTTCATCTCCATTAAATAGGAATATTATATTAGCTCGATAAGGATCAGAGGATTTTACCATAACACGCATTATTTCTAGCATTGCAGCGCAGGATATACCATCATCGCTAGCACCTTAAAAAATAAAAATATTTTGTATTTTTAACTTTTATGGATATAAAATATTTCTTTACCTTCAGTAAATGGTACAGTATCATAATGACAATCCAAAAGAAGACTATAATTTGATGGGTTTACTTTAGATCTTATTCTCACTACAAAAACTTGATTATATTGGTATTTCTTGATGTAATCATATTCAACAAAAGCTCCGGAACTGTAACTGACTTGAGATTCTATTTCATAAATATCTGACGCTGTTTTTTGTATGTCTGCAACTTTATTCTTTAATAGCTCGATAGTTTTTACATGGCATTCATCAGTTCCGACAACTCTAGGCCCAATTGACACAAATTCTCGTAAAATATTTTGTGCCCGTTCAGCAATGAAATCATTTGGATGGTTTTCCTAGATAGAAATATATTCAAAACTTTATTTTTTTTAACTTCAGGTTTAATTAATATATTTTATTTATACCTCATCGATGAGCTTGAGACCTGTTGGCGTCAATCCGCTAAGTGTATATGTCATTCCGTATAAACTTAAACCAATCCCAAGAAATATTGCTGCTACATATTCTGGAACCCATTGTGTTCGTTTGTCAACAATATTTTCCATATTGATATTTTAATTTTATTTTAAGCTACAAGTTTTATAATTGTAATCTTTATGAATATATTAAATGATAATGAAAAAAAGATTTTAATGTTTTTAATGATTCATGTATAAAAGTTAATAATTTATTTATATATTTATAAATATATATTTGAAATTAAATATTATTATGAAATTCAGTTTATAATAATAAGGTATACAAAAATAATATTATAAATAATATTTTTCGCTACAAATATGAATTTTTATATTTATAGTTTTTATAAGAGGTCAAAATGTCAACTTATAATTTTTTTTACAGATATCATAATAATAAGAAAATAATAATTTTTCTTATTGAAAATAAATAAATCACATACGACTTCAAAAATGAATCATTAATATGAATTAACTCATTTTAAATTATACTTAATATAATTTATATTACATAACATTTAAGAAAAATAATACAAAATATTTAAATGAAAATTCAATGGGCCAAATTAAATACTAATTATTATTTATTGCAATAAAAAAAAATACAAAAGTGCATTATAGGTACTTAATAATTATAAAACGTAAATAAAAATAAATATTCTTCATATAAAATTAAAAAGATATAAAATAGCATATAAATAATATTATCATAAATGGACATAATATATTATTTTATACAATTAACTTTCAATAACAGATAGCAGCTATAAAATCAAAGAAATTGAACTGTTAACACGTTAACTGCCATGACTTGTGTGATCCACTAAAATATTCAGATATAAAATACGTTTTTTGTTTTTCTCTGCCATATATTAGGTATCCTTCTAGTCATGTTACATTTCTGTAGTTGAAATTGCCAAAGAATAACTGCCCATGAAGAAATAATAATAATCAGTATTGTTTTAATGTATATGTAGCCATAAATGGCATAACATGAGTCCAATCAGGGAATTTAGAAACAAATTGGTCCAATAAATTATTGTCTTTTGTTGTATTGTGCATATAATGTCCCGTAATCGCGACGTCTACTAAATAATGCTTCCAGTTGACCGGGTGTTCTAACTCCATCCAGAATGTCCACTCATTTTTACCTATTCCTCTTGACTGCGAGATGAAATATACTTTTCGACCTTTGAACACTGCTGCTGTCTTTGGTTTTGAATTTATTATGTCCCAATCGATTAATTCTACTTCAGATTGCGGTGAAATAATGACATTTATGTGATCTGGTCCTAAAGTAATTAAATTATACTTAAGTATGTAATTGCAATGCAATTTTTCAATTTGTATTACCTGTAACGGTGACAAAAATTTTCTTACGACTTGCTGAAATTTGATAACCGTCAATCATTCTAAGTGTTGGTTGTTCTTTTATTACTGGTTTTTCAAAAGGAATCCAAGTACTTTCCTTACTACAACAAAAAATAAGTCAAATAACACAAAATTTACCTTTTTTTACCAACAAAATAAATATCTTACCATAGTTTAGATATCCTCGTCTTATATATAGGAATTCCACAAAAAAGATCGTCAGAACATTCAGGACCTAGACACTGTGCATTTTTTAATTCTGGTAAATAACTTATAAGACTCATTGGTGAATTCCTGTCAAGATTATTGAAAACCATACCACTATCATTTTTTACCAAGTTATTGTTAATATCATAAAATGTTCTGTGTGTGTGCTAAAAATATATAAAATTATTTTTAATCACGTATTTTTTCACGTTTTTTATTTTAAACTTACATATATCATATATCGTTGAGGTGCTGGTGAAGCTGTATTTCCAGAATACGGAAATCCTAAAGGCGTGAGAAGGACTAATCCCAAAGATAAAATTGAAAACAATGCGAAACCAATAATTATATAGAAAGGTCTTCGGACTAACAATATCAGAGGTACCTAAAATGTACAAGTACTCAATATTAACATTAAGATCAGAGGGTCTCAGTTGCCAAAACAGTTAACTTGTTGGCATCAGAATGAGTCAAATTACTTACAAAACAACTAGAAATAAGGATACAGAACAAAGCGGACAACAATCCCATCACTAATTCTACATTGCTACTGGCTCCTCCTCTCCCTAACATCGGTGTTAATGTTACCAGTGCCAAAAGTGATGTATACATGCTAAACAATGCAGGGAACATTGCAAAAACAGAATAAATCCACGCCCAAGTGTGTACTGAAAACAAATTCTTCATATATAATATATTAAAATTTGACATTAAACAATTTACCACTTCGTTGTAGTTTAAATATTGTATTTATTATATGTCCTACAGTTGAAAAAAGTACAATTAACATTGGTAAATAAGCTGCACGAAGATTCATTGACATCATTACGATGAGAATAATCGTCCATATTAATGTTGTAGCGTACGTGTGCATCTGTACTTCTACATTTAGACTTATTGATGCCTGGAAAAATTAAATAATAATCATGCCACTTTCTTATGGTGAAATTATACATCAGTATAAACTTATATATCGTACTTACTGGTTTTGTTTGACAGTTGTATATAATTAATAATGGTAGAGCAAAACCAATAAGGGCTGGACAGAAATATATACCAAATATGAGATAAGTTTTGTAGTACCAGCTCAAAGAGTGACGGAAGGAATCAATAATGTATGATATAGCGATACACAGACCTATACCAAACAACCATCCGACAATTTGAATTACAACCGATATTACCAACTTCAAATAAATATCTGTTTTAAATAAAAAATATTTTAATTAATAATAAGAATTATATATGAGTAATTCAAAAACCAAACTACATACTTGAACCCATAGTCCATAGACTGATAAATATTACAATCAAAGATGCAACTGTTACGATTGAATTAAGAATTAAAGCTGTTGTTGTTGAATAGCTTATAATGAACAGACCAAACACATCATAGAATATTAGTTTCCCTTCTGAGTACAATGAAGGGTTTTCTAATTCATCGCTTGCAGCAATATTTCGAGTCAAAGCTAGAACATTATCACCCATATGTTGGAAAGAACCTAGAGGTATTTTATCAAATGTGTCGTGCCTGGTGTGATATACATATCCATTTCTTACAAAAGCCATGTCCATACCTGTAAAAAATTAAAGTTATACAAATTGAAATGTATATTTAAATATAATTACATTACCGGGAATTTTTCCAAAATCTCTGAATAATCTGAAATCACTATCAGATGGTATTTTTCCACTCTGAAAAACCTCTTCTCCTAGGCATTGTGCATAGGGATGAGGTGCAACTTTTGAGTATAATTTCATAAGCCATGGATGTTCAGGACCGGCTTGGAATAAAAGAGCGCGACCTCCTGAGCCCCCAGCTTCCATATTTATAAACGCATGTATAGTTTTAGCAAAGGGATGACCCGTGATGAAACCGTGGGCTGCTTGCAATGGATTTTCTTCAGCTCCATTAAACAAGAAAATAATGTTGGCACGTAGAGGTTCTTTAGATTTTGCCATCAGTCGCATTACTTCTAACATGACGGAGCAACTTAAACCATCATCGCTTGCACCTGTACTGAATGGAACAGAATCAATATGACAATTCAACAAAAGACTGTAATTAGCTGGTTTCAATTTAGGCCGAAGTCTGGCAACCACATTTTGCATATTGTGGTATTTATTTACAAATGCAATTGGTTTGAATTCTAATACATATTCTCCTGATACCAACTGTAGATCATAATCTATTTCATGAGTTTCAGATACATTTTCTTTTATCTCCATTATTTTCTTTTTTAAAAACTCAACAGCATGGATATTTAACTCGTCAGTGCCAACAACTCGGGGGCCTATTGCGACTAAATCACGTAGAGTATCCTGTGCTCTTTCTGCTATGAAATGATCTGGATATTTTACCTGTAAATATTATATGTTTTGTTTCAAATAATAAAATCATCTAATGTTTTTTCACTAATCAATTGTATCATATCTATATACCTCATCACTAATTTTATAAGGGCTAGGTGTCCATCCATCAACTAAGAAAATCAACCCATAGAATCCGAGTCCTATTGCAACAAAAATCAGAACAGAGAACTCCGGAATTTGGTGAATTGAAGTTTTCTCATTTTTTTTATTTTCATCTGAACTATTAGATTCTTCCTCTTCTTCTCCCCGAAGATCCCTATTGTCTTCTAAAGCCATTATATTTTATTTTTGTTTTCTTACCTAAATCTAAATTATAAAAAATATATTATAATAATTAATTATAAATAATTGCAAAATTCATATTTTTATATAAATATAACGGTAACTAGAAGTAACAAACTTTTAATAAGTGAATGTAATTTAGAGTGTATAAGTTAATAAAAAAAGTCATTACCTATCTGATTAATTATATATTAATTATATTATATAACTATATTTATTATAAATATTATACAAATTTTAGGCAGATGTAATTATTTAATTAAATATAAATAAAATATATAGTTTGTTTATTATTTCCGGTATAAATTTTATAGTTATAATAATTTAACTTACCAATAAAGATATAAACCTTTTACTAAATAATGTTTTAAAATATTTACTCATAGATTTTTATGACTATGCAAACTTCTTTTTGGGAAAATATAGAAAACCAAATGAATAATTTAAGTAAATAAGATTCTAAGCACCTATGTTTATTTTACTATCAAATCATGTTAACATATTACTTGTGTAAATAATAAATTATATGAAAAAAACTGTTGTGTATATATTATACTATCTCTTTTTTGTAAACACATGTATAGGGTTGACTTCTATGCCAAATTTAGATTACAAAAAATATATATATTGAATATACGTATATTTTTTTAATTTCATTATTTATAAATATAAAAATGAAATTAAAAAAAAAAAAAATATCTTATCTTGTACATTTTAATCCTCATGTATGTATTTTGTAATAAATATATTAATGTATGTACTAAAAAGCGTGTACGTTATTTATTGCATAATAAATATAAGGAAGAAAATGCACAAGATAAGATATTATTATATAATTTGTATCTATTTTATTTATTTAGAGCTTTATTTAATATTTATATAAACGACAAACAGATTTATTTGTGACCTTGTTGAAAATAATAATAAATAGTTAAATAAATTGACTCAAATTAATAAAAGTTAATAAAATATTATAAAAATAAATATTTCTTATTATGTATAATATACATTTGCAATATAACGTATTTGCAAACCACTATTCCAAAAATACGGAGTTCTGACGTATTACCATCTGTGTTCATACCAAGATAAGTTTTAGATATACATAGTAAACAAACATTATTAACAACCCATTTAGATATTCACAACTATAATATTAATTAATTTAGGCTTTTAAAAAATAAAAATCCAAATATTTAAAAATATATAATGTTCATTTTATTAATATTCTTACGAAAAAAATTATAAGACTAGAGTAGAACATACTTTCAAGCCTACTTAGGGTGTGCAATACTGTAAAAAAAATCCTTAAAATGGAGGCTTCATATAGCCAAGAGAAATTCTTAAATTACAAATTTTTATTATTTTTATTTTGTATTAGTAACCATTTTCTTATATTATAATTAACTACCTTTTTTTGTAATTACAGAACAATAAACTTTGATTTGATTTGTTTCATTCTAATAAATATATCTGAAGCTTTAATTAACGGACTGAATCCACTTTTTGTCTATTTGCTACAATTTTGGTATTTTTTGAAGTGAAATGTTTTAGAACAAGAACACAAATTTTTAAATAAGATAATTTCATAAATATATTTGAGAAAAAAATATATACATATACTGATATACATGATAATAATAATTAATATAAAAATAAATATGAACACATATGCAATAATAAAAACCATAATATAATAAATACCAATCAGTCATAATCCAAAGGCAGCCATCATCATAAATAAATCAGTACTGTCGTACCATATACGTTGACTTAAAATAAAGTACATCAACCCAATCTGGGAACTTTGACACAAAATGTTTGAAGACCTCATTATCTGTCGATGCAGTAGGCATAAAGTGCCCAGTTACCGATACATCCACAAGATGGCTCGTCCAATCTAGCGGGTGTTCAAGGTCTATCCAGAATGTCCACTCGTTGAACCCTAAACCACGGGACTGTCTGATGAAGTACACATCACGACCTCGGAGTGTTGTAGTTGGGGCTGGTTTCAGGTCAATTACATTCCAATCAATTAGTTTGACACCAGCTCTGGGCATGATCAAAACGTTGGCGTGACTTGTGCCTGTAAAATTGAATCACATTAAAAGTTAAGTTTTAATGTAATATTTATTTATTTAATTACTTGTGACGTTGACATAAAATCTTTTAACTTGTGGTGAAACTCTGTAATCGTCCACTGCACGAATTGAAGGGAATTCTTGCACCGCTGGTTTCTCAAATGGTATCCATAAACTCTGTTCACTGTAAGAATATAAAAATATAAGAATTCTTATGACGTAAAAATTAATGATTCTATAAACTATAAACTGAAAAATAGTAACAAAGCATTCAGTATATTGTTGAAAATTATACAAACATACCATGATGTCGATAACTTTGACTTGAATATTGGCACTCCACAATACAAGTCTTCGGTGCATTGTGACCCTAAACACGTAGCAGTCTTCAGTTCCGGTACATTACTTAAAAGAGTCGCTTGCGCATTTCCGTCCATTCCAAAGACAATCACACCTGAATCACTTTTAACTAAATCTCCATGAACGTCAAAGAATTTTCTTTGCGTGTTCTAAAGAATACATAAATTTATTTTAATAAAAATCCATTTAACATATTTTGTTTACGTACATATAACATATATCGTTGAGGTGCTGGGGCAGTAGCATTTCCAGAATATGGAAAACCTAAAGATGTGAATAGAACCAGTCCCAAAGTTAGGATAGTGAATAAAAGCAAACTGAATATTATATTGCTAGGTTTTCGTACTAACAAAATTAAAGGAATCTGAAATCGAGATGTTTGTATTTACATTTTAAAATAATATCAACATAACTTGCAAGTTTCTGAATGTAAAAGTCAATTCAAAATTCAAAGTCAAGAGTAATAAGGTCCTTACATAACAACTAGAAATAATTATGCATATTCCAGCAGATAATATCGCCATGAAGAATTCTTGTGATGAAGCTGAACCCGATGTTCCAGATCGTCCAAACATTGGCGCAGCTGTTGTTAATAAAATAACTGCCAGATACATGTTCAATAATGCAGGAAACATCGCAAAAATAGAATAAATCCATGCCCAAGTGTGTTCTGAAAATGAACATCAATATATTATAAGTTATTTATCTATATTGTTGTAAAATACTTACTGCTACGCTGTACTCCGAATAATGCAATGGTTGCATATCCTAAAGTAGAGAATAGAACGGTTAGCATTGGGATGTAAGCTGAGCGAAAGTTCATTGTCATCATTACAATCAGAATAATCGTCCATACTAATGTTGTAGCATGTGTATGTACCTGGACTTCAAGATTTAGACTTAACTGAAAATAAAAATACGTTATATTGAATATTTATATATTACAAAAAATATGTATACTTACAGATTTTGACTGGCAATTATATACAATAAGTAACGGAAGAGCCATTCCAATCAAAGCTGGGCAAAAGTATAATCCAAATATAAGATACGTTTTGTAGAACCAGCTCATAGTGTGTTGGAAATAACCCAATACGTACGAGACAGCAATGCATAGACCAATAGCAAGTACCCATCCTATTATTTGCATTGCAACTGATAATATGAGCCGCAAGTAAATATCTGTAAAAAAAAATTAACATCACATCATATTTTATAATGTTAATAGTTTTTCACTTACTTGAACCCATGGTCCATAGACTGATGAATATTACAAGCAAAGATGCAGCTGCTACGACTGCATTAATAATGAACGCTGTTGAAGTCGTGTAGTTTATAAGATACAAGCCGAATAAGTCAAAGAATATTATTTTTCCTTTTGCATAAGGTACGGGATTTTCCAATTCACTGCTCGCAGCGATACTTCGAGTTAGAGCCAGAATATTGTCTCCCATGTGTTGGTAAGATCCTAAAGGAATTCTGCCAAATGTATCGTATTTGGTGTGATATACGTATCCGTTTCTCGTAAAAGCCATGTCCATACCTGTACAAACATATTAATTAAAACAAACCGTTGGTTCGACCCTTGAGGTCCTCACAACCAACTTCCCAACATGGTATGACTATAAATACTTGAATACTGATTATTTATTATTTCCATACAGTTTTTTATACAAATTTTAATGGAATTAGAGAAATTACATTTGTAATTATTAGTTGTGAAATATATTACCTGGAATTTTTCCATAATCTCTGAATAATCTAAAATCACTATCGGATGGTACAAACCCACTCTGGAAGAGTTCTTCTCCTACACATTGTGCATATGGATGAGGTGCAAATTTAGCATAATATTTAATAAGCCATGGGTTTTCCGGGCCGGCTTGGAACACTATTTCCCTTCCTCCGGTTCCAGCAGCTTCCAGATTCAAAAATGCATGTACATCTTTAAACCATGAATGACCCGTGATAAATCCATGGGCTCCTTGCAATGGATTTTCCTCAGCCCCATTGAATAAGAAGATAATATTGGCACGTAGAGGTTCTGTAGATTTTGCCATTACTCGCATTACTTCTAGCATGACAGCACAACTTATACCATCATCGCTTGCACCTAAAAAATGTTTAGATCAGAAATAAACGAATAGATATTTATAAATTTTAACAAACCTGGACTAAATGGAACAGAGTCATAATGACAATTTAACAAAAGACTATAACTGGCGGGTTTCAATTTAGGCCGAAGTCTAGCAACCACATTTTGCATATTCATATATTTATTGACATAAGAATTTAATATATATTGGCCTGAAGCTAACTGAAGATCGTAATCTATTTCATGTTCTTCAGAAACAGTTTCTTTTACTTCCATTATTTTTTTCTTCAAGAAGTCGACTGATTTTACGTTGGCTTCTTCAGTACCAACAACACGAGGGCCAATTGCTGCTAATTCTTTTAAAATGTTCTGTGCTCTTTGGGCGATGAATTGATCAGGATATTTTACCTATAAATTGTTAAAAAATTTAAAAAAAACGTATTTTAATAATAACATATTGTTGTAATTAAAATCAGTACCTCGTCTGTGATTACTAAGCCAGTAGGAGTCATTCCATCAACTACATAAATAACACCATAGAATCCAATTGCTAATGCAAGAAAAATAACAACCGAAAACTCTGAAATTTGGTGAACTGTTTCTTTCTTTAATACTTCTTTATCTAATATTGTAGAATCTTCTTCATCACGAAGATTCCTATCATCCTTTTCAGTCATTGTTATATTAAGTTCTTTGCTTATTTTCACTAAAAAGTACAACAATTGTATTGTTGGAATTGTAAAATAAAGATAATATAATACTCACCCGAAAGTTTTAATTGTTGCAACAAGAAATGAACTTGTTAAAAAACTGTACTGAAATTTATTTGCAAACATGAGTATTTAAAGGATTTTATTTTTTGCAATGAATCATGTTATATAACTATTTTATGAGTTTTAATTGTTGTAAAGCGATAATAAAAACTAATTACTCTAAAGGGAATTAAATATATTGTTGTAATCTTTATATACAATATAAATAATAATAAAACATATTAATATCAATAACTCATAAAATGTATTCAAATGATTTTAATTTGTTTATTTAAGTAATTAAACTACTTAAGAGTACTTTTTAGTAAATATTTCAACATATTTAATATCGAAGCATAAAAAATATCATCTTTAAAAAAAAATGCATAAATTTGGTAAAATAATGATCTTTAATAATGAATCACATTACGTATATTATAGAAGTAAATATATTAAGTAAATAATATCCCATATTTGATTTATTAACAAAATAAACTGACGTATTATGAATGTAAACATTACAGTGTGCAAAAAATTCTTTCTTTGATCATCTCTTTTTAAACATATTCATTTTAAATGTCAATAATAAACACCACTGTACTTTCCAATAACTTAATTGGTTTCTAAAAATCATAATGCGCTATTTAAATATATTAGTCGAAAGGGAAAATCTGTTTATTCATTTATGTAAATAGAAATAATTGATGAGTCTATATACATTTGAATTAAAAAAGTTTGGAAACTATATAAACAAATTATTTTCGATTTTAAATTTCTGTAATCTAAAATTAATTTGTGACCTTGATTTTATTTGTCCTTGAATTTAATCACATTTTAATTGATAACAATGTATTATTTATTTTTTATTAAAGATTATTTGTATCTATATAAAGTTAATAGTATCAATAATAAAATATTTTATTTGTGTTAATTGTTAAGTTATAATAGTAGTTGAGTTATTTCATTAACAATAATTATTTTTAAATAGATATTCAGGATGAGGAATTATGTAAATATATAAAAATGATTATAAATTAACAAAAATTTATTTATTAAATTTTTGCGTACATTTAACATATTTTGTTCTAAACGTAACTATCTATATATAAATATATAAAAAAATAAACTTATCACATATTTAAAAAAATAAAACATTCATTGCCAAGTAAATTATCCTTAGCTTTTTTACTATACATAAAATATTACAGTTAAATAGTATATGTAATTAATTAAGTAATATATGATAATTAATCATAAATATGCATAAAAAAATTCAAAAACACATTCTTATATCTCCTTTCCTCAAGATAGTCACTGGATGTATCACAAAAATAACTTAAGGAGATTGGGAAGTTACGTCAAACCAGTAGGAATAAGTTGAAATTTCTTACAATTATTTAAACACTCAAAATGAATGAAATACTGAAATTTCAAACTTTTTGACCCACTCGTTTTTAAGAAAATAAATTTTAATGTTCAGATAGAAAAATGATAAAAATCAATTTAAAAAACAGTAAGATCATTTTGAAAATTAAGGATATTGTAAACAACGTCCTACCCCACCACCTACCCCTCAAAAGTAACTTCCCAACATCCTTAAAAGAAGTAACAAAAATATAAAATAAAATAAATAATTTAATAAACCCACGCTTTATACGTCGACATCCAAGCTGTAACGTGCGTCCAATCTGGGAACTTATCCAAGAACCTCCTAAATCCTGAAGTTTGGTGCTCATCTTCATGCATGTACTGCGCAGTTAGGACTATGTCTAGTACAGGTTGGTGTGACGCCCAGCCTGGTGGCGTTTTCAAGTCCAGTGAGAATGTCCACGGTTTGTTAGGTTGTTTTCCATAACTGTACATGACAAAGTAAGTGTCGCGGCCGTGCCATTTGTTCAGACTTCTAGGAACTTCGTCCAGTAGACTCCAGGCGTGGAGGGATACGTTCAGTTTTGGAGATATGTAGAGGCCCATGTGGTCAGGTCCTATAACAAATATAATAATAATATTTACTTGGGATTCTTGCCGAGGACAAATTTATATTACCTGAAGCTGTGAAGGAAAGTCTACGCATATTAGTTGCCAATAATTTTTGCGATACCAACTTAAGATTGCTCGGAATGTATATTACAGGTGGTTTCGAAGGGATCCAGGTACTCTGAGACCTAAAATTTATTAAAATAGTTCTTAGTACTTTGAAAAGAAATAACAAAATTACATCTAAGATGTTATATACACAAGGAATTTAAAAAACCCACTATAATAGCTTGGGGTCACAGTGACCCCACGTTGTTTTTGAACATTTTTTTACAATTTTTTTAAACAGATTTGAATAATAAACCATTGTTTTTTCATAAAATTTCATGTACATTATTTTCCTCTGCAATGCTCTCTTCAGTCTTCAAATTAAATATACTTTTTGAAACTCATGTAAAAACTAATATACCCACCAGAAATAGACATCTTTAAAGATTCAAACGCCGTCAGAATTTTTTTTAAATCTCTAAAAACAAAGAAAATAAAGCAATTTTTGTAAAAAAACATAATTTCTCAAAAATTTTTTTTCGCGGATTTTTTTAACGTATTTTAAATAAAAATTTCAAGTTAATTCCTGCACACATTTAAAAAGAAAGGTTTGAAATGCACTTCCAATTTTTCTTGAGCCATTTGGATGATTCTGGAAATTTCTGCCGCCCTTCAAAGTCACTGGGGTCTAATTAACCCCTTGCTATTATTATGTCATTCTCAGGAAGTGCTATTATAGAGGGTTAAATCGGGGCATAGTTTCCAAAACATTCACAAAAATTATATACACTATAGGGTACATTCGTGATGTGTAGATTGGCAGCCCACAAAACAGGTAAGCATCACAATCTGCAGTGACGTTCTTGGCTTTCTTCATTTCATCTACATAGTCTCTGATACTGTCTGGAGAATTCCTGTCCATGTTGAGAATGAAATAACCGGAATCATGTTTCTGAACGCTACCGTCAAATTTATGGAATGTTCTTTCAGAATGCTGTAACGAAAAAAGTACATATAAAATATAAAAATCAAGTTTGAAAATATACTATTTGACTTACGAAAATCCAATATCGTTCTGGCACAACTGCACTATCATCAACTCTGTACGGGAAACCAAGAGGTGTGAATATAACCAATAATATTGTAAAGAATGTAACTGATAATAGACCAAAATACAGTCTCCCAGGTTTTCGAACTAGACTTATTAAAGGTACCTTAAAAAAAAATTATATTTTTAAATTATATAAATATATTTATAATGGTGGCACACTTACGAAAAAGTCTAAAGTCAATAGACAGGATATTGCTCCAACAAGGGCAATGATTATATCAGCGTTCTTATCGTTTCCAATTCGACCAGTTACGGGGACGGTTAAGTCTAACAGATGCATTACTAAGTACATGTTGAACAGAGCCGGAACTATTAACAATGATATGTAAATGTACATCCATCTGTTTACTGAAAAAAAATTTAATTATTTGTAATAATTAAAAAAATATAATTGTTATTGTTCTTACCTGTATTTTGATATTTAGTAACAATGATTATGAGATTTGTAAGTGTTGGGAAAAGAACATTCAAAGCAAACAAGTGGGATGATCTGAGGTCAGCAATTGTCGTTACAATTAGTATTATAGCCCACGGTAAGCTCATTGCAAGACAGTGCAGTTGAGCTTGTAATCCAAGACTTAATGATTTCTAAAAAAAATAATTAAATAACAGCATTTGTTCCAATGACATAAATGTTAACAAAATACATACTATTTCTCTGGTAGATCCAAGAATGACAAGGAAAAGCGTGTAACCGCAAAATGCAGGTATTGCATAAAGTGGCAGAACTAGCCAAGGTCTTGAATACCAACTCATGCTGCGGCCGACAGAATCCAACAATACAGCTACCAATACAGCAAAAAGTATTCCTAATAACCATCCTAACGACTGAACAAAGCTTGATATAAACAATTCTTTTATTATTTGGAATTTAGAGTTACCTGTAAAACAGAAAAAGTTAGATTTCTACCCAGAAACTAATAAAAAATTATTACTGTATATCAATAATACCTGGTGACATATTGTTTATACTAAAATGGAGCGTCAATCCGAGTAGAATTAATAATGATACATGATAAATAATTCCCGTAACTTTTGTGTAAGTTACAACAAATAATCCAAAAACATCAAAATAAATTAGTTTTCCTTCTGCATGAGATTCTGGGTCAAACAATTCATCACTTGACGCTAAACTGCGTGTCATAGCCAAGATGTTATCTCCTATATGTTGATATGAACCTTCAGGAATTCTGTCCATAGTATCGTACCCTGTATGATATACCTGTCCATTTTGAAAGAAGGCAATATCGATACCTAAATATAACATTTTTTTAATAATAACAGAAAAAATTATAAAAATAAAGTAAAATATAAACATACCTGGTATATTACCAAAGTCTCTAAATAGCCTAAAATCTGTATCAGAAGGAATTAAATTACTCTGGAATATTTCCTCGCCTATAACTTGTCCATGAGGTCTTGGAGTAGATTCAGCGTAGTGTTTCATCAGCCAAGGATTATTAGGACCGGATTGAAAAACGATTTCCCTTCCCCCAGTACCTGCAGCTTCTAGATTGATTACAGCTTTAACTAGCGGTGCCCATTTGTGTTGTGTTATGAACCCGTGTGCAGCTTGGAGAGGGTTCTCTTCAGCACCGTTGAATAAGAATATTACACTGTGTCGTAACCTTTCTGGGGATTGTGATAGAACACGTAGTGTTTCTAGCATGGTCGTTACGGATATACCATCATCGGATGCACCTGTAAAGTAAAATTACTAAAATATGGAACATTTTTTTTGTGAAATTTATGTGCCTCTCAGACTATGTAAATTTTTTAAAAACACGTGTACTATTTGCACAGAAACTTAAAATCAACTAGGCCTTTATTAGTGAACTCAGGAGGGGTTAAAGAGGAAAGTATTGTATGTATATCTATTCTCAGATAAAGTCACAAAATAATAACGGTAGACAAATTAGACAAGTGTCTATAAAAAATATATTTCAAAGGGTTAAGTATTAGAATTTATTTTGTCATTGCACATTTCTAGCACTTTGATTACTATCAAGTGTTTTGTTATCCACAAAAAATATTTTCAAAAATAACAATCAAATCTCATAACAAAATCATTACAATCATATAAAACTAACTAGGTACCTATGTAGTTTCAAAAGTCGATAATGATATACATAATGAAAATTAAATATTGTAAGTACAAAGTAGCAAAAACTTTATTCATTGTTTGTATTAATAAATGTTAGTGTTTTTTATATAATTTAAAAAAAATGTATGTTTATCTAATATGTAGTTGTTATCAATTGTTTGTTAAATTATTTACAAGACAATAAATGAATATGAATCAATTTGCAACAATTGAATTTTTAAGTTTATTATTTCTTATAACAGATAAAACTATTTTTTTAAACAAATAGGTACCTATATATATGTTATAAAATTCTGTGAATAACGATTTTTTTCACAAAGACTATTTTAAAGATCTTTAATACCTACAATATGAGGATAACAAAATCAAGATGATGTATTTTAAAAATATTATAAACTCAAGCAATCCAGCTATAAGTAATAAATAAAAGAATTTTTCTTACCTGGGCTAGTAGGTACTGAATCAAAATGACTGTTTAGTAGCAAACTGCTATTCACATTAGCACCTTCCAATCGCACAACAACATTCTGAACATTTCTGTACACGTTTGTCAGTCCATATGAACTGAAGTCTAGAAAATAGTTCCCAGAGACAATTTGTAAATCAACTTCTATCTTTTGTGAAGGGTGTGCTTGCTGTTTAATAAACGAAATCTGTTGCTGTAGGAAATTAACTGCCAGTACTTCGTTTTCATAACTGCCAACTACTTTTGGGCCAATTCCGGTTAGAAGTTCTAAATTTTTTTGTGATCGTTCTCCAATAAATTGGCCTACATTATCTAACTGTGAAACAATTATTTGAGATTAAAAAAATTATATCAGTACTGACCTTCCTTAAATGTGTATTAATTGTATTGTTATTATTTCTTATCTATATTGAATATTTGTAAAAACTATGAAATACTATTCATATTATAAATTATACAAATTTAATACGAGTATTTCAAGAAAATATTAAAATCAATTAGGTACTTTATAGGTACCTATATACTTTTATACATGACACAAGTATAATTGTATTAATTATTAATTGTATCATGACTTTTATATACCTATATACATAATATATTAATATATGTAATAATAAATATGTATTTTAAATAGCAAGTAATGTTTTGTGTTCATCTAATAAAAAATTTTATTGAGTTTTTCAGATGAATATTTAATTTTTACACACTAAAACTAAACAAATATTTTATTTTCTTTAAATACTAAATAGAAAATCTATATTATAATAACTAATATTTACCTCTTTGGATATTTTAATTTGATCAGGCAGTCTATCTTGTATGTATCGAGCTCCAAAACACAAAATCAAACAAAAAGCAAGGAAAAGTACAGCAGCTGAAGTTGGAACGCTGTGTATACTTATTCGTTGCTTTGAACCACTTTTACTTTTGGTAGAAACTTTTTCCATGTTTTTCTCACCCATGTTGAGAAATTACTAATTAATATCGATCTTTCTCACTGTTTAAATACTAAAATGAAAACAAAAAACTTAATGATAAAAACATTCATTCATATCGTCCGCACTTAAAAGATCAAAAGCTATATTTTAGATTATACATACATAACCTCATTTAGTAAATTGCGTTTGCGATACAATACGGCCAATACGATAGTATTCAATTAACAAAACTGTCATAAAAAGGATTTACAATGAGTGCAGAAATAGAATACTTGAATAAGTTAGCTAAATACTTACAAGTTCCTTTGGGAAAAGTAGTTTTAAATAACGAAAAGGTAATAACCGGTGTCTGATTTATAATTTGGCAGATTCGATATAATTTTTTTTTTGGTTATATTTATAAAAAAATTAAATATAACAATACCAGATCTCGTATATTTGTATATTTCAGATTGTTGCTCAAACATTAAACAATGAAACAATATTAGGATTTGCCAGCATTGCGAGTGCATTATTGAAAGGAACTCATCCAGATGTTTCAGCTAAAAATCTTGAAGAAAACACAGAATTTTGGCAGTGGCTTGAACATGCATCATTGTATTTAAAGCAGTATTCAAATCCGACAGTTTTTAAAAATATTTTAATGGTATGTCAAACTACGATAATTTCGATTATTATAATTTGTAAAATGACATTTGTCCTATTTTAGCATTTGAACTCGATATTAGAATCACGCATGTATTTTGTTGGTAATCGCCTCACAGTCGTAGATGTTATATATTATCACATAGTTTATAATTCATTGTTGAATGCAACATTACAAGAAAAAGTGCAGCTAAAGAATTTATGCCGTTGGTTTGACTGTATTCAAGAAATCTCGGAAATTAGGCAAAATAATGCATTAATTAATTTTAATGCAAATTATATTCTCTGTCAATAAAAACTCATATATTTATTATACTATTTATCATTATGTAATAAAATTTATATTTCAAAAATAATATACAAGACTATGTACAATTAAAATATAATAATTCAACATCAACGTTTTCTACTAAAATTGACATTTTCCTTTTCACCAGAACTTCTTTTGAGAAACGTAAGTAATTCTGAAATATAAAAACATTTAAAAATACACACATGGTGATTTTAATACAAATGTGTACGTACATCTTTAATTGGAAATTGGGTAGGGTAAAGAGCAGTTTGTCTGTAAGGAATATCGTTCATGGTGGTGCATTTAGCAATGTTACGGACCCACATTCCTTCTTGAAGCTGTCCGCTATCCAAATGATAGAATCGTCCGCATCCGTGTTTAAATCCATTTTTAAACAGACCCTCATATCGGTTTCCGTTTTGTTGGACTAACATACCCATACCATGGGAATAGTCATTTTCCCACATTCCGTCGTAATATGAACCATTGTTGAACCACAATCGACCATATCCATGTCTTTTTCCGTTTTTCCAATGACCTAGAAATAATAAATAAATTATTTTCTGCAAATTATATTTATTAATATTTTTACCTATATATAAACTTCCGTTATCATAATGTCTTGTACCTTCTCCATCAGGTTTACCAAATTTCCATTCACCAAGATAGTTTAATACAAATGTTTTATCTGGTTGGATTGTGGCTAAAGTTCCAAATCCATGTCTGTATTTATTTTTCCAATCACCTTCGTAAAGTTCTCCTTTTTGTGTTAAGCAAAATCCTCTACCTTCAAAAATTAATTAATTATTACAGTTATTAATGTATTAATAAAATAATTTAGTATTAATACTTGCCATTTTTTAAATTATTTTTCCACTCGCCTATATACCTATCTCCATTGTTGAAAATAGCATGTCTTAACCCGTTTTTCAATGTCTTCTTTTCCCATTGTTTCCACAGTTGTTCAGGTTTATTATGGTCATGTAGAAACGGCATTTTAACTTATTGTAATTTTTCATATTATACAATTTAGATGCAAGAATTTTAAGTTTGATCAATAAAAAATAAGTACGTTGACAAATTTTGATCTGATATATAATTATACGGAATTGTTGTCATGACGATATATTAATAATTTCATGTCGTGATCTGTAACAATTAATATTTGAATTTTCAAATATTAATTTATCGAACGATGTGATATTTGTTTGTTTTGAATCTAAATACATGAAATAAAAAATAAATATGTAGTAATTCAGCAGTGTTTTTAATTAAATTGTCTACCATGGTACTATATGAATACGATGGATACCGTTTATATATGGAGAATGTAAAAAAAACTATTTATAATGTATACCATGTATACATTTCATTTGTAACATATATGTTAAATATTTTACATGAGTGTGTACCAGGTTGCCTATTTATAGGATTCGTTCACTGTTTTACAGTCTAAAATGCTATTATCTACAATTTAAATTAATATAATAAAGGGAAAAATATTTCGAGTTTAGTACTGAACTAATTTATATGAAACTTGCACCAACGTGTGATCTCCCAAGTAGCAATAACATCAAATGTAACGCAAGCTGAAAGAAATTTCAGATCTTATAAAATGTATTGTTGATAAAAGTGCCAAAAAGTTTTAGAGAATATTATTATCTATAATCTACATCCATTCATTTTTTTCTATCTTTTATCAGTTTGCCAAAAATATTTGTTTAATATAATTAGAAATACTATCTACACTGTACACAAGGTATCTCATTATTGCGTATGGCAGTTCAATTTAAATTTAATATCATTATTTTTTGTATTTATGGTATTTTTAATATAGGTATATTTAATTGTAGGGAGAGTTATAAAATATAAAACTATAAATTTAAAAGTTAAATAATAGATTATTAAAAGTTATGAAAACATTTTAATTGTGAAATAATGTAATTATAAGTTTACAAATCGATAGATATAGTTAACCTTGGCCATGACTCCATGACAACTAGAGGTAAACGTGCAGTACATTTTCTGTACGTTGGTGAAGAACTTCTTTAGTTTCTGAATCTGGTTTAGTGACGTCACAAAACATCTGAAAGATTTGCGTATTTGCTTTGTTAAATTAAATCGTAATAAACAACTTATTACATATTTTTTCAATTACGAAGGCTTGTTCTGCTGTTATCTTTAAATGATTTCGGAGATTCGGATATTAAATATGTAGAATTATGAAGTACTAGCTGATACATATCCGTGGCTTCGTACGCGTGAATTTCGAAACTCCTATGCCAGTGGTATTTCCACGCCAGAATGAATGAAACTAATTACAATCCTCCATACGTGACAGGGGGTGAAATATTTTTATTTTATTTTGCTTTTTATTCATTAAAAAGATAGGGGGTTCTATTTCCCCCCAAAACCCCCACCACCGTGGTATTTTTCCCGCCGGATCGAATAAAAAATTGCAAAATCCCACCCCCTGTCTACCTCCGCTATTAGGGGTTGAATGTCGAACTTTTTATTTTTAGTGAAGTCCTTTTTTCCGAATTCACCATTATAACTTAAACAGCTATGTAGATAAACATATCAAAAATCCCCTCACATGTCGAATTTACCTTAATATCATGAACAGTTAGATATGTAGATAAATATATGAAAATTAAAAAAAAGTAACACCCCCTTGCAACCCCGCATGGTTAAATTTTAGAAAATGCTGAAATACATGTTTTATTATTTGTATTGTAAAATATTTGGTTTAAGTTTCAAGTAAATACAACCAAAAAAATATTTTTTCCCATATAAACCTTTTCATCCCCTTTTACTCCCGTAGGGGTTGAATTTCGAAAAATCCCTTCTTAGTGGGTGCTTACGTCATAAAAGGAAGATACCCCTGAAATTTTACATTTATAGGTTCAGGGGTTTCGGCTCGGTGATGATCAGTCAGTCAGTCAAAAATATTAAAAAAATGATTACTGAAAAGTAGTTTAAACATTTCAAATGAATAATAAAATCAAAATTTATTTATTTATGTACTATTTTTTTTTTGCTTGTTATACCGAGGTTAAATATTTTATATTTTCTATGCTTTTGATTTTTAATGTATTTAAATTTAAAAGAACGGATAATAATTGTAATTAAAACACAAATAATTACCACCAAATTAATTATAAATTTTAGAATTATTCAGACCTGGTTATTGTTTTAATTACCTCCTTCAACAGTATTGAATAATCTAGTAAAAATATATTCACCGATACTTTAAATAAATAAAAAGTTATTCAAGTAATTCAGATCAAGAGATTTCATTTCCAAGCTTCTTATCTCCAATTCCACGTGTTTTGCAACCTCCTAATACACCTATGTATTTTGCATTCCTCAACAGAAGTATTTTTTCCGTCAAATTTCCCATCTCTCAAAAGTGAATTATATCTTATATAGCTTAAAAAATAATTTTCATTAACAGAATAACACGCTTCGTCCCTATACTTTTAGGCTGAAAAACATTACACACACCAGGGCCGTAACTGAGGCTCTGGGGTTCCGGGGTAGCAAGTGATTGAAGGGCCTTTCCCCACACTATATGCAAAATATAAAAACTGAATACCTTTTTTTCCATAATTTTACGCTTGCTAATAATTTTAATGACCTTTTTATGGCTGCCCCCAATTTTCACGATACTGCGGTTGCCTCTGTGCTTTGGGACCCCGAGGTACTCCCCTGGCTGCCCCGATGGTACTTACGACCCTGCCACACACTACGTTAAAAAACATGAGATCATTAAAAAAAAGAAAATTCACGTTCGGAGGGTTCAAATGCTTATAATCAGTACACCTCCTATTGTACATATGTATGTTGCATTCGCCCTTGGTCTATTTAAGTGTGTACTTAATATGTAAATAATCAACAGTGCAAGAAAACGAACAGGTTCTTTGTTATTGTTTTTGTTTATTGGATAAAATCATATGTTGTAAAAACCCGAAATAAGAAGAGTGCATAATCACGTATGTATGTAATGTTATGATGGCAACCATAAGCAAAAACAACTTATAAAAAATGTTGTTGTACTCGTATGTATCAGTAGCGCTTCAAGAAGAATTCAATATCATAATATAATGGCTATGTTTCGATATACACTGTGAGCACTGGCCAGTGGTGACAGTTACTGGATTTTGCGTTCCTTTATGGCTTCCAGTGCTCTGTTACAGTATCCTAGGTCCTAGCAATATCAATGACGTCATTGATCGCTGCCATTTTTCTACTGCCAGTACTGTAGCTTTATTGCATCTGTGCTCACAGTACTCTAAAATTTGAATGCAACTGACAGAAGCAGATGCATTTAAGGTTAAATTTGGATGTATTTTTTATTATCAGGTTATTTGAAGATGAATTAATAACATTTATGGTATATATAATCAAAAGTAAGTATAAATAAGAATAAATAATTTAGCCTTAATTGAAATGCACTAATATAATTAAGAAAATTGACGCAACAATATAAATTTTTTGAATTGCTATTTTTTTCATTATTGAAAATAATATTTGAATTATTTATTTATTATTGTACTTTATATGATCAGAGGATATTAAAAGTGATGTCCTGCATAGAAATACTATGAATTTGGCCACTTCATCGTTATAAATATATCTGGTCTTTATTTTGACATTAGTTTCAAAATGGCGGTCTACAGTAACTGCAAAGTATTCCGTTATACAAAATTCACCATCATTTCCAGTACAAAATCTAAAACGGAATGATCAATCCAGTAAAGTGGAGTGACGTCAGAAGTCACAGTGCTCGCAGTGTATATCGGAACATAGCCAATATAGCACTAAATTCACTAAATTCTATGTCAACAAAGGATACTAGCGCCAGTCTTGGATATGACCCCAGTAATAGTTATTTTTAAATTAAATGTACTGAATTAGAAATATTTGTTGATACTTGATTATTATATACCATTTAAGAATATTAATCTATATACATTTAACTGTCTTACAGCATGATTTGATGACAATCGGCCAATGGATGTCAAAATGGTGGACATTTAAACTAATTATTAGTATAATTTATTTATTAATTATTATATTATCATAGCAACTGCTTTACATTGTTTCAAATTTGATGATTCTTTCTTTTATATATTTTGTGTCATAATACTTATAATTTTGTAATCATTAGCAAATGTCCATCAATGCGTGCTCATTACTGATTTTACTTTATTCATTACTGAAGAAAAAACATAAACAAAATAAAAGGCTATAATTTAAAAAACAAACTATATTTGCGGACTTTGGTAATTAAATTGATTAAATAAAGAGTTACTTGTTTTATTAGTAACATGAGTTCACGAGAGTTACAAAAAGAAACCCAGTCACAGTAAACTTTGCTTTTATAGCGGCCATAACTGGTGCCAGTACTTTATATATAAATATATAAACCAGGGTTTCTTTTACCCTAGCATTGGAATCACCAATGAATAAAATTTAGAAAAAAGTAAATGTAAATGAAGCAATATATATTACTGGAGTCATATCCAAGACTGGTGCCAGTACCTTATACATATAATGTATCTATCTATATGTTAACTAATTACAGACTACCACTGATTCCAATAATAATAATAAATGTTTTCTCAAAACAAGTTCATGGCCGTAATTGTTAAAGGTTGGTTAAATAGAACAAAATTTCAATTATTCATAGAAATGAAAAATCTCCGCTAAATGAACTCAATCTCGAGGCTTGTTCAGATACGAAAAAATGCGGATCCTTTTGTACCTTTATTTTGATAATATCAATTATTCAATTTTCAGTTTGAAATTGGCAAAAAGCTCTTTAAAATTATAATAGTTGACAATTTGACAATATATAGAAGTTGGTACGATTGAATAAGAGTAATTTTAATTTTTAACTCATTGTCAGATATTTTTGAAAGAACTGTAAATAATAATTTATAAATGCAAATTGACCCATATTAGGGCATTAGGTACTTTAGGGTTTGCTTCAATTCTTAAATGGTCAATTAGACTTAGGATTTAGGCTTAGGATTTATATTTGAATTTGAATTTAAAACATTGTGTCAAATATTAATCTATATTTAATATTATATGTATTAATTAAGGAAAACTGGACGTTTAAAAAGATCCGTTTCAATGAGAACGTTTGAAGTATGACCTATTAAATTTTGGGAATCCTTTAATTTAATTTAACCCCACTACATAAGAATTTCATAACTATTTTGTTCTATATAAACTATCTTGAATTTTTATTAGCTATCAGTTGTTCTTCCATAATTAACAATTGTGTGAGATTGTAGTTACATTCACAAATAAATATACAGGGAATAAATAAACCAACATGAAGGTAAGTACGAAATAATATTTGAAATATTCATTGTTGAAATATAAAATTTCTATTAGTGACATTTTAAATTTTCATTGTTTAAAATTATAAAAATATTAACTTGCGATAATAATAATTATAGTTTGTTTTACTAATTGTAACCTTATAATTATGATTATTGCTGTTAATTAACTTCATTTTTTTATAATCTTACTTTATTTCTTTGAAGTAATTTGAGTATTTCGTCAGGCCAGAATTACTATTCAGGAATGCAAGCAAGCCAAAAGCTTGCTCAAAAGTACCTAGTATCAGTGGCGTGTTGGGCGCTAGGTAAAATATTCGGAACCCCTTTTTGAAAATAAGAAAATTCAAAAATTATAACAACAAAAAAAATTATATCATCATTATACCTGAATACTTTTTTTGCTCTTTAATTCGTCAGCTCTTTACATCGGGACAGTATAACAACACTGTCTACTATATGAAGAAAAATGGCTGTAACTTTTGAACGGGTGGTCGGAATTGATTTTAGTTGACGGATTTGGAATCAGCGTGTCAAAATCTATATAATGACATGTATAATACTTTAAAACTCGAAAAAAAAAATTTCGCGAAAAATCGAAAAAATTCAAAGGGGTATACCTTAAAAAAATGTCGATTTTTTACCAATTTTTTTTTCTCGAATTTTAAAGTATTATACATGTCATTACATAGATTTTGATACGCTGATTTCAAATCCGTCAACTAGAATAAATTCCGACCACTCGTTCAAAAGTTATGGCCTTTTTTCTCCAAAAATTTGAAAAAACTAAAACTTTGAGAGGCTATATCTCGAGAACGGTTTGAGATACAGACCTGCGGTTTGAACAGTTCAACTTTTCACGTCATTTTCTATACAATAAACATACTTTTAACGAAATAAAAAATTCAACATTTTTTAGTGAAATTTCCTGCAGTGAAAACTTACAACAAATAGCGACTAAAATACAAGAAAATAAGACGTATAATCATTTAGTTACTATATAAATATATAAGAATTTATTTTAAAAAGATGTTTCATAATTAGTTTTGTTTTGTTAATAGGAGGGGGAGGATATAATGCTCGTATTTTTTAAATTATTCATTATTTATAAAAATGTTTTAGTAAAAGTTTTAAAAAAAATTATTTCCTATGTAATGTTAATCATAATTTTTTTTTGAAGTTAGCATTACATATAGGAAATAATTTCTCTAAGAACTTTTACAAAAACATTTTTTTTAAAATGATTAATATTTTAGAAAATATTCTATATTTTTACTCAACGTGTGTATTATAATATATTCAATAAATGAAAAATTAAAGTATAGTAATTTTTGGTGTTTAAATTATATGTATATTTTGACAAAACGTTATTGTTTTCTACAATAATTCTATGCTTGAACCAAAGTTAGACTTAATTTTTTGGCAATTGAATGTTTATAAAAAAATTATAAAATAATTAAAAAATTTGTTTTCAGTTTTTCATTTCATTAGCCCTTATATTATCCGTTTTGGCTGTGGTATTCGCCTTCCCTCATCCCGAAGAAATTCTAGACCTGGAGGTAGCTGAAAATCATCACCATGGAGGTGGCTATGGAGGGTATGGAGGTTATGGAGGTGGCGGTGGATACGGAGGGTATGGGGGTTACGGAGGGGGATACGGAGGAGGTCATCATGGAGGTCATCATGGAGGCCATCATGGAGGCCATCACCATGGATAAATGTTTTTTTATATTATAAAAGTATTATATTTAGAATGCTCATATCAAAAAGTATTATTATGTGATTATTTTTATTGTATATATAAACTATGTTTTAATTTTTATTGATAATAAATGTTTATTGATTTTAAATGTTTAAGTGTTTTGTTTATATTATAGTTGTTGGTCGAATTTCGAAGGGGGGGAGGGGGATGGGTGGTATTCAACAAGGAAGTGGATCTTAAATTAAGGTTTATGATAAACAAATTATTTGTTACAATTTCAGTTAATTTATTTATGTATATACTGGTTGCTTAATTATTCTAAAAATAAAATAATTTTCAAAATAACCTTTATTTTACTTTTTTTGTTTTTTGTTTTCGCGTGACGACCATATTCGTTCTACATTTTTTCCGAATATTTTTAAAATCTTATTTTTTATTTTCTGTCACTTCCGGTTAAATATTGATTCGTAATTGGATATTTAAATGTTCCTATTAAAGCAGTCTGTTAAATAAATGTGATTTAAATGAAAAATTATATGAAAAATAATGTACATTATTGTTTATATTGTAACGTAAGTTATAATTTCCTCTTTACGTTAATATTTCTATTTGTAGTGAAGTTTCATGCATTAAATTTTTTTATTTTCGATTATTTTCCAAAATTTTGAAAAAATTAAAACTTTAAGGAGTCATTTCTAGAGAACGGTTTGAGATACAGATCTGCGGTTTTAAAATTTCAATTTTTCACTTCATTTTCTATACATATAAAAAATATATATTTAAAATAATAATAAAATTTTAATATTTCGATATTTTTACTTTAAATACTCATTTTTCCTCTGGTTTATCAGTAACCTAGACATCATTACATGGATAAAACCCAAGCGTTAATTAATTAGTACTTAATTACATTAACTATCGTATGAGTTCTGAAAACCATTACATTTTATTTATTTATTTACTCCTTTAGTTGTCATACCAGTTCTTTGGTTCTACGAAAAGGTTAATAACCAATGTACTAATGTTGTGTTTATCGGTCACAAAGGATTCCCCTTTTGAATAAAAATGAAGGTAACTAGAAATACGGCTTCGTTCGATCGTAAACGTAAAACATTTTTTAAATATAGGTAATTTAATGTTGAATAACTTTTAATGCTTCCATTGTATTTGACTTCTGGGTGTAAGCCACGCTGTTTCAGTCATCAATTCAACAGTTATTAAAAAATAAGCCGTGGGGTTGACCCTTGAGGTCCATACAACCAACTTCTATAAATACTGATTATTTATTGTTTCCACATAGTTTGTGTGAATTTTTTTAGTGTGTATATATAAGAAATTTTAATGGAATTTGTCAGAAATAAAACTTATCTTTGTATTATGAATATTAGTTTTCGAATATCCTTAGGTCAATAATATAATACTTACGCATTTTTAGAATAACTAATCTGACAATTTAAATTTAATTGCATTTGTTTCCAAGGCAACATGAATTAGTAGACGTATGTTACTTATTAGTATTTCATATAAAGGTGGTTTTCACCCCTTCAATGGCTGTTTAGGCACGTATAACAAAAAAAAATACTGAAATACATGTTTCATTATTTGTATTGTAGAATATTTACACAAACTTTTACACCCTTTTTTACCCCCGTATGGGTTGAATTTCGAAAAATCCTTTCTTTCAGATCATATTCACGTCAAGACGCTTCGATTGGCACCCCAACGAAGTCAATAGCATTATTTATTTGCGAGATTTCGTGCAGGAAAAACATGATACGCAAAACGTATGTACATACACACACACATACATCTTTCTGAAAATAGTGTAAATATACTATAGGGTCAATCCATATGAAATGGTCCAAAATTAAATTAAATGGTTGCTTGGCCATTCTAAAAAAAATTGATTTTTTGTGTGTAATTACCCTAACATGTTGGTAGTTCGAAACGACCATTATTTTAATTTTATTGTTTTTTATTTTCGCGTGACGGCCATATTTGTTATACAGGTCGCAGCATTTTTTGTACTTTAAAGGGTTCGCGGAAACTAAAATATCTCAGCTTCTATCAAACCTTTCAACACGGGACTAAAAGCAAATTGTTCAGAATAAAACGGGCTACAAGATTACTTCTAGACATTTTCACCTAAATGTTATCCTAAAGGTTGAAATTTCAGCCTTAATTCTTAATTCTATTTTTGAAAAAATCCCATTTTGAAGGGGATGTTTTTGCAAGAAGGGGAAAAGTTAACAAGTCAAATTATTTTTTACAAATAGGTGGGTACTAGTTGTATTTACACACCAAAGTTCAACTCTGAGACTTGCCCCCCTTTATTTTTAAAAATTCTCAAAATTTGAAAATTTGAGAAAATGGCACTTTTCAAAGCTAAATAACTCTGGTGGGGGACCAGATAAAAATCCGAAATTTTAGCCCATAATAGTACTACATAATGGTATTACGTACCAGAAATTTTGAGATTGAGATTTAACTACAGGCAGTGGTATTGCAACCACAATATTCAATAGGAGTTCATATGTTAATACAGAGTGTCAACATTAATATAATATCTATTACTATCTTTTTTCTTCTTGGAAATAGAAGAACGCTTGAATGAAGAAAAAAATTGTATTTTTTCTGAATGTTTTTAAAATCTCATTTTTTATTTTCCGTCACTTCCGGTTGAACCGGAAATGATGTCAAGTTTTGTTTTTCAAAGGTGACACCCTATATATATTTTATTTTTAGATAGAAAATTAGGTCAGCTTTAAAAATTTATAACACATATAATAACTTAAAGTAACTCATAACAAAGATATAACATTTTTTAATTATTATTGAAACAAAACCACAACATGTATACGCTCATTGAAACATGCATTTTTGTGGTTGCAATACCACTTCTTGTAGTCAAATCTCAATCTCAAAATTTTTGGTACATAATACCATTATGTAGTACTATTATGGGCTAAAATTTCAGATTTTTATCTGGTCCCCCACCAGAGTTATTTAGCTTTGAAAAGTGCCATTTTCTCGAATTTTCAAATTTTGAGAATTTTTTAAAATAAAGGGGGGCAAGTCTCAGAGTTGAACTTTGGTGTGTGAATACAACTAGTACCCACCTATTTGTAAAAAATAATTTGACTTGTTAACTTTTCCCCTTCTTGCAAAAACATCCCCTTGAAAATGGGATTTTTTCAAAAATAGAACTAAGAATTAAGGCTGAAATTTCAACCTTTAGGATAACATTTAGGTGAAAATGTCTAGAAGTAATCTTGTAGCCCGTTTTGTTCTTAACAATGTGCTTTTAGTCCCGTGTTGAAAGGTTTGATAGAAGCTGAGATATTTAAGTTTCCGCGAACCCTTTAAAGTACAAAAAATGCTGCGACCTTTATAACAAATATGGCCGTCACGCGAAAACAAAAAACAATAAAATTAAAATAATGGTCGTTTCGAACTACCAACATGTTAGGGTAATTACACACAAAAAATCAATTTTTTTTAGAATGATCGAGCAACCAGTGCTGGACCAGTTCATATGGATTGACCCTATAGTGACCTTAAAACATACAAACAAGTTGACATTTTTTATTTAGATTTTCGGATCGATTACAATAACTTCCTTTTGGGAACTGAATAAATTTAAATAAGAAATATTTCTTTAAAAAGAGTTGCCCCTTAAAATTGTCTCTTCTACTTGCCGTATAAAGAATAATCATAAAATTTAATTCGTTTATTTTTAATAAAATATTAGATACAATACAATCTATGTTGTATATAATATTATCTTAATTATAATGTAAGGATTAATTGAATACCTGATTATTATTATATAACTAAGATATGATGCTTTTGATGTACGAGATTAGCCAGATATATATTTATTTGGTAGAATGTGGGTATGATTCATTATGCTATTTCACTAATAATATTTTTTGACGTAGAACTACGTCTTCCCTGGCGATACTAAAGGGTAACCTCTGGAACAAGAATCTATAGAAAAATGTCACCTTTTGAAATCATATAGGGGTAATGATTGAGGGGGTTTAAAAAGTATGACATGGTGTGACAAGGGGGGGGCAGGAGTCACAAATTTCGTGATGTCACATCTAAAAAATCAAAACAATTAATTTTATATGAATTTTTAGAGCGAAAATTTGAGGAAAAATTACTATGTTGTTTGTTGTTGGGAAATTTTCAAACGTGCTTGGTAAAATTTCATATAATTTTTATTAATAAACGAAAAAATTTTATATAAATAAAAATAATATTAACAGCCAAAGACAATGAAAGAATATTTCTTTTGTTTTTTTTCATTGATTTTGAGTACCTACTTATTGTTTTGAAATTTGGGTGACGTCACAACAGGGTGGGAGAGGGTCACACGAATGTGACTACCTGTGACAAGGTCGGGAAGGGGGGGAGTCAAAAAATATTAAATTTGTGTGACGTAATATCTCTGAAACTAATAATCGTAGAGCAATAAATAAAACTCCAAAAGATAACTTATACAGTCCAATTTTTAATAAAATGATTTTTAACCCTCCATCCCTCAATCCTTAAATACAGTAGCATAAAAAAAATAGTTCGCCCCTTGTAACAGACAAATTGTTAATATTCGATCCAGCGAAAAAAATCCTGAATCCAGGGAAAAAATTATGCATAGGGAGCCCAGATATTTACAGTTTTGTATAAATTATAAATAGAGAAAAAGTGACAAATAGACAGTTGCTACTCTGCCCCTAGTTTATCTTTTTCTTTAGTATTTTAATCGTTTTGTTTAATTTAAAAAAACATGATAAAATTAATTAAATAAAATTTTACTAGATTAAAAAAAATATGCAATTTTGACATTGAACTCAATTCTGTATTAATCATACATTTTTTATTATTTTAATATAGGTCAAACGGACGAAAAGGATATCTATAAAATTAAACAAAAGTATTTAAAAACAATACCCAATTAGCATTTTTTATACAATGTAAATTATTCATTTTTTCGTTAAAAATGTATATTTGTCGATTTTAATCAATTCTGCTGGCAGATAAAATTATTTGACCGATAGTGAACTAAAAATATGTAGGTCAAAAGGATAAAAAAATATAATTAATGTAGGTCAGAAAAAACAATAAATTTTGCTACATCATACGATTGTTTAATATCATATGTTGTATTGTTGTAAAAAATAATAGTACATTGTTACTACAGCTACATTAAATTGGCATTTGTAATTCCCTGATAACATCTATGAATTATGATATCGTATTATATGTAACTTAACAATATAATTATAAATATGCGTCTTCTTTGTTTTGAAAATCCAACAGTACGCATTATGTTATTTTAAAATGCGTATTGTTAGAAATATTTTAATACCTGTACAATTTACGTTCTATATAATAAGAGAAAGAATTTATTATAGATTAATGAGATACACAGAGAGAAAAGTCATGATAATTTTTATACAGAAAATCTTAGAAAAATTACTGTGCTCTCTTATAATGCGTGCGCAATCGACGATACAAGTAAAAAATATTTATACGTCCATATAAAAATTATCAGTGATTACTTTATAAAAATTGCTTTTTTACCACGGTAAAAATTACAGTGCCAGCATGGTAAAATTTGAAATGCTGTATCAGAAAACTGCCTTACCGATTCATAAAATTTCTATAGCTTATTATTTTTTTTTCAAACAGAAAGGTAAAAACAATAAAAAGCAATTTTATTTTAAGAAAGTTATCGATTTATTTATATAATATACATTATTTTTAATTTTACAATTAATAATAACAACAAATATAGTTGTAGAACAATTTACATAAAGATATGACAACCAATACATGTGCAAAGAGACCGTTTCACAGAACTACTTATTTTATTTATTTTATATAAACTATATACAATTTACTTTTTATCTTTTAAAATCCAATAAAAATCAATAAATCGATTATACTTAAAGTAATCGTGACAAATTAAATATAAAATAACGTATTTTCAATATCTAAAATCTAAACTAACCTATATCTGTCAAAACTTATTTTACAAATAAAACTTCTAAAAATAACACATTAAAACCGAACAAAACATTATTGTAAAACATTTATCACCCACTTTCATTTAAAATTCGCACAAAACAATAATTTTAATAAAATAAAAACAATCATAGCCATTTTGAATCTAAATATGCTACACGTCCCGCTTTAAATATTATTCACAACACTTAAAAACACTTTTGAATATAAATTAAAATATAATACTTTAAAATCACGATAACATAGAAAAATATCTTTAAAATAGAAAACACTACACAATTACAATATGTACTTTTAAAACAAATATACATTCCAATACAAGTATGTAACTGTCAGCTTATACGCCGTCGGAAGATCGAAAATAGCCGACTGTACCCGAATCTTACTACCTTCTTTATGTTGATAGTAAAATTTGCTTTATATTCTAACTTTCTATTAAAATATATCGAAAACCATAAATCTGAGATCTAGACATGATGCGTATGATTTTTAGAGAATCGTTTTACAAACAAAATAAAACCATATATACATCTCCACGATTAACAGTTTATGAGATATCACAATTTTAGTTTTTGTGTTTTCAACATAATTGGTATCTTCTGTCTTTTTCTTTCTTTCTGCTTTTGAGAGTAGCTTTGAAAAAATTATACAAACGGAATGGTAAAATTCATTAGACCGCCTAAGATTTTATAACAACTTAAATAGCAATTTTTTTAAGAAAAACCATTAAAAAATACAAATTTGTCGAGATTGGAACTTTTTACTGTGCTGTTTTACAAATTTCGCTGGGCTGTATTTTAAAAAATAATATTGTGTCCTTTACTTTTTATATTAAGAATTTTAATTTTTCTTATTTTACCGTATAAAATTGACCATATTCGACTTTCGCACATCGTTTATAGTGCAGAGCACAGTAATTTTTCTAAGATTTTTCTCTCCGTGTAGGTACCAACAAAATGTACTTCAAGTAGAACATATTAGAATAGATAATAACTAATTATAACTAATGTGCGTATAACAATGAATACAATGCATTATAAATCAATTACTAATGCATGTAAATGTTTGCATCATGTTAGTTAATTATATATACAGTGCATTCAAAAAGTTCCAGGCCATCTAAATCACTTTTGAATGGTTTCAAATAAAGGGTTGAAATTTATTGCTATTAGACCAGGAACTAGAAGGAAGTGAGTGGACATAATATGATAACCGAGAACTATGTTCAGATTCGTATACCTGAGACCTCAAAGAATTTAAAAAGTCAAGGTGCCAGTCGAAAAAAGGCCCTACAACAGGAAAAAAATGTTTTTTGAATCAAAACTTTTTTTGTATCATCATTAGGTCCTTACACTCATAACTGTAACTCTACTCATTATTTGTTATAATTTTTTTAATGTTCATAAAACCTTGAATTTGGGTGTTTTCAATCATGAAAATGTACACTTTAAAACTAATACTATCATATTTAAAATAAATATTTATAATCTTCAAACGAATGTTAACAATATGGTATACTTCAATTTTAAGATTATTACCGGCACCCACCTTTATTTTAATTAACAACTAAGCGCGTTTCTCTACTCTGTGAGGGCAATTAACATTGAATGTTTTTCATTTTTCGCGAATTTTTTTTAGTCGAATTTTGAAGTATTTTACATGTCATTTCACACGATGATTTCAAATTCGTCAACTAAAATCAATTTCAACCACGCGTTCAACAGTTACAGCTATTTTTTTCCAAAATTTTGCTAAATATCGCATTTAAAAAATCATCCCTCTCAAAAAACCGAAAATGTAGAAATTTCAAAACTTTCTGATTTTAATAAAAACTTATTTATAAAAACTAAAAACACTGCAATTTGTTGTTCAACAATTATTAATTATAATGTATATACATACTAATGGAAGTTAAGATTTTCTGTTGTTATACATACGTTTAAAGAGGCCTTATCGATTATCAACAAATCACAGAAGGGAAGGGGGGGGTGTGGATCGCACATGACTCCACGGGTTGTTCGACCCCTCTTTAGCGATGTTTTTTTTTAGAATTGAAAAAAACATGTATCCATAATGAGTAAATGAAAGTTTATTTTTTTCGGCCTCATATTTATTTTTACACACGGCCCCGCAAACCCTATATTACCGGTTCTGATTATGGGGCTGTAAAAACATATTAAGTCCCACCACTCTTCACTTATTTATATATAAATACACCACATGAAAGTGCATCCAGCATACATAACATTAAAATCAACAAGGTTTAGTGCCCGTATAAGGAATTCAACATGAAAGTGAGTACATTTTTTTTTCAATTATTTTACTTCATAATTTTTTTATAAAATTTATAAAAATATATTGTTTATAATATACCGGGCATAATAAACAAAAAAAGGTGGTTAACGCTGAGGCAAGACTTGTAAATAAAGTTAATATAGTTTCGGTCTTATTCCGTTCGATTTAAGCCAATCTCGTATCACTGTCGTCTCGTTAAAATTTAAGGTACTCTCGTCTCGGTCTCGATCTCGTTTTGAGAACGAGACCAGGCTGAAATCGAGAAAAGTTTAAGTAGTACAATTCTTTTACTACATTTTAGTAATTTTGATGCTATTAGATTTTTCAGTCAGTCATAAAAATGAATGTTATTTCAATAGAATATGTATTAATTTTTTAAGTTTATCGAATATTTCAAATTAGTTACTTTTTCTGAATATAAAAGCAGTAAAATCATTTTTCAACGTAAAAACAGTTTTCAAAAATAATCTACTTCAAATAAATATTGTAATTATTCTTCAATCACTTTTTAATTATTATAAGTGTTATAAAAATAAATTTTTCGTTATAATCAATAAATATTAATTACTATTTAAGATTTTATAATTCGATACTCATTAAACAAAGATTATTGTATTACTAATTTTTATTTTGATCTCAATAAAATACATAGAAATACAAAGGCAATAACCCACATCTTACTGTTTTTAAATTTTCAGAAATAAAAGACAGTAAGTCACTCAATTTAGGCATTTTGATGAATTGTGTACTAAAATTACACTGAAATGACTTATTATTGATCGCTAAATTTTCATGAAAAAAAATTATTAATTTAGTTTAAAAAATCAAAAACTTCGAGTTTAGTTTTCTTCGTTTTTATTTTTTATGCTTTACTGCCCTTTACTTAAGACGGCAGATAGTTTAAAACAATACATTCATGGGCGCCGGCAGAATTTCTTCCACGGGGGTGCAACTAGATATATAAAATTAAATTATTTATAAAATAATAAAAAAAAAAAAATTAAAAATAATAATTTTGTAATAATAATAAACTTGTATTCCATTTAGCATAACTAAAAAAAAAGGTCTTCAGTTTTTACTTTTCCTTATCTAAATTTATAAAATTACAAAGTGAACTTGACGCGACCAAAAAAAAAAGGTCTTCACTTTAATATTTTGACCTGAATTTTAAATTAAAAATTGTATTTCTTAATTTATTTGTTTTTTCATTTTTGCCAGGGGAGTGCAAGTGCATCTCCTTGCACCCTGCTCCTGGCGCCCATGAATACATTTATTTAAACATAATAATATTTATTTTCCAGAACGTATTTTTGGTTATATTCCTAGCATGCTTGCTAGCCGTCGCCTTGTGTCTTCCTCCGAAGATATATAAAGACTTGGAAATTCCAGTCCAATCTGAAACCCTCGAAGTCGCCGAAGCTCGTTATCAAGGTCACGGTGGGGGTGGAGGACATGGAAGTCATGGAGGTCATGGGAACCACGGACACCATGGAGGTGGTGGAAATTATGGTCACGGACATCATGGTGGAGGCCATGGGCAACACCATGGGGGTGGCGGTTATGGACACCATGGATAAATGATTTTATGATATATTATTTAAATTGTTAAATGTTATGTAATGAAATTTTAATTTAAATGTAATGTAATAATAACAGAAATAATTTGTTTTATGAATAAAGTGAGAATCAATCATTATACATATTTGTTCGAATTTGGGGTTTTAAGTATAAAATAAAAAAAATAAACTTTTAAATCTAAAAGGTAATGACATGAAGAAAAAAAAATGACGTGAACGTTACAATTGATTATCTTTAAATAATTATATTTGTTTTGTCATTCATAGATAAATATATATTTATAATATTTTTATCGGTATTTTTATAAATTAAAATGTCGTGACAGGTCAAAAGTGTTAAATATTTTTTGAAAATTACAAAAAAAAATACTGAAAAATGTATTTTTATATTTATTAGTGAATTCTGATTTGTATAATAGGACAATATAATAATTATTAATATTTATAATAATAATGAAGGAACGTACATTTATAATACAAGTCTTGAGCCCTGAAGATGTCCACTGCAAACGTTGGCCGATAACACGACCAAACCGTCGCGGCTTACACCCAGAAGCCAAGATCCGTGCATTTATAATTTTTAATATATTTTTTTAAATAAATAAGTATTTGATAAGGTATAATGTATTACATTTTACATTAAAGACATTACATAGTAAAAAATATAATATGATACCATATATTATGTTTTGCTTCAAAAATGCTTACATATGTAACTAGATATACGTTTTGTATGGTCTTATTGCCTATAACGATATTTATAATTTAACTATTATAGGTTGTTTAAAGTTTAAAGCAAAAATAATTCACGAATAGTAAATTACGATTTACTCATCGCCTCCACATGGAGACGAAAGGCTGATAAGGCTCTAGGTATGGGGTCCGGAGCTGGATTGGGGTAGGTGATGCTTTTTTCGTTGATGAAGGAAGCCCTGGCAATGTCAGCATTGCACATGCTGGGCAAAGTTCGAGAAATAGTTAATTAACAGACTTGCCCAGGTTTGAAGCGAACATTGAGTACGTTTACACAGCGCTTTTATTCCGGTTTAACTACAACCGATGTAATAAAACCGTTTCAAGTGGTGGTGTTTACTCATACGAGAATAAGTGACGTCAGCTGGAATTATAATTCCTATTTGAAATACGCTATAAGTTCGATGGTGTACCAACAAGAAATCTCAAAAATATTTCGTCTCTTTTATGTCACACGAATCACGTTTCTTTTGTTTTCCATTTCTTCGTCTCGGGTGTTTTAACCATATTTTAACTGACGACGCTTTTTCAAATATTAATGCGAAGTGCATTACGATGAAATCCCTATACTCCGTAGATACTTATATTTTTTGAGGTTGGCTAAATAGGTATAACTATGTCCATGCAGTTTACACGCATTTTTACTTCTGCTCTATTCCGGTTTACTTATGCTATTCCCGTAGACCAAGAAAAATATCATAAGTAAACCCGATTAGTTATGTCGGGTGTTAAGTGTCGTTTACACGGACTTTTACACCCGGTTTTATTACATCGGTTATAGTTAAACCGGAATAAAAGCGCTGTGTAAACGTACTCATTGTCGACAATGCTAAATCGTTGTGGTCAGCAGTACTGTAGTGTTATCAATTATGATGTTAAACTGATATTAACTATGCTTAAAATAATAATGTAATTAATTAATTTTAAAACTTGTACCAAACAATTTTATTTTATAATTGCACACCCCACGAGTTTTTTCCGTAACTTATATACATATATTTTAAATTCTACTGTGACGTTATTTATGCCATCATTATCTGATTACAAATGTAGCCAGTTATAAAAAATATAATATAAAAAATTTTTAAAAATAAAATATGACCTAAGATTTATCTAATAAATATGTTATTCACTGTATTCTATAATACAAGCTATTGTTTCTGAGAGGAAAAAATCATCATAGTAAATATGGTAAAGAAAAAATCCGAATTTTTGGTATTTCTTAAGGTAAACCGGTCTCAACACACCTATTTTTTGTTTTATTTGAATAAAAAATGGTCATCACTGGAATAAGTAGGTACTTAAATATAAGTCTGGATTTCTATGTGGTGAAATACTGACTGTATATAATAAAGAACACAGCCCATTTGTGAATCATAATTGATTTTTGCGAGTATTAAGTGTTTTGGAAGTATCAACAATGGTTAGAATAACAGTAAGTTTTATGTTTATTGTATTTAATAATATCTCCAAATCTAAATTATTTTTTTTGCGAAAGCCTTAAGCGGTGTTTACACTAAAAAGACAAAACAACAACATGGTGATTTTTTGGACAAAACCTATACATTTTTAAATACGAAGTGATTTATGTAAAAACACCGTGTTTTGTCATTTTGGTGTAAACACAGCATTAGTTTTGGTAGGCGTTAGGCTTATTTATTATATTTTAATGATATAATAACCTTTTTCCACGTGTTCCACCAGATCATGCAAGTTTTATAAAAACAACTTAATTAACATCCTTTCTTCTTTTTATTTTAATAAAATATTTTTGCATTTAACTGTTTCATCAAGTAAAACATATTTTTTTTTTAAATTTAATATAAATAATTATCAATTTCGAAATTGACCTACTTTTAATATTATTAGTAATAATTTGTGCAAATTAAAACAGAACATAAAACAGCTGTCTAAATGAACTAACAGTTCGATAGACAAAATTAAAATAAAAAAAAAATAATTTGTGCTTGATTGTTTAATTTTTCTGCAATTAAAGGTTGAGATATTGAGAGTTAAAACTCATATTATTGTAAATTGGAATATATAAGCTAAATTATGGCGTTTTATATTTTATATTATATTTTATATTTATATTATTATTTATATAAGCTTTCAAACAGTGACATTTTTTCGTTGCATTCGTGTAAGTAAATATATCTTTATTTTTCTATTTCAGTTAACCCTATTCCTCCTGGCAATTATATTTTCTTTCACTGCATCACTTCCATTGGAATATGAAACCCAAGCTGCATCTCAATGGGATCCCAGTTTCAAACAAAACACGTACGATATTGTACAGACCTATGTGCCCGTGCAACGAGTGAAGACATACCACGTGCCTGTATTCAAAGTAAAGGATGGATGGCAAGCCGCGCCTGGCCAGTGGAAACAGGCCAACGAGCTGAACCAGTATTGAACATGAAATTTTAATTGTTGATTTATTTGTTAGTATCCCACCTAGGGTGACCAGATTTTAGTTTTGGTAAACCCTGAGATGTAAATGAAGATCTCTTTCTTTTTATTTTTATTTTCATAAAATTTTTTTACCATAATCTGCACTTTTGTGCCCCCTGCTCTATTTTTGACAACCTTTTTTTTTTTAGTCGTCATCATTTTTTGCAAAAACCCGGAGAAATTGCACCCAAATCCGGAGCCCGGAGATCCAGGTGCAAACCCTGAGACTCCGGGTCAAAACCGGAGACCTGGTCACCCTAATCCCACCCCAATTTTTTAAAAGTAATATTTAATTTTGTGAAAATAAAATATTTTCCTATATAAGCGTTTAATTTTATAATTGATATATGTACATTTGTCGAACCTACGTTATTATGGATCTTGGCTTCTAGGTGTAAAACGCATCGGTTTGGTTGTATTATCGCCCAACGTTTGTTACACATTGCAGTGGACATCTTCAAGTGTCATCCTGTAATCATTAAAACATAAACAATAGGGTATGTGTAAATTGTAAATTAATATAATTAATATTGGTATCATTTGTCAGTCAGAGTTAATTAAAATTCATTACTATACCTCATTTTCATAGTAGTTAAAAATCAAACCAGTTATACCATATTAACAAACGTGCACATGACACTTTGTAATATATTATGTTGTATATTTCAATTATCTAAAAATATACTTAATAAATTATGCATTTTTTTGTAGCACCTGTAATTTTATTTTTAGTTTTTATTTATAGATCAAACGAGCTGGAATTAACATACCTATTTTATCTAGCGATTTGTAATGATAGTATACATAAAAATATCTATATGAATGTGTCTTTATTTTCTGTAAAACTACTAAATCGAAAATAATATTTATTATCTATTTTTTACATATTTCTATAAACAGAGCCGGCATTAACAAATCTGGTGCCCTGGGCAAGATTTATCCCTCCACTCCCATAAAAAATGACTCTAATGAATAAAATTTATAGAACTTAATTTATACTACACTGAAAAAAATAATTGGTTGAATTTAACTATGAGTACGTTTACACAGCGCTTTTATTCCGGTTTAACTATAACCGATGTAATAAAACCTGGTGTAAAAGTCTGTGTAAACGGCACTTTACACCCGACATAACTAATCGGGTTTAGTTATGCTATTCTTCTTGGTCTACGGGAATAGCATAAGTAAACCGGAATAGAGCAGGAATAAAAATGCTTGTAAACTGCATGGACATAGTTATACCTATTTAGCCAACCTCAAAAAATATAAGTATCTACGGAGTATAGGGATTTCATCGTAATGCATTAACATTTGAAAAAGCGTCGTCAGTTAAAATATGGTTAAAACATCTGAGACGAAGAGATGAAAAACAAAAGAAACGTGATTCGTGGGACATAAAAGAGACGAAATATTTTTGAGATTTCTTGTTGGTACACCATCGAACTTATAGCGTATTTCAAATCGGAATTATAATTCCAGCTGACGTCACTTATTCTCGTATGTGTAAACACCACCACTTGAAACGGTTTTACTACATCGGTTATAGTTAAACCGGAATAAAAGCGCTGTGTAAACGTAATCTATGATAGATAAATTTAACCAACTATTTTTTTCAGTGTAGACTATACTAGTTGTAAAGTAAATTTCGTCAATTATTGCATTATAATGATGAAACGTAGAATTATTCTTGTCTAATGTTTGCTTTATTTTTATTTTATTTTTGTCTGGATTTCTGTAATCACAGAAGAAGTAATACCAGTTCAGTCAAGGTTATTTTACTTACCTAAGACAACATTCAAAATAAAAACAATGAAGTGGTACAAAACTTGTGTAGATATACTTACAATTAGCTGATTTATATGGCTGATTTGTACTCAATGCTACTCAAAAACTAAAACGCCTAACTTCACCAAAATAAATAACTAAAGAAATTGGCTTCTGGGTGCTAACCGTGCATTATTTGGTAATTACTTTGGTCAATGTTTCGTCACACGTTGCAGTGAGCTAGTTTTTGAATGGTTTAATTATTTTGAAAGTTATTTGGGGTTAAATTTTCTTTATTTATTTATACTTGAATTATATATGTCTTGTATTATAAATGACTTTAAAAGACTGTATGTTTAACAATTGATATTACGTCTAAGTTTTTAGGAAGAAGTCAAATACATATTTTCTATTGTTTAAATATAATACATTTATATATATCCTCGACCTACTAACAAAAACTAAAATATTGTTTAATATGTATGTATGTACATTTATATAAATTTAAATATATGTAATCTTTAATAATTTTTATCAGTGTCCCATATTTTACTACACCGGATATAAATGTTAATTTATAAAGTGAAAAATATTATAAAAGAGCTTCCCATTATTTTTTTAGTTTTAGTTGAAATTAATGTAACATTTGGGAAAATTATTTACTGTAGGATGAATATTATCATGGTAAGATAATTTAATATATTATATTGATCTAAAATAAACATTTTAAATTAAAATACTATTAATCCTTAATATATATGTATAAAGCTCAAAGTCTGTCTGTCTGTTCGTTAGTGCGTTTACTTTATCCATTACTGGAGAAAAAACATAAACAAAATAAAAGGCTATAATTTAAAAAACAAACTATATTTGTGAACTTTGGTAATTAAATTGATTAAATAAAGAGTTACTTGTTTTATTAGTAGCATGAGTTCATGAGAATTACAAAAAAGAATTCCGTCAATTACAAAAACTTATAGGATTATATTTTATTTTATTTTTATTTATAGGATATATTTTGTTACCTTAGGTAATGTATTTTTCAGTGTTAAGAATAAAGTATTTCAATACTTTATTGATTAATAAAACGCATATCAATGCGAGGGAAATACCCTGTGTGAATAATCGATAATTAAAATACATATTACCAGTCAGACAACATTTACAAATATGCGTACCATGCAGTGAGTGAATATAAATATCTATTCTATACATATGTACATAATTAATTATGTAATAAAGACAAGGCCAAGACATTGGCTTATCGGGTATTATTATTATATTTTTACAGATGTTATTAAAAACATAATAATTATATTACTTAAAAATAACGTCAATCGATACACGTCGTCCTAATTTGTCCATGAAGACTTAGATAGTATTGCTATTTATAATTTATTTGTTTACTTGTATATTTAAAAGGTTAGGAATTTAAATATCTACATGATATCATTACACAGCGCCGTTATTCCGGTTTTATTATAACCGATGTAGTTAAACCGTTTCAAGTGGTGGTGTTTACACATACGAGAATAAGTGACGTCAGCTGGAATTATAATTCCGATTTGTAATACGCTATAAGTTCAATGGTATACCAACAAGAAATCTCAAAAATATTTCGTCTCTTTTATGTCCTACGAATCACGTTTCTTTTGTTTTTTGTCTCAGGTGTTTTAACCATATTTTAACTGACGATGCTTTTTCAAATGTTAATGCGAAGTGCATTACGATGACATCCCTATACTCCGTAGATACTTATATTTTTTGAGGTTGGCTAAATAGGTATAACTATGTCCATGCAGTTTACACGCATTTTTATTCCTGCCCTATTCCGGTTTACTTATGCTATTCCCGTAGACCAAGAGGAATAGCATAAGTAAACCCGATTAGTTATGTCGGGTGTAAAGTGCCGTTTACACAGACTTTTACATCCGGTTTTATTACATCGGTTATAGTTAAACCGGAATAAAATCGCTGTGTAAACGTACTCATAGACATAGAGAATGGACTGAGCATCTGACTCGAAAACAGAGCCGTGTCAAACAATTATTATTTTTTTCGAATTCTCCGGTTCAAAATCTATAAGAATTAATCATAAAATTACTTGCCCCCTAAATTTCATGTCAAAATACTTCTTTTACTGGACTAATGTGGATATTTTCATTATTTGTTTTTCCAAAAATATCATGTAGATACCATAGACTTAAAGAATGGACTAAGCAATAACCTCACAAAATTGACCACTCTCTTGAAAGAGACAAAGCGACTGTTCGTCTTGTCTCTTTTCTGTAGGTCAATTAGAATTCTAGAAAGAGACAGGTATTGGTCGAATAGTCGCTTTGTCTCTCTCACACTTTTTCGCCACAGCAAATTGGGAATGCTCAGTCCATTCTATAAGTCTATGGTAGATACTTACAAAGAAAAAAAATATGTTTAAGCTATTCCTTTTCTTCATCGCCATCACCATCTTCAACATTCAACCAATTTCATCTTTACCTCAATCGGACGAACCTGCACCTGTGATAGAACCCGACCAAGAAGGTGTTGAAGTCGGCGGACCTGAGGGCCGATCAGCTGGAGGCGGTGGTCAAGGAAGGTTCTATGGCGGGTTCCCTGGTGGTGGTGGTGGGTTCCCTGGATACCCAGGCGGTGGGTTCCCTGGTGGCGGCGGGTTCGGTAGCGGTCAGTCAAGTTCTTCAGCGATAGCTACAGCTGTGGGTACTTCTCAAGGAGTCGGGTACGGTGGGTACCCAGGTGGAGGTTTTCCTGGAGGGTTCCCTGGTGGGTATCCCGGTGGACACCCAGGTGGGTTTTATCCACCGATGGGTATGGGTGGGTACTATCCATATAATATGTACCAGAGACCCTATTTCATAGATGGTTAGTTTTTAGAATTTTGGTGGTGAAATTTAGATTAACTATATGAATTAAGGGGTTATGAAATGATTTATGAAATGTTATGAAATGATGGTTAGTTTTTCGAATTTTGGTAGTGAAATTTAGATTAACTATATGAATTAAGGGGTTATGAAATGAAACTTTTTTAGGAATTTTTTTTAGAATAATAAAAAAGCAATCAAATGAAATTTGGAGGGCTTATTGTACATGTCTCAAAACTTACAAAAAATGTTTTTTTTAATGAAATATAAAACAAAATGGGGAGTTTAGCGTTGCTACACTGAGTGCATCTTTTTTGTTATGTGCTCCACTGTGGAAAACAGAACTTCCTTGGATCAACATCCAGAACAAAAAAAATCCCGTTTTCGATTTTTGCATATTTTTACATTACGATATACTTATTATCACTTATTTTTCACCACTTTCACTATCTAGGTTGTTTCGTTTGTTCAGAGACACAAATAGAGTTGATCGGTTTGGCTACTGAACATGTAATTTTTCCCTATTTGTATTAAAATATATATAATACAAAAATATAGTCATTTATGAAGTTATCAGTTATAAATTTGACCTATTTACATATATTTTGTAAAAAAAAAAAAATATTGATACCATATTTCGTAGTATTTATTTGTTGTTTTAAATTTAAACTAGATGAGTCTGACATTTATTTATTTATAATTTTTTTTTGCATATGGTGTAAGCAGAGTTGTACTTATACATTTAGAGCCTCAAGCTACAAACTTATTTTTAATAATTATAATCTCACTAAAAAAAGTCATTAAAAAAAATGAACTTAATTTTTTTGTCAAGAAATAAAGGTAGATAAAATACATACCTCACAAGGCCCATATTCTCATGAGGGCCCCAGCCTTATACGCCAATTCATAATTACGGCTCTGGTTATATGTTATTATTTGATTGTAAATATTATTTATTTTATAATATATTGATCATAGAACTTCTCAAAAATTATTGTTTTTAAACTTTTATAGAATGTATAATTTTTTTACGTTCAACCTGTTTGATAAAATTATTCAAAGTTATGTGTATTAAAATATTAAGATGAGAAACTATTATAATTAATTCTTAAAATAGACCTAAAGTCACTTTTAATAGGATGTTTATTTTTATCTTTTTTTCTGATAAAATAAATATGTTGTAACAATAAATATTATGTCATTTTTATATTTGTACTTTCTGAATTCTGAATTTTTGTGAAAATTTATGTATGTATAAGTATATTTTGCAGATAATATATAAGTGATAAAATTCTGGGAGGGGGGTGTACAAAAAATGTATTATATTTCGTTTAAATTTCTAAATGTACTTCTTTTGTTTCTACATTGTTGTATTCTATTAAAAAAAAAACAGTATAGCATTTCTTTAAAAATAAAGTACCACTAAAATTTCCTTTCCTTTTTTAGAAGTCGAAATCTGTTTTTTTCGTCAATAATACAAAAATTTTGTTAAAAAGAATGTAGGTATTTTATTGACAATATAAATTAACAGCTAATATTCACAAAACAAAAATACAGAACAATATAAATTAAGCGATCTTATTTTAAAAATGTCCACCTCCATGACCAAAACCTCCATGTCCATGTCCGTGACCGCCCCCGTGGTGACCACCACCTCCGTGGTGACCACCTCCGAATCCACCATGTCCACCTCCGAATCCACCATGTCCATGTCCACCTCCATGTCCACCTCCATGACCGTAACCTCCATGTCCGTGACCACCACCACCATGTCCGTAACCTCCATAGCCTCCATGGCCATGTTGGGCGTAGCTAAGGCAGACCATAGCTACCAGACACAGTACCAAGAGCTGGAAAAAAAACACAATTAATTATTGGATTAAATACAATATGAGGAGATGAGTTTCAAAATTTGTTCGTTCCATTTTAAAAAATAATCGAGATGCAAATTTCACTCAATCATATTATATTTGAGCAAATTTTGATTAAAACTGACCTTACGATATGAAAGAATGTCAAATTTTTTTTCAAAATCCACTGCATCTCAATTATTTTTTTAAAATGGAACGAACGTGTTTTGGAACTACCTCCTCATAAATATTTCTATTAAATAGAAGTATTTTCAAAAGAGAAAAACTTTGTACATGAAGAGGAAGAATAAATGTTTTAAATTATAATATCTAATAAAATATTTTCTTTTAAATTGTAATATTGTACAAAATAAAATAAATCTTAACGCTTCCGTAATGACTTTCTATTACCAAAGTGAGCATGTAGGTACTTAAGTACATTTAATTAATTATTAAGAATTGCATTTTACTTGTATTTATAATAAAGTACTTAAGTTAAGATAATTATACTTGTACATAAGTATGTTTTTTGTACATTAGTAACTACACGCAGAATGTAGTTTCAATTTAACCAATTATAGGTAAAAATTAAAAGTTTGCAAATAACAAAAAAAAAAAATCAAAATTGAATTAAAATTTTTAAATTTCTAACTTATAAGTATATAAATAAATATTGAATTACAATAAATAAATCACAGAGTGGTAAGATCCATGTTACATTACAAGCACTACCAAAAATTTTTGGAACAAAAGACTGCAAGGGTTAAAAATCTCGAAAAAAAAACTACTATCATATTTTAAATAGCTTTCTTCAGCACGTTCGCTGTCTGACCCCTTAGGGGTTAAATACACTATATAAATATAGATATTAATTTTTTCACGATTGTTAAAAATTTATAAAAATTACTTTAAAAAATCTACTTGATAGATCTTTTAAAGTAATTTTTAAAATTAAGTTAATTTAATCCATATTTACAAACACTTCTGTTAAACAGCACATATGTTATATTTAAAATAAATTAGAATTAATATTGAAAAATCTAACAACAATAAATTAAATGATATTTAGTACTTACAGTGAACTTCATGTTGTCTTGTGTTTTTGACAGTTTGACGTACCAGAACTATGTAAAGTTCGTTGGGACGGGCGCTCTTTTATACGGAGAAATTTAGGACTTCTCAATGTTATCAGCTAACAAAAACATTCACTAAACATTTAATACATATAAATATTTGGGTTGTGCATTGGCGCGGGAAATATAATATTGTTGTAACTTTTGAATCTATATAATAAACATATATAATAAATATACTTTTAACGAAATCTAAAATTAAAAAAAAATTGTACATAGTTCTCAGTGTAACTTTTTTTCAAAATTTTGGAGAAAAATCGCCGTAACTTTTGAACGGGTGGTCGGATTTAATTTTGGTCGACGATATTGTTGTTAAAATTTGGGGTACCATAAATTTGTTTTTAGTTTATAGAAACAAAAAAATACAAAATGTTATAAAATATTTTTTTTAATCTCATATTTATGTTTTTTTTTGCTTTTCACTTTTTGCATCTTACATTTTTTGTTTTTCGGGGTCATCTCTGTGGACCTAATCTAATTACTTTTATATTTATGCGTTTTCACATTGTCTTTTATAACCAAAATGTTAAATTTATCCTCTTTTTTTTAGAAATGAAAATATGATTAAATAAATTACCACTATAATTCTTCAATAACTAACAAAAAAAAATAATGTAGGTACTTTATTGACAACATAAATTAATATTCACAAAAATAAAAAATAAAACAACAAAAATTAAGCGATCATTCTTTAAAAAATCCACCTCCATGGCCGAAACCTCCATGTCCGTGACCACCACCACCATGTTCATGGCCACTTTCATGTCCGCCGTGGCCACCTTCATGTTCACCTTCGAACCCACCATGCTCATGTCCACCTTCGAAGCCACCATGTTCGTGATCACCTCCATGTCCTCCGTGACTGCTTTCATGTTCTCCGTGGCCACCACCACCATGTTCGTGACCACCTCCATGTCCTCCGTGACTGCTTTCGTGTTCTCCGTGGCCACCACCACTATGTTCGTGACCACCTCCATGTCCTCCGTGACTGCTTTCGTGTTCTCCGTGGCCACCACCACCATGTTCGTGACCACCTCCATGTCCTCCGTGACTGCTTTCATGTTCTCCGTGGCCACCACCACCATGTTCGTGGCTACCTCCATGTCCTCCGTGACTGCTTTCATGTTCTCCGTGGCCACCACCACCATGTTCGTGACCACCTCCATGTCCTCCGTGACCACCTTCATGTTCAGCGTGACCACCACCACCATGTTCATGGCCACCTTCATGTCCTCCGTGGCCACCACCACCATGTTCATGAACACCTTCATGTCCTCCGTGACCACCTCCATGTTCACCTTCAAAACCACCATGTTCGTGTCCACCTTCATGTCCTCCGTGGCCACCACCTCCATGTCCACCTTCGAAACCACCATGTTCATGGTCACCTTTATTACCACCTTCATGACCACCTTCATGGCCTCCGTGGCCACCTCCATGTCCACCTTCGAAACCACCATGTTCATGGTCACCTTTGTTACCACCTTCGTGGCCACCTCCATGACCACCACCGCCATAGGGTCCATAGCCGTTGCTAAGAGAGACCATAGCTACTAGACACACTAGTAAAAGCTGGAAGAAAAAAACAATTAATTGTTTGATTAAAAACAATATACCGGTAGGAAGAAAAACTACTATAAACTATAAAATATAGTAACTTTGGTTTGTTTTTAAAATATTTGATATATACCTTGGGTTGCATAGAACAAAATTAATCACGATTAGTTAATCAGTTGTTTTAAAACCATTATTATACACCAATTTAAAAAAACAATCACGGTTATGATAAATTTTATAAGGTAAAAAATTATCATATTTAGTGAATTGTTCATTTACAAATTGGGATTAAGCATTAATCATGGTTTGAAAACAACTGATTAACTAATGGTGGTTAATTTTGCTTTATACAACCAAAAGATAATCTAGTTTCACATATTAAAATTTCAAATTAAGTAAACAAAAAGCATTGGAATTTGAAATCCATGAATAATTACTAATAATAATAATACACTAATCGATTCATTAGAATGATTGGAAATATTTATAGGTATTTAAGTTTATACTAGACCAGGGGTCGGCAACGTTTTTTATCTAAACGGACACAATATAAAATTTGAAAATCACCGAGGGCGCATATTTCACAAATAATAATCGATATGTATAAAAGGTATCGAAAAAATATTCAAATGTAAAATATAATGCAAATGGCTTTAGGTACTTTACTGAATCTTATCTGTTGATATAAAAGATTAGGGTTTAAAATCTCAAAACATATACAAATAACTTAGTTAAATATATTATATATTAGAATACCTTAACCACAATAAAATAAGAAGAACTTCATTGTTCTGGAACTGTTAGGCTCTTGATGAGAGCTTCTTGTGACGTCAAAATACATATCTAGTGACATTGTTTTATTGTGGTTAAGGATTAATTGACTTCCGTTTAAACACATATATTTATTTATAATAGTTCTAATTTATTTGAATTTTTATTTTGGTAAATTTTTCAATAAAATTGACCAATAATTAATAGACAATAAATAAAAACAATTTAATACTTACAGCGATCTTCATGTTGTCTTGAGTTTTTGTACCGAAGGTTTGTAGAGTTCGTTGGGACGGACACTCTTATATACGGAAAATGTAGGATTGGCCGAGATTAACCTCTACTAAATATTACAACTTTTATCTGACCTGCCAAACAACAAAATTCCCAAAAATTTGCATATTATACAAGTTTTGCATGTGCATAGGCGTGGGAATACTTTATTGTTGTTTTCATAGACATAGAGAATAGACCACGCATCTGACTCGAAAACAGAGTCGTGTCAAAAGAAAGAGATAGAAACAGGTTTGGAATATACTTGTCCTTTTTTTAAACAGGAGTGTAACTATTTTATTCTTGGCCCCGAACATTAAAAATATTCATAGATATACATATATAAAGAGGTTAAAAAATAAAAAACATCTGCCAAGTAAATGCACAGTGCTTCCTCGTGCTAAATTCACTAAAACCGATAGTGTTCAGATAAATTGCCTGGCATTGGTTAACCATTTAATTTTTATACAAATTTTACTATAAAATCTTAGTTCGAATTTTTTCTTAAAACGCATCTGAATATTTTTTCATATATTTTTAATTTTTTGACAATTTCAATCTAAATCTAAATTTATGCAAATGTCAAAATGACATTTAAGACGTCAAAGTGACATTTAAAACGCCAAAGTGACATTTAAAACGTCAAAATGACACTTAATATATCCAATCAAATATCAATTTAGAAAAACAAAACACGAATTTTAAAAATTAATTTAGATAAATCTTTGTAAGGGAATATTTTACAACAAACGTAGTAAACCCATATTATAGGAAATTTAATTCTCTACAAAAAATATTCTATAAAATTTTTTCGTAACATGTGTCGTTCTTGAGATATCTTGAAAAAATAAATATTTTGGGGTGTCACCCCTCCCCCTTACACACGATTTTAATGATTTTGAAATGGGACCGTCCTCAAATCAAACCCAACCATCCGACCAAGTTTCAATAATATCGGTTCTGTGGTTCATGAGTTATGCGTGTGACAAGGATTCAGGGGACAGACGGACGGACGGACGGACGGACGGACACACGGACAGACAGACAGACACGGAACGAAAAGTGTTTGTCTTGACGTGAAACGGATAAATAAATTTAAAATTTTGAAATTGGAGAACTTTTTTTTTGTCTCAATCTGAAACGATCACATAGCTTCTCGTATCTTCGATATTGCGAGGAAGCAAAATAATTAACGTTATAAAAAAATTTTATTATAAAACAATTATTGATTTCTAAATAATATAAGTTTCGAATTTTTTGACCCAATTTTAATATCTTGTTCTTCCTTTTTCGTAGCTTCGTAATGTAACCTAATATCAAAAAAAAAAAAAATTTTGTTAAGTAAATCTTGTTGTGCTGTTTGTAAGTGCAATCCACCTCATCATTTTGTAGCAACCACATGGGAATTGATTTAAAACTATTTTTTATTAATATATATTTAGTATTTTTGGTAGCAAAAATGTTATTTTCCCGGAATATCCGTTCATAATTTTGCAAATTCATGTTTTTTTTTTAATTTCCTCGATGAAATATGAACCATTATAGTATGTTTATTGTTTATATTATTTACTTTTCTAATAAGATAGATTTACAAAAATATATCGGACAGAAATACTACCCTGAACTATAGTAAGCTACCAATCAAATTCTTAGAAAAAGAGATAGATATATTCCAAACTACACTGCATCTCTCTTTCATTTTTTGAACAGATGATACACCATTGTGTTAATACAGAATGCACTGTCCATTCTCTATGTCTATGGTTGTTTTAAATAAAATATATTGATTTAATTCGCTGTATTATTATGTATTGGTATCGGTTTTTCCGAAGTAAATATAAAAATTAATTGAATAAAGAATAAATAACTATAATTTAAGGTGTAGGAATATTTGTGCTATTTCAAAACTAACTAATGAAGTCCTTAATAAAATATTAAATTTGCAAGGTTGTGGGCCCCCGGGAAATACACAAAAAAAAACTTGACTGCCGCTTATGTTTAAATCATCGATTCAGCGAAAACGATGTGAGCTAGAGCAAAACTGAACAGGACCCATTTAATAGCGAATGAAATTCCTATATAAAATAATAAAGCTCATATCTCTAACGTTAATAGTTTTTGAGTGATGGTCGTCGAAAATCTCATAACTAAAATGTAATTTTTGAAAAATGTCGCTTTATGTCCCGATCAGCTGTAAAAAGGAATATTGGTATTTAACGATTAATAAAAAAAATCTTAAATTCACTGTTTAACTAGATACTATTAGGAAGTTATTTATGGGTTCAACAATGGTTTTCACTTTGAATTGTAACTATAGGAGCTATATCAAGAGATTTTTTTTGTGTAATTTTTTGCCTTTTTTTGGGTATTACGTATTTTAAAAACTATATAGGTGATTTTATTCTCTACAAATTGAATCTCTTGATATAAAGTTGTAAGTATACCAGTTTGCCCACAATGTTTAAATAAACACAGAATAATGCTTATAAAAAATAATGTAGGTACTTTATTGACAACATAAACTAACAATTAATATTCACAAAACAATAAAAACTAAGCGATCTTTTTTAAAAAAATCCACCTCCAAACCCGAAACCACCATGTCCATGCCCGTGTCCACCATGTCCATGCCCGTGACCACCATGTCCATGCCCGTGACCACCATGTCCATGCCCGTGACCACCACCACCATGTCCTCCGTGGCCACCTCCATGTCCTCCATGACCACCTCCATGCCCTCCGTGACCACCTCCAAATCCACCACCATGATCATGACCGCCTCCATGTCCTCCGTGGCCACCTCCAAAACCACCACCATGTTCATGACCGCCTCCATGTCCTCCGTGGCCACCTCCAAATCCACCACCATGTTCATGACCGCCTCCATGTCCTCCGTGGCCACCTCCAAATCCTCCATGTTCATGACCGCCTCCATGTCCTCCATGGCCACCTCCAAAACCACCATGTTCATGACCACCTCCATGACCACCTCCAAAACCACCATGTTCATGGCCACCTCCATGTCCTCCTCCAAAACCACCATGTTCATGGCCGCCCCCATGTTCTTCGTGGCCACCTCCAAAACCTCCATGATCATGGCCACCATATTGAGCATAGCTAAGGCAGACCATAGCTACCAGACACAGTACTAAAAGCTGAAAGATAAACACAATAAATTGTTGGATTTAAAACAATATATCGAAAGGAAAAAAAACGTGTTCTATTTGGCTACACGGTTTATTGGTTTGTTCTTAAAATATTTGATATTTTTATATATTGAAATTTTATACTAAACGTTTATATTAAATTTCATATCAGAGCTGTACTTTAACATAGTATAACATACTTTTTTAAATCTATATTTATATTATTTGAGTCTATGTAATATATTATATAATATATTTATTATAATCTTAAGTAATATAATAAATTCATATATCCCATAATTAAAAAGAAAAAAAAACCTTTAGTTCTTTAGATCTCTTATTTTTTATATTTCAATAACTGGAATTTTTAAAGATGAATTTTTTGTAACGTAAAATTGTATAATGTATAATTTGCTTATATATTTTTTTATGATTCTAAATATAGTGTTGATTTGTAGTGTGGAATTTAATTAAGTGTTCTTGAAGAAACCAAAAGTTTCTCTGTAAGTAAATGAAAACACAAAATATTATTTTATATATGTACATAATTATTTCAATATAAAATTGAAATGTTATATATAATATAATACGAGACTTTAAACTCAACAAAATAGTTATAAATATATATTTTTACTAAATTAGAAATGTTTAAAACATAATCCCTTTAATTAAATATTTTGATTTTTTTGTTGCTTTTTTAATGCTGAACAAACTAATTAAGTCAATGCCTACTTAATTACACTTATATAGTACAGAATTACTTTTTAATCTAATTGTAATGCAATTACATAAATTTAAGTATATCTAATAATAAAAAATACCTATATTTGTTCTCAAGATTTTTGCACTTGTACTTAAGTAAATTGTGCATAGGTATTAATTAAACCCATGAGTTAAAATAGATAATAATAATAAAGTAAATCCATTCAAGGTTTAATTGTTTAGTAAAATACTATTCATATTTTCAAATTTTTTTTAATAAAATACAACACAATATACTCGTATATTTTAATGTAAGTACTTTTAATTTCTATTTTGTATATAAACAGGTTTTTAAATCACAGGATGGTAATTTATATGTTACACACTTCATACTACATGACCTTAACATCTATTTCAAACACTATACAGTGCTGAATATTATCTCTTGAAATAATAGATTAGAAGGGTTAAAATCTCAAAACATATTTAAATATTTTTTCTTCGGTACGTTCCCAATTTTTAATTTCGTTAAAAGTATGTTTATTGTATAGAAAATGACGTGAAAAGTTGAAATTTTCAAACCGCATGTCTGTGTCTCGAGATATAGCCTCTCAAAGTTTTAGTTTTTTCAAATTTTTGGAGAAAAAAGGCCATAACTTTTTAACGGGTGGTGGGAATTGATTTTAGTTGACGGATTTGAAATCAGCGTGTCAGAATCTATATATTAACATGTATAATACTTTAAAATCCGACAAACAAAATTTCGTCAAAACTCGACATTTTTTTAAGGTATACCCCTTTGAATTTTTTCGATTTTTCGCGAAATTTTTTTTTTCGAGTTTTAAGATATTGTACATGTCATTATATAGATTTTGACACGCTGATTCCAAATCCGTCAACTAAAATCAATTCCGACTATCCATTCAAAAGTTAGGGCCATTTTTCTTCAAAAATTTAAAAAAACTAAAACTTTGAGAGGCTATATCTCGAGAACGGTTTGAGATACAGATCTGCGGTTTGAAAATTTCAACTTTTCACGTCATTTTCTATACAATAAACATACTTTTAACGAAATCAAAAATTCAAAAAATTTTAGTGAAATTTCCTGCAGTGAACTTCAATTCGTCATACAAATATCGACTAAAATACAAGAAAATAAGACGTAGAGGTATTATAGTTTTATAATTGAGCGTGTAAATTAATATTAAATGGTATTTTTGATTTTTGGTTAAAATGTTTGAGTTGCACATAAAGATGAATATTCTAATAATATTTTAATATTATTTATTAACTGAAAACACATATTTGTATTAATTTACCCATAAAGTAAGGGAAGCACTCCTTCCCCTACTTCCATGGACGCTTCGCCACTGATATATAGCCCTCTTAACAGGCTTGTTTAGAAGTAATAAATATACAATAAATAAATACTATTTAGTACTTACAGTAATCTTCATGTTGTCTTGAGTTTTTGCACTAAAGGTTTGAAAATTTTGTTGGGACGGATACTCTTATATACGGAAGAATCTAGGACTGGCCCAGATTAGCCTCTACTCAATGTTACAACTTTTATCTGATCAGCTGAACAAAAAAATTCACGAAAATTTGCATATATATATTTTGCATGTGCATAGGCGTGGGAATACTTTAATGTAAATAAATAAATAAAATATATTGATTTTATTTGTTGTATTTTCATGTATTGATATCGGGTTTTCCGAAATAAATATAAAAATTTATTGTGATATTTCAAAACTATTTCGACTTCAAAAAATGATGAATATGTATATATACATGATATATGTATATATATTTTTTTAATGTATATTCGGGAATAATTCTGACAAACACGTACTGATTTGGACGATTTTTTTTCTTTGAAAGAGTATACTCTCGATTTAACTCCCATATAATTTTTTTCAAAATCTGACCACGAATAAAAAAAGGAGGTAGTTTTCAATTTTTCTGTATATATTTTTTAGTATATTTTCGGGGATAACTCCGAAAATATGTACCTATTCTGTGAAACTTTTTGTTTGTTTGAAAGAGTATACTCCCGAGGTGGTCCCATATAAATATCATCAAAATCTGACCAAGGACTTCAAAGATACGCTACTCAAAAGAGAAAAATACAAAACTTTTTAAGAAAAATCCTAAAAAAAAGTATAAGTAATAATTAAATTTAACAGTTTTTGAAGTCAGTGCTAAGCGAATAAAAAACTTTAAAATAAAGAAAAAAAGAAAACCTATTTCAAAAACTGTTATATATAATTATTAGATCTAATTTTCAGTGTTTCAAGTTTTTTTAAAGTCAGTTTTATATTTTATATTATTTCTGTTTTTAGTAAAATCAAATATTAAACATATGTGTTTAATATACTTATGGTAAAATGTCTTTTTGACCAGTAAACTAGGGGCATAGTAGCAACTGTGCCGCAACAAATAACGTAGAATTCCGTCTTTTGTCATTTATCACTTTTTGTTAATTATACAAAAGCGTAAATATCTCGGCTCCTATACAAGATAGGGGGTACATTTTTCCCACCTAAATGCCTAACACTATCTACTCTTAATACAAGTTACAACCCCTTATTTTTAATAGGGAATGAATCTTTTATTAACTTAACTTTTGTATGTTGGTTCTGTATGTAAGTATTGAATAATGGAGGTTTAAAAGAAATTTTATTATGAAACTATTGCTCTATTATTATTATTAGTTCCAGATTTCCAGAAACTTATTTTCTTTGCATTTCTGAGGTTACCCCCTAGTACCGCCATGGGAGACTTTATTTTAATTCCACAGCCGGTTTGACCGGAATTTTTTTTTTTATTTACTAAATTTTTTGTTAGAAATTTTAATGTCTGTTCGGCAAAAAGAGTTGTACGAAAAAACTGAAATTTTGTTCGTACTTTTTTTACATCCCGGGAAAAAAAACATGTCACTTTAATCGGAAAAAGATAAAATTAGATTTTTTTTGTAGAAAATTAAATATCATGTTGAGGTTTTTTAAGTCATTAAAAATTCAGAGCAAATGTATTTGCCACTTGTTTTAAAAGATTTCCGGTTCCTACGCCGCTGTCTTTCCTATAACTTTCTTATTTTAATTGAATTTGTGTTTTTTCTACATTGTATGCAGTTTTATTTATAGTTTAAAGGGTAGATTTTTAAGAATTTTCATGCATTGGTGTCAAAAAATATATTTTATTTTCTTGGCTTCAGGGACTATCCCGAAATATATTTTTATATATACTTGTATTTTAATTTTTAAATATAATTGGTATTTTATTTTTACTTTTATATTGATAGCAGTTTTGTTTTTTATTTATATACTACATTTTACTTTTCTTCTTATACATATTGGGTTTCAGTTACTTCCTCTTTATTTGTATGATAATGATTTTATATAATTGTTTTAACTTTTAACCGCTTTTTAAAACAATTTTTTTATTGTTGCAAAGCATATCTTACGAAATAAAAAAATTTCATGGTATATATTTTTTTCCTTGCTATTTTAGTCTCTGATTGTGAGTTTAGAAAAATGCGAACTAATATAAGGTTAGCATTTTATTTTATTTTATAATTATAGAATTGTCTAAATCGGCAGCTTATTTAATAGAATATCTATTTGTATATATATATGTATTTTAATGTAGGTACCTATAGCAGTATTTTCTTGGAATTTAAATGACAATTCATTTGAATGTTTTCAGCATCGACAATATTTTCGAATAGGTAAAAAAAACACAGCACGTTTAATAAAATATATTTATTTAACAGTCAGAATTAAAATTACAATTACTAATGATGGAATCCACCGCCATGTCCGTGTCCACCACCTCCGTGATGACCACCTCCGTGTCCACCTCCGTGTCCACCACCTCCATGATGTCCACCACCTCCGTGTCCACCTCCTCCGTGATGTCCACCACCTCCGTGTCCACCTCCGTGTCCACCTCCGTGTTGTCCACCACCTCCGTGTTGTCCACCACCACCTCCGTAACCATGTTGTTTACCACCACCGCCATACCCGGCGGCAGCTAATGCCACAAGGCACAACAAAACAAAAATCTGCCAAAGAAATTAATAACAATTAGAAAAAGTAAGTTTTCAAATCAAACACCAAATAATCATTGTTATGAATTTGGTTTGCAGGATGTTTTTCACGTTTTCGTGTTTCTTCTCTTGACATTTCGACATTCATGTTTGAGTTTTCTGAAACACTTATTTTTAAATTGACAATCGAAATTGTATGACATAGAGACAGTGAGCCAGCCGAAAACGATAACTCTCGGTAGAAAGAGAAACAACAAGAATGTGGACTACAGAATACAAATACTCAATATTTTCTTTCTCTTATTATGGTTCACTTAGTCTATGTCATACAATGTCTTTGGGAGAATAGCCCAGAAACCAAGTTCATATGGACAATGGCGACGAAAGCCTGAATCAGAAAATCACTGTTAAATTATTTTATATTTTGTTATAATAAAAGAATTAGACCATCTATACTCCACTTCTAAGAAAACTTAATCTTTTGACAATAAATTTAGTTAAAAATAAATCGTTAATTAATTCTTTACTTCAGAGTACTAAACACGAATATGATAACTGAATTTTAGCTCAACAATTATATGAACACAACTAATAAAAAGTAGCTATAGCTACTTAAATTAATCTATAGATTAAAATTGTAAATAATGTCCGGTATTATAAAGAAGCTAGCAAATTTGCTAGCTAGCAAGCACTTTCAAATGAGATATCAAACTTATATGACAGTTCTTTTGGAGTTTGTTGAAGACTTTGACAAGTTTCACGCACGCGTTGTAGGTAAATACCAACGGTATTAAAACAGTGGTGATATTATGAAAATTATTTTGTACGGTGAAAGATGCCAACTGTGTTACAATTAGTTGAAGTGTCACTGCTCTAAATTCCATAATTAATCCACAGATACTAGTACAAAATTAATACCCCATTTGAAACTAATTGCTAGCTAGTAAATTTTGCTAGCTCCGGACATAAGTACAAAATAATTTAAATCCAACAATTAAAATTTAAATATCAACAATTAAAATAAGTAAATGTAATTTTATGTACTTACAGCGATCCTCATCTTGATGTATCAATATTAGACTGAACAACTTGATTATGAACCAGATGAGATGCAGGTCTTATATATATGTAGTAGGACCTAGGTTCAGTACAGATAATCCAATCAAAAAAACCCAGTGTTGTTAAAGTTATCTCTGATCAAATAGAACAAAAATATACTAACAATAATATTTTTTAATTTACAGGGGCGTGCTTTGTTAAAATGCTTTGCTTAATAAATCATTTTGTTGAGTCATGTTGAAAAGGTAAAGGAATACTTAAAGGGTTGTGGTTTTTCTTGAGATGTCATTAAGTAGGTAATTTGTATAAGAAGGGTAGGTATTATGAGTCATGTTGAGTTATGTATGGGTTAATGTATTTCCAAAATGTCTGACGATTATTTAATTAGACGCGACCTGTATTATCGATATTTATCGGTTTTAAAATCTTAATAAAACAAACATACAAATATGTTAAAAATTTTGATTTTGTTTTTCGGACCGATTACAATAACTTCCTGTTGGGAAGTTAATTTTTTTTTAAATTTATGTTGAATATTTATGCTTGTTCTTATTATGATTCCAAAACGTTGCAAAAGATGTAAATATATTAACGTTAATGGATGTGTATAGTTATGAATGTACAATTTTTATGAAAAATTACATTATAGCAATCATTTACCTGGACATAACCATTTACATCAAAACAAAAATATTATAATAGATAAATATAAACAGATATATGATTTGGATATTGTATATGAATAAATAATTTTGTTGAGTCATGTTGAAAAGGTAATGAAAATAGAAGGACTACTTAAAGGATTGTGGTTTTCTGGAGAAGTCATTAAGTAGGTACTTTGTTTATGAAGGGTAAGTATTATGGGTCATTGTAGAGTTATGTATGGGTTAATGTATTTCTAAATTGGCTGACGATTATTTAATTACCCGAGTCGAAAAATAAATCTTGGTTTGACGGTCTTAAGCATAAATTCCTTTGTTGTCCATTTAACCGCAGACCCAGTTAGAATTTTGAAAAAATCCATTTTTTTTTTGTATTTTCTCAAAGTAGAATATTTCAAAAGTATTCTCTGAAAATTTTAAACAAATGTCCTGTCCATAGACGATTCAGTGTAAGTTCCAAAATAATTTTTTTATCTGCATGCAATTCGTACTCAAAACTTTAAACGCGTTTCTCTCGAAACCATGTTTTCGAAGTCGGTGATCACTGTAACTTGAGAACGGCTTTGCCGATCGGTTTGAAATTTTTCTCACTTATTCTATACATAATTGTCCTTCGGATGAACGAAGGATTTTTTTTTGATGATTATTTTTTTATAGCCGAAAAAAATAAGCTTTTTTTGGATCTGCCCCCTTAAAAAAGAAACTAAGTTTTAAAGTATAACATGTAAAAAGATAACTTATATGTTAATGATGATGTGTGTCCATTGCTGAATAAAGTTAGGTAGAGTAAACTTGTCTCAACAAAAATGTTTTTGTATAAATGTTTATACGATTTTATAATTTGTACGTTGAAACAGAATTCAAGAAAACAAATTTCACGGTAAACCTGGAATATGTTTTATATTTACCTTGATAATTGGTTTCTTTTAACATATAACAAACTCCATTATCTATTCCGAAAACAATTTTTAAAGTTCAAAACTTCATTTATCGTGTAAAAGTTAAGACCTGTTTTTATATTTCGACTCGGGTAGACGCAATCTGTATTAGCGATATTTATCGGTTTTAAGATTTTAATAAAAGAAGACGCTTTTGCGGCAATCTATTTTCTCATTTTCTAGATTCGGAATTAATTGATTAGAAAAATTTATAATTTTTTTTATAATATGCACGCCACTGTTAAATCACTAACATTAAGAGATCCATCCGAAGAGTTCATATTTTCGACCTTTACGAACGATTAGTTTTACCTTGACCTTGTAATAGAGTGTTAGTATAACAATGTTATTTATAATATACATATTGCATATTATTATTATTGAACCAAAAAACTTCCTGCGAGTAAATTAAAAACTTGTTTTATTTATTTATAAAAACAAGTCATAAATATTAATAATAATATATAAAAGTTGAATAAATATTAAAGAACATAGATTCTAAAGACTTCTCTTATTTTATGTAAGGATGCCTTCGTTATAAAATGTTTGAAAACCACTGTTTTCAGTACATATAATATTGATATAGTATAGCCATCGTGAAAATACAGTCGGGACTCGTTTATCTGAAATGCCCAGTTTTGTTTATTCGTAATTTTTTCTCCTCCTTCATCTCCCACCATTCTCGAATCATGGCGTAAACGAACATATTTTTGAAAGAATTGTAGAATTAATTAGAGACACTTATCACCGTCGTCACTCGTCACCTTGATCATATTCGAAATTAAAAGTAAAGTGAAATTATTTCACTATCACGATTAACTATTAACGATAAATATTAAATACCAAGGTATATAAAGACATTTACATATATAGTCTCTATAGCTCCTTGACCAATCAGCGTTGGCGCTGAAATTGAAGTCACCGCGAAGACGTATTCGAATGTTCATTTTGTTCATTTATTCTTGTTTTCGTATTTTTTGATATTTTAACAACACATACAATCAAAGAAGTACATACAAATTCGACATTTCAAAATCATAGAAAGTTGTCAAAACCACAGAACGTATTGCCAACTTAAGAATAGTATAAATGACACTTCCCGAATAGACAAAATTGTCTATGATAGTTTTTTCATGATTCTCGACTTCGAATAAACGCGACTTCCTCGATTCAAAACGATTCAGAAGGCTTAGAATAAACGAGTCCCGACTGTATATTGTTAGAAATAAAAAATACTTTTCCGGTTTCTAATAAATCAATAAATTCGGCCATGACAATCTAAATTAAACAATTAATTAATTAAATAAAAATACGCAATCAAGCAAAGAATGAGGTCGATTTAAAGGTACATTTAGTATAATTTAAAAAAAAACGTCGGTGTATTTTTTCTTGTATTACGTGCAAAGTTATGTATTTTACACTTTTTTTATCATCCTTGATTATTAATTTCAGCGAATATAGCTTTTTTTATCAGTTAAGATGTTTTTATGTTATTTTCTAATTAAAAGATGTAATAAGAAATATTTCGTTTATTTTTTTATCCAGTATAAAAATCAAACAATGATATTTGAGTGATTCGGGTCTAGTGAGGATATAGTAGATGAAAAAAATTACCTCCCCCCCACCTTCAAGACTAGATAGGTAGATACATAATTAATATTAAAAAAAAAATTGGTTTCCAAAAAAAAAATTGTGTCAAATAATTTTCTAAAAAAATAAAATCGCAAATTTTTGAAATTTATTTTCTTTAGTAGAATTAACTACCACAAAAAAATATTTTTTTAAAACTTATTTTTGAAAATTGGATATCAGTTTTCGACATTTTAAATAATTAAAACACATTAATAAATTAAAATAATAATTAGTAAATAATTACTTCATAAATACATAATTAGTGAAGACATAAAAGTGGTATTAAAGGCTGTAATTATCTACGTTGCATACTGATTACTGGCATTATATAAAATCTAATTTAAAAAGTGTTTAAAACAGACATACCCCCATAGCAGAGAAATAATTTGTTTATAATAAAAATCAATGTCAAAAATTTATCGTTCAAAAATATTTTTAGAATATTTTTTATTAAGATAAAAAATAAATGACCATATCAAATTATTATAGTAAATAATAACATTTTTGACATGTTAAAAGTGCAAAATTAAATATAGATAATATATTTACGTAAATTAGTATAAAAAAATTATCTATCGCAATTTTTTTATCATGCTTAGGACAATCAACCTAAGTGTTTCTGAAAATATTATTATTAATTTTTTTTAAGTATTATTTTAACGGTTTTTATATTTTTGTTGCTGTGCCGTTGATTTTAATAAAATGTTTATATATTTTTTATAGGTAGGATATAAAATAGTTGTATGTACTAATAATACATATTATAAAGGTGATTTTTTAGCAAGGATTCTCGGAGAATTATTTTTCAAATTTATTTTTAATTTTTTTATGCAACTTTTTTATAAAGAAAAAATTCTGAAAATTTGAAAAATAAAATTGAATTACAAATTAAGAAAAAATTGCTTAGATCGAAGCACTTGTTAGTAGGTAATTTTCGAGTAAAAAATTATGGAAATTCCAGAAATTTCACTTTGATTTGCTCCTTATCATAAAAAATGGAAAAATAAAAAAAAGTTTAGATTTGAAAAAGAAAAGTTGAATCTGAAAACCCATCAAAGTAACCATTCTATGGTTACCTCAAAACGTCAATATTCACCCCCCTGAAAACCATGAAACTTTTGCCTGGAACATTTTTTCTGAAAATTCGTTATTTTGGAAATAATCCGGTGGAAAGCCTTTGAAAAAAATGCTTGGTATATTAAAATATAGCATGTTTATTAACATTTGATGTTTGGTTATAAACTTATAAAAGTGTTAAAATATTTAATATTTATTAATTGTTGAAAATTTTACGATGGAAAGATCTTCCTATTATTTATTTTCAGTGAATATTTTTAGATTTACATTTTATAAAAAAAAATAAATAAATAAAATGACGCAAAAAAATTATCTGCAGCTAATTGTTTATAAAACTTAACGATCCATATAAAAGTAATGATATTTTTTAAAGGTACATTCTATATATGTAGTTTTACATAATTTGTGTAAGATATAAATTATAAATACTACATTGTCAGTTTACTATTTATAAATGTATTTAAAATAATTCAAAATTGTAAGGGAACATAATTAAATTTTATTTTTCTATTCACAGCGAAATATTTCCAGAAATATTTCGTCAATTAATACAATAGATATGCAAGAAATTTATAAAATGTTAAGTACTTAATTTCTAAATTTCGTGAAATTTAGGTGTAGATATATTTTGTTTAATAACGACCTTTTTGTAGTTAGTAAGCATTTAATATTAGTGGTAGTTACACCTCTATTTAATAATTTAAATTATAAGTTTTTAAAAATGTTCAGAACAAAGTGTTATTTTTTATGTGTAAGTAAATTATTTATTTATAATATTTATTATTTGCAATAACTGAATATTATCAGAAACCTACTAAGTTACTATTATTGTTTTATGAACTAATTTACACCAGAAAACTTTTTATGAAATAAAAATTACATTCGAGGTAATTTGTAGCACAGAATACATTGAAAAGGCTAATATTTTCAACAAGATTGGTTTTCCCTAGAAATTATTGTGGAAATTCCCGTATCATATTTTTTTATTAAATATTAAATATTTCTTCTTATACATTGTTTTAAAAACATATCATAATTATAATATTTTGCAAGAGATAACTGAAGTTAAAGGTTAATCTGATTTTATATTATTAATATTTTGTGAAATATTTTGTGGAATTGTGATAATAATGAAATAGGTTAAGTACAAAACAGAAAACAAATTTAAACTATGTCATTTATTAAAAATAATGTTATTTCTATGCTGGAAAATTTTATTGATTGGGTAATTACTAATATTTATAAATACTTTTTTTTATTTATTGTGTTAAGTATGTTGATCTCATTTAATAATTTCTAAAAGTTATAAACTAAAAAAATTGTTAGTAATATTTTGTCTTTAACTTTTTTAGTTTAATTTTTTCCATGATTTTCTGCACAAACAGGTTTTTTTACATGATTTAATAACAAATACGAAACTCACTTTTAATTATTTCTAGATTTTAGTAATAAATATATTCAATAATTTTAAAATATCAATTATTTTATGAAATGTTTATAAAATTTTATTTTTTATGATTTATGTTCCATTTATTTTTATCAGTTTCTCAGAAAGATTTATTTTATACTAGCGCATTGAACCCGGTGTTACCCGGGTTAATATCCACAAAATCATAGCGACCTAAAATATTCAACATACCCACCCAACATGCCCACAACACACGGTTCACCGTGAATTGTTTTTACTGACTTCATGAAATTAAGTGTAATTTTTTTATTTTATTATTAGTGAAAACCGAAATAAAACCCGTTCAGTTGTTACTGAGAAAATCGTGTAATTTTTTTTTAAACTCCCAGGAAACACCAGGTCCCGTGTTAGAATTTGTATGAAAAAAAAAATAGGTCAGCAACAATCATAATCAATTTCGGTATTTTATCTTTCTTAGAAGTGGAATGATTCTTTATATTTCAATTTTCAATCAATATATCAAAATTTAACATGTGTGTCAAAAACATCCAATTTTTCGACAAAATATTTGAAAGAGACGTGATCATAGTAACTTAAATTAATAAAATATTCTTTATTCCATGGCTACTTTGTTTTTATATAAATGAGAGTTGTAACAAAACACGACTTGATAAAGATTTTTCAGTCTTTTGATGTCAACTCTTTGGTTTTCATAAAATTTTAATAGCCACGAACATGCACAGAAAAATGATCTAGCTTTTGGTGAAAACTGCACTGAAATCGGTTCAGTAATTCCCTCATACAAACGAACATTAATTTGTATATATACATAGGTAGAGATAAGTAGATATACTGGACACTCGCAGTATTACGTATAAGAAAAATAAATGTAATAAAAATAACGTATAAAAAAAAGTCTTGAGGTTTCCGCGGTGATCTTGATATGAATCATGGTTTCTGGGTGTAAGTCGAGTCGGTTTTTAGAAAAATCTGAAGATGTCCACTGCAATGTGTGACGAAACGTTGGCCGATAACACGAAACGACCAAATCGATGCGGCTTACACCCAGAAGCCAAGATTCAAATTATGACATTTATACTAGATTTAAAATCAAAAGATTATTTGTATTTTTTTCTATTCCACTTCATGAATATTATTTCACCAATAATCAGTATATTAATTTTGATTAATTGATTTATTTCAATGCCACGAACTTTTTGTGTTCACAGACCAGTTTATTACATTACAGTTCACCGGAAACCAGTAATATTGGGAAATTAAATAAAAACCACTTTAAAACGAAGAGAATGGAGTTCAAATGTATTTATGCATTTATTTTTAGATTGAATTGTAGTAAGAAAAATAAAATTACAAAAAAAAGAATTGTGCATTTGTGCATTATAACATAATAGACAAAATTATGAAATTTTAAGTGAAATTTTGTCTCAGCCCAATTATCGTTCAATGATCGTAGAACACTGCTTAAAAAACTTTTTTTTATTCGCTTCTACACTTTTTCCAATTATATCCGAAAATTAGTGTGGTTTTGCTATTTTTAATTGTAATTATATTCATATTATTGCATTGTAAACAGCATTTATACAACAAAATTGTGTTTCTTCTTCTTTTTCTCCGTAGGTTTTATACAGAATTGTTATTTTCCACTTTTTAGGGTTCCGAAGAAACCCTATTAATCTTACTTTGTCTGCCGTCCTTTTCAATCAAAGCAAAATGTAATATGATGCTTTCTAGTAAACGATGTGCAAATTTTTTGAAAAAATAATTTTTCAGAAGAAACGCGAAAGGGCTAAAGCAAGACAAAAAATATATTTTTTTTTATACCAAGGCATGTAGCACGTCAAAATGTATAACTATCTGAAAAAAATTTGGTAACGAGGCTTTGGTAGGACTACCAACGACAAATACTAAAGTTAACAATATTACTTCTTTCTTACCGAAATACTGTGCCTGTCATATCATAACCTTCTAATTACCGAACCTTTTGACCTAGAAAGCTGAGATTCACTATATTATTATAGCAAATGATCGACCAATAATAGACCTGAGTTATAATTTCTCATTTACAATTGGCAATTTCTGAATTCAATTGACGCTTTCTAATTTACATTTCGCTAATCTAAAACACGACTATGTAAAAGTGTACATCGTACCAATGTATAAATCACGTTTAACTAAATTCACAGGTCGTCCTAACAATCACATGCAGCCTCCCACTGGCGCACTGCATCTCCACATCGGCTCTCTCGAACACGGCCAACATCCTGGACGGGCTACGGATCGCGGCCGAGCTGAAATCAGCAATATTCAACGGCGTCAACTCAGCGTTGATACATTTACTGAGCAGGACGCACGATCTAGTCGCCTGGGTGCGCGATACGTTGGCAGCCCTGCTAGACGGAGACAGCAATATCGGCGTCGTGTTCCAGGTTCTTCTGCAGTTGTTTAATACAATCACTTCGGTCGAGAAAAATGTTTCTGTGGATTTTGAAGAGAGCTCGTCGAATGATGCTAATAGCGATTTCTGGAGGAGGAGTTGGGTTAATAGAAAATAGAAGGACAATTGTTTAAGAGAATATTTTCGTATTACGTCAATAGAATTATGTGAAATGTATAGTTCCTATTTTATATTTGTATTTATTATTTATGTAGCGAACTCAGCATTTTGTATTTGTATTAGGTTTAAAAAAAAAATGTTTATGTAAAAAACGTCACATTTATTACTACACCAGTCAAAGGAATACAATGACCTATCTGACTATTTTTAATTTTTAATAATTTTAATTGCTTTTTTACATTATATTTAAAAATTTCAAATGGCTGTTTGGAAACTTCAGAAGGGTTCAAGTTTTATCCGATACAAATACTACGAAAAAAATTTCATTGCTACAGCTTTGTTCAACTATAATGTATTTGTAGATATAAATATGTACGTACAGAAATATTTACAGAAATTAAATTAGACACAATAATTACAAACACTGTTTACTGTACTGTAGATTTTGGGGTTCCCCTAAGGCCCTTGTTTCCGTAAGTATCTCGTCTCGATGAGACAGCACATTTTTATTTCCCGTCGATGGCGGCGGAACAAATTTTCTATGGATTTTCGTCCTAATTAGAAATAAAAATAATTACTTATATGTACTTTAACTAATAAAAACAAGTGTAAGCTATACTTGCACAATTACTGTTCCGTACCATCAACCCTCCCCCCTCCTAAAATTATTGAAAATTTTGAGAAACGTGTGAAGATAAAAGTTGTTGCTTACTTCGTGAGAAATATTTTTTTTTTTAATTTCAGTCCTCATATTTATAACATGGAAATACATATTTTTTATCATTTTCGTAAAAATCACTTGATTTTTACGTTAATTATTGCATTATTAGTGATAAAAAAAAGTTTTTCGACAATTTTCTGATTTTTGAGGTTAGGATGCGTTTAGAATGTAAGGCTACTTATACCGTTTTATAGTCTATTAACTTATGATATTTAAAAAATGCACAATTATGCAATTTTTCGGGGCGCACATGGCCGATTTTCCTAACTTTTTCGATTTTCAACTCATCAAAAAATTAAAATGCTAATTTCCCTCTACTAAAAGAATAATAAAATGCTCTATGGAACATTAAAAACTTTTATTAAATATACTCTACTATACCTGGTGTTGAGCGGTTCCGGCGTTTTCGTGGCATCTATCCCGTACGCCGAGCTGATGGCGACGATGGCCGAGAATAGCAACGTCGCCACGGCCAGGATTAGCTGCGCCGCCAGGTCCACGCACACCTCGAGCAATACGCAAACGAACGTCTGGAAGTGCTCGTTGGTCAACAACTGCACCAGACCGCACAGTGGCGTCCACAACAACTGCAAACATATACATAACAAATATAAAAGTTTGACAGGGAAATTGCTTTCAAATAATTCGTAGGGAAATTGAAATATTTTAATAATAAAATGGTCCAAAACTGAAACTACAATGAAATCTTTTAGAGCACCTTTAAAAATAAAGACTCATAATAAAATACATTCACATATAGTACTGGCACCAGTCTTGGTCGCTTAAAGAGCAAGGCATACTGTTTTTGTAATTCCTTAAATCAATTTAATTACCAAAGTCCGCAAATATGTTTTTTTTTAAGTATAGCCTTTTATTTTGTTAATGTTTTTTCTCCAGTAATGGATAAAGTAAAACCAGTAATGGGTACCCAGTGATGGACACTTGCTAATGATTACAAAATGATGAGTACTACGATACAAAAGTTATAAAATAAAGAATCATAATTTAAAACAATGGAAAGCAGATGCTATGATAATATAATAATTAATAAATAGATTACACTAATAATTAGTTTAAATGTCCACCATTTTGACACCTATTGGTCGATTGTTATCAAATTAAGCTGTTTTACAGTTAAGTGTCTATAGATTATGATTCAGTAATGGCAGTATGTAATCAAATATCAACAAATATTTATAATTTAAGACATTTAATTAAACAAGAGTCCAACACTGGGGTATGATCCAAGACTGGTGCCAGTACCGTATAAATGTATGATGGTTTTAGGTTAAGAAAGAGACCGCAGAACATTGTATTAGTTATTATGTTATTACCTAAGAAAATCGATCGAGTCTAATTTGTGTAATAGCAAAAATGGAAAAATATATTGTACTGTCAAATAATAAATAAATTTTACCATTAAGAGGATCCCAGAAAATTTATGAATAACCAATTTTCCTTTTGTCATTTTTTCTAAATCAGAATTATTATTAATCGCCACTGTTTCTTTCATTCTCGTAGTAAAATTTCTAGAAAAAAAATCAGATTTTTTGTTTGATTAGATTAAAATAAATATTATTGATAAATTCTTACAGTTTTAAGGAATCGCCAGCTTTTCCCATATCAAAAAATTATAAATAAAAAAAAACGATATAAAATGTAAAACAACAATTTCATTTAAACTCCATACAAATGCTTATGACATTTTCTGTCACGTAAAAATAATAATATATTTATAGGTAGTTGCCATGGTAACTATTCTTTAAATTTAACTACATAAACAATTGAAAAATACTTCTTGGAGAATCTTTCGAAAGTATGGATCTTGGCTTCTGAGTGTAAGCCGCGACGTAAACACTCACTGCAATGTGTGACGAAACGTTAGCCGATAACACGACCAAATTTTAATAAAAAAATAATGTATTTATCGCCAATAAAATTGTTCGGTGTGCCTGTGTTAAATCATTTCGATTTTTTTATATTAAAACATATTATTGTTATTGTAAATATTTATGCACTGTTAGACATGATAAAGTTAAAAAAATACTAAGGTTGTGACTGCATTATCTGCTTTTGTTCTAAATCTTGCATATAAAAGACCTACATCTCTTCAGAGTTTACATTCTACAATACATAGTCAAGTTATTAAAGTGACAAAGAACAACAAAATGAAGTTAACCGTAAGTACTAACTTAAATTTAAATTATTACAAAATATTCATTATTGTCGTTTGAATTTATTTTTGTTTTAATTGTTGGATCAAAATTATTTTTAATTGTTGAACTAAATAGTCGAGATATGAATGAATACAATAATTTCTCGTATTTTAAATCTGAAGGAACTGACTTCACTAAAATACGAGGTTCCCAAATATCTTAACGACTGTTAGTTATTTAAATTTTGAAAATCCTATATATGGGATTCTAATATAATTTTTAACAATAATTTCAGGCAGCTATTCGTTTATTTTTATAACATTACAAAAATTATCTCTTCCAGATTTTCGTGTTGTTATGTTTGGTGGTGTTAGCCTCCGCCGGGTACGGTGGTGGTGGTGGCCAACATGGCGGAGGTCATGGAGGTGGAGGTCATGGAGGTGGCCATGGAGGAGGTGGCCATCATGGAGGTGGCGGCCATGGGGGTGGCCATGGAGGTGGTGGACATCATGGAGGTGGCGGCCATGGGGGTGGCCATGGAGGCGGCCATCATGGAGGGGGTCACGGTGGTTACAAACAACATGGATATTAAATAAAATAACGGCGGTCAACATGGCAGTGAATTCCTAAATAAATAATTAAGTGTATACTATTTTACCTAATAACTGCTCTTTATTATTAAAATGTTTAGTTTTTTGGGTAAATTAGTTTTGCCCAATTTTATGAACATAATTAATTTTTTTTACAAAGAAAAATTTAATTTAAAATGGATCAAGTCGGGTGTTTTACAACGTTACATTAACGATAGAACAAGCGAACAACAAAATATTGTTTTTAAATCTTGAAAAATGTTACTATTATTTTGTATATTTTGTTGATATTCTTTTCTCTAAATGTAATTATAAATATTGTATTTGTATTTATTTTGTGTTTGAATATTTTAAAAATGTTATTTTATTTTTAAATAAAATTTGAAAATAAATTACTTAATCTTTTAATATACCTAATACCTATATTATGTGATTTTTTAACACCTAATTAACCATACATATTTAAAAAAAATAGCGAGTGGAGTTGGCATGAATATATTATATATAACATTATTACACCACTTTTTGGTAGTCCGGGTTATTTTTCCCCGGTTCTAAATCTATAAGAATCAATCATAAAATTGCTTGCCCCTTAAATTTCATTTTTTCTCACTTTTCACTGCTTCCTTGACTGGACTAGTAGGCGGTTGAATAAGTTTGTGCCCTAATAATAATATAAATTTTTGTAAATTAAAAAATATTTCAAATAAAAAGTATTATTTCGTCATGAATCTTAATTTAGTGAGCCTCCAAACTGTGGGGGACTCTGGACAATTATTCAATGTGTAATTTTTTTAAATCAATTTTTTAGAGATCTATAATCACAGCTTATGAAATAAATAAATAATTTTCTTAAGGAAAATTAAAATCACAGGGAAACCTACAAGTTTCATTATGATTCAATCCAGCAAATAAGGCCTATCCTATACTAAAATTTGATAGGTGAACATGATGTCAGTTTTCAATACATTTAGAATGGCCATCATTTTTACTCAATGAGAACAATTCAGTTTTGAGCATTTTTAGTCGAATGACTTTTTGAAGTCAAAAAGAAAGTTTGTTAATTTAAATACACTTTTTAAGATAAAGTACTAATTGATATATCGTATATCATTCCATTTAAAATTTCTGAATTATCCCCATTTGAAGTTTTGAATTTTTGATATGTCACGGATGACACTTTAAATTATTAAAATCTCAAATAATCATTCATCATTAAAAATTTCGTTATTTCTACTTTCAAATAAAAATTTAAAAATAAAATTTCATAAATATTTAATGAAACTATAGAACTTTTAGTAAATCCCTAACATTTGGGAACAAGTCGCCATATTTTTTAAACAATTGAATGTATGAAAATTTTTTTTACAAAAGTTTCTTACTTTTTTATGATCTTTAAAATGATCTACTTTTGGATATACCGTTCCATTTGATTTTGATGAGAAACGGGCAACTACCACCCAAGAGGGAGTTTTAGAGGGTTGAAAATATTTTCCTGAAATTCTTTAGGGTCGATATATATAGTAAATTTTTTATCATAAAACTCTATCTTCAATAGTTTAGACGTAAAACATAGTGGACGGGTGGTCTGGAACACCCGGTATAAACCAATACTAATTTAACAAGAAATGTTTAAAATAAACTCAAGTCTGTTGGGGTACTTTAACAAAGAAAACTATCTTCATCCAGTTAATTACCCAAATCAATTTCTCAAAGCGACGAATGTGTTAAAATGAAATATTTACAACGTAGGTACATCTGGGATATTAAGAAAACAATATTGTAGTTTAGAATGTAATTTATTTAAATTTTTGTTAACATAACGAGCATTTTGCTCATTATCAGGTATTAATAATTTTATTTGAACTTAAACTAAGGTATGAAACAGTAACACGTAAGAAGTATGCATATACAAAAGCAATAGGTAAGAGTTATTACAATCTATTTCAAGTCAGTGTTGCCTTCAGTGTCCACCTCCGTGTCCACCTCCGTGACCACCTCCGTGACCACCACCTCCGTGATGTCCACCTCCATGTCCACCTCCGTGACCACCACCTCCGTGATGTCCACCGCCTCCATGACCTCCTCCGTGTTGTCCACCACCTCCGTGTTGTCCACCTCCGTGACTACCACCTCCATGTTGTCCACCTCCACCTCCGTAGCTTGCGGAGGCCGCAACCACCAAACATATTAACAACAAAATCTGCAAAAGAAAAGTTATTTTCAGTTATGAACAGTGCACTTTTTTTTGCTTTTTGGTCTGCAATTTGTATATTTCTATTTTACAAATTGCAGTAACCTTTTTTTTGCTTTACACTTATGTCCGGTATTAATTATGTGATAGTATCTATGGATAAGCTATGGAATTTAAAACAGTGATACTTTAACTTATTGTAACACAATTGGCGATTCTGACAGTACTAAATAATTTTCGTAATATCGCCACTGTTTTAATACCATACCACGCGTGCGCGAAAATTGTCAAACATTTAATGAAACTTAAAAAGAACTGTCAGATACGTTTGAAACCTCATTTGAAAGTGCTTGGTAGCTAACAAATTTTGTTAGCTCGTTTATAATACCAGACATTGCACTTTTTTTGTATTTTTCTTTCTATTTGCAATTTTTCAACTACACAAATTAGCTTTTACAACTACAATTTTCATTTTTAAATAACCCCTGGTTATGAATATCAAAATTAAGTCAATTTTATAATTTAACGGGAATAATATCCTTTTTTCTATCCAAGAATAATTAATATGGACTTAGTTCTTTTGATAAAAAATAATTTAACGATTAACAATTAAAAACAATAGAAATATACAAATATACAACAATGTATATTAAATCTAAATTAATGCAATTATTGTACTCACAGTGAACTTCATTTTGATCTTCTTTGTAACTTAATTACTTGAATATGTAAAATCTGAAGAGGTAGAGGTCTTTTATACATTGCATTTAGGATCAATGTAGGTTATCCAATTATAACCTCAGTATTAAAAAAAAAAACTACAAAACAATAATTTAGTGTATAAAAAATGGCACGTGTTTTTGCATTGGTGCAACAAACAGTTTTTATAAATGAAAAATGTATTTTATCGAATTATTAGTTTTTATTTGAAAACGAAAATGAATGCCCTTCAATATGTATGGTTTCTTAAGACCTCGCCACATAGAAAAAAAGTTTTAAAATGTAAGAAAAAATTTATGAAAATAATGTTTGTTTTAAACAAAGAATTTATTGTTTTCTCTGAAAGAGAAACAATACAATAGATGGGTAAGTCCAGTGAAATTTGCCTTACATTATGAACTAGGTTTCTGAGTCTTGAAGCTTCCGCAGTGATCTTGATATGGATCTTGGCTTCTGAATGTAAGCCGCGTCGATTTGGTCGTGTTATCGGTCAACGTTTTTAGAAGAACCCTGAAGATGTCCACTGCAATATGTGACGAAACATTGGCCGATAACACGACCATTTTCGTAGTTCTTGTTCATGTCGAAATTTTCTTCAAAAGTATTTCTAAAATAGTTTCAGTCAAGCAAAGAATTACGACAACGTGGACTACAGCTCGGAAACCTACTCATTTGTTTTTTTATTCTGTGAATGATGCTGTATAATAGTGACGAAATGTTGGCTGAAGAAACAAAAAGTATTAAACACTTATTGTATTATACAATTATAATTTGAATCATTCAAACCCAAGAAAATCGATGTAAAGAGATACAAAAATTTTTAATTAGCAAATGGTATGCATATCGTTCTCAATAATTAATTATTTTTGTATCGTATATTATTATACAAATTAAAATAATTTGTATTTAGTCATATTAGTAATTGAATGACTTATTATTCAAGTAAATGATTTGTGAAAATATTGTTAAATTCTTTGTGCATTAAACATACATTTGTTTATTTAGAATGAGTAATAAAATACTTGTTTTGTTTATTACAAATATTAGATATATCCACAACGTATTGTATTTTATGTTTCCAATAAGAACATATGGTAATATTTAATATTCGATTATTTTCTAAACAATTTTAATATAAACAAATTGAAAAAATATATAAGTTGAAGAGTTATTTTAAAAGTGTTTTTAGTGGCAAAGTGGTTGGTTAAGAAGAATTCAAAATGAAAACAGTAAGTTTTTTAGTATTAACTGATTTTAAATTAATTATTAATATGTATAAAAAAATTCTTATAGTATAATATATTTGAGAAAAAAGTTGTATTCAATAAAAATATAATCTTTAAATTAATTTTGTTACTGCAACTGCAAAAAAATATTTAAAAACAAGCCTATCTATATTTTCATTATCAAATTTTTAATGTATTAAAAACAATTTAAAAAAAGATATTATATAACATCAGTAGCAGGCGGGGATTAAGGTGTTTGGAGGGTCCCAGACGTAAACTTGATAAACGAATTGACATTTTTATGAATTCATATTAGTCAATTGTTTTTCAATTTTGACACTATTCTATTCTAATTCTGAATAGTTTTTAGGGTTCCGTAGAAAACTAGGAACCCTTATAGTTTGATAACCCAAAAACAGAAATGATAAGATTAAAACAAATTTTTTTGACCCCCTTTTCATAGACTGAAAAGTATATTAAAAAAAAATTCACTTAATCTATTAAGTGGGGTGCTTTTAGATAGGTCTCCTATAATGTAACAAAAAATATTAAACGACCTTTTCATTTTAACCCTTTAGTCTCGATATATTTGCGTTCAAAGTCGTTATCAGAGCGTATCTCACCCTCTATTTTCTAAACTATCGATATAAAAAATCTGAAAAAAATTGAGAATGTAGCTTTTAAATTAGTACTTTCAATGAAAATTATTACGAACATTGTCAAACATTTTTTTGGACCTCCCTTCCATAGACTAAAAATAGGTCTCCTAAAACGCAACAAAAAATGTTGTATGACCTTTTGATTTAACCTTTCAGCCACGATATATATGCTTTTCAATGTGGTTATCAGAGCGTCCCCCTTTCTTATTTTGATACTATCGATGCAAAAAATTTTAAAAAAATTCAGAATATAGCCTTTAATTAGTACTTTCAATGAAAATGATAACAAACACTGTAGCAAGAATAGTTTATGAAAAATTTTAAAATAATTTTTATAAATCGTAATGACTACGGAACCCTATCATGTGCGTGCCCAACACGCACTTGGCCGTTTTATTTAAAAGTTGGTCACTCACTATGTCTAATAACACTGGGTAAAATATAATATAATGCTTTTTATTAACAAATATTGGTTATTTTGAGGCCCCCAGTGATATGCATAGTAATTATTTTGAGATAGCAAACATTTTTTTTTTTATAATTTTTTTTTTTTAGATAATATTTACTTGTTTGATACTTTCAAACATTGTAATTATTCTTTGCAATGATTCAACTGAAAATATTACTATTAGCGAGGTAATAGCTAGTATTTTTGGTAATCTATCTAAACAATTTGTTGATGGTTTCACAAAATACGTCAATGGAGAGCTTTTGAATGAAGAGGAATCTAATATAGTGTTCAGACCATTGTTCCAATACAGGAAAGAAATGTTGAAGTTGAAATTGGAATCAGAAGAAAGACAACGTAGAAACCTAGTATGTACATAATATATTAAATTATTTTAATTGTTGAATTCCAAGTTGATTAAGACATAGAAAATTTAACATAGGGACAATTAGAAGTGTTGTAGTAACCTTTGCTCAAATTTAACAATGTGTGATTGGTGCATTTTGATAAATCTATAATAAATAATAAATTTAACAATTAATTATTTTTTCAGAGAGCTACAAAACGAGAAAAAAGGATCACGACTACCCAAAAAAATGTTTTGAGGTATTAGAAGATATTAAATAAAATCAATTAGTTGTAAATTGTAATATGTATGATATCTAGATATACAAAATAAATGTTATTAGTATGTATTTTATTTTTAATTCAATACAATAATATTATTGCTTAAGAACTTTAGATTTAAATGATTTATGAAGTAAAATTGATAAGAACTGAAAATATCTAGTTTAGTCATAACATATAAGTACAAAACTATTACGATATTGTTCCATTTTTACAAAATAATGGATCATACGGTTTTCCCAAGTGATAATGGTTTGTATAAAAGCATAAACATCTGAGATCTTTCTTTTAAATCAATTCAAGGAAGCAATGCAACAACATAATACATATACGTACATCATTTTGCATATTATAGGATTTATAATAAAACACATGAATATAATATAACAATATTAATTTATTTATAAATATAAATATAAAAATGCTATGACAATTATAACAATGTAGAAAAAAAAAACCAACCAATAAAATTTAAAAAAATAATAATAAGATCTTTAATGGAATTTCTGGAATGAATCTTCTGAATACCATTATCATTTTTCTTCATAAAAACCTTTCAGTCAGTGCCGGATTAAGTCATGCAGCGCGAGGCCTGTAGCAAATGTTATAAAGAGGCGTCGCTAGGAGGGGGTGACTCCTAGGGCAGAAATAGATAGTGCCCCCACCGGAAAAGTCAATAGGATTTATTTTTGTACATTAGGCGAGTGTCATCCCCTGTGAATTTTTTTCAACAGAGAAAATATCAGTGGGCTCTATTTTTTAAATAAATTGAACGGTTATTACCCCTTATCGACTTGACAATGACCAAAAAAAATCAATTGATTCAATTTATTAGACATTTAACCTTTTGGAAGCTTTAAATAACCAAAAAAAGGAGGTAACTGGGCTTTATTTTATTAACAAATGAGACGGGTGTTACCCAGGGCATTTAATGTGGGCAAATTTATAAAAATCGATTAAAAAAATCAAAGATCAGAACTTTAACAATCGATTTTTCGATTAAATCAAATCGAGATTGGAAACCCTAAAACAAAATTATTAATTACTGTAGATTTGGACGGTAGATGGTAAATCCAATAAAATATATCTTTTCCGAAAAGTCGCGGGGCCCCCATTCCTGCTACATGGTTAATACGGCACTGCTTTCAGTATAATTTTTGAAAATGTTATTTGACAAATTATGTTCAAGAAGATATCACGTAGAAATCAAGGCTAATATATTTCTGTTTCAATTAGCCTATTTGAAGTTGGTTCCTGCACAATCCTTTCCAAATGAAAATGAAATCAGTCTTGTACTCTTAACCGTTAAAATAATTAGATCAAAGGTTAAAAGTGTTGGGAACTTTTCTCTTCTGTACTATTTCCTGTCGGTATTTAAACAGTGGTCTAAAAACAATATTAGCCTCTGCACCTTCCATTGCATCTAAAACATCTTCAACAATTCCTGATTCTTCCTCACTTTGAATTTCTCTTTTACTTTCAGGATCTTCAACAATATCTTCTTCAATTTCTTCTTCGTCAATTTCTTCATCTTGATGATGTTCATCTGAATCAATCTCACCGATTGTTTCTGAAGCTTCGATGAATCCTTTGATCAACGGTCTTTTCGAATCCGTACTATTGCTATCACTTTCAATTGTTTTATTAGGAGATATGACCTTCACTTGTTCTGTAAGTTCTTTGATGACTCGATCTACTTCTCGTTTCTGATGTTCTGAATCAGTTTTGATAGCTACGCTTGGTAAACGTAACAATTCATCGATTAATTCCATGTCACTGGATTTGGTTGTTGATTCTTGACGGAGTCTAGTGACCTTTGTTATCGACACTTTGGGATGTGATTGTTGTTGAGGTTTGGAACTTAGATCAGGTATTGGGTTAGGTTCGGTTATGTCTTGTAGAGTTTGTTGATTTTGCTTGATATCTGGTGTTAATGTTTTTGAAGATTCTTCTGCAGGAATATCGACGGTTGGACGGCTTTTGCATACTTGGATGGCGATTGCAAAGAATGTGGTTAAGATTACGAGTTTCATCTGTAAAATACAAATGAATGAGTTAATTGTTAATGGATTTTAACTCTACTTTATCATAAAAAAGAGAAGAATATATATATTCTATTAAACTGGTAAAATAACCGCAACTAAGAAGTAACAATAACTTCTTACAGATTAAAATTTATAATTAACAAAAAAAATAAACGTTTAGTAAATTTTCACTACTTACTGCTGTATTCATGTTGAATAACGTCTGATTATTCCTCTTTCTTCACTTAATCCACAACAACCTCTGATCTTCAGATACAAGTGATTGCTGAAATCCCATTTTCGTATATTTATACCCCCAAATTATGACGATTACACCTTTTGTGTGAACTAGTTATGACGAGTAAATTTGAACGTGTGATGTTCTAATTGCTCTAATTATATTAGTCCAGGTTTTGACGTAGAAACCTTGATGACTAGGTATATGTATGTACATTTTATTGAAAGTGATCTGTACGAGATTTTTTTTAAATATGTATGTGGCAATTGTATTATAATTAATTATGTGTTAGGTGTGAGTAGTGTTTTGTTTTGATTATATTCATTTGTTTCTAGTAAATTAATTCCTGAAGAATACTGCATTACCACTTAAATCCATTGTCTTATGTTTTTTTAGCTGCAAACCCAATGGTTTCAGAAATTGTAAATTATTTCGATATGATTTTCTTAATGGTTTTTTTAATACTGCATAACCACTGCCTTGTCACTTAAATAGTGGTTCGTCTGAATTAGGCCTAATTGTAAGAAGTTCTAGAAGGATTTAAAATCTCGAGAAACTATAGAATATTTGTAATATAGGTATATTTTTTATTTATTTGTTATTTTAAAATAATATTACTAATTAACGGAAAAATATGCTTCAAAATCAACAGACTTAAATCAAAAATAATTACCATGGAATATTGAGCATTTTTTTGTTTCCAAAAATATACTTTATGATACGAAAAATTTGGTGACTCAGTTACGAGATTATAGGAGATGAAATGTAGGTATGTCTCACCTCATTTTGGATTTATAATTGACAGTCTAGCAGTGATTCTTAACCTTTTCGAAGTCTCGGAATACTTTTAATGGTAAAAAAAAATTTCGGAGCAGTGTCTTACTGAATCATTAAGGTCTTGAAACAAACAATAAAAATATAGTTAAAATACAATTTAAAATCGTAATGTAATCCCTATATATAAAAACATTAAAACCGTTGTATAAATGTAATTAGAGCTGACATAATTATTCAAATCTGTTCGATATAATACTATAAAACAAAAACAAACCGAAGTTTATGATCGAGATGACCTTTGGCCGTCAAATGCAATCGTGTTGAATCATATCTGTTTATTTTTCGCAACACGCACGTTATAATGGGCTGTGGAATGGATCCTGTTTGTTCAACATTAACCCAGGAGCAGTCGCGTCTCTCAACACATAGAGTAAAGTCGGTATATATATATAGAACACTATTCATGTTTTAGGTAAGAAAATTATGATAATATTATTTAGAATCAGCCCTTATCATTTCATTGGACAGAGAATTTAATTAATCTTTTAACGAGATCGAGCAGGTAATAATAGAATTCTTAAATTAAAACAAAATTAAAAAAAAAATCTGCTCGGTATTTTAAAACAAACATATTAAGTATTTTTTTTAGAACTGTTTTAATTTTTGTTTTAGGTAAATTGGTTATCCACTTTAGTACTAAAGTCATATTATCTTTGTTTCTAGTGAGATAGTTATATGTTCCAAATTATTCGCAATAAAAAAATCTGGGTTATTTTTTATAATTAAAATACATTCCATGATGTGTAAGTAGATTCGATGGTAATAACGAAAGGTGGACTCAATTAGTTTTAGGAAAATGAGCAACTCATTTATTTATGGAATAATCTAATTGTAGGAAAAAAATTTGGTAGGTTATAAAAACTTTTTTATTCAAATTATGATGATTATTTTTGAAACATTATAGAGCATGTCTACTGCTGGGTTAAACAAAACACGCTCAGTTATAGTGAGTGAGAAAATAAACAAACGAGAACTTCTGTGTATGTCCAGAATGTAAACAAAAACTTGTATTTAAGTGAAACTAAAAGTGCATACATAGGCTCAAAGTAATAATGCATGACATGGAAATGTATGTAGCAGACGAAATGTACCTATTTACACCAGATTGGACAATACGATAACTTTTAATCAGATGAGAAGGCAACTTGATGTTTTAAATACAAATTGTTGGGTATATATTTTTATTTTAACTGTAAATTTTTTTATTTTTCAGTATTACCAATGGTGCGTTATATAGTATAGACGTATAGAGAGGCCCCGACCTGGTCAGAAAAAAAATAAACACCTTTTTTAACGCTTGGAATAATTTTGAGGACGAAAACCTTTTTTTCCTAGGTTTTTTTATTATGAAAATTAGTCGAAGAGCAAAAAAGATCTTTACACATTATATGTATATATGTATAATGAGTAATAACATTTTTTTATATTTTGAAAATATCGATAATTTTTCAAAAAAATAAAGGGGGGGGGGCGAAAACTTATTTTTCCTGATCTCCCATCGTCAGTAATTAAATGAGTTAGTAACTTTGGGCGTTTTATATTTAAATCTAACCCAATACAAGTGGTTTTAAAATTTTAGCAATCTGCGAATATACAGGTGAAGCTAGTAAGTAGATGTATTTATAAAAATTAAGCTAACGCTATCTGCGGGGTATTAAATATAAATGGCAGCTCTCTTACAGGTGTAGTCAATGGTGTGCTATATATTTATATATATGTAAATGACGTGTAAGTATAAATCAGTGGTGATAGGTGTACATTAATGTATAGAATTTAAATTACTATACATGTTCTAAAATCCTGAACAAATTCATAACGATTTGACACGTCGCAGATAGTGTTAACTTTAATTTTTCTCTATAGAAAATTCGGACATATTTTTTATCGGTTCTCGATTTAAATCGTTGCTTCTGTTACTATAATACTAATGATTTGCTAATAAATGTGACGATTTTTCTAAGAAACCAATTTTAGTATTTTAACATGACGATAAGGAAACATACAACTGTAACTTCTTAAATATTGTGTACTTTAATAATTTTAACATCAAATTTAATAGTCAAAGTGCGACTTTATTTTGTATAAATATTGACAGATATTTTAGATATTCGATTACACGTGTCTATAAAATGCAATTAGTCTAGATATATATATATTTTTAATCTTGTGGTAAAAGTTTTTGTATATTTTATAAAGAAGACCTTCTTAAGGTACCAAATGAATGTTGATACAATACAATTGAGTATCTCATAAAGATAAGCTACTTGTGATTGACGGGTTTCTTTTTTGTAATTTTCATGAACTCATGTTACTAATAAAACAAGTAACTCTTTATTTAATCAACTTAATTACCAAAGTCCGCAAATATAGTTTGTTTTTTTTAAATTATAACCTTTTATTTTGTGTATATTTTTTCTCCAGTAATGGATAAAGTAAAACCATTAATGAGCACGCAGTGATGGACACTTGCTAATGATTATAAATGATAAGTACTACGATACAAAAGATATAAAAGAAATAATCGTCACATTTGAAACAATGTAAAGCAGTTGCTATGATAATATAATAATAAATAAATAAATTATACTAATAATTAGTTTAAAAATCCACCATTGTGACACCTATTGGCCGATTGTCATCAAATCACGCTGTAAGACAGTATATGTACATTAATATTCAGGAATGGTAGTAATCAAATATCAACAAATATTTTTAATTCAGTACATTTAATTAAGAAATAGTCATAACTGGGGTCATATCCAACACTGATGCCAGTACCTTATTTACTTTTATTTATATTGATAAAACTTTATACGAATTGTTAGTTAAAAATAATTGTATTTTATAAAAAAAAGAAACGTTTTTTTATACAATAAAATGTATTTGGATTCAGATGATTTGTTCTATATTAGCAATGTTTTTATATTATGTACCAGTAAAGTTAAATGAAACATTAAATTTTGGGCATCAAGGATTTTATAATTAGTAACGCTTAAGAAATAGATCACAAGGACAAATAAATGCAAGGATATTTTTGTATTTATATTTAAATAACAATTATAACGACATTCAAAAGTCAAAACTGTTAAATTTATCAATATAGGAAATTAACATCAACAAAATAAGTAATTTATAATAAATATAAAAATTTCAAAGATCAACCATTCTTTTTTCCAAAGCTTACTATGATAGATTTGAATTTAAATATTACACTAGCTGACGCCTCGACTAACAAACATACATTTTAGTTTTTCATGGCAACTGTGATTTTAATAAAATGCGTTGTATCTTTGATATGAGTTGTTTTATTATCGAAGATACGAGAAGCTTAGCGATCATTTTTTAAAGAGAAAACAAATTGTTCTCCGATTTCAAAATTTTCACTCAATATTTTCGTTTCAGGTCAAGACAAACACAAACCATGTAACATAATTTTTATTAAATGTCCATTTTGTAATAATAATATAAAGAACATTAGATATAAAAAATTGAATGAGTAATATTCACTTAATTATAATATATTTCTTCCACCAGGTTTTCTTGTTCAATATCTCATGGATACTGCACATATAAAAATTAAAATTTATACCGGGTGTCCTATTTTAATCTATTACCCCCCTTAATTTTTTTATCTATCAATTAAATCAAAAAATGTTTCAAAAAATAAATAATACAGTCAACCAGTAGCTCCGGAATAATTTTTTTCTGGGAGTGTTGGGGGGGGGGGGGATCGCAGTACGAATATCAAAAATTAAGCTGACCTAATTTTATTTGGTGTTCTTAAAATTCAAAATTGACTTAAATTTTCTTTAGCTTGATTAATATATTATTTAAAAAAAAAAAAATAGAAATACAATGAAACCTCGTCAGTACGTTTTAAAGGGAGTGGGGGAAAACACGTATGGAAGATATATCGGGACCTAAAAAAAATACTAAAGCAAATATACCAACGAGATTTTTATAATTGCACATCGCTTCAAACCTTCCCTAAAAAAGCATTGAATTGGGGGGGGGGGGGGGGGGCAACCCGCCTTTCCGGCTCCGGCGCGACTGCAGTCAACAAATAAAACAGTCGTAAGCTAGTTATTACCAGGTCCAAAATATCGGCTATAATCAGGGTAGTAGCCAGTCAACTTATAATGTTCAGTGACATTTGGTTGTTCTTGTGGCAATTGTATGGATCCTTCTTTAGGTTCCACAACGCCATCATCATTATCTAGAATCGGTGCAGCGATTGCAATGGCCATGATTGAGAGCAAAATCTGCGAAGATCATAATTTAATAATAAATTTAAATTTTACAAATTATTTAGTCTAAATATTCACTTATGCTATAATGTTTAATTTCAATTTTTTTAAGAGTAATTTTTTTTATAGAAGATGATAGTTTATTATATATAGTTATTATGTAGTTATACACTTCTTTATACACAACTGTTAATTTTGTTTGTATTTGATCTAAATCTTGATTTCTAGTTGAGTAATTATGCGTAAAATTTTTTAAACGTTTTTATGATAGTTTTTAGCGAAAATTAAACATTCGTATATGTATAGATCTGTAATTGTTAAAGTTTTTAGATTTTTAAATAGAGTTTTACATGACTTGGTTGATTTTGTTTTGCATATAAAACTAAGACATCGTTTGAGTATTAGATTAATTAATTTCTCTAAATAGAAAATAAAAACTATTTTCTAGGAATTGTTACTACTGACAGAATATAAACCAGTGATGGTCAAACTTAATGGAGTTACTTTAGAAATTTAAATTATCTAGTGAGCTACATAGTATACTATTTTTTGTTATTTTCAATATTAAATTAAAAATTCTTAGAACGTGTTAAATACCAATTTTAGCCCTTTTATAAAGAGAATATTTCTCTCTATTCAATTATTTCATTTAAATATTTTAATCGAAACATTAAAAATATGAATAATTGCTTTTTACTTACAATAAAAACTTTTCCACTCATATTTAAACAATAATTACTCTAATTACTTGCAAATTAAGATCTGATGCTGTTGACAAAATAAATTCATCTTTATATATACGGAAAGGCAATTGTTATCTTTAAAAAATGATTGACTTTGCATATAATCATTCATTCTCAGCACATTTTCTTAGATAAACAGAAATTTCTAATTAATTAAAACTTAAAAATACTAATTTGATCGAATAGAGGTTCGTGGGGCCGTAAAAATTATTTAAAAAAACAGCCAAGTGCATGTTGGGTACGCACTTGATAGGGTTCCGTAGTCATTCTCACTACGATTTATAAAAAAAGTTATTTCGAAAATTTTTTTGTTCGTTATAATTTTCATTGGAAGAACTAATTAAAAGTTTTTTTAAGATTTTTTGAATTTATAGTTTAGAAATTAGAAGGGGGGCGCTCTAATAATGACATTTAAAAGCATCCCACTCAAGGGGGTAAGTGGAAAAATGTAAGTACACTTTTCAGTCTATGGGAGGAGAGTCCAAAAAAGTTTTGACAGTAATTTTTATAGAAAGTACTAATTAAAATCTACATTCTCGAATTTTTAAGAAAAATTTAACAATTATTTTCGACTGTTTCTTTTATAAAATTATTTGTTTTGTTTTTGAATTTTGAATAACACATTCTTCAATATTACTTAACTTGGGCATTGCAATCAACTAAATTTGATTTTTTTATATATAGGAGTTTGATAATAACAATATATAAATAAACTATAAAATTTGTTTATTAATTTAAAACTTTTAGTACACATACATTTTAAAAATACAAATATCATCTAAAAACTCTACATTTTATTATTTTACATAATAAATATTCCATTTAAAAATATTCTTACAATTATTTTCTCAGTCCAAATACTCTCATCCCCACAGTTTACCAGTAATGTCCACCCCATCCTCCGTAATAATAGGGGTATCTCCATCTATATCCCCCATAGTAGCTTCTGTAGTAGGGTCTGTAGTACCCCCATCCCCAATAACTGGCATCGGTTTTCAGGTCGTCTTTTTCACCTCCTTGTGGTGGTTGAGGTCCTTCTTGGTCTTCAGGTAATGGAATGTGAGGGTACACCTGTTCCATAACGTCTGCATTAGGGGTTGGTTGGGGGTCTTTTTCCTCGCCTTGTGGTTTGGGTAATGGAGGTAATGGAATGTGGGGGTGTATAAGTAATTGTTCTATACCAGGGGGTGCTTTCCGGTCGTCAGTGGAGATAGGAACTGCTTGGGGGACGACTTCTTTTTGGTCTTCTTGATCAACTGGAGCGGCGAATGTTAAAGCCACGATTGAAAATAACACCTGAAAAACAAATTATTATTTTTACTTGATTTTGTCTAAAGTATTTTTTTCCTTAATCTCGAGATGTATAAAGAAGTTTGAAAGCGTTTTTTGGCACCAGTCTTGGATCATACCCCAGTGTTGGATTCTTGTTTATTTAAATGTACTAAATAAGAAATAATTGTTGATACTTGATTACTGTCATTACTGAATTATAATATATAGACACTTGACTGTAAAACAGCTTAATTTGATGACAACTGGCCAATGGGTTTTAAAATGGTGGACATATAATTATTAGTGTAATATATTTATTAATTATTATATTATCATAGAATCTGCTATAGGTACATTGTTTCAAAATTTATGATTCTTTATTTTATAACTTTTTGGTTGTAGTACATATTATTTTTTAATCATTAGCATGTGTCCACTGGGGAAAAAAACATAAACAATTAAAAGGTTATTTAAAAAAAAACTATATTTGCGGACTTTGGTAATTAAATTGATTTAATAAAGAGGTACTTGTTTTATTATTAATATAAGTTCATAAGAATTACAAAAAAGAAACCAATTAATCCCAAAAACAGTATATCTTGCTCTTAAAGGGGCCAAGACTGGTACCAGTACCTTATATCATTAAGATAAAAATATAATCTTATAATAATAATAAATTATAAATATAGCACAAATATTTTTGCATTTTTTTCTTGAGTTAATGTATCTAATAATGTATTATTAAAGGAATGATAATTTTTACTATCCAAATCTCTACACAGGGGTAGCTGAATTGTGAATATTAAAGAGATTAAATGAGTTGAGAAATATTGTATTTAAAATTATACATATTTATGATAAATGTTGCTAAATTTTTCGTAACAATTGAATAAAAGAATTAATCTTCAAATTATTTCTGCTTATTTCCAATGTAATTGTAAATATTTTTTCGCATTATAATTAAATTAGGATTTAAAACAGCTATGTATCGATTTTGTTTAAAAAAAAAAAACAATGAAATTATATTACAACAATGTAGCTATGCTTATTTTATTATAACTGATACTAAAACAACAATATAAATTTAAAAATGATCAAATTCAACAATCAAAAAATGTCAACAATCAAAAATATTACTTACAATCAATTGTTTCGCAACCATGTTTAAGCCAGTGACAATGCTTCTTCTTGAGTAGGTATTCCAATTGTTCTAATGAACCACAGATGAAAATGTGATGCAGTCCACAGAAACTGACCGGCTTATAAATACACCAGGTCCAGTAGGCTGTTGACCGTACTTACGTTCAAGGTTAAACAGGACTCAATAGATTCTAAATTCTTTTTCAGAAAACCCCTCCCAACTTGTGTCTGCATATAATTTTATGTACTATTTTTAGTAATAAAAAATTATCCCTCCTCGACGAATATAAAACGTGTCTTAAGATTGTTGTGATGTTTGTCATTTTTATTTTATTTATTCTATGAAATGTGTTTTATATACTACATGTTTTTTATATTATTTTTTCTTATGTGCTGTATGGGAAAATAATGAAAATAATAACAAATATTTTCATTGTTATATTCAGTGGCGTCGCCACGGGAGGGAGGGGGAGTGACACTTTGATTACCGCCGCTTAAAAAAATAGGTTTTATTTTTTACACATTAGGCAGGTGCCACCCCTGTGATTTTTTAAAGACAGAAAAAATATATATATTTTTTTGATAAATTGGATGGTTATCACACCTCTTATAGACTTTCAATGACCAAACATTATTGGGTCCTATTTCCCGTTTAAACAGTGGTGAAGCGTCCATGAAGGCAGGGGAAGCGGTGCTTCCCTTACTTTAATATTAATTTACACGCTCAATTATAAAACTATAATACATTTACGTCTTATTTTCTTGTATTTTAGTCGATATTTGTATGACGAGTTGAAGTTCACTGTCGGAAATTTCACTAAAAAATTTCGAATTTTTTATTTCATTAAAAGTATGTTTATTGTATAGAAAATGACGTGAAAAGTTGTTTGTTTCAAACCGCAGGTCTGTATCTCAAACCGTTCTCGAGATATAGCCTCTCAAAGTTTTAGTTTTTTCAAAATTTTGGAAAAAAAAGGCCATAACTTTTGAACGCGTGGTCGGAATTAATTTTAGTTGACGGATTTGGAATCAGCGTGTTAAAATCTATATAATGACATATATAATACCTTAAAACTCGGAAAAAAAAATTTCGCGAAAAATCGAAAAAATTCAAAGGGGTATACCTTAAAAAAATGTCGATTTTTGGCCAAATTTTTTTTGTCGGATTTTAAAGTATTATACATGTCATTATATAGATTTTGACACGCTGATTTCAAATCCGTCAACTAAAATCAATTCCGACCACGCGTTCAAAAGTTATGGCCTTTTTTCTCCAAAAATTTGAAAAAACTAAAACTTTGAGAGGTTATATCTCGAGAACGGTTTGAGATACAGACCTGCGGTTTGAAAATTTCAAATTTTTACGTCATTTTCTATACAATAAACATACTTTTAACGAAATCAAAAAGTCTAAATTTTTTAGTGAAATTTCCTGCAGTGAACTTCAACTCGTCATACAAATATCGACTTAAATACAAAAAAATAAAACGTAGAATTAAGAATTTATTTTAAAAAGTAAAAGCTTGAACTTAATGTATTTCTTAACTATTTTTTTTTGTTAATAGGAGGGGGAGGATTGACAAAATATGCTTCCCTTATTAAAAATTTCACGCCTCGCCACTGCATTTAAATATTTTTTTTCGATTACACAGTAACTAGAAAATATACAAACGACTCAGGGGAAGAAAATTTTCAGTACCTAATTAAATATTAGTTTCTAGAGTAGCAACCATTTTTAAGGTTCCGTAGAAAACTAGGAACCCTTATAATATATAATATCTGTTTGTATGCTATATATTTGCGTTCAAAGTCGTCATCAAAGCGTTTCTCCTCTGAATTTTCTAAATTATCGATATAAAAAAATTGTAATATTTTTTATAAATCGTATTATAGAACCCTATCATGTGCGTGCCCAACACGCACTTGGCCGTTTTATTCAATTTGAAGACCGACATATATCTCTATAGTGAAGACTATTCATTGTTGAAAAAAAAAATTACTACGCAGCCCTGTAAAATTATGATTTGAACTTGATTAAGGAAAAACTTCATCTTCTTGGAAAGTGTCGTAATGGATGCTCTTCTTTGAATTGGTATCTATGCATGTAAACTATTTTCAGAATAATAGGAAATAAGGAAAAAAGTTCCGATGTAAACAAAAATTGCGCAGTGTAATATTGACGTATTTTCAACTGACAAATATAATACATTAAAAATAAATATAATATAAGAAGATGGGTACCTATATAAAAACAAATATGTATAAAATTATAAATTTAAAATATAAAATTAATCCACATAAAAATTACTCGTTTTTTTTTTAAATGTAAATCTTCAATTTATTGCTTTCCTCAAAAACCTGTTCAGCATTCAAGAAACTAATAAAATGAATGATAAGTTAAATGGAATAAAATTTAATAAGGAATTTAGAATTCAAATAAAATCTAGAAAAAAATGTAAAAAAAACTTTAAATAAATTCTTTAAAACATACATTAAGTATACCTATTTTATAATGCATACATTTTACAAATTTTGAACTTTTACTGTTTCATTACATACTTATTCTCATGGTAATAATATAATACAATTTAAAACAATAATTATTTATTTAAAAAAGAAATAGTTTATAAGTTTAAAAAAATATAATACTACACGCATCTTGACAAAAAATGTTTTATCCCATTTTTTTTTAATCGACGCCAATGAACATCGCATTGCCTTTATTCATACGTATGTATTTTTTTTGTAAACAGGTAAAAAAATATGAACTTCAATAATCATTAAAATATGGATGCAAATAGTTTTAGTTGAAAACAAAATTTCAGAATTGTAATGAATAAATTTTACTTTAAATTGTTATAAAAGTTTTTATTAGCACATAAAGGTTTTAATTTGTATAATATTGTCTTAAATTATTGTTTTGTTAAAATATGTGTCGGAAAAATAAAATTGTATTTCGATATTTTTTTAATATAACAAATAACAATGAAATTGGGGTACGTTGTTTATTTGTTAATTTAAGTACTGATTACCAAAGTAATAAGTACATTTTATAAAATAAATACCTAATTTATAATATACTAAAATACCTATAATTGTCTTCAGAATAACATAGATGCCAGACTAATAGGTGAAAAAACATCTGCCAATAATTATTGAACAATTTAAATACATAAAAACCGATAAAGTGCTCTGATAAATTGCCTGGCATTGGTGAAATATTTAATTTTTCTCTAAGACCCAATCATCTAACTAAGTTTCATTAATATCGGTTCAGTGGTTCATGAGTTATGCGTGTGATGAGGATTCAAAGAACAGACACACACAGACAGATAGACACAGAACGAAAAGTGTTTGTCTTAACCTGAAACGAAAAGATTAATTTAAAATTTTGAAATCGGAGAATATTTTTTTTGTTTCATTTTAAAACGATCACAAAGCTTCTCGTATCTTCGATATTGCGAGGAAACAATGTGTTCTGTCTTATCTCGTGTCTTTACTAACTAATGTGATATTTAAATAACAAGTTTGTTTTTATTTTATTTTTAAATAAATGTAAATAGTAGTAAATACAAATATTAAAATAAAAAATATTTACTTATGTATATCTTCTACATGCATTCAAATCACTAGGTTATTAAATAAGGCACATTAATGTAACAGCGACTTGTGACTGACAATCAATGTATTGCAAATACAGTAGGTAATGTAGTATTTAGTATTTATACAATATTTTATTATTGTTATTCGATCATAACATAGGTATTCAAAAAGACGAAAATTGGTCCAAAATAATTTTTTTTATATTTTTTTGTTGTTTTAGAGTTAAACAGCATCTACAACCAGATAGGCAGAAACATATAATAGATAGGTATCATAGCAAAAATAGCCAGAATGGAATGTACCTATAGGTATATAAGAAAGTAAAAATAGAACCGACGAAATGCTGATAAAGCAAAATTCAAATAGACATCAGATAATAACTTCATGATATAAAGTTTACAATTCGAATTTGTTTTATTTTATTTAAAGAATGAAAATAATATTGTCCATTTTGGATATTGTATTTCTACTATATAGGTATGCACGTTTTTATATTCAGAAATATTTTTCAGTCATCTATATCACAATATAGCACAGTATTGAGCAAATGGCTAAAAAACTAGATAGGTAACAAAAATTAATGACATTTAGGTAGATGCTTAAATTACTTATCTTATATTCAGACTTGAAGTTTTAATATATTATTTCGACAGTATATCTATAAATTATAATAATATCAAAAATTATACACTAAATACTTTTGATTTCGAAATATAAGCGAATGCATTTACGGGGAATTTATTTCGAAATCAAAAGTTTTTTACTTTTATATAATAATATACATTTTCAATAGAAAGTATCGATTCTGAATATCCCTTAATACGGACTTGCCCAATTCAATTATCATATAAGTATAGTCTAAACTAATTCTAGGGTTTTAGGCTTTCAAACATCATATCCCATCAAAAGTCAAGTCGAAACAAACAGACAAAGAGACAGACAGACAAAAATTTAAAAACAACGTATACATACAGATTATTAGGTTTCAAAATTTAAATAAAAAAAGGCTTTTTAAGTTTTGCCATATTTTAAATGCTTAATGACTTGTAACCAGTTCTTTGTAAATATATTATTACAGCTATTAATTTGTTTTATTTTCAATTTTGAATTTTGTAAATAATAGTTTTAAAACCATTTATTTTTTATCCACACACAGTGGCGCACCAGCCAGAGCCCCTCGATGAAAAGGGGCCCTGTATCGAGTATAAAGGGGGCGTCTTGCGTTATACAGTTCCGCCAAGAGAATTTTTTTCTTCATAATGGAAGCGAAAAAAAGGTATGTCTATAAATACATAAATAATTTTTTGTTGTAATATTACAGTTAAGTATTCGACAGTTTAATCATTTATGATAAGGAAAAAGTTGAAATATTTGACAAACATACGAATGTACCTATATCTAATTTAATTGTCATACTTGCGTCATAATAGTTTAATTTTTTTCCTCATAAGATTTACCGTTTTCGCATTTTTATATTGAGGAAACATTTTTATGTGTGTATCACAAATTATATTTAAAATATCGTTTTTGCATTATTAGTTTTCGACGAGGTCAGGAAACCCTACCCCCTTCCTCTTCTTCCACGCATACAACATTAACACGACGATTAGAAATAAAATTTTAATAAACAGATTCAGTATTTAAAAATTCAAAGAAGAAATCAAGTTTTGAGACTTTTTAGTATACCTAGTGATAAACTATTTTCTTTATTTTAGTTGTTACTTTATTAAAGTATATGTATAATATTCATGACCCCAAATCCTATCGGGGCCTCCGGGTCCCAATTTTCGACGGGCCTCTTTTTGCTATATGAACCCTAAAAACACGTTGACTTGTCGCGCTGGGCCCCCAAGCTAGAGCCCTATCAGCCCCCCCCCTTGTGGGGGCCATGATAATATTTATAATTATTGTCAATTAAAAATACTATTTAGTTAATTAATTGTTTATTACTCATAAATATGCAAATAAAATAACTTAATAAAAAATATAGAATTCTTACAGTTTATTGTAAGTTGTTATGATTGTAAATTGCATTAGTCACAATGTGAGTATTTACAAATAAAAACAGTGAAATGTGGTATATCTTCAGTGTCATTTTCAGACGTCATTATCACTGCCATTGCCAATCTCGTTGACACTAAGGTGTGGATTAGGTAATCACACTATTAAAAATCATTATAGTTTTAGTGCAGGATGACAATGTAAAATTATATACAGTCTTATTAAACTATGAATAAAAAATGGGTATGACTGTGTCGGGATGCACAGTCGAAGGATTGACGTGAATATGTGAAAGTTGGGATAAATAATACTAAGATTAATGGATTGATACATCTTTAATTTTTTTGTTTGAATATTTGTAAAATGGAAACAACATGTTACCGTAATCCTAGCTTATTCAATTTAAAAAACGCGAAAATACAAAATTTACATTTTATTTTTTTATTCAATTTAACAACGTTAGGACGTAGAGAATATATTCTAATATTCTGTTATTTTTGCTTCCTCGCAATATCGAAGATACAAGAAGCTATGTGATCGTTTCAGATTGAGACAAAAAAAATGTTCTCCGATTTCAAAATTTTAAATTGATTTATCCGTTTCACGTCAAGACAAACACTTTTCGTTCCGTGTCTGTCTGTCTGTCCGTGTGTCCGTGTGTCCCCTGAATCCTTGTCACACGCATAATTTTCAGTTCATTTGATTAATATCGTGGACATACAAAATTTAATTTTGTTGTTGTTGTTTTTGTATAATATCAAATTTTTCACCCATTAAAACTGGTTAAATGTTTTGATTTTTACTTGTACCTCGTAGATATAATCTAGATATATAATTTGAAACCAAAACCTGCTCTAAGTGTCGAGATATACTGATTATAAATTTACGCTAGTGCACAAAACTGATCTCTGCACGTTACATCAAGTTTCTGAATTGCCCACTCAGAAACTCTAGAGCAAGCTTGTCCAACTCGAGGATCCCTGGTGCGGCCAGCGAGGATAATTAAAAAAAAAATTATAATAATAAATTTACATTGAAATTAGTACTAAAAAAAAGGTCCTCAGTTTTTTATATTCTGGTCTGCGGCCCTTAGTAAATTAAATAAAATAAAATTTCTGCTATGCGGCCCAGAAGGTTCAAAAGGTTGGACACCTATGCTCTAGATTCTAAAGAGTATACTCTAGACTAGACGTTATTCACGTCAAAAAAAAATTAATCATTCTTCATTCAATTTATTTTTGCAACAATAGGTAGGTATACTAGAAATGAAATTGGTAGGTTCTTCTAAATTTATTTTTATTCTTATATTTATTTACATCAATTGATTTCTTATTAACTGCCTGTTTGGCGAAATCGCGATATTTTTAGAATTACTTATAGGCATAATAAGTGCGTCCCATGATCATCTGTCATATTTATTATATCAATAAATATTATCGTGACAGTTTTCCTGGTTTGTTGACTCATGATATTTGACCTTGCAAAATAGCGGAGTCACTTATTTCAGAGGAAGCACATTATGACGTCTGTATTTCCCCTTAAAATTGGCGAATTGCAAACAATACCAACTAGGTATTCAGAATTTATTTGTTCTTAATTATCATCAGCACATATTTGTTTTAATTATTCATGTTAAATGTCTTCAGTAAGTAGAGGCTCTGGAGCCCTGGAGCAGCAAGTGACTGAGGGGCCCTCATTATATGCAAAATATTAAAAATTGAAGACTTTTTTTTATTTCATTGTTACCTCAATTTTACGTTTGTTACTATTTTTTTGTTTCATTCCAACACCAATTTTTACGCTGCTGCGGGGATCCCCTATCAGGGCCGGCCGAACGGCCAGGCGACCCAGGCGACAGCCTGGGGCGCTAATTTCGTGGGGGCGCCAATTATTTTAAACTTTTTTTCTACGTTCTGTTCTAGGGCGCCAAATTTAAGCTATATATATTTTTTGAATAATAGTTTTGATTTTTTCTGCAAAATAATTCATTTTACTTAATAAAATGCTTAATATCAAAAATAAATTATTTATTAAACATTTTTTTACAAAACTTGAAAAGCACAGTGCCAAATCTGTGGGTGGCTTTGCTAATTCTTGTAACAATTCCGGTTAGTGTAGCTAGTGGTGAAAGAAGTTTTAGTAAATTAAAATAATTCATAAAAACTTATTTGCAATCGGCTATGATAGAAGATAGGTTGAATAATTTGGCTATTCTTTCAATTGAAAATAAGGTTGTAGCAAATCTCAATTTTGAGACAGCAATCGATAATTTTGCAGATATGAAAGCCAGGAAGAAATCTTTTATATAATTTTAGTTATATTATATATTATTTATCAATTATATGTTATATTATATTATTATATTACACTAATGAATTAATAACAAGATAATTTTCTCACGCTTTTTTTTTTTTTTGTGCGGATAATTTTTAATGATCGTCACTGTGGCGGTGGAAAGGGGGAAGGGCGTCAAAAAAAATCTCGCCTGGGGCGCCAGAATCGCAAAGGCCGGCTCTGGTAAAAAATATTGTACATTTTTGCTAATAGATACCTCTGAAAACATTGTTCACGAATGTTAACAAGATGCAATTAAGGGTTAAGAGCATCACGCACTTAAAGACCTTCGCGTGCTACTTCCCTTTTTAAAAACAAGTTAAAACTAAAAAAACAAATTAAAACTCATACGCTAACAAAGAAGTAAATTGAATAGTTAATATCTCAGCTTGGCGCGATCGAAGAGACTCCAGTTTTTTTTAAAATGTAGCTTACACTATTATCTTTAAGAGCATCACGCACTTAAAGACCTTCGCGTGCTCCTTCATTTTTTAAAAACAAGTTAAAACTAAAAAAACAAATTAAAACTCATACGCTAACAAAGAAGTAAATTGAATAGTTAATATCTCAGCTTGGCGCGATCGAAGAGACTCCAGTTTTTTTTTTTAAATGTAGCTTACACTATTATCTTTAAGAGCATCACGCACTTAAAGACCTTCGCGTGCTCCTTCCCTTTTTAAAAATAAGTTAAAACTAAAAAAACAAATTAAAACTCATACGCTAACAAAGAAGTAAATTGAATAGTTAATATCTCAGCTTGGCGCGATCGAAGAGACTCCAGTTTTTTTTAAAAATGTAGCTTACACTATTATCTTTAAGAGCATCACGCACTTAAAGACCTTCGCGTGCTCCTTCCCTTTTTAAAAACAAGTTAAAACTAAAAAAACAAATTAAAACTCATACGCTAACAAAGAAGTAAATTGAATAGTTAAAATCTCAGCTTGGCGCGATCGAAGAGACTCAAGTTTTTTTTTAAAATGTAGCTTACACTATTATCTTTAAGAGCATCACGCACTTAAAGACCTTCGCGTGCTCCTTCCCTTTTTAAAAACAAGTTAAAACTAAAAAAACAAATTAAAACTCATACGCTAACAAAGAAGTAAATTGAATAGTTAATATCTCAGCTTGGCGCGATCGAAGAGACTCCAGTTTTTTTTTAAAATGTAGCTTACACTATTATCTTTAAGAGCATCACGCACTTAAAGACCTTCGCGTGCTCCTTCCCTTTTTAAAAACAAGTTAAAACTAAAAAAACAAATTAAAACTCATACGCTAACAAAGAAGTAAATTGAATAGTTAATATCTCAGCTTGGCGCGATCGAAGAGACTCCAGTTTTTTTTTAAAAAGTAGCTTACACTATTATCTTTAAGAGCATCACGCACTTAAAGACCTTCGCGTGTTCCTTCCCTTTTTAAAAACAAGTTAAAACTAAAAAAACAAATTAAAACTCATACGCTTACAAAGAAGTAAATTGAATAGTTAATATCTCAGCTTGGCGCGATCGAAGAGACTCCAGTTTTTTTTTTAAATGTAGCTTACACTATTATCTTTAAGAGCATCACGCACTTAAAGACCTTCGCGTGCTCCTTCCCTTTTTAAAAACAAGTTAAGACTAAAAAAACAAATTAAAACTCATACGCTAACAAAGAAGTAAATTGAATAGTTAATATTTCAGCTTGGCGCGATCGAAGAGACTCCAGTTTTTTTTTAAATGTAGCTTACACTATTATCTTTAAGAGCATCACGCACTTAAAGACCTTCGCGTGCTCCTTCCCTTTTTAAAAACAAGTTAAAACTAAAAAAACAAATTAAAACTCATACGCTAACAAAGAAGTAAATTGAATAGTTAATATCTCAGCTTGGCGCGATCGAAGAGACTCCAGTTTTTTTTTAAAATGTAGCTTACACTATTATCTTTAAGAGCATCACGCACTTAAAGACCTTCGCGTGCTCCTTCCCTTTTTAAAAACAAGTTAAAACTAAAAAAACAAATTAAAACTCATACGCTAACAAAGAAGTAAATTGAATAGTTAATATCTCAGCTTGGCGCGATCGAAGAGACTCCAGTTTTTTTTTAAAAAGTAGCTTACACTATTATCTTTAAGAGCATCACGCACTTAAAGACCTTCGCGTGTTCCTTCCCTTTTTAAAAACAAGTTAAAACTAAAAAAACAAATTAAAACTCATACGCTTACAAAGAAGTAAATTGAATAGTTAATATCTCAGCTTGGCGCGATCGAAGAGACTCCAGTTTTTTTTTTAAATGTAGCTTACACTATTATCTTTAAGAGCATCACGCACTTAAAGACCTTCGCGTGCTCCTTCCCTTTTTAAAAACAAGTTAAGACTAAAAAAACAAATTAAAACTCATACGCTAACAAAGAAGTAAATTGAATAGTTAATATTTCAGCTTGGCGCGATCGAAGAGACTCCAGTTTTTTTTTAAATGTAGCTTACACTATTATCTTTAAGAGCATCACGCACTTAAAGACCTTCGCGTGCTCCTTCCCTTTTTAAAAACAAGTTAAAACTAAAAAAACAAATTAAAACTCATACGCTAACAAAGAAGTAAATTGAATAGTTAATATCTCAGCTTGGCGCGATCGAAGAGACTCCAGTTTTTTTTTAAAATGTAGCTTACACTATTATCTTTAAGAGCATCACGCACTTAAAGACCTTCGCGTGCTCCTTCCCTTTTTAAAAACAAGTTAAAACTAAAAAAACAAATTAAAACTCATACGCTAACAAAGAAGTAAATTGAATAGTTAATATCTCAGCTTGGCGCGATCGAAGAGACTCCAGTTTTTTTTAAAAATGTAGCTTACACTATTATCTTTAAGAGCATCACGCACTTAAAGACCTTCGCGTGCTCCTTCCCTTTTTAAAAACAAGTTAAAACTAAAAAAACAAATTAAAACTCATACGCTAACAAAGAAGTAAATTGAATAGTTAATATCTCAGCTTGGCGCGATCGAAGAGACTCCAGTTTTTTTTTTAAATGTAGCTTACACTATTATCTTTAAGAGCATCACGCACTTAAAGACCTTCGCGTGCTCCTTCATTTTTTAAAAACAAGTTAAAACTAAAAAAACAAATTAAAACTCATACGCTAACAAAGAAGTAAATTGAATAGTTAATATCTCAGCTTGGCGCGATCGAAGAGACTCCAGTTTTTTTTTTAAATGTAGCTTACACTATTATCTTTAAGAGCATCACGCACTTAAAGACCTTCGCGTGCTCCTTCCCTTTTTAAAAACAAGTTAAAACTAAAAAAAACAAATTAAAACTCATACGCTAACAAAGAAGTAAATTGAATAGTTAATATCTCAGCTTGGCGCGATCGAAGAGACTCCAGTTTTTTTTTAAAATGTAGCTTACACTATTATCTTTAAGAGCATCACGCACTTAAAGACCTTCGCGTGCTCCTTCCCTTTTTAAAAACAAGTTAAAACTAAAAAAACAAATTAAAACTCATACGCTAACAAAGAAGTAAATTGAATAGTTAATATCTCAGCTTGGCGCGATCGAAGAGACTCCAGTTTTTTTTTAAAATGTAGCTTACACTATTATCTTTAAGAGCATCACGCACTTAAAGACCTTCGCGTGCTCCTTCCCTTTTTAAAAACAAGTTAAAACTAAAAAAACAAATTAAAACTCATACGCTAACAAAGAAGTAAATTGAATAGTTAATATCTCAGCTTGGCGCGATCGAAGAGACTCCAGTTTTTTTTTTAAATGTAGCTTACACTATTATCTTTAAGAGCATCACGCACTTAAAGACCTTCGCGTGTTCCTTCCCTTTTTAAAAACAAGTTAAAACTAAAAAAACAAATTAAAACTCATACGCTAACAAAGAAGTAAATTGAATAGTTAATATCTCAGCTTGGCGCGATCGAAGAGACTCCAGTTTTTTTTTTAAATGTAGCTTACACTATTATCTTTAAGAGCATCACGCACTTAAAGACCTTCGCGTGCTCCTTCCCTTTTTAAAAACAAGTTAAAACTAAAAAAACAAATTAAAACTCATACGCTAACAAAGAAGTAAATTGAATAGTTAATATCTCAGCTTGGCGCGATCGAGGAGACTCCAGTTTTTTTTTTAAAATGTAGCTTACACTATTATCTTTAACCCTTAATTGCATGATTTTTTTTATTTTAACGAAATATTAATTTTTTGAAGCAGAAGTAGGCTAGATTTAAGGGAAAAATAGTAAAAAAAATCTTTTTTTGAAAATAAAAGTTTATTTCATTTTTTTGACTTTGTAAACAAATGTTAACGTCATGCAATTTTATTATAATTCAAATGGTTCATAACAGAGGAGAAATATCTGCCATGAGTGTCATGGGACTTTCTTATACGTAGTACAGAGATTAAACAGTGTGCTTGTTTGCCATAAAAAAATCTCGCCTGGGGCGCCAGAATCGCAAAGGCCGGCTCTGTCCCCTATACTCGAAAACCCGGGGCACTGCCCTGGTGGTAGTTAGTAGTTACGGCCCTGGGTGTAAGAACAGAAAAAAAATAATCGGTATAGGTAAAATAGAGATTTAAAACCAGAAGGACCAGAAGTGTTAAAAATTAATTTGTTTTGATTGTTGCATTTTAAATTTTCCTATTACGTATTTCGTTATTATCTATGTGTGCAATCTTCCTAATCCATGGTAGTTTTTAACATGGCTGTGGTTGTCATTTGACAGATGAATAAAGAAAATCTAATAAATGGGATTATTGTCAAAATATCCAATGTCTGGAAATGATCAATGGCTATATTTGAGCAACAAACAGTGCATAAAGTTACGTTAGATGATACAGAAACGATCAAATGCGTTATAGAGAACAGTCAAAATATTAATGGATATACTGTAAGCTAATTTACATATGACGTTATAGAAATTATTTAACTTATTATTACGGTTTTTCACGTTTTGTAGGAATACATAGTTAGAGTACAAAGAGGTCCTTTAAGAGAGCATTCCTGGTGTGTTTATAGAAGGTACAATGACTTCGTTCATCTTCACAGTTCTTTGCAAACATCCGGCTTACAATTGCCGTTTCCACCAAAGAAGTTTATTGGTAACATGAGCCGTAATTTTATTGCCGAAAGGTTGACTGCTTTACAAAGTTATCTAAATATTGTAATGATGAATCCAATCTTAGCTTCTTCTTTAGCTACTAAGAAATTTATCGATCCTGATAATTATTCTGTGCCATTCCAAGGTATTTAAAATGTTTCATTATTTACTTTAATTATATGATTCAAATGATCATACTTATTTTAGAAGTGGCACTTCAGCATGTATCGTTGGCTCTTCGGAGCGAAATTGGTTGGGAAGTAGTAACGCCTTTATTTGAAATTGGCTGGAGGTTAAGGAAACATTATTTCCAAATTAGAAATCGTGCAAATCTTAAAGAAGAGTTGTTTGCAAGCTGGGAGGAATTTGGTCCTGATAAATATCTTGAAAACAAAGATATACAAATTGTGATGAAAAGTTTTACTCAACTGAAGGTATTATATTATTTTTATTATAAAAAAAAATTTAATATCATATTACAAAAATTAATATTTTTACAGCACCCATATATTCAACCAGTTGAATTATGTCTATGCACTGAAACAGGAGGTTTAGCAGTGAGACAATCATTGAAGAACGGTACACTGCGTGATATTCTGTGTAATGCGAAACCCAGACAGTCTTTCTTAAAGAAATACGGCAATCCCAAAGGCCATAGACCTTTGACAGACGTACAAGTAGCGTCTTATGGCCGACAAATATTAGAAGCTTTACAGTTTTTACATGATAAATTAATACCGTATGGTAAGTTATATTTATTTCCAACAATTGTAAAATATTATTTTGAAAAAAAATTTGTTTTAGGTCACTTACATACTGGAAATATTGCAATAGAAGGTGATTGTGCTCGTCTATTGGACATAGAAAATGGTATACTTGGCGTTCCGTCATTTTACAGACCATACTTTGTTCAACACAAAAGGATATCTACGTTAGAAGCTATTGATGTTTACAGTTTCGGACACATACTGTATGAAATGATATTTGGCAAGCCTTTACATGAATCTGTATGTGATGATTTACCACCTATAGCTTTCCGTAAGTAAAAAGACTTTCTTATATGTGTACAAATATGTAATTATATTTAACAAATTTTAACTCTTATCATAGGACCCGTTCTCGAATCAATATTATCGCCAGAAGCTTGCAAAACTGGATTACCTAGTATTAATTCATTACTGTCTCATTCTTGCTTCAACTGTACACAAGTCATGTATGAGAAGCCGCAATTAAAACTGCCTGTGAATATTAAGGAACAGCTAAGGATTACCAGAGATAAAACAGAGAGTCGATTAAAAGAAGAACAAAAGTTAGTCAGAAGTCAGAAGAAAATTGCTAGAGTTCAGGAAATGATGAGCAATGAAGAGGAATTAAAGAAAAGAAGAAATAGAGCTGTGAGTTTATTTATTTAAATCTGAAAAATTGATTTTATATTGTTTATGCCGTTACTGAGATAATGAAGGTTGAAAACAGATTTTATGCATGACATCACTTGCATTTATTTATAAAAAAAAAAGTCTGCAGTGACTAAATTATATTATGTAGAACTAATTGAACTCTACAAAATGATCATAGATAACCTCACTTTGTCCATTGTTGTAATATTTTTGTTCTTTAAATAGAAACATCAACGCAAAGAACCGTCTCCAGAACGTTCTGAAAGTACAAGCACGATTGGAACTCTCTCATCTGATATACTGCCAGAAAACGTTTCTTGAAAACAAAAATCTACTATTGGAATCATGTCATAGTATTGTTGAATCTTAGGGACTTATTTTTTATAAAATTATTTAAAACCAGACTTATATTGTGTTCCATTTTATGCCAAAAGAAGTCTGATGTTTTATTTTTTTAAACATAAATTATAAAATTAAGTTCCTGGAGGTCAATACTTATCAATGTTAATTAAACTGATATTATTTTTATTACCAATAGCAAACAGAAATGCCGTCACTAAACATTTTTTATAATGGAGATTTGTCATATATCTGAATGTTTTTTAAGATGGTTAAAACTGAAACTGATATAAGTTTTAGTAAAATGTATTTATATATATGTACAGAGTGTCCCATCTTTACAGGACAAGACAATTTTCTTGAAAATATTTTGACATACAGCTGAAACAAAAGTGATTTTTTCTATCTATTGCCGCCCCTTTTTAACGCTGCAAAAAATCATGTATCTGTTTTTGTCCTTCGAAGACAGGGTACTCTGTACAATTTAATTCCTATTATATTTTAATGTTACTATATGTGCTGCCATCTATTAAACAAAAAGCAATCTCTGATGCGTTATGATTAATTGTAAGTAAATTTAATTTACTGATAATTTTAAATGTTTAAAGATAATATTAGCTTGAATTTCTTACAAGTGAATTTTATATATACATTCGAAAAATTGTTATGTGGTAATAGTGTTAATTAATAATAGCCAAGGGCAGTTAAAATATTTCTTAAAAATTTATCTAGTATTGCTTCTATATATATATTATTTATTTTATATTAGAACTGCAAGTTACCAAAGTGTATTTTAATATATTTTAAATTGTATTTTGTCTATATAATTAATGTTGTAACGTATACTACTAAACAATTATAAGTTTTGCAGGATAAATATTTATCAGATGAATTATTTATTCTTAGAACTTGTAATTTCATTTTATAATTCAACATACTTTAATGTTAAAAAAATTAGTAAAAAAACAAAAAAAACCATAACGTTTTTTTTGTTGATACATCGAGTGGATAAAAATTTCTTATTTGACAATGTAGTCATTTATAGACATTTATTTTATCCACCAGTATATCAGAAATTAGTTATATGATATTGAAGATTTTAATAATTTTACAAAAATTCAAGATGTCATTTCACCAATCTATTTTTTTTTTTAACCTGATTACGTAAGTTAAAAAAAATAAATGTGTTAATGTCTGTTATTTTATTATCTCAAATGTTTATATTGTAATTTTACATCTGTTAAAATATTTTTTATTGTTTATATTTACAATTGTAAATTATATTATGTAAATAAAAAAACCAAATAATTACGGACTTATTTTTTATTGTTATTTATAAGGTAATAATATTCTATACACATTTTGTCTATTATACAAGTCTATTGATGGTTTTTGTAATTTTCCAAATTACACATAACGTAAGAAGGAATGGCAAAGAATGATGTGAACAAGATCAGTCCATGTACTACTTTCTCGCCAAATGAAATACGAACTCTTGGTGGTCCGGAAACAACAACACACATTTGCCGTGCTGGAATTCTTGTAAGACTTCTGACACCCAACATCTGTAAATGAACAAACAAAAATACTCAAATGTTATTGATTGACTGTAATGTCGAGAAAATTAGGTTAGAACTTAGATCATTCACTTCTTTAATTATTCAAGCATTTTATTTGATGAAAATGGATATAAAGTTAATGTCTAATAAATATTGAAGATATTAAAAGTGATACACTTACTTTGTCTGGAAAATTTAGTACACTTACGTAAGAAAATGTCAATGATAAAATTTTCCGTCACTGACTAGAGTGACTAGGAATTTTATTCAGATGAACGTGTTTACATGGAAATAATCGACATTCTCTAAAAGTGGTATTGTTTGCGCATGACGTCACAAATATTACCCACGTGACAATTTATAGCTCAATGATTAGAGAAAACTAAATGATACTGGATTTTGATTCGTTGGTTTATATTTATTTTCAAATTACTTTTATATTATGTGCGCAAGATAATCTGAATAAATTCATAAATAATTACAGGTTGACAAACAGTGAAATCATAAATATGACATGTAAATCTTATTGATTTCATCAATGCTGCCAATTTCGACAGGTATTTGAAATAAGGTAAGAAGTGATTCTATTTTTGTATATTTATTTATATTTCAATCAATTTAATAATATAATGCAAATCGTATTTTAAATATAACTGTGCTTACGTAAAGTATGTTCTATATGTATGGAAAATTAGTATATGTATATTCATATAAACTTCAGAAGTAAAGAGATTTAGATTCTTTTGTTTATGATTATACCTGTTTTGCAGCAATAAAAATAAAAGACTTGTTTCAAATTTTACGTAATACTGCATGACCATTTATTTATTGTATGCATGTATACGACAGAATAATAAAGTAATAATTGCTAGATTAATATATCTAGCTCAATTTCCTGCTTTGCGGTTTTTTTAACGACCTTGACCGTTGTAGATTGCTGTGACTGTCAAATATTTCGAAAAATAAAAAATAAAATTTTTATACAATGGCAGCAAAAGTAAATGACTTGAAAGACCAGATAGATCATAGTTTAAGAGATAAAAATAAACCATGGACTCCTGTTTTTGAAATAATAGAAAAGAAAACCGGTGTACAAAGGGTTTATATTTTCATAGGTAGGTACAGTATTTTTTATTTATAGTTTTCAGGCTTATTATGAAGAGTTTATTTTAGACACAATCCTAGTATTCCATTATCTTAGCTAGTGATTAGATTAGTAACTAATAAAATGGAGTTGACTGAAAAGACTTATGCTACCTGTGAGCAAATTATTTTATTAAAAATCAGAGATATACATACTTGAAAATTAAAATTTGGTTTATTTTAAGGTGCCGTTGCTGCCTTAGGTCTTTGGCTTGTGTTTGGATTCGCAGGACAGTTAGTATGTAATTGTGTTGGCTTTTTATACCCAGCATATGTATCCATAAAAGCGATAGAATCTCCACAGAAAGATGACGATACTAAATGGCTGACGTATTGGGTTGTATTTTCATTCTTTTCTATCCTTGAATTTTTCGCTGACATTATTGCTAGCTGGTTCCCGTTGTACTGGCTGTTGAAAGTAAGAATATTTTGATATTTTTGTATTGAAGTAACTACATTAAATTTATTTTGTTTTAGTGTGTGTTCATGGTATGGTTAATGATTCCAACTGAATTTAACGGCTCACTTATTTTGTACCGAAAAGTAGTTCGACCATATTTTCTACAACATCAAAAAGCAATTGATGAAGTTCTTTCCAGTGGTAAGTTTTTATTTAGATTAAGTTATTTAATTATAAAATATATATATAATTTTAAAAATATATTTTTTTTCAGCAAAGGAAACAATATCGGCTGCAAAGATGGAATAAATAAGAAGTTTTGTGCACAATTTCTTTGCTGTTAATCATTTTATTACCAATTTATTATTTTTAGCGGGTACATTTGAGAAGTTGTGTAAATCTTAGTTTATATCAATTTGTGTGGCCTGCATTTGTGATTGTTTTTACTTTTTAAAAATATGGTGAAAGAATAAAGATGTTTACGAAATTATATTGTTTTATTTTTAATGTGTTCCTATATCCTTGAAATAAAATAATATATAAAAATTGATAAAATGTTTTTAATGCATATACCTAGTCATTTTTATTTTGTAATTAAAATATGTACTTTCACAAAGATAATAAGTAATCAATAATTTATGTAATTAATTTAAGTGCATATCAATTATTTGTCCTTGAATAGAATATTTTATTTTGTTGTAAGTATACATAATTTTTTTTTTTAATGATGCAATTTGACAAATGATCATACAAACTGCAACAATATTATACGACGTTTTGGTTGGAAAAAATGTTTAGTTATTAACAGAGCAGAAAAATACTGAAATATAAAATGAGTTCTTTCTCAACGATTCTCCGTCGTGCCCAGAAGTTTAAAATTATCTTTATCAGAAGCTTTGCTAGCGGTAATGTTTATTGAGGTTATGTTTCTGCAATATTTACTTATAAATTAAATTTTATAGAAAATAACTTCGCAATTAAAGATGAAGCAATTGGAAGACCCTTATATTTGGATGCCCAAGCCACAACACCTCTGGTAAGATAAAATTAACCTTAATATCTATAAATAATTATAGTCATTTGAAATTTTCAATAGGACCCTCGAGTTTTTGATGCAATGCTACCGTATTTAACAAACTATTATGGTAATCCTCACTCGCGTACTCATGCTTATGGTTGGGAAAGTGAGAAAGCTGTAGAAACAGGCAGGCAACAGATTGCTGAATTGATAGGCGCAGATCCACGTGAAATTGTATTTACTAGCGGTGCAACAGAATCAAATAACATAGCTATAAAAGGTGTAGCTAAGTTTTATGCTGAAAAAAAGAAGCATATCATCACAACACAAACTGTATGGCTTTTAAAAAAATTTTATTGTAGCTCTTATGTTAGCAAATTTTTTTTTATAGGAACATAAATGTGTTCTTGATTCGTGCCGCTATCTTGAGGGGGAAGGATTTTCAGTAACTTACTTACCTGTAGGTACAAACGGTGTAATCTCATTATCAGACTTAGAGCAAGCGATTACTCCTGAAACTTCGATTGTATCTATAATGGCGGTGAACAATGAGATCGGCGTGAAACAACCGATAAGTGAAATAGGACACCTCTGTAAAAAGAAGAAGGTGTTCTTCCATACAGATGCAGCTCAAGCAATAGGGAAAGTTGAAATCGATGTACAGAAAATGAATATAGATTTGATGTCCATTTCTGGACATAAAATTTACGGGCCTAAAGGTAAAATTTAACTAAAACAATTCCCATAATAGAACAGTTAATATTATAATATTATTTTAAGGTATTGGTGCACTTTATGTACGCCGTCGTCCGCGAGTTCGTCTTGTCGCACTACAATCAGGGGGAGGCCAAGAAAGAGGTCTGCGATCTGGTACTGTACCAACACCTTTAGTTGTGGGGCTGGGTGCAGCGTGTGAGATTGCTAAGGCTGAATGGAAGTATGACCACGCACGGATGCAGATGCTGTCACAAAGACTGCTTAATCATTTCAATGGCAGGCTCACGCATGTTATTAGGAATGGAGATCCAGAGCATACTTATCCGGGCTGTGTTAATTTATCTTTTGCATATGTTGAAGGTAAGAAATACACTATAGATTTTGTAACTGATTTTAATGATCTAAGATTTATATTATTATTATGACCTGAACTTGAACCATTCGGTTATTTGCACATATAAATTATATCGTCGACATTTAATTTTTAGGGGAATCTCTTTTAATGGCTTTAAAAGATATTGCATTGAGTAGCGGCTCTGCGTGTACATCAGCATCTTTAGAACCTTCATATGTTCTTCGAGCAATTGGCGCAGATGAAGACTTGGCACATAGTTCAATAAGGTAATTGGATTTTTAAAATTCAATCAACTCTAATTAGTTTTAAAAACTACATTACTATCTCTAAGCTACGTATAGTTTGAATATGAAAGTTCACTGGCCTAAGCATTGTTATAAACGTTATATGATATTTTATTTAATAGTTTTTTGTATATGTATTTGTAATTATTTTAATATAGATTTGGATTGGGAAGATTTACAACTGAAGAAGAAGTTGATTATACAGCAAATAAGTGTATTATGCATGTAACTAGGTTAAGGGAGATGTCACCACTTTGGGAAATGATTCAAGAAGGAATTGACATTAAGACAATACAATGGTCACAACACTAAATGTTGTTTAATTGCTTGTTACTGTTACGAAGAAGGATAGAATATTAATGTAATATTATTGTATTATTTTTGCATTTTATTTTTTCAGATAAATGTTTTTAAATATAAATAAAAAAATTAGTTTCAAATCCATTGTTGTATTTTTATTTTATTGTGTTCATATACTGTTCCATAGATGGCACAACCATCGTATTTTATGTGGTAAGTATTTTGTTCTACAGATGTCACTACTTGAGTTTAAGATTTAGTTGTTTTTTTTTATCAAACTGTTTTGTTTAAAAAAATATTAATTAAGTTTTAATATAGTTACATAAAGTCAATTATTTTTATATTGCACATCGGGAACAAGTTCTGTTTAGTTTTAAAAATAATTGCTGTAATCGTCAGACGCGATTTTGACATATATAGAAAAACTGTTCGCCGTAAACTTTTTGATTTTGTTAATTGTTAACCCGTTTCATTGTTTTATATTTTTTGCTAATTGTTATTGTGAATTGTCTACATGACTGTGATTAGTTATTTTGTATATTAGACTATTAACTTTTGTAAATATAGTAAATAAGTGTTAATCTTCAACTGACTTCAACGACATGGTAGACGGAAAAATATAATTCATTCCCTTATCCCTTTACTCTTATACGTCAGCCTGATTTTGTTCACCTGGATAAGTGATGTCGGCAGACAAGGTAGGTGTGATGGTTTTTTTAAAATTAATATTAAAATTTTTATCAAAGGCCCTATAAAATATGTTAGACAAAAAACAGTTTTCAATTTTGAAAACAGAACGAAAATTCTGTTTAATCATTGCACCAACAGTTGTAACTGTGCAGGCCCTACAACAAGAGCCGTACTCAATGCCGTAGTAACGGGAGGGGGGGGGGGGGAGAATGAAACCTCCCCTGAAATATTCAGTATTCTAAAAAAACGTATGTTTTGAGAAATCATCATTTAACTTTATTTTACCTGCCTTAACGGCAACATACATGATTTTTTGTGTATCTTTCGAATGATATAAGTTTCATTCACCTCCTTTTATAATAAATACTAAGAAAACGTACGACGATTTTCGAAGTTCACGTATTAATATATAAATAAGTACTAAGTACCTATTTAATGTATTTTCATTTAATTATTGTGAATTTGTTACCAACAAAAAAACTTTTCCTTAGCAAATAAATTGTATTTAATTAATTTAGTATATTTTTGACTATAGTTTTCGAATAAAAACTAGAAATTATAAAAAAAAAACTTTTTAAATAATTTAAACATAAATTTTCACTTTTAAAATATTAAAAAAATCTAAATCCCGTAACTGTTTTTGACCACATCGTGTGTAAATTTCAAGCCTACGATAAAAGGCATGCGGCTAACTGGTCCACGTGAAGACAGAGATCCCGTCCGCCGTTGTACCCGGTTATTATCGGATATAAATTACCGCCTGGCAGTGCGATACCATCTATTAAATATTGAATGTTGTATGTAACAAGTCTGACTTGTAAAACTCCCATAGTTACTGTGTACATGTAACAACATATATACTGATTACTACGGTGGCGATGTTGTTCATTGTCGATACTTGCAGTAAAAATTGTTACTTATTGTTAAAGCGTAGGTTTTATTTGTTTAACCGTTTTGCGATCTTTCTCTGGCTTTTCTAATTTTAATTGTTCTTGACTAAAGTGCATTATATAGATTTTTATGCTAGGCATTACCATAGGTAGGCCCAAATAGAGGGGGAGGGGTTCTCGGGCCCTTGTGGTCTCAGGGTTCCTGAAAATTATTATTTTTATTTATTTTCTTGACTAAAATGCACTCTACAAATTTTTATGCTAGGGATTACCATAGGCTGGCCCAGATAGAGGGGTGAGGGGTAGAAGGGCCATATTGCCCGGGCTCCTGAGGTCTCAGGGCCCCCGAAAAATATTTTTTAATTTATTCATTTAAGTTATACTAACACTGTTTTTATTAATACTAAAATAATATTTAGTGGAGTCATATAAACGGAATTTTTTATTGAATAAAACAATCTCTCCCTACAACGATTTTATGGTTTTAAAATATTCTAGGGATCAAGAGAAGTTTATTTTTTATCTGTTTGCGGTTCGGTTTTCGCGAATATCTCGGCATTTACGAGATCAATGTCGAACAAAAAAAATAGGGTTACTCGTAAGGAACCCCTTTATCGATCTGTTTGAGGCGGACTATTATAACTTTATTTCTAATCTCAAAAAAAATTACAAATTGCGCTTAAAACAATTTTTTTTACTTTGCAACAAACATGAATGTTTTGATGAAAATAAGGCCAAATGTACTTCTTATGACCCTAAATAATCCTACCAAGATTAATTTTAAAATATTTAAAATTACCTTCAAAACTTATATTTAAAAAAAAATTGATTGGGCAAACCATCGTAGAACAATTTTGTTTATATCAAATTGTAGGGGTTTTTATGCCCTTTCAAATGATATGTATACATACATATATTGAAACAAAAAAGTTATTTAGGTTTTTCTGAACTGATTTTTAATTTTTCGGATAATTACCGTAAATACATTTTTTCCGATTAACTTTCATTAAAACAAATTACAAAATTTAAAATTGACTTAAAAGATTAGTGTTTGACACAAATATAAAATATTTTTATTATATTAATTAGTAGGTCGCCCCAAAAATTCAGAAATTTTAAAATGCGGTTTGAATTGTTTATATATATAAAAAATATACTTTTAACGAAATCGAAAACAAATCACACCGAGATGGACGATCCCCCCCCCCCCCCCTCCAAGGCATCTTTACATATATGGACATAATAAATAATTCAGAATAAACTTAATATTCATTATAGTTATAGTTATTATAACAAATAATTCTAAAGAGGTCAGTGATTAGCAACACATTAAAACATAAAATCAATATCAAATAATGCACTAATTATACATATAGGTACATACATCAGATTCGACTCCCACTGAGCTAAACCAATGGGGCCAATAACGCGTGTTATTAATATTAATTGTGTGGCACTTTGTGTGTTAATTACGTACCTCCACTGCCAGTGACACAAACTGATGATACGACAAATCGGATTGTCTGTTAAATTGTGTTTGTTTTTGGTAGCCTTTCGATTGCAGACCTACGCAGTGTGTATAATGTATTTAGGTAAATACAGATAAATTAGATAAATAATTAATGAACTGTTGTTCAATTTAGTTTGCAATTTTCAATTAGTTTTTAATTAAATTGTCATTATTTAAATTATAATTCGAAATTTACTCAATTCATTACAAAAAAATTCGGTACTTTTTTTTATTACACCTCAAATATTTTTATCTTTAAATTAAGTGAATCTTAAATTCAGTAAAAAATTTCACTGAATTATTTTAATGCTCAAAAAAACTTTGTTTATAATCAGGCTATAGTAAATACACATTTTCGTAAAAAAAGTACTAGGTAGGACACAAAAGATATAAAAGAAATAATCGTCAAATTTGAAACAATGTAAAGCAATTGCTATGATAATATAATAATTAATAAATAGATTATACTAATAATTAGTATAATGTCCACTATTTTGACACCTATTGGCCGATTGTCATCAAATTGCAGTGGCGAAGCGTCCATGGAAACAGGGGAAGCAGTGCTTAAATTAATACAAATCTGTGTTTTCAGTTAATAAATAATTTAAAAATATTATTAGAATATTCATCTTTATGCGCAACCAAAATATTTTAACCAAAAGTCAAAAATAACATTTAATATTAATTTAAACGTTCAATTATAAAACTATAATACCTCTACGTCTTATTTTTTTGTGTTTTACTCGATATTTGTATGACGAGTTGAAGTTCACTGCAGGAAATTTCACTAAAAAATTTAGAATTTTTGATTTCATTAAAAGTATGTTTATTGTATAGAAAATGACGTGAAAAATTGAACCTTTCAAACCGCAGGTCTGTATCTCAAATCGTTCTCGAGATATAGCCTTTCAAAGTTTTAGTTTTTTCAAATATTTGGAGAAAAACGGTCATAACTTTTGAACGGGTGGTCAGAATTGATTTTAGTTGACGGATTTGGAATCAGCGTGTCCAAATCTATATAATGACATCTACAATATCTTAAAACTCGAGAAAAAAAATTTCGCGAAAAATCGAAAAAATTCAAAGGGGTATACCTTAAAAAAATGTCGATTTTTGACCAAATATTTTTTGTCGTATTTTAAAGTATTATATATGTCATTATATAGATTTTGACACGCTGATTTCAAATCCGTCAACTAAAATCAATTCCGACCACCCGTTCAAAAGTTATGGCCTTTTTTCTCCAAAAATTTGAAAAAACTAAAACTTTGAGAGGCTATATCTCGAGAACGGTTTGAGATACAGACCTGCGGTTTGAAAATTTCAACTTTTCACGTCATTTTCTATACAATAAGCATATTTTTAACGAAATCAAAAATTCGAAATTTTTTAGTGAAATTTCCTGCAGTGAACTTCAACTCGTCATACAAATATCGACTAAAATACAAGAGAATAAGACGTAGAATCATTTAGTTACTATATAAATATATAAGAATTTATTTAAATAAGTAAAAGCTTGAACTAAAGCTGTTTCATAACGTTTTTTTTTTTGTTAATAGGAGGGGGAGGATTGACAAAATAAGCTTCCCTTTTAAAAATTTCACGCGTCGCCACTGATGTATTGTTTTATAACCAAGTATAAAACTTACTCTACAATTTAAAGAAAAAAACACCACCCTATTTTTTATTTCTTTATTTCCTCATACAACTCGGATCGCGGGCGGCCGAGGAAATTAATTCATTCGTTGTTCATTTATTGGATTTCATTACGGACTCGGTTACTAGATGGCGCTAGTGCATTCAGTATGCAAATGTTAAAGTACCGATGTAAATTACACTGCAGTGCATTGAGACGTTTACAGTTAATTCTAATTTCTGCACCCTCTTGCTCTTATTTCTTGCTTCATTCTAGTTTATACCTACTGTTCGTGTTGAAGGAACGTTTGTTATATATAGAATCAATCATATATGTTTGTATTCAGGACATATGGGCGGATTTCACATTATTAGGTCCGTGCCTAGGGCGGTATTTTGGGAATGGTACATAAGAGAATAATTTTATTACTCTACAGCAGGGGTCACCAAACTTTTCGAGAAACGGGCCGGATTTTTTTTAAACATGGGGGGCCGGACGAAAAATATTCTTGTTGGAATCCTATTAGAACATTTATTTACATGTGCAATTAGCTATGTAGGGGAGACCGGGGCAAAATGAGGTTCGGGGCAGGACGGGAAATGTGCTAGTGTGCGTGACTCGTACACGCACATGAGCCGAAGACAGCGCTATTAGTTCGAACTTTAGTCGTTTTACGTCAGTCAGTTGGAGAGAAATGTGTCCCTACTTGTTTTGGCTACGCTGTGAGAAAAAACTGAATTTGTTTATAATTTTATAAAGTTTTGTGACAATCATCGATGTGTTATGAGGTAAGTAAGCAAGTTTTTACAATATTTTCAACCAAAGACCGTAATAGTAGTATCGGATTTTGATATTAGGTACTTTTTATAGCATTCACTGTTTTAGGTTTTAAATACTTGGTTTCATAAAAAAATATATTGTTGGGGCAAAACGGTCGGGGCATAACGGGATACTATCCCATCTTGCCCCGTCTTGTAGGTACTCAAAATTTTGTATTCGTTTCTTAGCTTTTTCTTTTTTTTTAGTCAAAATGGTCCGCAATTATAAACGGAAAACAGATCGTACAAAATGGGAAGAGGATGACATGAGAAGGGCAGTTAGCGCTGTTATTTCTGAAAAAATGGGATTTCTTCGAGCCTCAAGCACAAACAATGTGCTGAAATCGACTTTAGAACGTCGCGTCAGGAAAGCGCGGAATAATGAAAATGAAGAAATTAGGACTCAAGAAAGAAAGACTAGAAAACGAGGTAAAACTGCAATACTCACGGATTCTCCGTATAAAAATGAGCTTAAGAATGACTTAGAAAATAAAATTATGAAAAATAAGACTAGTGAACAAAAAGCTGAGAAAAAGAAACTTGAGAAGAAAAAAAATAACAAGAAAGCTGGAAAGAATAAAATTAAGAAGCGCAAGAAAGAAAGTGAGACGAACTCTTATTCATCCCAAGAGGAAGATAATGATGACTGTGCTTGCATTTTCTGTGGGTACTTATATTCACGGTCAATCGAAGGATGGGTGATTTGTAACGTGTGCCACAATTGGGCCCATAATTCTTGCGCTGGGGTTAATGATGAGGACGATGAAGCGCATACTTGTGAACGTTGCCAGCCTGACTAAAATATGTGCTCTTTTTACCCCGTGCCATTTCCCATTATGCCCCGATCACGGGGCAAAACGGGAAAGTTGAGTTACTTATTGTTGTTCCTAATTACCAAAAAACTATTATATTTAGCCTGTAAAACAATTTGATTATATAAAGTTGATTTATAAATGTTGCTATCTGAGTAAAAGTTATTCTATTAAACAGTTTAATTTTCTTTATATGATGATTTTTTTCTTAAGTATCCCATTTTGCCCCGGTCTCCCCTATATAGTAAATAGGGTATATATCGAAATTTATAATGGAAAATATCTATTCAAATGTAGATAAATACACATATTTACATCAAATCCTTAAATTATTTAAAATTAATATTTCTTATATGTATAAAAATATTTATATATAAAAATCAGGGACCGGATGAAAAAATTTGGAGGGCCGTAGTTTGGTGACCGCTGTTCTACAGGCATTCTTAATATCGAATAAATCAGTGGAAAAAATCGTAAATCGTAGTAGATCTAATCTAAATAAAGTATTTTAAAACTAAAAAATAAAATTGTCAAATAATTGGTCAGGTTCCCTTTAGTACTCGATGTGGAGAATTTAAAATTAAAAATTATTGCGGCAGCATTACGTTCTAGTCTAGGGCAATCTAGGCATTTACCTATTTCTCTTTACCTGTCATGACAAATTTGTTATTTTATAAGCACTTTGAACAGGGTATCAATTATGTAATATCCTCTGTAGATTTGTTTTAAAATTTGGAACAGTGGTACTGGGTACTTCAGTTTACTAAAACACATTTGACTGTATAATTTTGTTGTCAAGGAAATGTCAAATAAGTTTGAAGCCCCTTTTAAAATGTATAATAAAGTAAATGCTATGAATTTATGAGGTACACTTGGTAGCACTTATTTTTAGTCGCTGATTGTACTTATCGCGCATGTGTCAAGGTTATGATATGTACGATTTAATTCGGTACATCTGTAAGTGTATTGTTATTTATATTCAGTGCCTAGCAGATAGCATTAGCTGGAAGCTAATTTGCATTTGCATTTACCGGGAATTAGTATTTTTTTATAATACCGGATTTGCGTATACCATAGACATAGAGAATGGACAGTGCATTCTGTATTGACTCAATGGTGTAACATCTGTTCAAAAAAGGAGAGAGAGATGCAGTGTAGTTTGGAACATAGACATAGAGTTACACAGTTATTCCAAATCTGTTTCTATCTCTTTCTTTTGACACGGTTCTGTGCTCGAGTCAGATGCCTGGTCCATTCTCTATGTCTATGGCGTATACAGTTTTCTTCTATGTGAAGCTAGACGATTCGACTGTAGGGTGTATTTAATGCGAGTAAACTTACAATTTAATGATTACGTAAACAATAAGATAGCACCAAAGATAAATGCATGAATTCAGAACGCATTAAATATAATTAACAAATTAGCGGAATCCTGTTAAATCGTTTGTGAATCTTGAACAATTGTTTCATTTGCTAATTACAAAGTTTATAATGATCTCCTCTCCCCCCTTAGATCTTGAGTTGTTTCTTTGTAACGTATTAAATATTAATCCATATTATCAGAGACGAACTTACAGTTAGAATGAACGTTAGAGTTTAACGACCATAAAACCGTGACTTATACACAGAAGTCCTGTTTTTTTAATTATCAGGGATTTATTAATCCGTATTTTTTCATTTTTCATTGAATCTTCTTTATTTTACATTTTATGAAATAATTCATAAAAATCTGCAGTCAAAACAGCAATTAAAAAAAAACAAATGACGATTTTTTAAAGCATAAGTAATATAGATCTACAAAATTTGTTGTAAAATATTCCCTCACAAAGATTTTTCTCAATTTGCTTTGAAAAATCGGACATATTAAATATCATTTTGACGTTTATATAAATATAAATTTAGAGTGTAATTGTCAAAAAATTAAAAATAAACGAAAAAATAATCAACTGCGTTATAGACAAAATCGAACTAATATTTTTTTAGTAAAATTGTATAAAAATTAAGTGGTAATTTATCTGAACATTTTTTTCGGTTTTTATTTAAATTGTTCAATAATTAACTAACTTTGGTGAATTTAGCACGAGGATGCACTGTGCATTTACTTAGCAGATATTTTTAATAATAATTTTGTTTTTGTTTATCAGTAGCTGTAGTAATGTGATAATGGTTTTACTGCCGTGAATAATTTTATAAAAATTTTATTTTTGGTACCGTTTGAATCTATTATGCTATAAACGATTTCCTACACGTTACTGAGGAAAAAGCAATAAAATATAGTTTACTAACGAGATACAAGCCTTTGTTAACTGCCTTTCGTAATTATTGGTTGTTTATTTAAAGTGAGAAGGCAGTAAATACTGTTTTCAAAACATAAAGACAGTAAAGGTTATAATTTTGGCATATAATAATAAAACACAAGCATTAAATTACCCTCAAATTATTTAAACAGTTAAGTGGGATTTAAAAGTGTTAAAACTTTGATCGACAATGTAGGCAACAGTATTTTGTATTCTAATGTCCGGTATTATAAAAGGAGCTCGCAAATTTGCAAGCTTGCTAGCACTTTCAAATGGGTTAACAAAATCTATATGACAGTTATATTGGAGTTTTTACTAATTTTGACTAAAAACGGTAAAAATCAACTTACCGCTGTTAAAAACTCAAAGAGAACTGTCATATAAGTTTGATACCTCATTTGAAAGTGTTTGCAAGCTTGCAAATTTTGCGAGCTTCTTTATAAGAAAGATGGGATGGATGTTATTTTTGTTTCACCCCCGATTGTCGCAAATTACAGTTACGTCCCTGTACTTTAACCCATAGTTTCTAGTGGTTTCTGTTTTTGATTCAGATCTTTTGTTGTATGATTTATCGCGTGCCATTTGTAAGTTATGGTCATTAGGAAAGATAACGTTTAATTAAGCAGTGGCTATTGGATATCAAATGATACACGGTTATTAATCATAAATGTTTGTGTCCCTTTTGTTAGAATTGTGTTGACCCCTGACGGACTAACGTTCCATTTATAGGACGTGAGTTTTTTCTGTACGTATAAAGTGGAAGAACGTTGATAATCATTTAGATTTGAAATTGAATTAACCCATTCGTGACCAGGTTGAATATATGTCACAGAGCGCAAATTTTTAAAATAAAAAATTAAAACTACATAGTTATAAATGTAACTATTTAAAAAAATATCTGCCAAGTAAATGCACAGTGCTTCCTCGTCCTAAATTGTTGAACAATTTAAATGAAAATCGATAAAGTGTTCAGATAAATTGCCCGGAATTGATTAACCATTTAATTTTTATACAATTTTACTAAAAAATATTAATTTTTCTTAAGACGCACCTGATTATTTTTTCGTATATTATGTAAAAGTAAATATCAATTTAAAAAAAACAAATGACGATTTTTTATAGCAAATTGAGGTAAATCTTTGTAAAGGGAATATTTTAAAACAAACGTTGTAGACCTATATTATACGAAATTAAATGTTCGACGTCATAACGACCTAACTTACACCCAGAAGCCAAAAGTTAATATATCTATTTTATTTCTAGCTACAAAATTTTTTTACCTTCTGAATTTTAATGTTTTTGATCTAAGACTTTTAAATTATTGAATAATGAAAATGTTAAAAAGTTTCATTTCAAGAATACATAATAATTTATTATTAAGTTAATTTCCACTCTAGACAGTAAATTTCTCTACTCAAAGAGATTATCAACAGATTACTGGAAAATGGGGGAAAAGATAATCCAGGAATGAGGAAAAACTGCAAGCGATTTTCACCTTGAAACCGGTAAACTTATCCTTGGGGAAAATGTGCTAAGACTTAAAATTATTCTTTCAAATACTTTAAGTCGAACGTTTTTAAATTTCTTTTTTATCTTTGTAGAGAAGATAGCTTGGGATTAGTAAGAGAGATTCGTTTTTATGGAAATCGATCGATTTAAATAAAAAATTGTAAACTATAGGATGTCTACGAAGTAAATATACAAATTATGAATTGTCGTTTTTTGTAGCTTTTCATTACTTGAACTTAATTTATTAAAATTTTTAGTAGGTACTCATTTTAACTATGTAAGTAGTTATAAGTTAATATAATATAAGGTGTAAGGTAGTTTATGACCCAAAATAACCCCCCCCCCCCAAGGATTACCCTGTATGAATTATGTGTATGATTTTTTCAGTTTATGATTTAAAAAAATCTATTGATGATTGAAAATCTTTAAATAATTATTAAATAAATTTCTTCTTTGCTGCAAGGAAGCCGAAATAGAGCAAAATAAACTTGAGTGATTCAAATATAACAAAACTCTCTTCTTAATGATAAAAAAAAAATTCACAAAAACAAACTTTTACTTCGCAATGAGAAAAAGTGTAACTTCATACAAAAAAATGACGCAGATACTAAATAAGCTAAATGATGAATGGGGTAAGTTTAAATAAACGAGGAAAAAGCTAGCAATTAGTAAATGGTCCGCGAACGAAAGCGCCGTGATTTAGAGGCAGTGTTGTAAACTTTACAGAGCAAAAAACACTGCAAACAGGCGCAACGTTAATTCGTTTTTAGTGACTTTGCATTCTATATAAATGTAATGTTACAAGTATCAAGATATAATAAATTACTTTAATAAATATTGTGGACATATTTTGTATTCTATGGAAATAAGGTAATGGCACCAGTCATGGATATGACCTCAGTAATGACAATTTTTTTAATGAAATGTACTGAATTAGAAATATTTGTTAATATTTGATTACTACCATTACTGAATATTAATTTATATACATTTAACTGACTTACAGCGTGATTTGATGACAATCGGCCAATAGGTGTCAAAATGGTGGACATTTAAACTAATATAATTTATTTATTAATTATTATATTATCATAGCAACTGCTTTACATTGTTTCAAATTCGACGATTCTTTCTTTTATATCTTTTGTGTCGTAGTACTTATCATTTTGTAATCATTAACAATTGTAGTTTTACTTTATCCATTATTGGAGAAAAAAACATAAACAAAATAAAAGGTTATAATTTAAAAAACAAGCTATATTTGTAGACTTTGGTAATTAAATTGATAAAATAAAGAGTTACTTGTTTTATTAGTAACATTAGTTTTTGAGAAATACAAAAAAGAAGCCCGTCAATCACAAAAACAGTAAACATTGCAATGGTCTTATAGCGGCCATAACTGGTGCCCGTACCTACCTTATATGAATGACGTTTGGATGGATATTGTTATGCATTGTAAATATAATTTGTATTACTTTTTTGTCCCTAAAATGGATATTCAGTACGCTACTGATATCTACATATGGAATTGTATATCCTCAAACCTACATACAGATATTTTGCACTCATATACTTAATAATATAGAGTTATTACATTGGTTATAACGAAGTAGACATAATTATGGTAAATATTGTTGTATTAATTATACATATACAATGTACATTTACAAATGTACATTCGATTGTTCTTTTTATATCCAGGGCTGTAACTTAATTTTTACATATACAAATTGCATCTTACATATTTACCAATAAAGTATATTGTCGTAATTAATAATCATATTTATATTAATTTAATTAATATAACATAGTGAAATGGGTCTTTCTAAAACAAAAGTTTGGGGAATGTGTATTATTATTCTATTGTCTTTGTAGTTAATTAACAATTTATTTGTGATTGTTTAGAAATACGGTTGTCAAAAATCTGTATATGTTTTTCTAATAATTATTTCACATTCTTCATAAGTTAGAAATGAATTGTATTTTTCACGAAAGAAATATGTAAACTGTAAATTTAAACTAGAGTATAAGGGTCGATCCGGCCTCGCTCCAGTCAAATATTCAGTATAGTAATACTGTATCGGAGCGAGATTGGACCGAGACTGGTACGATACCTATAGTGTGAATCATTTCATTGCTTATTGTATATTTATATTTGATTGGAGCGAGACCGGATAGTCTGGGTCGACCCTAAAGAAATGATCTCAATAACCGCTGGACCGATTTTGATGAATCTTTTTCTATGGAGGCTATCATATTGTATTTATAAATAAATTTAACTGGCTGTATCATTTTCAATTTAAAGCTAAAATAATAATAAATATGACTACATAATCTATAACAATTTTAGTTTAGTCCGCCTCTGTATAAATATGAATGTGAGTGTAAAACGTGAGAATGTATTTGAATCAGGAATCATAAACAAAATTATACGTAACGAAAAACTACAACGTACAAATTAACAAATGGAAAATGAAGCTACAAATTTGTTTCTAATAGTAAACGCTATGGTGTGTGTGTGTGTGTGTATGTCGGTATAATAATTGTAAAAGCACGTTCTTCAAGAATGCCATAATGAAACCGATAATCTTTGTTTGAGAATTTCATAAGCGTTTGTTCGATTTTTATTCGCATGTATAAAATTATGTTTTGATGATATTTTATTAATTATTAAAATTTTTGTTTCAAAATCGGCGAATCCCCTCACGACGCGTTGCTTTAAAAACATAGATGAAAAATAATGAAAATTATTTTTTATAAAGTAAGTTATGATGTTCCTTCTAATTTTCTTATCTTGAAATTGAGTTTTCTATTGAAAGTTGAAATTTGAAGCATGAAATATGACTAAAAAATATTGAATTTTAGATTTCGTTTAAAGTGCGTTTTTTGTATAGAAAATTAGGTGAAAAGTTGAAATTTTCAAACCGTTTTCGAGATATAGCCTCTCAAAAATTTTGGGGAAAAATAGCCGTAACTTTTGAACGCGTGGTCGGAATTGATTTTAGTTGACGAATTTGAAATCAGAGTGTCAAAATCTATATAATGACATGTATAACACTTCACAATCAGACAAAAAATATTTGGCCAAAAAACGACATTTTTTGAATTTTTTCGATTTTTCGCGAAATTTTTGAAGTATTATAAGTTACAGCTATTTTTATCCAAAATTTTGATCAAACTGAGGCGATAATATAATATAATATAATAACACAGGTCCACAAAAAAAAGTGGTCTGTGCTGGGGTACAGACCCATATTTTCTTTTGTATGTTTTCCCGCTGAACACGAATCCGTCGTCATAATTGGGGGTTGATGAACAAAATCACAAGAAAACCCAAAAAAACCGATAAAAACCGGTTTCTCGTGATTTTGTTCATCAATCCCCAATTATAACGACGGATTCGTGTTCAGCGGAAAAAAATACAAATGAAAACTTGGGTCTGTACCCCAGCACAGACCACTTTTTTTGTGGACCTGTGTTATTATATTATATTATATTATATTATATTATATTATTGTACAGGCGCCACTGTTTTCTGTACTCCCATTATGTCGGAATGCCGCCAACGGATAGGTTGTGTATATGCGTGCATGTTGGAGGAATCACGCCTCCCACGAAAATAATAACGTGCTCATCCGTCTGTCTGTGTGGCTGTGTCGCCTGAGGGGTGAGAGAACGGAAACTGTATGTTTCTTAGATAATCGATTTTCAAGATAACAAGATGTTTTTACTTTTGTTGACACTTTTGAAGCTACACAGAGAAAAATTGAGTCGATTTTATAATAAAAATTACAGTTGGCGATGAAATTTTTTCAATTTTGTATCAAAAAACATCTGCCAAGTAAATGCACAGTGCTTCCTCGTGCTAAATTCACTAAAACCGATAGTGTTCAGATAAATTGCCTGGCAGTAGTTAACCATTTAATTATTATACAAATTTTACTCAAAAATCTTAGTTCGAAATTTTTCTTAAAACGCACCTAAATATGTTTTCATATGTTTTTATTTTTTGACAATTTCAATCTAAATCTAAATTTATGCAAATGTCAAAATGACATTTAAAACGTCAAAATGACATTTAATATATCCAATCAAATATCAATTTAGAAAAACAAAACACGAATTTTTAAAATAAATTGAGATAAATCTTTGTAAGGGAATATTTTACAACAAACGTAGTAGACCCATATTATAGGAAATTTAATGCTCTACAAAAAATATTCTATACAATTTTCTCGTAACATGTGTCGTTCTTGAGATATCTTGAAAAAAGAAATATTTTGGGGTGTCACCCCTTCCCCTTACACACGATTTTGATGATTTTGAAATGGGACCGTCCTCAAACCAAACCCAACCATCCGATCAAGTTTCAATAATTATGCGTGTGACAAGGATTCAGGGGACAGACGGACGGACGGACGGACACACGGACACACGGACAGACAGACAGACACGGAACGAAAAGTGTTTGTCTTGACGTGAAACGGATAAATCAATTTAAAATTTTGAAATTGGAGAACTTTTTTTTTGTCTCAATCTGAAACGATCACATAGCTTCTCGTATCTTCGATATTGCGAGGAAGCAAAATACTAACATTGTAACTTTTACAATATCCATTGTATTTTTTATAATACGCAATTTTTAACATACAAGCTATAAGAAGCTGATTTGGGGGGCGGCTTGATCAAAATTCTTCCTAACCCCATATAAAGACCACTCTAATGTATACCTACTAATTTAATTAAAATAATAAATTTTTACAGCTAGCTACACCATTGTAGAAAACACCATAATTCTTCAAACTAAATTCACTTTATATAATACAAACCAATATCCCAATACACTTGCTTTAACAAGAATTCCCAACACAAAGGACATTCAGGAATTCAATAACAACAACGTATACATACATATATATATACATACTACAAGTTGAAACTATGAGCAAAGCTTCTGTTTACAACCCTTACTACATAAAGGGGTAGGGGGTTGAAGGCACAATGGAATTTTAATTAACTAATTAATGCAAGTTGCTAATTCTGTCTCAAGTACGGACTTAAATCCTGGATCAGAGTATACAATGGTCCCGTTCGGAATTGTTACTGTGATTTAAGAACGTCGTTAAAATGGATTAAGTTCTAAGGAATCGTGGGTTATATTGAAATAATGTAAAATGAATACTGAAGTCATATTATGAGATTGTTATTGTCTCCTGAAAAATGAAATAGCAGATTTTGCACACGGAGAAAAATATTTCATAACAATCACTCAATTTTTAAAGAAATATTACTTAAAACAGGAGACAATTTTGCAATTTTTCCATATTAATGATAGATTGTAAAAAATCTACTGAAATTTTACTATGCTGCATCGTAAATGGTAATGGCCATTTTTTAAGTTAGAGGGCTGAAACTTTTTCAATATTTTTTTTTAATTATTTGGAGCTGATTTGGGGGGCGGCCCGGTCAAAATTCGTCCTAACCCCATATAAGGACCACCCTAGTATACATGTTAAGGTACCTACTAAAACTTGAACAGCAAAAAACTTTATATGAACAATGAACACGTGTCCGAACATTTTTTTTGAGGGAGATACAGCCACCCAAAAATTATTAGTGTTTTTTTACAAATCTGGAGAACCCATTGTAATACAGTTATAAAATTTGATAATCGGTTTAATATAAATGAGTTTAACCGATTTTCAGTATTAGCCAATAATTATTTAGCCCTTTCAACTGTGCTAAATAATAATTATTAGTAAATCGATAACAATCATTTATATTAAACGGATTATTAAATTTCATTACTTTATCACAATGGATTATCCAGGTATTAAATAAATGCTAATCATTTTTGGGGAGCTGTAGCTCCATCACGAAGTTTTCCTGGTTTTCTCCTAAGCGGTTAATCCTATGAGAAATTGGAACTTTTTTGTTTATTTTATATCATAATTATTTTTAAATTTTATTTTTAAAATCTTTTCACAAAAAAAAACACAAACAATTTTAAGATTTTAAACACATACTGATACTGCTTTCACCTAGAAAACCAGACATTCTGAAACATTTTACACACATGAACGATACTAAGAAAAAAGCATCTAATAATCTTTTTTCGACAAAATTGTTTCACATTTTTCGATAAACCCGACCATCTAATTTAAGTTTTAAAACAAGTTTTTCCTTATCTATTTTTTGTAGGCTTTAACTTTCTACATCTGATCGATTTTTAATAAATTGGTACATAAAATTTTACGACGACTAAATTTCCACGTACATCGAACGTGTTATAACTTCATATCTTCTTACTTCGTGGTTCGCCGTTTGAACTAAAAGGATCGGTAAATTAAAAGATAAAATTATAAAGTGCGTAACTATGTAATTTTGTATTATAAAAGTTAGTCACACTCGTGTATTTGAGAATAAAAAAAATTAATTATATATTTTTTTCTCACTTTCTTTTAATACGAGTATTATACATCTTATTATCATAGCCCCTACATTTTATCGTCGGCCCCCGTGCTGGTATTTGCGGTGGGCCCTCGCTTGCCAGCGACGTAGCCAGAAAAAAATTACGAGGTGCAATTTAATGGCTTTTTTGCTCTTTATTTCACTGTCTCCTGTTAAGAAACAAAACATTTTTTTGACGATGATAAAAAAGCTTGTTCAATCGCCGCAATTGTCAGCCCTCCCCCCTCTTATTTGTTTAAAACAAAAGAGGCTAACATTTGCGTAAAAAATATAAATATGGTGACAATTCGTATTTAAAAAAAAAAATTATTCATTGAAAATTTTATGGATTTATTAATTAATGATTCAATTATATTTTTAAACTTACTTTAAGGTAGACAACCCAACGTTGTAGGATGAGTAAGTTAACAAATATAAATGGTTAAAAAATATGTTTAATTAAATTTTTTTCTGTAAAAAAATTTGGTTTTGGTGAAATAGTTAGTATTAATAATAGTATTAATTATTAGGATTGCAATGTTAAGTGAGTATAATATGTTAAACGTGTATTTCAGTAGGAACTTAAAAAAAATATGTCTTGTATTATAATGTATGTATATATTTATTTTTGTATGACTACTGGTTTCTGTGAATGATAAATGTATAGTATTGGTAGGTTTTATAAAAAAAACTATACATATTGGAATACTTAATATTCTGATAAAAAACTGTGCGATTAGAAGTCTTTGTGGAATTTTTGGTCGTAAGTTGTTAAAGGTTAAAAATTACCAATGAACTTAATATTAATTCGTTATTTTAATTATTATTATTAAACTTGGGACTTCCCACCCCATTATAGTTCAATAAAGAATTTTTAATATTTTGATATATATTTGAAAATTTAAATTGTTAATTATGTTTAATTGTGAAGCTAACTTCATGTGTTATATCACAAATACACAAATGTCCGGTATTATAAACGAACTAACAAAATTTATACGCTTTCAAGCACCTTTCAAATAAAGTTTCAAACCTATCTGACAGTTCCCTTGAAATTTCATGAAGTGGGGTAGGTAAACGGTATTAAAACAGTGGTGATATTATTTTGTACGGTCAGAGTTGCCAACTGTGTTATAATTAGTTGAAATAACATTCTCTAAATTCCATATCTATGTAATCCATAGATAGGTACTATCACAGAATTAATACCCCATATGAAAGTGGTTGAAAATTTGTTAGTTCCTTTATAATACCGGACAAAAGGTTATTATTTGTAGTTATATTATTAATAAATCACTCGAAAAATTTTAGGTAAATTTATAATTAGTGCGGATATTATATTGAATATATTGTATTAAAATCAACTATTAAAAAATCTCGTAAAGAAAATAATAGTTTTGTATTATAGCATAGTATTATATATAATTAATTAAATACGTTATTTAAACATGTAATGTCTTAATTAAACCAAAAATAGTATACCTACCTAAAGAATTTCCTATAACATTAGATTCTATCTGCTTTGGTTAAAAATGTTTGGTCATTTAATCAACATATATAATAAATAATTTAATTAAAAACATTAAACAAGTTGATGCAAATTATTTTTCTAAATTTAAATCATACCTAATGATAGCATACGTTATTTTTTAAACCATCAGCTTTAACTGAATTAAAATTAAACACTTTAATATAAAAAATAGGTAAAATAGAAACTATTAATCATTTTCTTGAACCTGTCTTTATAAATTACATATATTTTTTTAATTAAGAGGTATACTGAAAATATTGGTATCGGGTAGAGTGTAGAATGTAGAGGTATGTCTTTTTCTCACCTAGATGTCCTTACTTGGAATTGAGTGCGAGAAAAATATAGGTAATGGGCTATTAAATTTGGAATAATTTGATTTTATAGAGAATATATTAACAGGGGTGTATTTGGGTATAATTTTTTTCGTATTTAATAAGAGTATGTATTTATTTAATATTTTTAATTAGGTTTTTACTTTTTTTATGTGCGAAGAGATTGTTGACATTGAAAATTTTGAAATACTTGTCAGTTAAAAATTCAATATAGGTAATTATTGTACAGATTTTTTTACAATTATTTATCAATATTTATTTTTGTTGAAGTACTTTTGTATTTTAATTTATTTATAAGTACATGTATATAACATGAAACTCTCTTTATGAAGTTCCGATTGTATGTTAATAGTTGTGTGAATTTTTTTTAAATATTTGATCATATGTGAGTAATTATCGAGTTATCATAAATAATTTTAATGATTGTTATAAGAATAAAATTATATGTTTTTGGTGCTTTACCAAAAAAATTATAGTATCAAATAAAAGCTGACAATTCAAGAAGGAATTCGAATTTGTAAATGGTTTGTTATTATTATAATATTCGTTTAACAAATGTACAAAAAATGTATCTCCCGAAGTAAAAGTGAGAAAATCTGTATATATATAAAACGGCCAAGTCGTGTTGGGCACGCACATGATAGGGTTCCGTAGACATTCTCACTACGATTTTTAAAAAATAGTTATTTCAAAATTTTCATAAACTATTTTTGCTACAGTGTTCGTTATAATTTTCGTTGTTTAGAATTTAGTGGGGGGGGGGCGCTCTAATAGCCACATTGAAAAGCAAATATATTGAGACTGAACGGTTAAAATCAAAAGGTCATATAACATGTTTTGTTGCATTTTAGACCTAAATAAGGACTCAATGGGATAAGTGAACAAATTTTTTTTTATATACTTTTCAGTCTATGGGAAGGGGATCCTAAAAACGTTATTTTTTTAAAATCTATGTCCATATATCAAATTTCATTTTAGAAGGTATAAAATTTATAGACAAACGGACAGACAAAGCGAAATTATAAGGGTTCCTAGTTTTCTACGAGATCCTAATAATGATGCTGATATTAAAAGAAAATTATCAGCGCTCACCGCATTTTTTTCAAAGATTAGATTTAAAACTCGCATTTGACAATTTTTTAAAAATATGTGTTCGAAAAACTATTTTTTTACATATTATTTAATAACTGTGTGTATGGGTCCTTGACGAGACTCCAGTTTTGTTTTAAAATATAGCTTACACCATTATCTTTAAGACTATATAATGCCCGAAGACCTTCGTATGCTCCTTCGGCTATTATTAAGAAATTTAAATTGAAAATTTAACAAATAAGTTGAATAGTTAATATGTCAGTTTGGCGCAATCGAAGACACTCCAGTTTTTTTTTAAATATAGCTTACACCATTATCTTTAAGACTATCTAATGCCCGAAGACCTTCGAATGCGCCTTCGGCTATTATTAAGAAATTTAAATTGAAAATTTAACAAATAAGTTGAATAGTTAATATGTCAGCTTGGCGCGATCGAAGACACTCCAGATTTTTTTTGAAATATAGCTTACACCATTATCTTTAAGACTATCTAATGCCCGAAGACCTTCGAATGCGCCTTCGGCTATTATTAAGAAATTTAAATTGAAAATTTAACAAATAAGTTGAATAGTTAATATGTCAGTTTGGCGCGATCGAAGACACTCCAGTTTTTTTTGAAATATAGCTTACACCATTATCTTTAAGACTATCTAATGCCCGAAGACCTTTGAATGCGCCTTCGGCTATTATTAAGAAATTTAAATTGAAAATTTAACAAATAAGTTGAATAGTTAATATGTCAGCTTGGCGCGATCGAAGACACTCCAGTTTTTTTTTAAAATATAGCTTACACCATTATCTTTAAGACTATCTAATGCCCGAAGACCTTCGTATGCTCCTTCGGCTATTATTAAGAAATTTAAATTGAAAATTTAACAAATAAGTTAAATAGTTAATATGTCAGCTTGGGGCGATCGAGGAGACTCCAGTTTTTTTTAAATATAGCTTACACCATTATCTTTAAGACTATCTAATGCCCGAAGACCTTCGTATGCTCCTTCGGCTATTATTAAGAAATTTAAATTGAAAATTTAACAAATAAGTTTTATAGTTAATATGTCAGCTTGGTGCGATCGAGGAGACTCCAGTTTTTTTTTAAATATAGCTTACACCATTATCTTTAAGACTATCTAATGCCCGAAGACCTTCGAATGCGCCTTCGGCTATTATTAGGAAATTTAAATTGAAAATTTAACAAATAAGTTGAATAGTTAATATGTCAGCTTGGCGCGATCGAGGAGACTCCAGTTTTTTTTTAAATATAGCTTACACCATTATCTTTAAGACTATCTAATGCCCGAAGACCTTCGAATGCGCCTTCGGCTATTATTAGGAAATTTAAATTGAAAATTTAACAAATAAGTTGAATAGTTAATATGTCAGCTTGGCGCGATCGAAGACACTCCAGTTTTTTTTGAAATATAGCTTACACCATTATCTTTAAGACTATCTAATGCCCGAAGACCTTCGAATGCGCCTTCGGCTATTATTAAGAAATTTAAATTGAAAATTTAACAAATAAGTTGAATAGTTAATATGTCAGTATGGCGCGATCGAAGACACTCCAGTTTTTTTTTGAAATATAGCTTACACCATTATCTTTAAGACTATGTAATGCCCGAAGACCTTCGTATGCTCCTTCGGCTATTATTAAGAAATTTAAATTGAAAATTTAACAAATAAGTTGAATAGTTAATATGTCAGCTTGGGGCGATCGAGGAGACTCCAGTTTTTTTTTAAATATAGCTTACACCATTATATTTAAGACTATCTAATGCCCGAAGACCTTCGTATGCTCCTTCGGCTATTATTAAGAAATTTAAATTGAAAATTTAACAAATAAGTTGAATAGTTAATATGTCAGCTTGGGGCGATCGAGGAGACTCCAGTTTTTTTTTTAAATATAGCTTACACCATTATCGTTAAGACTATCTAATGCCCGAAGACCTTCGTATGCTCCTTCGGCTATTATTAAGAAATTTAAATTGAAAATTCAACAAATAAGTTGAATAGTTAATATGTCAGCTTGGGGCGATCGAGGAGACTCCAGTTTTTTTTTAAATATAGCTTACACCATTATCTTTAAGACTATCTAATGCTCGAAGACCTTCGTATGCTCCTTCGGCTATTATTAAGAAATTTAAATTGAAAATTCAACAAATAAGTTGAATAGTTAATATGTCAGCTTGGGGCGATCGAGGAGACTCCAGTTTTTTTTTTTTAAATATAGCTTACACCATTATCTTTAAGACTATCTAATGCTCGAAGACCTTCGTATGCTCCTTCGGCTATTATTAAGATATTTAAATTGAAAATTTAACAAATAAGTTGAATAGTTAATATGTCAGCTTGGTGTGATCGAGGAGACCCTTGAATTATTTAAATCCACCTCTGCAGGCCCCTAACACACACACATATTGGCTATGTGTGTGTGAATATTTGAGATCTGGCTCACAGTTTTGTAATTTGCTGGCGTTTGGTAAAGTGATTCTTGTTTGCGTTATTGATACGCTAGAAGTGATTTGTTAAAACGGATAATTTAATGTAGTAATTACACACAGCGCCCGGTAGTTGCGGTGCTATGTTGATTGTCGTCCATCAGTCAGTGTCATCCGGGGTAATTTTAAATGTTCAGAACTGAACGCGATTAGGTTTTTTCATGTGGATTTTTAGACGTAGTTTGGGTTTTTGTAAGACTGTTTAGAGATGTTTTGATGTATGGGGTTTGTAAGTGATTTATTTGAGGCCAAGTGAAAATATATCATTTGGTAGGAGGTAAATATGAAAATATTCGCATAAGTATGTGATTTTGAGATGAAAATTATCACTACGTGTTTCAATAGCAATGCTATCTGTTTTTGAAACTGAATATTTTTTGATCGTTTGTATTTTTTTATAATTTTTAATAATATATTTTATTTTTAAATTTTATGAAAAATGATAAAACTGGATTTTAACATTGGTATTATAATTACTGAATAATTTAAATAAAAACTGGAGTCAGACATATTGCCTGGTATTGGTTAACCATTTAATTTCTATACAAATTTTACTAAAAAATATTAATTCCAATCTAAAATATGTCAAAGTAAATGTCAATTAAAAAAAATTACGATTTTTTAAAGCAAATTGGTAGGTATGTATCTTTGTAAGCGAATATTTTACAACAAACGTTGTAGACCCCTATATTGAATGTTCTACAAAAAAGATTCTATAAAATTTTTAAAGCTAGTAACACAAACATGTTACATAATAATAATGAAAACACATGACAAATAATCTTCCTGTATACTAACATATTCTCATATTTAATTTTAGTATTCCGGTTTAAAGAATTAATACCATACGGCATGCCACCACAGCACACTACTTAATATTGCCAGGACGTTCCGGCTCGTTCCGGTTTAATTCCGTATGATGTATATTTGACATAGGATGATATAATTTCCTAGAAGCAATGTCCGACGGTGGCGCCGCCCGGCGACGCGACGCTCAATTAAACTGCAGACAAATACCCTGCTTCCGTTGTGTCGGACGTCTCCGTTACATTGTTGTGCTGTTTTATTACTAGTGCTAGCTTAAACGAGCATGTGCTTTGTTTTAAATGAAAAAAATTAAAACATTAGTGAAAATATCAATAAATAATTTAATGTAAAAGAATAATTCCAATACTTTTTAGGGTTCGTATTTAAAAATGTATTTTTTGTCAAAAAGACACAATATTGCTGTTTTGTTTTTTGATCTAAACACAGCATTATAGTTTTGCTCTGTCCGTTCGTCCGTTTATATAAATTTTATACCGATTAAGTTGAAAATTGGTATACGGACGTAGAGTAGACCCCCTTTCAATAGACTGAAAAGTATATTCAATTTTTTTTCCACTTATCCCATTGAGAGGAAGAACTGATAGATAGGTCTCCTAAAATACAACAAGAAATGTTTTAGGATCTTTTGATTGTAACCCTACAGTTACGATAAATTTGCGTTCGTTATCAGAGCGTCCCCTCCCTCTATTTTCTAAAATATCAATGTAAAAAATTTGAAAAAATTCCAGAATATAGCTTTTAATTAGTACTTTCCCTGAAAATTATAACGAACACTGTCAAAAATTTTAACCCCCCTCTCATAGACTGAAAAATGTTGGTACCTACTCACTTTTTTTTACTTACCCAATTGATATATGTATGTTTTAAATGCGTTGTATAAGTTTAAAAAAATAACATTTTTAGTGTGTTTTCATTCTTAACCTTTTATTTTCTGTATTTAATATCTGTACAAAATAAAAATTAAACATGTTAAGAAAATAACTTTATATGTAGTATATTATAGAACTGATTCTTTTAGTGATCTATATCAATTCTGAGAGCAATTTTAAGTATGTACATGATATTTTACATTTATATTGAAGCTCGTTTGTAACTAGCTCAAGGCAGTGGTACTAAAACAATTCTCGATAAAGAACCACACGTGTTTTATGATTACTGTGAGTTTTATTGGTGTAACAGTAACTGAAGACAATTCTAATTATATAAGATTTATTATTGAAAATAAATGAATATTTCAACATGCTCGAATAATAAAAAAACTAATGAGTATATTATATTATGTACTATATACCTATACGTTGAAATATTTATGGTCGTTTTATTAGGACTATTATCGCTTTTGGTCGAAACTCGACTAATATTTTACCTGCCTTAACGGCAACATACACACATGATTTTTTTTGTGCACACCTAACCTAACCTAATCTAACCTGCTTTTACAACAAAAATGTCTAAATAAAAACACTGTAATTGAACGCGAATTGAAATCTCTACGTTTGACAGAAACCCAAAACTATTTATTTTTGCCACTTGGTGGCGCTAGGAGTATTGCTATGCTGTTGAACGATGCTAGGGGAAATAAATAAACAGTGAGAGCGGAAATCATGTGTGTGTGTTATGAAAAGGTCTTATATAACCCAGGTTGAACTTTGTTAATTTTTTTTAAATAACACATTATTCTTACGTTAGTTTAGGTAATTATTTGTCAATAATTTGTTCAACATATTTGTGTGGGGGGAGGGGGGAAGAGACGAGTAGTCCCTTTTTACTAGTATAGACAACGTTAGGTTGGGAAATTCCTGGTAAAGAGGCATTAATATATATTTTTTTAAAACATAAAATATCAACTAGTCACATTTATTAGAAAATATTGTTAAAGAAGATGCAACATTTAAGTATTTACATAAATTTTTATTTTGAATATATTAGAGATAATATGTATGTTAGTGTAAAAGTATATGTTATGGATTAAAACAGATTTTGTGTCAGCCTGAACATATCTAGTTTAATTATATATGTAAATTATTTATGTCAGAAAAACAGATTTTAAATTTATGTATCCTCCATATATTTTCTGTTATTTACATTAAAAAAATTTGAATTTAAATACATATAGATGTGTTTTAATTTATTCATGATACTACCGTCTTTTATTAAATTCTTCGAAAAGATAAACAAATATTTGTACTGCCATTTGTAGATTTTTAACGGATTTAAAAAAAAAATCAGGTTGTATATATTTTTTATGTATGTAACGCCGATAAACATGCATCGATTTGGTTGATTTTTTGTTTGTTTGAAAGAGTATACTCCCGAGGTGGTCCCAAATAAATTTTATCAAATTCTGACCATGGACTTCAAAGATACGCCACTAAAAATAAAATAAAAAAATTTAAAAATAATGAAAATTAAAATCATCAGTTCTTGAAATCAGTGTCAAACCAATTAAAAACTTTTTATGAAAGAAAAAAATAAAATCGATACATTTTCAGTATTTTTAGGGTTTTTTTAAAGTCAGATTAATTTTTTTTTTTAAGTTTTTTATATTTTAAAATTTTTTTTCTAAAACTATTTTCTTGAATATTAAAAAAAATATGTAGGAACTGCTTTATAGATGGACTCTATTATGCACTAATATATCAACCTACAAAAATATAATTTTCGAGTTATGAATGCAGTTACATTCAAAATAAAGTTTTTCAAAATTACAAAAAATAGCTACAGTATTAAAATTTTATTTAAATTTTAATGCAACAAAAACACATTTTTGTTTGGTTAAAAGTAACAGCAATAATTCTAATTGCTTGTAACATTTGTTCAATTAATCTCTTTGAACCTATAAATAGAGTTTTTTTTTACTAGAAATTCAATTTGCTATAATCGTTTGCACTGATGCATTAACTTTTTGCACTGTGTAACTAATTTAATGCTATCAAATTAGACATAAAATGTATTAATTCTTTGTCCATATTTAAATTACAATTTGGTGTCCATGAGGAAGTCAACATTTTAGAGAGAGAGGAGAAATGAATAGAGATATAATCCTAGATCTCAAATTATACTAGATTTGGGTCTTCCACGGTCTTTTTATATGAATTAATCCCAAAAGCGAATCAAATTTAGAAGTATGCGATGCAGGGGGAAGAAGGTTAATGGTTTTCTAAATTTAGTTCTGTTATGGAGAGATTTTTAAATAAAATATTTGGTATTGAAGCGGGGGTAAATTTTCTAATAATATTTGATTTTTTTTTCAACAAATACTTTTACAATATCTGTCTTAAATTTTTATAAATTATACATTTTTATTTAATTCATTACTTTTAAAGTTGCACAAGAATTAATTTAAAAATATTAGAACCGAGAAAAATATAAATAAAAAATTAATTCTTTTCAAAAATTCTGTAAATAAAACATACATGTTAGTTACGCCTATATTCTTTTGACAGATATCATATTCATCTAGTAAAAAATCCATTATAAGATACTTATTTTCAATAATTGACTTTAGACACTGATCATTTCAAATATACAAGACAAAATTTTCGATATAAGATGATTAGAGCAGATACTGAAAGACAGGGGCGTATGTAGGTTTAAATTTTTTTAAATAAGAATTATCGAGAATCTAATTACATATTCTATGATGATTTGACTTTTGTAGTCGCTAATTAATTTTAAAAAAATCAATAAAGTATTGGTCCAGGTAACGATAATTTTCAAAGTTTGTATAAATGATAAATTGTGGTAGTTTTTGAAAGGAATAAAATTATTTAAAACAAAATATCGATATAGGGGTATAAAGTATGTACGTTTTATTATTTATTTTATTTAAAAAGTAGGATTAAAAAAATTGTTTTAAACATAATATTTTCTTAATAAAAAACACGTTGCATGTATGTGACCTCATCAGCCCTAAACCACTGGACGTATTGAAACCATATTCACACCATATATTTGTTTGGTGCGCCGATAAGTTTATATATTTTTTGAATCCAGTAAGTGGCGCTGGGTTCGAGATATTTACGAAAATGTGTATTTTATGGTCTGATTTTTAAAACAATAATTACAACCCTCCATACGTGACAAGGGGTGAAATATTAACTCCCTTGCGAAGAAGGGACGAGTCTGCTAGTTCAATATAAGTTTTTTTTTAAATAAATTAAATCAAAAATGTATTCATCTCATTAAATACGTCTCTGATAAAACATGTCTGTTACTTCAATTAAATCTGTACGGTTATTGTGACCGTATCTGACGAGATTATGCTAATCAGTTTGAATATTTCTTTTCATTATTATGTACTAATATGTTTAAAGTTTGTCTATACATTGTATACTTCTTATGCATGTACATACATACATATATACATATGTACATATATTTTATTATATAAAGAAAACCCGAATGTTTTGATATTCTCCGACCGACTTAAGAACTATTTTAGCTGTTCAGTAGCCAACGAAATGAAAGTAATTATCTCTTCGAAATAAATTGATGTTATTTAAGGGAATGTGAAAATATATCATACTAATTAATAAATGTATAGACCCCATTTGGACAGTGAAATATTTCGGGTTATTTGAGTCTTACGTCGTTTTTTGGCAATAGTTTTTTTTTAATTTTTTTTTGTTCCAATTTAACATAAAAACTACTGAACCTATTTTAATGGGACTTTTACTGTTTGAAAGTCTAAGACCCAAGAATTAATTTGTGCTACTAAAATTGAGATAGGTCAGGTTCGTATTAAAAAAATATGTACAAATAAAAAGGATTTAATTCTGAAAAAAAAATCAGTGCGAAGCTAGCTAGTTACTTATAAAAATTAAATAATCGACAACAAATTAAATCAATCGCTTTCTCTTCTAAACGGTTCATTTGTAACATCTATGGGAGTTATTCCATAGATAAACTATTAAAATACGTATATAATCACTGAGTGCTCTAACACGCGTTTTGAAAAAAAAAATTGAAATCATACATTCACATAAATCAAATGTTCTAATAATTACAGCCCCATTGCTATAATGACTGAGTACAATGTTAAAATTAATGTTGTACAATTTAAAATGATTTATAAACGATACTTAATGCTTGAGTCCATTTGTTTATGTATGACATAATTATTTGTAATCAGAACATTTGTAAAAATTAATCTACATAGCTTAGAAATAAATGATTAGTATATAAGGTACTGGCACCAGTTATGGCCGTTTTTGTGATTGACGGGCTTCTCTTTTCTAATTCTCATGAACTCATGTTACTAATAAAACAAGTAACTCTTTATTCAATCAATTTAATTAACAAAATCTGCAAATATAGTTTATTTTTAAAATGATAAAAAATTGCTTTTTAAAAATTATCCTTTAATAACACCATTGTGTTCTTTAAAGTCAAAGTTAAATTCTTGACAATACAATTGTCAAAGGATTTTCACAATTGTAAAAAAAGGATGGAAACACCTTCAAACAAATACCTATTTATTTAATCCTCAAACACCTTCCACATGCGAGAGCGTAGCAACACCGTACTTACAACACAAAAAGTGCCAGCAAGCAGATAAAATAGACAAATCCTAGAACAAACTGATGGTGTTATCTTTATCTAACGCATGTTGTGTCTCGTGGCAAATGCACTGCCATCAATCTCTTGCTATCTCCACACAATTATCAGAGCCAACTTGCAGGGAAGGGCTTAATACAACGCCAACTCGGCTTTTGTCGATCGGGCTTTTTGAATTATTTTAAAAATATTCGGGTTTAATATTTGAAGACACATAGTATTCTGGAATAAATTACAGACAATTCCGAATAAAAATTCAAATAATAAAAAAATAGCTCTTTAATGTCCGGTATTATATACGAGCTAACAAAATTTGCAAGCACTTTCAAATGAGTTTCAAACGTATTTGACAGTTCCCTTGGAATTTCATGAAGTGTTTGATAAGTTTCGTGCACGCGTAGTGATATTATGAAAATTATTTTGTACGGTTAGAGTCGCCAAATGTGTTATTATAAGTTGAAGTATTTCAAGTATTACTGTTTTAAATAATTAGCTTTTAAATTTAAACAGAACAAAAAATTTTTGTACTTTTTGTTCTGATTCGTTGATAAGTTATTATTACAATAATAACTACAGCCGGGACTCGTTTATTGTAACTCTCGTTTATTTTTAACTCTCGTTTATCGTAAATGCCGAGTTTCGTTTATTGTAAATTTTTTCTCCTCCTTCACCACCCACCATTCTCGAGTCATGGCGTAAACGAACATATTTTTGAAATTTTTGTAGAATTAATTAGAGACACTTATCACCGTCGTCACTCGTCACCTTGCTCATATTCGAAAAATTGTCTGTGATAGCTTTTTCATGATTTTGCAATGTCGAATTTGTACTTCTTTGATTGTATATGTTGTTAAAATATCAAAAAATATGAAGACAAGAATAAATAAAGGATTTCTTGTATTTGATATTCTATTATACATTTATAACATTTGAATACATATTCATGGTGATGTCAATTCCCGCGCCAACGCTGATTGGTCAAGGATCTACACATAACTTGGTGGTAGCCCCTCTCGACTTAAAATAAACGTGAATTTCTCGTGTCAAACGGTCTAAAATAAATGAGTCCCGACTGTAATCGTGTTTCTACTTAATTCAACTATATTTTTCAAACAATAATTTCGTAGTCCATACGAGCAAAATCGCGTGGGCACTGTTAGTATGGAATAATGTTTCTAAACAACAATAGAAGAACTCCGGGTTGTCAACGCTGGCTAAATCCGTGACTGCTTCTTTTTCTCTACGTCTAAATCCACGGCTGCGGTAATCCCGTGCGTCAATAGATGGCTCTGTCTGTCGCAGTGACGCTGTTGTCATTACGATATCTTCCGCCCCGATGGTTTTACACAGATCTGTCCTCTTCCCCTTCCTGGCGGTTTGTCACTTGTTTTTTTTAGCAGGAATCTGGAAGTTTTGGAGTTGAGGGTAATACTTATTCTTTTTGGTTGTTTTTAATTAGTTGGGAGTAAGTGAAAAATATGTACATATTTCTAGGGGTTTATTTGCATATATTTTAATAAAAATGGAAATTTTGGATTAAGTTTGAATTTAAATTAGAAAATAACTCATTTAAGATATGAGGAGGTGAGTTCCAAAACTCTTCGTTCCATTTTAAAAAATAATCGAGGTACAGTGGGTTTTGAAAGAATTTTTAGCATTCTTTCATATTGTAATGTCAGTTTTGAGCAAAAAATTCTTTCAAAATTCACTGAATCTCGAATATTAGGTGGGCATGTCGGGTGAGCATGATTTCTTTATGTTTCATTGAATTAAAATCCCCGGGTATCACTGGGTCCAATGCGCCAGTCTCGAATAAATTAGAGCAAAAAATGATCGTTATAGGAAGTGATTTTTTTTTTACGAAAAAATTATATTAAAAAACATGAATTATTATTGGTCGTTCGGGTAAGGAATCGGTTCTAGAAGTTGTACTGTACTAATGTGTGTATTTCTTAAAAAATTCTTTTGGAACAACAAAATTTCGTAATACTTAATTAATTTTTCTACGTAACATAAAAAGTTTAAAAAATACAAATATATCGTACATATTCAAACACGATAAAAGAAAATTAATATCATCACAAATATATATTGACTGTACAAATATACATGCATACTGTACCTACTAATACAGTCTGCCCACTGGTGCATGCTTGAATTAAAAATATCAAAAACAAGGGCAGATATAGGGAATTACCATTATACGTTATGGATCCATCTTTGTCATAGAACGCTACCGTATTTTGTCCACGTACATTTTGGTATGCTGATTAAGCGAACAGAAATACAGGTGTAGTCGTGTCAGAATAACACGTGAGCGGAGAACAGATGCGGATATGTTCGCTTTTCGGCCGCTAGATGTCGCATAGGTGATTTTTCTTGTACAGTGTTACGAAAAATTACTTCTGACAGCCGACATGAAGGTTTTGGAACTGATAAATTATATGGACTGTTTTACTGATATTAAGATATATTATATGTTGTATATAAATTTTGGACCATTTTAATTTTGGATACAGAAAGACCTGTTTTATAAATAAAAATATTCTAATTTATAACGATTTAAAGGAAATTAAAACTTTACTTTAGGATTCCTTGAAATATTTTTATTCACGCCCGATCACGCACGGCAGGTCACGCTCGTGACGTGATTTAATATATGTATTTGAAATCAATTCAATGACAAATTGAAATTTGATGCAAGTTAACTATTTTTGCTTCCTCACAATATCGAAGATACGAGAAGCTTTGTGATCGTTTTAAAATGAGACAAAAAAATTGTTTTTTCGTTCCGTGTCTGTCCCTTGAATCCTTGTCACACGCATAACTCATGAACCATTGAATCGATATAAATGAAACTTGATTGGTTGGTTGTGTCTGACTTGAGGCCGGTCCCATTTCAAAATTATCAAAATCGTGTGTAAGGGGGTGGGGTGACATCCCAAAATATTTATTTTTTCAAGATATCTCAAGAATGACACATGCTACGTGAACATTTTATAGAATCTTTTTTGTAGAAAATTTAATTTCCTATAATATAAGTCTACAACGTTTGTTGTAAAATATTCCCTTATCAAGATTTATTTCATTTGCTTTAAAAAATCGTCATTTGTATTTTTAAGTTGATATTTACATTGAAATATTAAATGTATTTCTCAAATGAATACAGATATCATGAAAGAACATATCCTGGAACAAAATTAAAAAAAAAAGTTAATAAGTATATCGGCATTGCAGTGTTCCTACATTACCTACTTTGTACAAAATTCTTCAATGAAATCATCGAAATTTCCAGTTAAGTTCGCGTCGTGGATTCAAAGATCAAGGCGTTAAGTCGTGCATAACACTAAAGACAGAGAGAGTAGTATGTGCACGTACCACACGTGAGTGTGAGAGAGAGGGCACGAGTGAATCATAACCGTGTGTTAAATGAGACGAACACAAGAGATAGGACGATGTTGACGAAGCTTTGTCTACATCCAGGATTACTCTCCTGAAGGAATGAGATTGCCCATTTAACATTGCGCTAGTGAAAATATCATCCCATTGTCTTCCCTTTTTGTCCTGTAGATTTGTTATGATGTTTTCATAAATTTATGTGACATTTATATTACTTATATTATTAAATTTGTTATACAGCACACGAAAAATGTGAGAATAAATTTTAAATGTAAGAGTATAATGAAGAATTGTATTACTTGAGAAATTGCTCTTGGAATTTAAATGTTACTCTTGGCTTTCGGGTAATGAATGCAATGTTGAGAAATACTTATTATTTTTAATTCTATAGGAAAATTCAATGGTTGAACAAAACTAGGCGTGTACCGGAACTGAAATTTTCAATTGTATTACTTGAGAAATTGCTCTTGGAATTTAAATGTTACTCTTGGCTTTCGGGTAATGAATGCAATGTTGAGAAATACTTATTATTTTTAATTCTATAGGAAAATTCAATGGTTGAACAAAACTAGGCGTGTACCGGAACTGAAATTTTCAATTCCGGCCGGAACCGGATTATTATTTTTTAATTTAATTTATATTAATAATAATAATAAAATAATTCAAATAATATACGCATGCTTTATACATAGATTATTATATTAAATTAATATTTAAGAGTATCAAATGCCCAAACACCCTCGCGACCCCCTTCCCCTATTATAAATAAATTAAAATTGAAAAATTAACAAATAAGTTGAATAGTTAATATCTCAGCTTGGCGCGATCCTACAGACTCAAACTTTTTTTTTTAATGTAGCTTACACCATTAACTTTAAGAGTATCAAGTGCCCAAATACCGTCGCGACCCCCTTCCTCAATTATAAACAAATTAAATATGCTTGCTAAAAATAATACATATATAGTATGTTCATTTTTGAATAAATCGCGTTACCGCCGGTTTTGCTAAAAATGGCGACGCTGTCATAATTTTTATTGGAGTATCTCTAGATTTATGTATAAATTAAATTCATAGACAGTATAATATAATAATAATACATAGATTAAATTCTATAATGCCTGGCGATATTATACTTAATTGAAAAATTCAGTTTTGTTACAATATAAAATAGATTATTATACAATAATAGTTTGCAATTGGAGTTTACCTAGGGCGTTCTTTCGCGTTGAGAGTCTTTAATAACATGCATTTTCTCTTCAAAGAGTGACCTCATACTCGAAAACGCTCAAAGCGTTTCGTAGTATCCACAAAGATGTATAATTTAATTAATATAGAAAACTATGTTTTATTTAATTAAATTTGTTTCATTTTATTTAAAAATAAACTGAAACTATTTTTAAAAGGAAAACGTTATAATATGTCAAAAGTAACGTAAAATAATGTAACAGTAAAAACACATTTTTATTTTGTTCAAAACAATTGAAGACAATTCAAAGCATTACGCAACAATATGAAAAAACACATTTAATTTAGCTTAAAATAAGTAGAGAATGAACTCTATTAGAGGCTATTCAATGAAAATCTGTATTGTCCATTACCTTATTCATTTGCAAATATATACTTGAGTGTTTTTGCAGATCTCTACTTACTTTACATTAGTCTCTTTAGTATTCTTGTTTGTTTAAGTAGGTAGTCACATAACATCTGGATAGTTAGAATTTTCTATCTTATGTTAATAGAGAATTTGATTCGATTGTTAAAAATAGAAAAGGTAAATAATACTTACATATTTCGTTTCTCAAAAAGAACTTGTATCAAGTATATAATAATTTAATTAGTAAAAAATAGGGTGCAGTCAAATTGATTGAAACAACAGTATGCACCCTCCCCCCAGAAAAAAATTCTGGAGGGAGGGTGATTATTTTTTGTAATAATGTACATATATGTAATTTTTATTTTTTCATGTATCCCAATTATCTCAATTGTTAAATTAAATACAATATATTGATATATTTGGGAGGGGTGAGGGGGTGATTTGAACTCATCTGACTATACTTCAAATAACTTTCAGATTTCTTCATAATATCTTGTGTAGTTTTTTAATTCTTGGGGAAGGTCATGACCCCTTGACCCCCCCTTGTCTACGCGCCTGCTCGATAGTCTAGATTGACCCTAATTGTAAGTGTAATAAAAAGAACACAACTCAGCAGATAATTTTAGAACAATATTTACCAAAACAAAATCTGCAACGGATTAAAACCAATAAAAAAACAAAAGCACAAAAATTGATTATCACTTCCGCCGTGCGCCAATTAATTCAGTAATTAATAAAATTAATATCGCATGATTACATAGCATGATTTTCTGATTGATCCCGACTGAAGCTACGTTCAGTCCTGAGTAATTATGTGATACAAACGGAGCTACTGCTATAGCCTATAGCTGATCTCTTGGAGTCAATATTCATTGTTTTAATCAACCTCTAGACACCATTTTATTCGAAAATTTAATTGAACAAGTAATAGTTTGAGATAAAATTTAAAAAAAAATTAAATATAATTAGGTTATATTTTATTTGAAAAAATGGTACTGGCGTTATTTTTAATACAGCAGGGGTTATTTAAAAAAAAATTTCAACTGCAAATGACTTTTTTTGCCCTACACTTTATATATTTCTCTCTTACAAATTATAGTGACTTTTTTATGCTCTACACTAATGTTCGAGCTAGCAAAATTTGCTAGCTAGCTTCCAAATGAGGTTTCAAACTTACATGACAGTTATCTTGCAGTTTCATGAAGTGTTTGACAGTTTTCGTACGTGCGTGGTATGTACGTAAACATCAGTGGTATTTAAACAGTGGCGATATTATGAAAACTATTTTGTAAGGTCAGAGTCGCCAACTGTGTTACATAATCTATAGATACTATCACAGAATTAATACCATTTGAAAGTGTTTGCTAGCTAGCAAATTTGCTAGCTCTTTTATAATCTCGGACATTACACCTTTTTTATATTTTTCTTTCTACTTGCAATTTTTCAACTACACAAATTAGCTTTTACAAATGCAATTTTTATTTTTGGAACTACAGAAATAAGCTACACTAAAATAACCCATGTTCAGTAGCTTGCGTGAGATTAATTATTTATATTAGAAAACTGATATTCTAATTTTTGTTTCTATAACTATACTCTATATCATTTAAGAATGCAGTGGTTGCCGTGGTTTTTGACGGTAAAATGCACGATTCGTACCGTCAAATCCCCGGAAACCACTGCATTCTTAAATGAAATAGAGTATAGTCAATAATTAAAAGTGTCTTTACATTGCATAGCGCTTACTATTTTTGCCTTGTAAAAGACGATATAATGTGTAGCTCTTTCGCTTCTTAAATATGTACACCACTGCTTTAAATTATTTGTAATTTATGCTTTATTAAACATTTTTTCGTGTCTCTGTTTTTTAATCGGTACAAATCTAAATCATTACAGTCATCTCAAAATGTACATTTCTAACAAGCTTCATGAAATTATAAATATATCTTCTGATTTTTTCTGAGAACCGACAACAATGAAATAAATTACTGATTAGTCACTGGTAATTTCGATAACAAGATTTTTTCAGAAAATCACACCAATTAGATTTTATTTCCTTTTGTGTAATTATATCTAAGCATAAACTATTTTCATCTTATTAGTTTTGGTCTGTAGATACAAGTCATACAGTTATATTAATATAAATCTTAATGATGTCGAAATTGCTGTAAGGGACATACAAAACAGCTCTGTTTTTATGTTACCAGTTTTAATCCGATTTCAATACAGTGGACAGCAGAGTCGGCCTCTGCAATTCTGATACCCTGGGCGTGATTTTTTTATCCCCCCCCCCCCTCCTTCCGAGACGATCACTTCATCAAGTCGGCCATTAAAAATACTCAATAATTAAAAAAAAAATTAAACTAAATGTTAAAATATAATTAATAATTGTTTATTTATTAGCTGTAATTAAGCAAACATACGCCAAATGTTGATTAAAACATACTTCCCATACAAAATAATAATAAACCAGTTTACCATTAACATAACCTTTTTAATATACTTAGATAACTTATTACCCGAAATATAGCATTTTTAATTAAGGTGGGCCTTATTTTCCTCCATGACCTTACGAATGGTTTAGTTTTAGTATTTGGTAATTTTCAATCTGTACTTAAGTTATTACAAAGAAATTTTAAAAACAATGAACTCGAAACAAAAAAAAGTCACTTTTGCGTCACTGTGCGTCGCTCCTATTGGCCTGGCGCCCTAGTTCGCCCCCCCCCCCCCCTAAAGCCGACCCTGAGTGGACATAACTAAAAGGAAGTAATGATATTTATTCAAATGTTATTCATACACTTCTTGTTTATTTGTCGAATACCAATAGATTAAAATCGAAAATCAATATTACTAGTAGAATCTATTTAATGAGAGAATTTATATCTATGTCATCGTTACCTAGTACACGATTAAAAACTATAAAATGTTATTTATCTATTGAATATTTAATTGAAAATGAATGATAGTAGATAAGGTTTGGTGATTGAGATGGAGTTATTTTAATTAATATGTAGCAATGGCGAAGCAGTGCTTTCCTTACTTTATTGGTAAATTAATACAAATCTGTATTTACAGTTAATAAATAATTTAAATATATTATTAGAATATTCATCTTTATGCGCAACTCAAACATTTTAATCAAAAATAGTATTTAATATTAATTTACACGCTCAGTTATAAAACTATAATATCTATACGTCTTATTTTCTTGTATTATAGTCGATATTTGTATGACGAGTTGAAGTTCACTGCAGGAAATTTCACTAAAAAATTTAGAATTTTTGATTACGTTAAAAGTATGTTTATTGTATAGAAAATGACGTGAAAAGTTGTTTGTTTCAAACCGCAGGTCTGTATCTCAAACCGTTCTCGAGATATAGCTTCTCAAAGTTTCAGTTTTTTCAAAATTTTGAAGAAAAATGGCGCTAATTTTTGAACGGACGGTCGGAATTGATTTTAGTTGACGGATTTGGAATCAGCGTGTCAAAATCTATATAATGACATGTATAATACTTTAAAACTTGAAAAAAAATATTTCGCGAAAAATCGAAAAAATTCAAAGGGGTATACCTTAAAAAAATGTCGATTTTTGACCAAATTTTTTTTGTCGAATTTTAAAGTATTATACATGTCATTATATAGATTTTGACACGCTGATTTCAAATCCGTCAACTAAAATCAATTCCGACCACCCGTTCAAAAGTTATGGCCTTTTTTCTCAAAAAATTTGAAAAAACTAAAACTTCGAGAGGCTATATCTCGAGAACGGTTTGAGATACAGACCTGCGGTTTGAACAGTTCAACTTTTCACGTCATTTTCTATACAATAAACATACTTTTAACGAAATCAAAAATTCTAAATTTTTCAGTGAAATTTCCTGCAGTAAAACAAAATAAAAGGCTATATAATTAAAAAAAAAAACTATATTTGTGGACTTTGGTAATTAAATTGATTAAATAAAGAGTTCCTTGTTTTATTAGTAACATGAGTTCATGAGAATTACCGTTAATCACAAAAACAGTAAACCTTGCTCTTATAGCGGCCATAACGGGTGCCAGTACTTTATATAGATGAAAAAAATATCAAAGATAGTTGTGAGATTGATATAATATAACTTAAAGTGTATATTTGTACACATGAAGAAAAAAATTACAATTAATAAAATTGTACAAATAGAAATTTTAAACTGTAAAATTTTATTTAATATTTAGGTCAGGCGCGTATTAAAAAAAAAATTAAATTGATTGGATTTTGAAAAAAAAAACTTAGACGTAGCCGCGTGTTTCTTGTTTATAATAATTGCATTATTCGGTCTGTAATTTTCTACTTACTTTATGACTAAAACTGTTATTGTAATTAAGAGATAATTAATAATGATAAAGACATAAAAAATCATTGTCCAATTATTAATAATACGTGATAGAATTCAAAATCATAAACATATCAAGGATCTATAATTCGAATAAAACGATTTGAAAGTGTTAACCAAACGATAAAATTTAGACATTAGATTAAAATTACATATGTTTGGCTTCCTCAAATTCGATCAAGAATTCTAATCGTAAATTCACAAAATGACGTTAATTCGAATCTTTTCAAAACAACGTCCGACAATTTAACATCGTAAATATTACTGGATCGTAATTTCGAACGAAGATCTAATATTTATTACAGCGGCTCCTATTATTTTCAATAATTTCTCAAGGTTTAGATCGATTCAGTTTTTTTGAGATATAAGTTATATAGTTTTTTTTACTTAATGAATAATTACCGTATGGTGACGCCATCTTTTGATATTTGCCTTAAACAAATGTATTTAATAAGAACTCTTTTGGGGAAAAAATAGTTGCAAGTTTGTAGTTTGTGATATGCCCTCGGTGTTAAAATTATATAATTTGTGAATGTTTTAGAATTTGGGGATTTTTTATAAGTTTTTTTTAATTTTGTTTTATTTGGAATTTTAGATTACAAAATTTTTCTTGTATTTTTTGAAAAATACACAAGAGCTATATGCTACCTCTACTCGATAAGATTTTTACTTCTGGGATATATTTAAAGAAAAAAACTTTACCTTAATGAATTTGTATTAAAATGCAAGCTGGATATATCGAACGTTTGTTGTGACATTATTTTTAAGTTATCTTGTTGTTATAGACCGAGTTTTTGTTGCTATAATAGCTCCTGTTGGGTATGTTGTTCGTTGCAGTAAATACCAGAAATCTTGTTATAACCGGAAAACAGCTGAGATGATTTTAAACACTTTGTTGCTACTTTTAACTTAACCAATGGCATATTAAGGTTTGGTTCATACCTTTTGAATGTAGCTTTTTATTAGTATTTTCAATTAAAATTATAACGAATAGTGTCATTATTTTTTTGGACCCCACTTCCATAGACTGAAAAGTGTACCACTTACCCCATTGAGTGGGGTGTTTTTAGATGTCTCCTAAAATGCAACAAAAAAATGTTATATGACCTTTTGATTTTAACCCTTCAGTCACGATATACAGTCGGGACTCGTTTATTGTAAGTCTCGTTTATTTGAAATTCCGAATTTCGTTTATTCTAAATTTTTTCTCCTCCTTCACCTCCCACCATTCTCGAGTCATGGCGTAAACGAACATATTTTTGAAATTTGTATTATACATTTATAACATTTGAATACGTCTTCGTGGTGACGTCAATTTCCGCGCCAACGCTGATTGGTCAAGGATCTATACATAACTTGGTGGAAGCCCCTCTCGACTTCCTCATGTCAAAACGATTCAGAAGGCTTAGAATAAAGAAAGTCCCGACTGTATTTGTTTTTAAATGTCGTTGTTTTATTTTATTATCCAACTTATTCGTAAAACCCAACTGCCGATTCTGTCACCAAGAAAAGAAGAAAAAGATCACGCGGCACGTGTGCGTGTTTTCCTTGACAGGACGGGCAAGGAATGCGCAGACATTGAACCTGACAACTGCGCGCACATCGCTTGATTTAGTAGGCATTGTTTCCGCCAAGCAGCGGCGGCGAGTCTTTTCTTGCGTTGATTGTAAAAATCAACACGAACTCGTTTATCTATTTTCTGTAAGGAATATGGATCTGTGTGTTTGCACGGAGGAAATTTGTACGGTTAATTATGTGTCTGTAATAGGCTTGATGCCAGTAACAAAGTATCACGTAAATAATGAAATAGGTTAAAAAGATTCTAAAAAATGTATTTTTTTTTATATTAATAGCGAGATATGATTTTTGTTAAAATAAAAACACAAAATACAGCAATTCGTCATTGATGAAACACCAATCAGAGTGAATGACGTAACGCCTTAGTAAACATCATTTTTGTTTTATTAATATCTGCACTGTTTATAAATTATTTTGTGATTTTAAATTATCAATTTGCTCAGTTTTGTGTTATCAAAACTAAAACCAAGAAACGTTAGCGATGAAACAAGGATTTATTATTGTTGACAAGGAGTCTTTACATAGCCGCGACGTCAAAAATGCGCCATGACACCTGTGAGCGTTTTGGCGTCAAATTCAAAATTAGTTTTAAAAGGGTCAATTTTTGTGATTAAACCTTTATTTTCTGTAGAAGTAAGTATTTTTTTGGGATATATGATATATCTATCTCTTTTTTTAATAAGAATGAAATAGATACTCCTGTTTAAAAAAGGACAAGTGTATCCCAACCCATTTTTTATCTCTTTGTTTTGACACGGTCAGATGCGGAGTCCATTCTCTATGTCTATGGTACCTACGTTTTTAAAGTGAGAATTCACTAATTATAAAATAGACGCAGATGAAATTAATTGTTAAATTCTGGTAAATAATAAATAAAGTCGTTAATATATCATATTTCTATCACATAATATGTAAATACAAACACGTACTTCTCGCGAGCACTCCAATAAGTTATTAGCTCTCATACTGGTTAAGAAGTACAATGCAAAGAACAAACACAATTGTGTAACGTTATTACGGCAGGTATGCACGTAGGAGAGCTACTGATGTAGAACCACTGAGTCAGTGCACATGTACAATGTGTCCATTCGCAACGTCTGTCTTCGGACAGTCGATTTCATCAATTGCGAAAACGGGGCTTGTATTCTTAATTGAATTGGAATTGCCAATGATTTAGGAACATAGAGTATAATGAATCTATACTAATACAAGTCCGCGGTGATCTTGATATGAATCTTGGCTTCTGGATGTAAGCCGCGTCGATTTGATCAAATCGAGCCAAGATCTGAATCTATACTAATATTATAAATGCAACAAAATCTGTCTCTCTCTGTTTGTTATTTTTTTTACAGGTAAACCGCTTAACCGATCTTGATGAAATTTGGCAGGGAGATAGCTTGTTTCCTCAGGAAAGACATAGGCTAATTTGTATCCCGAAAAATTATTAGATAAAAATGGTCTGCCACCGTAAAGGTCAGAATCGCTTACAACAGATTCGAAATATTAAGACAAACATCATCGGTTATCTTTTTCTAGAGTGGAGCTTATATAGTTACATCATTTTAAATAAAAACACAAATATTTATTGCCACATTTACTTATACAATTTTCAATAGATTACATAATAATTTAATCGCACAAATATATATATGAGTACTATAAACGAAGAGTACTTCTTTATCTAGCAAATGAGTTTCAAAATATCTGTCTTTGTTTGGTACATGAAGAAATGATTTAAATATTATAATAATCAAATGTGAGGAGCCTACTAAGTCTGTGATATACGAATTTGAATGAAAACTGGACGACCACTTCTGCATTTCACTGTACGTGCAAATGCGAAACTAAACATCTGTTTTATGGACTATAATTACAGAAATCTGTATTACCTAACTATTGTCTTCTTCTTCATGGGTTTTATGTCATGTGGACGATGTCACGGGTAACAGTTAATTTACAATGATGTACGATTTTTCATAAGAAACAAAGAAAAAAAGAAAAAAACTTGACGTAATTTTAATTAAATATTTTCTTGATTGCTACTAAATTGAACATGCAAATAATAATTGACATGTTAATATTATAACAATAATTACATAAGATAGCATTAGTGACATTTAATATACGAGTACGTCTGTACAGTTTTACTCCTTGTCATCATCCTGCCTTATTTTCTTTTACATTAAAATGATCTGTCTGCACGCTAACGTTTGCGACTTAACTAGTATGTTGAAAATGTCAGCGGGTATTGTGCTTTAGGCATTATAAATCCTGAATACTGAAGTGTAATTTTCATGACACTTCGAAAAATCGCTGAAAACCTGATCGATTTTGTTATTTTTATTATATTTGATATTTTCACTTTGTTATCTGCTTTTAATATATGAAAGTTTGCGATCGATTGTTTTACTTTCTGGCAATATCGAAGATACGAGAAGCTTTGTGATCGTTTTAAAATGAGACAAAAATAATGTTCTCCGATTTCATAATTTTAAATTGATCTTTCCGTTTAAGGTAAAGATAAACACTTTTCGTTCCCTGTCTGTCTGTATGTGTGTGTGTGTCTGTTCCTTGAATCCTTATCACATGCATAACTTATGAAACACTAAACCGATATTAATGAAACTTGGTTGGATGGTTGGGTCTGGCTTGAAGACGGTCCCATTTCAAAATCATCAAAATCGTATGTAAGGAGGAGGTGGGACATCCTAAAATATTTATTTTTTCAAGATATCTCAAGAACGATACATGTTACATAAAAATTTTATAGAATATTTTTTGTAGAGCATTTAATTTCCTATAATATAGATCTACAACGTTTGTTATAAAATATACCCTTACAAAGATTTATCTCAATTTGCTTTACAAAATTGATATTTACTTTGACATATTAAATGTCATTTTTATAGATTGAAATTTAAAAAAAATTAAAAATATACGGAAAAATAATCAGGTGCGTTTTAAGAAAAACTTCTAACTAATATTTTTTTGTAAAATTATATAAAAAATAAATAGTTAACCAATGTTAGGCAATTTATCTGAACTCTTCGTCGATTTTAATTTAAATTGTTCAATAATTAACTACCTTTGATGTATTCAGCATGAGAAAGCACTGTACATTTACTTGGCAGATATTTTTTTAAAATTCTGCTTTTCGTTGATTTGTCAAACAGAAATTCATTATAAAATATAAACGCATTTCAATAGAAAAGATACTTTATTGACAGTTTAAATTTCAACAATCAGAAAGGGAGTATTCTTGTACTATCGACTTCATTCAAGAAGTCTGCCCCCAACCAGACTGTGCTAGGACCGGTCGGGCAGGTGACGTTAGTCACGGGGAGTGAAATCGAAAGAGAGAGGAGGTGGAGACATGCGCACCTCTCACTCATTCACAGATGTGTGATCCCCAGTCAAAATATCTTTAAATATTAAATCATCTTCATTACTATGACATTCGGCATTGCAATTGAATCGTGTTGTTGTTAACTACAAACTACAATGTTATTACTTGGGTCTATTCAGTGTTAGCTTGATTGGTATTGACGTTGATACTAATTGTAGTTTTTTTTTGAGAAGTTGTAATATAATGGGTTGGTTATTTCAGTTTTTACGGTTACTCATATAATTGAACGGATTCGTTGTAAATGATTTTTTAGGAGAGATGAAGGTACCTGTTTTTAGAAGGTGAAGAGACCACGTTACTAAAATTATTAAAACAGTGACTGATTTTTGTATTATTATTATTTAGCCTAATCTTTGCAATTAAGGTGTGTCAAAAATTTCCGGATTATTTTATTATACATGTGAATATAAGATTAAATTTTCTGCAGATTCTAGTTTTCATCAATGAATATAACTTGTTTCACATAATAAACCATTTCTTTAGCATCCATCTTCTTCATTAAATATCTTCTTTGCATGCTATCATTTCAAAACAAAACTAATTACAATCATAAACAATTTAATTTAGAACTTTTCCTGCACTTAACCAAAGGGAAAACTTCAGTTGTACAAATAATTAACCAAAAGAACAGAGCTGCCATATTCTTACCTTGCATATAACCTTGTCTACAAGCCCAATAACAAGACTCAAATTTGACTGCGACAAAAGATGGGGTTAATTCATTAACCACATAAGGCTGTCCTTCTCTTTCCAGTAAAGACTTACGACTGCTCCCTTGCAGTTCTGTATTTTAAACACATACACTTCTATTGTAAAGGAGGTTGTGTAGTTATGCGATGATCAAAATCATTCTTAGCCGCCTTGTATTTTTCCTTAGTTGGCTAGTGCATTGTGATTGGTCAAAGACTCGAGTTCAAAATCTACGCTTGCTTGATTATTTGCATTTTAATTTTTTTAACTGTTATGCAGTATTCCTTTCCCGTAATGGTATCAAATTTAAATAAATTTGGCAAATCAACAATGAATAAATGTTTATATTAATTGTAGTCATTTTGAATTCAATTGACTACAATTAACTTTTTTAGCAAGAATTGATTTGTGCGCAAATTTTGTTGAATAATATTATTTAATATAGTGTTATTAGTTCGATGTAGTATATTATTAATAACAGTGTAGTGTGAGGTTGCTCTGTTTTTTTTTTTCTATGAGTAAGTTAGTTTTTTTGTGCCAAGTGCCCGCAAGATTTTAATTGAAACTTTTGCGAAGAAGATTGTAGCCTGTAGTTTGTGGAGACTAAATATGGAGTGTTTTAGTGTTTAGCATTGATTTAATTATACATGTTCTTTCCTGGATTTCTTATTTGTGAATAATTTATTAATACACCATGTGCTATTATAATTCCAAGTTAATTATATGCAGTATTTATGTGGAGTAATAGTTCAGTTTGTTTTTAAACATACGGTGTTATTCGACTTATTATAGGTATAACGGGTTTTAAAAAAGTGAGTTTCATTAACAAAATTGATAAATTAAATAAAAACATCTGCCAAGTAAACGCACAGTGCTTTCTCGTGCTAAATTCACCAAATTATTGGATAATTTAAATAAAACCCGATAAAGTGTTCAGATAAATTGATTAGCATTGGTTAACCATTTAATTTTTATACAATTTTACTAAAAAATATTAGTTCGAAATTTTTCTTAAGACGCACCTGATTATTTTTTCTTATTGACATTTAATGTGTCAAAGTAAATATCAATTTAAAAAAACAAAACACGATTTTTAAAAGTAAATCGAGATAAATATTTATAAGGAAATATTTTATAATAAATGTAGACCTATATTATAGGAAATAGAATACTCTACAATAAAGATCCTATAAAATTTTTACGCAACATATGTATATCGTTCTTGAGATATCTTGAAAAAATAAATATTTTTGGATGTCACCCCTCCCCCTTTATACACGATTTTGAAATGGGACCGTCCTCAAGCCAGACCCAACCAACTAACCTTTTTTCATTACTATCGATTCAGTGCTTCATGAGTTATGCGTGTGACAAGGATTCAGAGGATAGACTTAGACACACACAGACAGACAGACAGACACGGAACGAAAAGTGTTTGCCTTGACCTTAAACGGAAAGATCAATTTAAAATTTTGAATTTATTCTAAAACGATCACAAAGCTTCTCGTATCTTCGATATTACGAGGAAGCAATAACTTGTACAAGAATTAAAATTTACAATCGTTGAGAAATAAGTTTTAAATGAGTCGTTCAGAGATCATTTTTTTTTATGAATGTAGCTACACTTACTAGTTAGGAAGATACACATTTTTTTGTTACAATTCATTGGCAAATAATAATTAAATTTAATTTTATAAAATATTTAAAAAAATCTTTATTTTAATTCAAAGTGGTGTAATTCCAGAAACAACATGTCGGTCGACCACAAAACAAAGTCAAAATGAAAAGAGCACGTTCCTTAGGTTGGCTAGTGCAAAGACGTGTGTTTAGTGTATATAGTGCATCAACAACACCAGCGATAACAAATGACGATTGCTATACAAGCAGAAGTACTCCGGTATCCCCCCTTCAACCCAGGCGGGACGGACACAGCGTTTTTTCTAAATGCGTTCACAATGGCAGGTGAGTTTTTTTTTCTGCTAATATCTAATTGTTATTTCATATTAATTAGTTTAATTCATGTACAACAAACGTAATTATAATTGTACTACTACTGTAGATAATTGATGAGTTTTGTTGAAAAAAACGTCCGTTTCCCTTGTTTTATGGATTTTTTGTTCTGAGAATCGTAAGCAGTTTAGTTTAATTATAATAATATTTAATTATTGTATAAAAATTTTATTTTATTAATTGAGGGTCGTAAAATATTATTACAAACAATAAGAATTCTTATGTCCGGTATCATAAAGGAGCTAGCAAATTTGCTAGCTAGCAAACACTCTCAAATGAGGTATCAAACTTATATGACAGTTCTCTTTGAGTTTTTAACAGATATTTGCATGTACAATAAGTTGGTTTTTTACTGTTTTTACTCAACGTTAGTAAATACACTTTAGTAAATATACTTTACATATCTTTGTTTTTACTTCCTATGCATGAAACTATCTGTCAAAAACTCCAAATTTTGCTAGCTACTTTATGATACCGGACATTAAATTATAATTAGGGTTTGCTTTTTTATAACTTGTCTGGCATGCCCTAGGGTAGAGGGTAAAGGTGCCTTAAGGGGGGGGGGGGGGGGGGCGAAGATTTTTTTATTAAATAAGGCATGCATTAAAGAAGATTGAAAAACACTGTGGAGCAAATTTGCTTATTTATATTCTAGCCAATTTCTAAAAACCTGTAAAGGAGAGGTTCAAAATTTAACTGAGGTATGCAGGAAATGGCTGAAGAAAGACTGGTTAAGAATTCTTAGGATTAAATCTTAATTACGTACCTGCATTTATTGTTAGTCCTCCCCTGAATATTTCAATACATAACGTGATATATAACAATATATTATATGGATGAACAAGGTATTTGAAAGATTCAGGATAAAAATTGAAGAAACTGGTTATAAGATTAATTAAACAGATGATTAACTCGTACGATCTATAATTAAATGAAGAATGTATAATATAGATGAAGTAAATTACATCTTTTAAGAGAGTTTATAAAAAAATAACTATTTTATTCACATATAATCAAATAAATAAAGATAAGTTGGTATAAAATTTAAATACATACACTAATGCAAATATACTTTAAATGCAATTTGCATAAAATATAAACATTTATGCAGTTCGAGTAATTATTTAATCTAGTCAAAGAAAAGAATCAATAATGAAACAGCAATATTAGGTTGATTTTGGTAGATTTTGAGCCGCTGAATACGAAAAAATTACGTACGAAGGAAAACGCGTTTTCCACAACATCAACAGTATTTTGTTTTCATGTAAACATCCTAGATAAAATTATAATAATATTTTTTGACAGATAAATTTGAAAACAAAATACTAATTACTATTTTATTAAATTTTGTTTGCGACATTTTAAAATGCACCAATCACACATCGTTAAATTTGACCAAAGGTTACTACAACACTTCTAATTGCTCCCATGTTAAATTTCTTATGTCTTAATCAACATGGAATACACTGTATGAGTTTTTGAAAATTTCACCTCAATTTTTGGAAGTATCAAATTATCGATTTCTGCGAATGCACAAATGTCAACGCACACTGGACCCTTTTGAGTCCAATATTGTTTAGTGAAGTCATTGTCCACGGGTGAACTTGCACTCAAAAAACTGGCGCAACTGCATTTCACAAAAACAGTCCTGCAGATGTTTTTGGGTTCTCTGAAACTGTTTAGTGACAACTGATGTTGAATGTTAATAAGTCCTTTTTGCTTAATTCTCGTTCTTATACGGCTTTGGTACTAACTGGAAATCGGGAATATGCAATTTGTTGTATCGAATGTTTCAGATTCATTGAAAAACAGTTATTGATTCTAAAAGAAAAAAGATATTTTTGTTTGTTGAACAAATTCTGATATAAGTAATTATCGCAATGCTATCATAATATTTTAATAAAGATTTTATTAAAGGACAAAATATTAATGTACTTTTTTAACTTTTGGAATAGTAAAGCTAGATGTAAATATAGATATAGAATGAACGAGTTTTGGAACTCTATTTGTAATATAGTGTACCTGTGTAGAAAGATTAGATTTAAAATTTCTTTATAACATCGGATACAGGGCCGTAACTAGAGACTCTGCGACCCCGGGGTAGCAAGTTTTTTTCGTTGTTACCTCAGTCTACAATTTTTGCTTGTTACTAACTTTAATCACCTTTTTTTTTGTTCCCCAATTGCTGCAGGGGCCCCTCTATGCTCGAGGGCCCCAGTGGTAACTACGACCCTGATCGGCTATAAATCTAGTAATATTCTAGTTATGGAAAATAATTGCTACATAATATATCAAAATGACGATTTTTGCATAAATGTAAAAACGACTTTCTGGGTATTTCCGGTTCACACGGTTAATTTATGTATCACAATTTCTAAAATGTATTACTAATAGTTTAGTAATCTTGTTACCAGATTACCTAATTGAAATTTCTAATCTTAAATTAACAAGCCTACATTGAAAAATTGCAAAAAAAAGATATTTATAATGAAGAGGAATATATTTAAAAAAAGTATTTCCAATCAAAGAACAACTATTGGGATTTTGTGACAATGTTGTGGGGCAAATCAGGGCGACCGTCTGGGGCGGCGCTTAATGGGGCATAAGTGACTTTTTTGGTTCAAATCAGTATATAGTCTAAACTTTTTTGGAGTCTGTAGGATTGCGCCAAGCTGAGATATTAACTATTCAACTTATTTGTTAGTTTATCAATTTTAATTTGTTAATAATTGGGGAAGGGGATCTCGATGGTCTTAGGGCATTTGATAGTCTTAAAGTTAATGATGTATGCTATATTTGAAAAAAAATTGGAGTCTGTAGGATCGCGTCAAGCTGAGATATTCAACTTATTTGTTAATTTATCAATTTTAATTGACATTTTTGGTGATTTTTGAACATTTTTTAGGGGGAGAGAAGGCGGAAAAATAAATCTCACCCAGGGCGCCAGAATTACTAAGGCCGGCTCTGGACAATGTTATGTATTTTTGCCACAAAAATTGCCTCTTTTGGAATCTATTAGATTTTATAAGAAATTTAAGTCCATTAGAAAAGGCACAGTAAAAAAATCTATTGGGATGATTATATGCATTTGTTAGTTTTTTTTTCTATTGGAATCTATTTAATCTTTTCAATAGGCTAGATAAAGTATCACACACATTTTTCTGTCGTTAATACCTAAAGAAGATTACTCACAACAATCAGGTCAAAAACCTCTTTACCGATGTACGGAATGTATTGAAATAACGTAACCTAAACTTGACATCTATATTTACTCGAAGAGTACATATTATTATTACATAAGAGATCTTGGCAAAAGTTAATCTGTCCGAAATCATCGTGTGAATGTGTCACATCCCACAAGAACATATAAATTATATCCAATAATGGCGGCTTGGATCTAAGTAGAGGCCAGAGTTGCTTGGCATTAGCATATAAATACTAATTAGGTGAATTTATTTAAATAAATGCCTCGGGCTATTGCAGCGCTCTCTTGACGGAGACGTGTCAAGATGGAACATCTAGTCTATGGATGTGTGTGTGTAGATTTTTCATCTATGGTGATCGATGTGTCAAAACCTGTATTGGTAATTTATTGGTGTGCTTTTTCAGGTTTGATTGTTGTGGAGTAATTTTTCAACGATGGTAGATTACTTTTCTTAGATATTTATCAAATTGTTTTTGAGTGTAAGTAAGATTTGTTGACCGGATAGTTACAATTAAACGAGAAATACAGGGTGGTCCGGTTTGGGATACAGATATTTTAAGAGCTGATTCTTTGGCTCATTGTGAGTAAAAAGTTGTACGTGAAGGCGGGGTCTATCTTCTACACCCTCTGAGCTACAGGCTGTTTAAAAATTTCCTTCAGAGTAGTACTTATTTAAACAAAGATTATCTCATTACTACCAAAGTAACGTAACTAAAGCAACCATAATGTGTCAGTTTCATAGGTAATTAACTAACATATTTTTCAGTATAAGCGTAATTGCTAACCGTGTTTCCAGTTCAGAGTTATTGCTCAACAAATTCAAAAAATATATTTATTTTTTTGAAATTTTATATAACAATGACATTTTTCTCCAAAAGTACCTACAATATGTGATATTTTTTATCATTATTTTGGTGTGTCATAATGTTACCTACAAATTCACCATATAAAGTTTGGATCTGGGTCTTACAGTTTTTCAGTTATAAATTTATCTAAATTAATCCCCAAAGTGACGATTTTGCTACCTACCCTATTAAATAAAACAGTCTTACAATTTTTTTGTTTATAATTGTTGAGCAATAACTTTGAACTAATAAGATTGCTAGCAATAACGCTAAAACTAAAAAATACGTTAGTTAATTACCTATGAAACGAATTAATTTTTATTGCTCTAGTTACGTTACTTTGGAAGTTTTGAGATAATCTTTGTTTATAATTATAAGTACTACTCTGAAGGAAATTTTTAAACAGCCTGTAGCTCAGAGGGTGTTGAAGATAGACCCCGCCTTCACGCAAAATTTCTTATTCACAATGAGCCAAGGAATCAGCTCCTTAAATATCTATATCCCAAACCGGATCTCGCTGTATAGTGAAACTTCTCAAAATCGATCAGTTTATTTTGCGAAAAAAATTGTGTTTGAAAAAAAAAATCGGTCAATTAAATACTGGTCGTTTAAAGCAGGGGTTGTTATGCAAAAAAGGGCTTGGTTTGAGAAGTTTCACAAATTGTATTTTATATATCCACAAAATTGTTCTTAATCAATTACTACAACCGTATATAATTTTTTTCTATGAATATTATTTCACATATATCACAATTTTAATTACTAAAAACATAAACATTAAAGCCACTATACAAAATAATTAACAGCACATTAACGTACTGGATTTAAAACCGAATTCCCCTTTCCACAATCCCGTTTCTAATCACGAATAATTTTTCACCGATATCACACAAACGAGGTACAAGTAAATTGCCATATTTCGTGACTCCATATTTTTTCAACTACCACCTGTTTGAAACGTGTGCGCCGATACGTAACATACCACATATTTATTAATAATAACGTCGTTTTTCACACGTTCCAACATTGCCGTGAATGCGATAATTACAGAAATAGCATGAACGATTAATTTTGAAAAGGAATCAAAACGAGGAATAAATTATGATGGTTTTTATGTTGATTTTATTCAAGAGTTGTTATTTCTATATTAATTTTCTGATTAATTTTTACGGATACAACACTTAAAGAGACCCCCCTTGAGTGCAGTGTAGCAAGAATGTGTTTTTATTTTTTTTAATGTGAATTATTAAAATAAATCTCGTTATTAATGATATTAATTGATTCTTAGTTTTCTGTTCTCTTGTTTTAATACTTCAGCATGTTTTTAATTGATTTGAAAGTATTATTAAATATTAAATATAGTCGAAAATTGATAGTTCGACATAGAGAACATTATTTTCAAACGAAAAATGATAATATTACTTTTAATGATTATTTTTATAAAACGGTAGTAAAAAAACAGTGCTTCCCTTTTTATATGGGTAAATTAATAATAATACCCAAATATTTTAACCAAAAGTCAAAAATAGCATTTAATATTAATTTACACGTTCCTCCATGTCTTATTTTCTTGTATTTTAGTCGATATTTGTATGACGAGTTGAAGTTCACTGCAAGAAATATTACTAAAAAATTTCGAATTTTTGATTTCGTTAAAAGTATGTTTATTGTATAGAAAATGACGTGAAAAGTTGAAATTTTCAAACCGCAGGTCTGTATCTCAAACCGTTCTCGAGATATAGTCTCTCAAAGTTTCAGTTTTTTCAAATTTTTGGAGAAAAAAGGCCATAACTTTTGAACGTGTGATCGGAATTGATTTTAGTTGACGGATTTGAAATCAGCGTGTCAAAATCTATATAATGACATGTATAATACCTTAAAACTCGGAAAAAAAAATTTCGCGAAAAATCGAAAAAATTCAAAGGGGTATACCTTAAAAAAATGTCGATTTTTGACCAAATTTTTTTTGGTGGATTCTAAAGTATTATACATGTCATTATATAGATTTTGACACGCTGATTTCAAATCCGTCAACTAAAATCAATTCCGATCACACGTTCAAAAGTTATGGCCTTTTTTTCTCCAAAAATTTGAAAAAACTAAAACTTTGAGAGGCTATATCTCGAGAACGGTTTGAGATACAGACTTGCGGTTTGAAAATTTCAACTTTTCACGTCATTTTCTATACAATAAACATACTTTTAACGAAATTAAAAATTCAAAATTTTTTTGTGAAATTCCCTGCAGTGAACTTCAACTCGTCATACAAATATCGACTAAAATACAAGAAAATAAGACGTAAAATCATTTAGTTACTATATAAATATATAAGAATTTATTTAAAAAAGTAAAGCTGTTTCATAACTAGTTTTTTTTTGTTAATAGGTAGGGAAGGATTGAAAAAATATGCTTCCCTTTTAAAAATTTCACGCCTCGCCTTTGGTATTTATAGAAATTGAGCAAATTACACTCTAGATCAGAAGAACACAAAAAATATTTTTAAAGTGTTTCAAAATATAATTTTATTTTTGGCTCTTACTAATAATAAGAAATTTGTTAGTTGCTACTAAGATAAAATATCGACAATAAGTCGCTACTGTTGACAAACGAGAAGGTAGCACTGATGTGTGATTTTTACATATTACTCGCACGCACACACAGACAGACAGACACAAGTCTGTCATTGTACCAACAAAGGAATGTTTAATACAAGTATATTTACATACATATTCATAGTAGTCTCTCAGACTGATGCCGGTACATTGAACAAGCTATAAGTGAACGAATGGCCGTTTGGCATGCGAGATACAACCGTCATGGGTTGCTGGGATAATCAACGCAACACAGTGGGGTCTGCAGGAATTGTAGCAAGCAGCCTATATGTAAAAAGGCGGTCATCTAAATTCTGAGTGTGTGTTAAGTATTTTTTACTGTCTGTTTGATTAATTTCGTCGTTCGCTGTTTGTGTTTTTTCCGAATTTAGAAAATATCATTTATCTTGATTTGTAAATTTATCTTCAAGTCATTGTACATTTTATAAAACTTTGTATAAAGGATTTCGCACAAAACAAATGTAAATGAGGGTACAGAATTATCAGAAATATTTTCAGGTTATAAAAATAAATCTTATTTTTTTATTATTTTAGTTTTGATGAATTCATAAAAAAAATTACTTTATAAGGATTCGTAAATATTAGGTAACTCTTCCTTTCCTTACGTTATTTTTTATGTTTTTAACTGACTTCAAAAATAAGGATGTTCTCAATTCGGTTGTATATATATTTTATATATCTTCGGGCATAACACCGATATATATGAACCGATTTTTATATTATTTGAAAGTGTATACTTCCGATGTGATCCCATATCAATTTTATCAGAAACTGACCATGGATTTCGAAAATACACCATTCAAAAGGGAAAAATAAAAAAAAAATTAAGAAAAAAATAAAACTGACTTAAAAAACCCTTTTTAGGAAATAAAAAAATAAAATTTATGCATATATGTATGTATTTTTACTTAAAACATTATTCTATATTATTGTTTTTATATTATTAATGAATAAAAAAAACAAATAACACATTTAATAGATGTAGATAAAATGTATTTTAACGTATTTATATTATAAAAGTATAATGGTAAATCTAACCTTGCAATTATATATAAAAAGAAAAAACGTGTTAAAAAATAAATCGGATTAATTTATACTTTATTTTCAAGTAACATGCTAAGCGCACTCAACGGCGGTTCGGCCTGAACAAATATAAAAAAATTAAATTACCAGACCATGTAAAAAGTAACCAAGGACAATTTTCCACTTGATTAGCGATGCTGGAAAATGATAGATGAGATCTGAACTCGAGTTTAACATGCAGATGGTTTTATGGTTTCAAATTTCGTGGAATTCAAACTATTTTATGTATAATTTATTTGCTTTGTCGATGAATAAATATTTTTATAACTTACTCGCGATTGGAATTCATATTTTTTTTATCTAATCAATTTTTTGAATATAAAATAGCTTGTGTCCTTCTTCAGGGTGCAAGATATCTTCCTGCCAAATTTCATCAAAATCGGTTCAACTATATAACTGTTACCCGCGACTTCGTTCTCGTAGAATTTGTATTTTTTTAAATCTAATCAATTTTTTGGAATATATAGTAGTCTATGTCCTTATTAAGGATGTAAGCTATCTCCGTGCCAAATTTAATCAAGATCGGTTTAACGGTTTAGCCCAAAAAGTTAACAAACATTAGTATGGATTTTGACTTTTGTCAAGGTATATAAAGACAAGGTAGTCTCATCAGCTCCTTGACCAATCAGCGTTGGCGCGGGAATTGACGTCACCACGAAGATTTATTTAAATGATATAAATGTATAATAGAATATTGATTCCATTATTTTTTCTTGTTTTCGTATTTTTTGATATTTTAACAGCACATACAATCAAAGAAGTACAAATTCGACATTACAAAATCATAAAAAAGCTGTCACAGACAATTTGGTCTATGCGGGAAGCGTCATTTTTACTATTTTTAAGTTGGTAATACGTTCTGTGATTTTGACAGCTTTTTTATGATTTTACAATTTGTACTTCTTGTTGTTAAAATATCAAAAAATATGAAAACAAGAATAAATAAAGGAATTTTTGTAATTGATATTCTATTATACTTTTATAACATTTGAATAACGTTAATTCCCGCACCAATGCTGATTGGTCAAGGAGCTGATGAGACTACCTTGTTTTTATATACGAAGTAATGGTAATTTTACAAATAACAAAGTTTTATAGAATCAAACTAACTCGCTGATGAAATATAATGCAGGAAAATGCTCATACATCTTAGGAATTTTCAGCCCCACCCTGTCACGTGACTACGTGAGTTTGGGATATTTCCTTAATAAAAATGATAGATTGCTTTATAGCGTTTTCGTCTATGAAATATATCAAACATAACTGCTTAAAACAAAACAAACTCGCATAAATAAACAAATTACGTTAATAGTTGCGTTAAAAAGTAAATTTAGTGTTTATTTTTAGTACTCTATTATTAACCTTAATCTTTTGGTTTTAGAAATACAAACTAACTATCGTATTATTAAACATAAATTAAAATATACATTTTGAAAATCATTTTTAATTTATTCATAAGGTACTGGTACCAGTTATGGCCGCTATAAGAGCAAGGTTTACTGTTTTTGTGATTGACAGGCTTCTTTTTTGTAATATTTATGAAATGTTACTAATAAAACAAGTAACTCTTTGTTTAATCAATTTAATTACCAAAATTCACAAATATAGTTTTTTTTTAATTATAGTCTTTTATTTTGTTTATGTTTTTTCTCCTGTAATAAAGTAAAGCCAGTAATGAGCACGCAGTGATGGACACTTGCTAATGATTACAAAATGATAAGTACTACGACACAAAAGATATAAATGAAAGAATCGTCAAATTTGAAACAATGTAAAGCAGTTGCTATGATAATATAATAATTAATAAATAAATTATACTAATAATTAGTTTAAATGTCCACCATTTTAACACCTGTTGGTCGATTGTCATCAAATCACGCTGTAAAACAGTTAAATGTATATAGATTAATATTCAGAAATGATAGTAATCAAATATCAACAAATTTTTTCAATTCAGTACATTTAATTAAAAAATAGCCATTACTGGGGTCAGATCCAAGACTGGTGTCAGTACCTTATATGCACGCACATTGCACACTGTATCACATAGCCTGCTTGATTGCAATACATTTAAAAATCATTTATAACTACACACAGCAAACCCCAAATACTTAGGCGGAATGACTAACGGAAGTGAACGCAGTTAAAACGAAAATTACTCCAACTTTTATTCTAAGCAGCACTTTTAACAAAACCGCCAACTTCCGACTGACATCTGAATGCCCCCCCTCTCACTTGTAACGCCACCCCCTTTCACTACACAAGATTAATATGGACACAAATGTGAACTATTCTTAGAGATAGTATAGTATAGATTTATCTTATCTAACAAGTTATTTTTAATTTTTTGTATTTATTATTATTTATTGAAAACGTAATGCATTCACCATACATGACTTCCATGTTCTTTAATATCTTTTTAAATATTTTTTTATTAAGTGAAAAATTTCATGGGATTTCTCAGAAATAAAACTCACCTTTGTATTATAAATATAAATAGTAGTTTTCTAATGTATTTAATGTCAAAAACATCATACACATTCGTAGAATAACTAATTTGACAATTTAAATTTTGCATTTGTTTCCAAGGCCACATATTAATTAAAATTTTGAGGGTGGTTTTCACCCCTTCAATAGCTGTTTAGGCACGTACAAATAATAAATATCCCTTAGTTTCAATTGAACTACAAATGTAGTTTTATCTAAATTAGTGAGATAATATTCGCAACGTTAACTTTTTAGACGATTATAGTTACAAAATTTCGTATATTTCCAAAATCCGATTAGCACCAAAATCAATACGTCTGGAGTACTCACTGAGACAAGCATTTTCCCCAAAAACAATTCAAATCGGTGCATTTTTACAGTAGTTATCGTGAACGAAGAAAATTCTACATCCAAACACACAGACAGAAGCCGAACCGCCATGCGGAAATCAACTTTTCTTTAAGTTTTGAAGATAGTACAATCAGAATCTGCTCGTACCTCGGATACGATTTTTCGACGGTATTACAATACTTCCATTTCTTTCAGAACATGGAAGTAATATATAATGGGTCTGTTAAATTTAGCGCCCCCACTTCACTTAGTTAGTAGAATTTGACGTAACTACTTTACCAAATTATTCCTAGCGTCAAATCTATGACAAATCCGTGTAATATGGATCTATACAATATCTAAGGTACAAGTACTGTCGGTACCATGGAGAGATTATAAATCGTCTACCTAACAAAAGAATTAAAGAGAAATACTTAAAAAACAACCCCTGTTGCTGGGCACATCAATACTTGTCAACTATCGTGAGAGGGTGTCGGTGGAAATGCATTCGACTTTCCCTGTTTTTACTGCGTTTTTTAAAGTCACGTACGTGGTGGAACGTGTGAGTGCGCTGAAAATGCCGATATGTGTTGTGTAAAGATATGCTAATGATTGCTGGGCGTTATTAATGAAGTTATTAAAAGAAAATGTAGGTAGAATTGATATTTAAAAAAATCACTATAGAGATGAAATCAAAGTTTCAAAAACATTCATTTTTTCCTCCCTTAAGGCTCTGTCAAACAGGAGGTGGACTGTCTGCGGACAGTCCACGCGGATAGCCGCGAACTCTGTATCGTGTAATGTTGCATTACCCTGGTCAAACAGAAAGCGGACAAGTTCAGTCCACGGCGGACAGCGGACAGGTTGTAAATTTTTACAGAGTTCGCGCGCGGACTGGATGACAAAATGAGTAAAAGAGAAGATAATGATGAAAAGTTGATTTGTGCTGTAGTGCAATTGTTTGTATGACATCGCTTCAGTATTTAACTCGGAAAACAACTCTCTCGAACGTAGAATGCCTAGTCACTATATAGAATGCCTGCATTATGCACATTGACTATGGCATACCCATTTTCTTTTTCGTCTTGTTGCTGAATTCACAGCTAAAAAAAAGTCATTCTTCTTCGTCAGACGAACTGCTGGACATGATGATCACTAGATGAAGAAAGAATTTGCACTGGTTCACCATCACTTGCGAGTTCTGTTTGACCACCTTAGACTGTCCGCCCGCATACTGTCCGCCTTTAGGGTTTGAATTTCGGAAAATCCCTTTTCAGTCGGTGCTTACGTCATACAAGGAAGACACCCCTAAAATTTCACATTCCAAGGTCCAGGGGATGGGTGTTGATGAGTCAGTCACTCAAGACATCTCTCTTTATACATAGATAATAAAAATGTTTAATTATTATCGATAGAAAACTCAAACATGAAATGTCACAACTATAAAATTTCCTTACTTCTATAGTTAGTCGATTTGGCTGAGTTTTAATAGGGTTCTATTCTGATAATAGATGAAGTGAATTTAAAAGGATTGATGTTGATTTATTATAGCGTGTTGCCGTGGCTGAAAAATGGCAAAAAATCGATACTTTGAACTATTTGCTTATATTTTTTCAACAGAAAAATAAAACCAATCGATATTTTAACAACGGGGTTCGTTCTTTAGCTAGAAATGCAAATTCAATTCTTGTAATTTTTTTTGAAGAGTTTAGAAAAAGAATACCACTTCATCATATCAATTTCTTAGCAAGTTAGATCCTTAAACGAGCCAAGATTGCCAACACAAAAGTTGTGTCTGTTTCTGTTCCGGTCACATAAATCTCCGGCAGCGGCTGCGTGGGCGGCGCGGGAGATCGGGCGGCCGGTAGTTGGGGGGGAACGTCTGTTTCCAGAGCGCTTTCTTGTAATGTCTGCCGGTTGCGTTCCACCTTTTGCTTGTTGCAGACAATGTCCCTGATATCTTAATCTGGAATTGCCATCTGATGTTGTCTGGGATTCCCCGTCTCTATGACTATTTTCTCTAGTATTTTATGATATGTGCTTTATTTTGATTGGTTATTAAGGGTGGTTGTGGGGGGAGGTGAGGGGGTATGAATCATGGATGATGTTCCCGGAAATTTTTATTTGTAATGAATTGGATTCTGTGAAAACATTAAATTATGTAGGGTGATTCAAATTTTTATGTCAAAAGCAATTGTATAATTAAAATTTTTGTATTTTATTTATGTATCATGGAATTTTTGTATGTAAATTAAAAGTTGGGATAATTGTCAATTTTAACAAACAAAGTTAAATAAAAACCTCCGTATTTTTTTATAGATATATTTTGTTTATTTCTGTTTGCTTTGATTTGTAGAACATGCAGCCAGAATATATACCTATTTGTATTTTATTTAAATATATTTTTTAAATAAACCGAAGAAATTAAAAAAAATTATTTTAAATGTTGAATACATAGAAAAAAATATAGGTTTATTATTTAAAAAAAAATGTTTGATACGCCATTTTGTAAATCCCAAAGAAGTATAATTATTTTTAACAATAAATCAATACATATATAATTAATTGTTTAAATATTCAGTAAGTTGATTTATTTATTCAACAAACATAAATATTTAATGTAAAATTTAACATGGAAGGTACAAAAACAAAAAAATTATAATACTGAATATTTACATTATACGGTGTTAAATATTTTTAATGAAATGGTAAATAATAATTATACGGCGTAAGAGATACAACTAATTTTAAATTGTTAGTCACTAATCGATTTTATGGTGAAAAAAAGGTGAGGCTTTTATTACAATATAGAAAAGTGAAATATAAAATAACACTTGAGGCGTTAATATGCTTATATTATTATTATTAGATGTGTTACCATATTAACAAAGTAAAAGTGTTTTAAAAAAATAATCTCAATTATAAAATGTTTGAATTATGATAATTTATATATTGTTTTATTTATTAATAGTAAATTTTTTAACAATTTCTTAATGGCTTTATTCAAAATAATCAAGGTTAGATAATCTAACATTTTAAAAATAATGATTAAGTTTTGATTATTTTCCATATATGTGTTATATATTTTTGAAATTACCTTTTGAAGTCATTTGATTTGACACCAATCATCGTGGGTTTTCATGATTGTTTTTTTATTTAAAGCAATATGGCGTCGAATAGCTGCCATTTAAAATTTTCCAAAAAAATATTAAAAACCTACACGTGGACCATCAAGACAAATCTAATTATTTCTCATTTGTTGAAATCATCCAAGTAATTTATAATTTATAAGTATTTTTTCCGCCGGATCGAATGAAACTAATTACAACCCTCTATACATGACAGGGGATGAAATATAATTTTTTTTATTTTTTATTTTTATTCATTACCTATACAAAATCGTAAATGTCTCGAATCTTTGTTAAAAATTGTAAAAACCCACCTCCTGTCTACCCCCGCCATTAGTCGAATGTCGAAATTTTTATTTTAATTGAATATTATTTTGTCCGAATTTACATTAATATCATAAATAGTTAAGAAGATAAGTATATCAAAATTTACCCCCCCCCCCCTCCCTCAACCCTTAGGGGTTGAATTATCGAATATGCTACTTTTCTTGTAGAGTATTTGTGCCAAGTTTCATTCGAGTAAATATATGTAATATTTTCTGCAAAAATTATAAAGCTCTTTGGATCAAAAAACTAATCACATTTAGGTTTAGAATTGACGTTAATTATAATTTGAAAACGAACGATTTTATTATTGTTTTATACCGTTTATAATTTTTTTTTGGAAGAACCATTTTCAAAGATTTATAAAAAATAAAAAAACTGTGCTATTGTTAACAATCCATGTTAAGAATTAACGTTAACTATAGTTTGAAAACGAGCGTTTTTAGTTTTATTTTATGCCGTTTATATTTTTTATCAGAAAATAAAAACTGTGCTATTGTTAACAATCCTAACTCGGAAGCACGGTTCTTGAAAATGAGAAGAAAAGAATAGCGAGCAAGTAAATGTGATATATGTCGTGGAAACTGCGGAAAACTTAAAACTTTTCTGCGGAGAAAATCCCCTTCACCTTAGTACAGTTAACGTGCATTAAAAATCCATAGGTTTTATGTTACATACACACGTCTAGAAAAGCTTGATTGAGTTACAGCTTTTCTTTTTATCGCTGTAACCTAAGAAAGCTTTCAACTTTCTCGTAATATAATACAAGATATTATATTTCTTTAATACTCCGTTTGAATTTTATTCGTGTATAATTACTTCGTTTAAATTTTATTACAATGTTAACGATGACAGCTGATCTTATAAAATGGGGTTTATGAGTAATTGGTTTAAGTAATAAAATAAATTATATCTGAGTATGTATAATTGTGAAACAATTTCTTTATTCTTTACCTAATTGTGTGAAATCGAATTTTATGAAATTCTTGTGGTATTGTGACCTGTTATAAGTAGGTATATACATATATATTTTTATATAAATAATTAAATAGAAAGCTTAATATTAATGGTATAAGAAAGTTTGTATACTTTACTATGTACATTAAATTTATTGAAACGACCACTATTTAATTAATTGAAAAAGTTTCATTGTACTATATTACTGTTCCATTTTAAAATATAGTTTGCTTTCTCGCCATATCGATCGAGGAGACTCCAGTTTTTTTTTAAATATAGCTTACATCATTATCTTTAAGACTATCTAATGCCCGAAGACCTTCGTAACCGCCTTCGGCTATTATTAAGAAATTTAAATTAAAAATTTAACAAATAAGTTGAATAGTTAATATGTCAGCTTGGCGCGATCGAAGAGACTCGAGTTTTTTTTTAAGTATAGCTTACACTATTATCTTTAAGACTATCTAATGCCCGAAGACCTTCGTAACCTCCTTCGGCTATTATTAAGAAATTTAAATTGAAAATTTAACAAATAAGTTGAATAGTTAATATGTCAGCTTGGCGCGATCGAAGAGACTCCAGTTTTTTTTTAAATATAGCTTACACCATTATCTTTAAGACTATCTAATGCCCGAAGACCTTCGCATGTGCCTTCGGCTATTATTAAGAAATTTAAATTGAAAATTTAACAAATAAGTTGAATAGTTAATATGTCAGCTTGGCGCGATCGAGGAGACTCCAGTTTTTTTTTAAATATAGCTTACATCATTATCTTTAAGACTATCTAATGCCCGAAGACCTTCGTAACCTCCTTCGGCTATTATTAAGAAATTTAAATTGAAAATTTAACAAATAAGTTGAATAGTTAATATGTCAGCTTGGGGCGATCGAGGAGACTCCAGTTTTTTAGGAAAATGTATTCCTTATGATTATAAATATATAAGTGTGCCAAAGTGTTTTCAAAATATAATTTTTGTGGTTTTTGTTTTTGAAAAAAAGTCTGTCTTGAAACAAAATGAGTTTAACAATTTTTTTTTTTAATTCCAATTTCGTAAAAAATACCTTCCTTGTTCTGGGGCCCCGGTGGTAGTTACGGCCCTGCCAGCTTATTTATTATTTCAGCTTCAGAAACAGCTCGAATATCTGTAATGATAATAAATAATATCGTATATGACAAACACAAATAAAAAAATAATAAATTACATTTTTTCAACTATCGTTTCATTATTTCTGTATGACAGACAAAGCTTGCGTTTTGTGTATGTGTATATAAACATCTTTGTCTGACAATAAGGGTTGCCGGCATGACCCCAAGGGCTCATGATTACTGTCATAAACTAAAATGGCCAATATAAAATGAATTCTAGCCCAGGGTTTGTATTTTATGAAAATAAACATCACTCGAATGGGAAAATTCTTGCACAATGATGGCGAAATGTATGTATACGTATATAAGGTACTGGCACCAGTCTTGGATCTGACCCCAGTAATGGCTATTTTTTAATTAAATGTACTGAACTAGAAATATTTGTTGATATTTGATTACTACCATATCTGAATATTAATCTATATACATTTAACTGTCTTACAGCGTGATTTGATGACAATCGGCCAATAGGTGTCAAAATGGTAGACATTTAAACTAATTATTAGTATAATTTAATTATTAATTATAGCAACTGCTTTACATTGTTTCAAATGTGACGATTCTTTCTTTTATATATTTTGTGTCGTAGTACTTATCATTTTGTAATCATTAGCAAGTGTCCATCACTACGTGCTCATTACTGGTTTTACCTTTGCCATTACTGGAGAAAAAACATGAACAAAATAAAAGGCTATAATTAAAAAACAAACTATATTTGCAGACTTTGGTAATTAAATTGATTAAATGTTTTATTAGTAACATGAATTCATGATAGTTACAAAAAAGAATCCCGTCAATCACAAAAACAGTAAACTTTGCTCTTATAGCGACCATAACTGGTACCAGTACCTTATTTTATTAATGTAAATAAAGATTTAAAAAAACAACAAGTTTTTCATTAATATTTTTTAATTCCCATTTTTGCATCGTGAATCGAAAAAAATAATTATTTAAATATATTTTTTGAGTAACTTCAAGTAATCTGGTGCAATCCGTATTTTATTTTTGAAAATCATAACAGCCGTTAGTTATTTATATCTGTAATTAATTTATGTTCTATTTTTACTTCCATGTTCCGAAGGAAATGGAAGTATTGTAATACCATCGAAAAATCGTGTCCGAGAAAATGACAAATTCTGATTGTACTAACTTCAAAACGTAAAGAAAAGTTAATTTCCGCTTGGCGGCTGTGCGTGTGTCTGTGTGTCTGTGTGTCTGTGCGGATGTAGAATTTTCTTTCGTTCACGATAACTACTGTAAAAATGCACCGATCTGAATTATTTTTGGGGAAAATATTTGTCTCAGTGAGTACTCCAGACCTATTGATTTTGGTGCTAATCGGATAAGGGGTTTTGGAAATATTCGAAATTTTGTAACTTTTTTCGTCAAAAAAATGAATATTGCGAGTATTATCTCACTAATTTTGATAAGATTTGGTACATTTGCAGTTCAATTGAATCTAAGGGACATTTATTATTTGTACGTGCCTAAACAGCCATTAAAGGGATGAAAAACACACTTAAAATTTGAATTTTAAATACTAATATGTCATTAATTCATGTTGCCTTGGAAACAAATGCAACTAAATTCAAATTGTCAAATTAGTTTTTCTACGAATGTGAATTATGTTGAACTAATATTTATATACAAATGGCAAAAAGAGCTGTAACCGTTGTAAGTATATATGTTTTTTTAATGTATTACGATATGTATATTCATAGTAGTAGGTTATATAAATAAAATATTTAAAATTAAAAAATGTATATTTAAAAATTATTTAAAAAGATAGATAGAACATGGAAGTCATGTATGGTTCTCCATACCGATATTGATATATCGATCGTTTTCATTATATTATATTAGGTTCTGTAGAAAATATGAATACATATTATTATATGTATTATACATTCAATATTGTAATATTGGTATGATATCGGTGCCTATACTATGATGTATCGAAGTTGGCGTGGGACTTGGAGTATCTGTAAACTCGTCTGGCTGAGAGCTCGCGCGTAGGCCGTCGATGGCAATTTGAACATAATTTACAAAATTATATGTTTAAAATAAATACGGGACATGCCGATTATACTCGATGACATGTTAAATGTTAGTCGGCTCAGTGCTTTTGTGTCTACTTGTGAGGGAATCGAGAAAATGTGCATAGGTATATTCATAGACATAGAGAATGGACCAGGCATCTGACTCGAACACAGAACCGTGTCAAAAGAAAGAGATAGAAACAGGTTTGATATAACTGTGTAACTCTATGTCTATGTTCCAAACTACACTGCATCTCTCTCTCCTTTTTTGAACAGATGTTACACCATTGAGTTAATACAGAATGCACTGTCCATTCCTCTATGTCTATGGGTATATTGTTATTTTTATATGATATCATTTCAATTACAGAAAAAAAGTTGTTATGATTTCAATATATGAGTCAGTTTGAACCTGTAATGACTTATCCAACAGTCGGTAAAAGCGTTGTTTTATAAATAGACTTATGTCCGGTATCATAAAGGACCTAACAAATTTGTTAGCTAACAAACACTTTCAACTGAGATATCAAACTTATATGACAGTTCTTTTGGAGTTTGTTGATGACTTTGACAAGTTTCGCGCACGCGTTGAAGGTAAATACAAACGGTATTAAAACAGTGGTGATGTTATGAAAATTATTTTGTACGGTCAAAGATGCCAACTGTGTTACAATTAGTTGAAGTGTCACTGCTCTAAATCCCATAACTAATCCATAGATACTAGTACAGTATTAATACCCCATTTGAATGTAATTGCTAGCTAACAAATTTTGTTAGGTCCTTTATAATACCGGGCATTCATATGTTGTTAAATATTCAATTTATTGGTAAAAGTATGAAATATTGAACGATTTTCTTGGGGTTCTTGGAAAAAAAATTGACTAATTGACTCATCTGTGGCGAAGCGTCCATGGAAGCAGTGCTTCCCTTACTTTGTGGGTAAATTAATACAAATCTGTGTTTTTAGTTAATAAATAATTTAAAATATTATTTGAATATTCATTAACCAAAAATCAAAAATAGCATTTAATATTAATTTACACGCTCAATTATAAAACTATAATACCTCTACGTCTTATTTTCTTGTATTTTAGTCGATATTTGTATGACAAGTTGATGTTCACTACAGGAAATTTCACTAAAATTTTTTGAATTTTTGAATTCGTTAAAAGTATGTTTATTGTATAGAAAATGACGTGAAAAGTTGTTTGTTTCAAACCGCAGGTCTGTATCTCAAACCGTTCTCGAGATATAGCCTCTCAAAGTTTCAGTTTTTTCAAAATTTTGAAGTAAAATGGCTTTAACTTCTGAATGCGTGGTCGGAATTGATTTTAGTTGACGGATTTGAAATCAGCGTGTCAAAATCTATATAATGACATGTATAATACTTTAAAACTCGGAAAAAAAAATTTCGCGAAAAATCGAAAAAATTCAAAGGGGTATACCTTAAAAAAATGTCGATTTTTGACCAAATTTTTTTTGTCGAATTTTAAAGTATTATACATGTCATTATATAGATTTTGACACGCTGATTTCAAATCCGTCAACTAAAATCAATTCCGACCACTCGTTCAAAAGTTATGGCCTTTTTTATCCAAAATTTTGAAAAAACTAAAACTTTGAGAGGCTATATCTCGAGAACGGTTTGAGATACAGACCTGCGGTTTGAACAGTTCAACTTTTCACGTCATTTTCTATACAATAAACATACTTTTAACGAAATCAAAAATTTTTTAGTGATATTTCCTGCAGTGAACATCAACTCGTCATACAAATATCGACTAAAATACAAGAGAATAAGACGTAGAATCATTTAATTACTATATAAATATATAAGAATTTATTTAAAAAAGTAAAAGCTTGAACTTAAGGTGTTTCATAACTAGTTTTTTTGTTAATAGAAGGGGGAGGATTGACAAAATATGCTTCCCTTATTAAAAATTTCACGCCTCGCCACTGATGTACATACTTGCTTAAATTATGATTATATGACATTTTGTTAAAATGCTGAAATGTTAAAATGATTACACATTTTAAATTTTAAACTGTTGGCGAGAATCCTAAATACTTCCTTTACGGCTAGATAGCACTATAGTTCTACAGGAGTGAACATTAAACAAATACATTTTTTTAATCAACTTGGGTTCCAAAAAAAAATGTAGGGGGGCCGTGGGTTATCAAATTGAGCCGCGACATCAAAAAGTTTAAGAAGCACTGCTCTAGACTACATTCACGTCAAAATTGAATTTTCAATCATACGTTTATAAATACCATTTATATTTTATTTTGTATTTATATTTTTTTTATTATTACCTATAATTTATATAACTGAAAACAAGAAAAAGTAATAATAATAATGAAAATGTGGCATTACCGAATAATCTATATAATAATTTCCCCAGAAAACGCACACAGTTGCAAAACAGAGAATAAATTAAAATAAAAAGCAATAAATTCCGCATACAATATTCATATTTTGTTTAAAAGCGACAATCAAATTATAAAAATCCATAACAAAGCAAAACACACATATGTGCATATACGTGTAACCAAAACAAGGGCCAATAAAAAACGCCGAATGCATCTGCGACATGCTCGTATATTTACATTCAAAAACACCCGGTTTCAACTTGTGTATATATCACGTGACTGTTTGTCCAAGAAAATGAATTATATTTTCCCAAATGGGGTATTCATCAGGCACATATGTTTACGGACTTGCCAGCCGGCGCAATCATAGAAAACAATTGACGGTGTGGGAGGGGGGGGGAAGAAAAATAGAGTGAAATAGAGAATGATAGCGAAGGATGCATGTTGTAACTTGTTTTGATTTGTATTTTTTTGTGTATGGGGATAAATTGATAGCAACAGGGTAATTAGAAATAATTGTTGATATTTTTTCAAAATTTTTTTAATCTTGGTTTATTTTATCTTGTTTGAGTTGAAATGGAGGAAAAATAATCAAAATGGTATTTTACTATAGAGAATTATTAAATAAAACGGCGAAATGCGTGTTCGGCACGCACATGATAGGGTTCCGTAGTCGTTCTCACTACGATTTATAAAAAAATTCTAATATTTCAAAAATTTTCATAAAATTTTCATTGATAGTACTAATTAAAGGTTACATTTTGGAATTTTTTCTGATTTTTTTAATTCATATTTTAGAAATTCGAGGGTAGGACGCTCTGATAATGACATTTAAAAGCGAGTATATCGTGACTGAAGGGTTAAAATCAAAAGGTCAAAGCACATTTTTTAAGAAATCTATCTCACTCAATGGGGTAAGTGGAAAAAATGTGAGCACACTTTTCAGTCTATGGGAGGGGGGTCAGAAAATATTTTGACAGTATTTGTTATAATTTTTATTGAAACTACTAATCAAAAGCTATATTCTCATTTTTTTTCCAGATTTTTTGAATTAATAGTTTAGAAAATAGAGGGGGGGGGGGGGATACTTTGGAAACGATTTTGAACGCAAATATATCGTGAATGAAGGGTTAAAATCAAAAGGTCCTAGACATTTTTTGTTGCATTTTAGGAGACCTATCTAAAAATATCTCATTAATTAAGTGAAACAGTTTTTTTTGAATATAAGTGAGTCTAAAAAAATTATTATTTCAAAAATATCATCATTTCTGTTTTTGGGTTATCAATCTACGTCCATATACAAAATTTTATATAGACAGACGGACAGTCGGACAAAGCGAAACTACATATAAGGGTTCCTAGTTTTCACATTTAATTATATTCTGTATTATGTTTAAAAAAAATAATAGAATCATTTAAAAGCAATAACCATTGTGTTGATAATTCGTATATGGAAATAACTTTGAAAAAATATTATTTTACGAGTAACAGAAGCAGGCGAAACTTTAAAAAACATGTTCAACTTTGGTATACGTGTCATTGAGCTATATAACTCAAGTTGTTTGATGCATATAGCTCGGCGCATGTAAGAGCTACTAAAAAGCCATAAGCGTTTCGTATAAATCTGTCGCTTGGGAGTCGCGCGTGTAGTTTCACAGCTCCGACGCGAGCTATACAGCCGTGGGGTAGGTAGCTCTTTAAAGATTACAATGTGCCGTCTGTATGAAAATGTCAGGAGCTATAACTGGGATAGGATTCCGTAATAAAAATTGTATCGGATACTCGCATTTTATTGGGTTCATTGAAAACAGCGAAAGACTCAGAAATAAAATTAAGGGTCGGTGGAAATTTCAAGGGTTACTTGAGGATTGGGATTACGTAACAATTATTTTATTGATTTTCTTAAATTTTTAACGGAAGATTCAGAAATGAAGTAAATTATTGGATTGAAATATGACGCCATTATTTTTTAATGTCGGTCAGAATCCAAAATATCTAACAACAAGGGAGATATACCTATCATTGTAAGGAAATTAAATATTTTACTGCAAAAATTGTAATGATATTCTTTGTAAAAAAAATTTTATGTAGGTATCATTCTTGAGAAGTTTAAAAAAAATTTTTTTTTGGAATTTTATTTATATGGGACTTTTTACTAGTCAAAAGTTTTATTAAAATCCATTCTGTGGATCATGAACTATGCTTGTGCCAAGAATACACAGACAGAAAAAAATAGAACGTTGAAATTTATTTTTTTGAAAAATAGCACAGAATTAGTTGAAATTACTCAAAAATTTCAACTCTACTAAATAATTATTTTTTAAGATTCACGATGTAAAAATCGGAATTAAAAAATGTTAATGAAAAACTTGTTTTTTTTTTTAAATCTCTATATCAGCAAGGTTTACTGTTTTTGTGATTGACGGGTTTCTTTTTTGTAATTCTCATGAACTCATGTTACTAATAAAACAAGTAACTTTTTATTTAATCAATTTAATTACCAAATTCCGTAAATTAATTATTTTTTTTAATTATAGCCTTTTATTTTGTTTATGTTTTTTCTCCAGTAATGGAAAAAGTAAAACCAGTAATGAGCACGCAGTGATGGACACTTCCTAATGATTACAAAATGATAAATACTACGACACAAAAGATATAATAGAAAGAATCGTCAAATTTGAAACAACATGAAGCAGTTGCTATAATAAATAAATAAATTATACCAATAATTAGTTCAAATGTCCACCATTTTGACACCTATTGGCCGATTATCATCAAATTATGCTGTAAGACAGTAAAACGTATATAAATTAATATTCAGAAATGGTAGTAATCAAATATCAACAAATATTTCTAATTCAGTAGATTTAATTAAAAAATAGCGATTACTGGGGTCATATCCAAGACTGGTGCCAGTGCCTTATAAGTTAGAGAATCCTATCTAACCAGACCCCTCTTGTAAGAAAATCCAGGTGAAATGTTGGCAAGAAGGAAACTTTTTTATAATAACAGAATCGTTTAGAGGGGTCGCCGTTTATCATCTCTATTATCGCCGATATTTTTTTGTTATTTAAACTTCAGGAAGAGAGTCTTTATTATGCATAATCTCATGAAAAGATAGCCCCCTTTGGTTCAAAAGAGATTTCCTTAAATTGCCAATTTCCAAGGAGGCCATATTTCTTGTAGTGTCATCTCAACATGTCTCTTTCTAATGAATGTATATAGTTATATGTTCGTCTTTGTCTTGCTTATCGTTTATGCTCTATTTAGGTTCATCTTTTATACGTTGAATAGCCGATGTGACAGTTTTTAGTCGAACTAGAGTTAAACTGTTCTAAAAACATAGGGATATATTTTTCTTGTATTATTTTTATATAATATAGTAAGGGTGTTGAAAAAAATAAAGAATTTATGTAAAATAGGGATTTAGAACTTTAAAAAATATTTTTATTTTATTGATATAGGAAAATGTTTCTTGTAGAAAATCTAAAAAATAAAATTGTATGCACATACAATGTATCAAGGTATATAAAGACTGGTAGTCTCAGTAGCTCCTTGACCAATCAGCGTTTGCGTAGAGGAGGTATGTATAATTAGTACAGTATAAAAAAAACCTAACGCCACCAAGCAGCAAAAATAAATAGTTTTGGGTTTCTGTCAAACGTAGAGAATGCCAAATAAATTGGCGTTTGTTTTTATTTAGACCTTTTTGTTGTAAAAGTAGCTAAGGTTAGGTACTGTGCCATAGATGTACATACAAAAAAAATCATGTGTGTATGTTGCCGTTAAGGCAGGTAAAATATTGGTCGAATTTTGACTAGTTGTTAAAAAAATGTAAAACTAGTAAACTGCAAAACGTTTTTCCATTGATACATTATTTATCAACAGCAAAATGCAAGACAATGAGTAAACAAGGCAAAACGAAATAAAATTTTATGTTTTGTCAGTTTACATACAAAGTGGCAATGCATACCAACTGTCTGAAGTGAAAAACACTCACAAATGGAAAGAATCTGTGTTCTGTAGAAAAATAGCTGTCATAAAAGTTTTCTCCTCGTTTTCCCGAGGGAAAATCTGACATTAAAATAAAAATATATATTCGTTCCGGAGTGAATCTCTCTGATGCATATATTATTTACAGAAACATTTATTAAAATAACTTTGTTTTATATTGTAAACTTCAATGGTTTTAAACCCTTTATTTGTGTATTTTATTTAACTGCTATTGTTTTTTTTATTGCATAAATATTCAGAAAAAAGAAGTGCAATTATGCAATATTTTCAAGGTAAAAAACCCTTCTCAGAGTTAGGGGGGGGGGGGGTGCGTCATACAAAGAAAATTTTATGTTTCTACACTGAAAATGAGAAAATAGATTATTTATTAAGTATTAAGTATTTTTTTGATCTTTTTCAAAGAAATATATAATAAATATACAAAAAATATAATAAATATAAAAAGAAAGTATTGCGGTTTTTTACTTCTGCAATACTTTCGATATTTCTCGAAAACGGTTGATCTTATGACAAGCGAACAAAGTATATTTTTGTGTATTTTTTATCATATATTCTTCTACAAAAACTCAACTCAGGAAAAAATTAAAGAACAAAAAAATACTTGATAAAAATCGATTGATAAACAATTATTAAATTTGTTAATACCTAATTAACGAATGTTAATGTACCTAATTAAAACATGTCAACTAAATACATTTATTTCCTACAATTCAGTATAGATCTAGGGGCTTGGGTTGTGTGTTGATGAGTCAGTCACTCAGGATAAGTGTTATTTACAATGTGTGATGAAACGTTTGCGTTGTTTAAATCAATAAGAAGATTTTAAATTCTCATAAAAGATCATATAAATTGAAATTTATTACTGCATTATTTATAAAATATTAAAAAACGCATTCGACAAAGGACGATACCTGTTTTTCAGAAATTTATTCATTATAATATGTGATTACACACCCCATACATCGGAGATCGCTACATATATTACATATCATCATCTGCACACCACAAAGCCCATAAATCGGCTGGGAAGTATGCATACTTCAAAATATATTTACAACCAAGTTGGCTGGTGTATTCGCAATATTGTGTATGTATAATTTCACATCGTTTTGTCGGACGCTAATGAGATGTATATATGGGTATCGAGTAGGCGGTGTGTTTGCAGCCGCTACGTTGGTACCGCTTCTTGTAACCGATGTAATAATTAATCTTTTGTCTATGACTTTAGTCGGTGTGTGATATTTCGTCTAGGAATTGAACAGTGCGTAATAAATTATTATTTGAAGATGTTCTTGTTTTGTCTTATGAATATTTATTGTATTCTTGTTCAACGCCATTGTTAAATAATTCGTTTATTTACTGAGAACTACAATTTTTTTTGTATTCTTTATTTTCCTGAATACAAAAGCAGTAAAATCGTTTTACAATATAAATAATATGGGCAAAACATACACAAGTGTATGCCATAAGGGTTTTAAGTACGTGAAATGTTTGGAACCACTTACAGGTGCATTTTTAAGTTAGAAAAAAATATAAAAAAGTGTCAAGTTCTACTAATTGAGATCTATATTTTGACACCCCACTTGCCTAGATATCAAAATAAAAATTTATATGACGCCCCTCCCTATAATTCCAAAATTATATTGTTGGCTTTAGTATTTGTCGTTGGTAGTCCCACCAAAGCCTCGTTACCAAATTTTTTTCGAGTTTAGTTTTCTTCGTTTTTATTTTTTTACACCTTACTGCCCTATACCTAAGCACGGGAGTATAGTCGATTTTACTTCTGAAAATTATTATTATTTATTTAATAATGTAATTTAATCAAAGTCTAAATACAATAAAATTGTTATTCTTTTGCTTCTCCAGAATTCCTCATTAAAATAACCATTCTTTCATACCCTTCCAGTAATTTAACTTAACAAACTAATAAAAAGGGACACCCCACAACTGAGTAAAAAATGACTAATTCAAACCAACAACTTGAATTTAATTTAATCAAATTATCTTAATTACGAAACTTTCTTCCGACCGCAAGTTTTTGATTTCTACAGAATGTTACCCCCTTATGCCTTGCGTCTTACATAATAATCGTTTTAATTGGGGTTGACCATGTGCCTGGTTTACGTAATAGTAGTAATTTAATGTTAGAATGGGGGGGTTATGTAATAAGAGACACCTGTGGAGTATAATATTCATGGGTAAAAACGATGCATTTTGAACTGATAGGTTTTTTAGATATTTAATGTTTGATTGGAATTACTTTTATATAAAAAAATCAATCTTTATTATATTTTAGGGATGTACCGAAATTCACGATTTTATTCTTAACTGGTAAATTCCGGCCTGATTTTGCCGGAATTTTGAAATTTTATTGTCACTCTACAAAGAAATTCATAAATAATACACGTTATTTGTTTAAAAAATCAAACATAAATATAATAATTATGATATAACAATATTTTATTAACAATTATTCCATAACTCAAATGCATTTTTTTACATTTTGTTCGGCTTAAGTATGGTAATAATTATAACATTAATAAATTGACCTTAATTATTCAACTTATTTGTTAATTTGCCCAAATTTAATTTTTTTTATAATAGAGGAAGGGGGTCTCGACGGTCTTTGGGCATTTGATAATCTTAAAGTTAATGATGTAAGCTATATTTTAGAAAAAGTTTGAGTCTGTAGAATCGCGCTAAGCTGAGATATTAACTATTCAACTTATTTGTTAATTTATCAATTTTAATTTGTTTATAAAAAGTGTAAAAGGTCACATATATTATTTTAATTATTTAATTACTATTATTAATAAAAAATATATTTTTTTGAAGAAAAAAATCTGGAATTCCGACCGGATTTTTTTGTGAATTCCGGTAATTCAGATGTCGGTTGGAATAGTTAATTCCAGCTTCGGTACACCCCTATTTACTATATTTATGTGTTTTATAAGAAAGGAAATGAGCAGTTTCTTAAAATTGTATATAATAATAATTAGAGATTGGAAAATTTTTTTTTCGAAAAATAGTTGATAAATAGTTTTTTTTTACGATTTAATAATAATTAGTGCAAACGAAGCAGTGAAAAGTGTCGCAAATAGTTATAAAATAGTTGGAAAGGTAGTTGCAAATAGTTGATTTCAAATTGTATTCAATCTGAAAACGATGGAGATATGTAATAAAAATTACAATAAATTCATTTTTACGCAATAGTTGAAAAACTATTTTTCCAATCTCTAATAATAATATAAGTATGTACTAAATGTGTATAAAATTATCACAGAAATCTTCTCTTCCTCTTGATCGACATACCTCTGAGTTTAGACCCATTAAAAACAAAATACCATCGCCAATTTCCGATTCACAACAGAAACAAATGACTACCGTGTCTATAATAGCAACAATAATAATAATAATTAGATCAGCATCTGTGTAATTGTACACTGGCTGCTAGATAATTGAAACATTTCACTTTTTATTGCTTCCTTGTATTTTTGTTTATAATTTTGATCGTCACTTTTATACCGTGGAACATATGTAATTACGATTATTTCGGCAATTTGACAGCACGTTGTGAGAGATGTGAACGGAATTAAAATTAGAATAACGGACTGTATTACCTGCATGGAAGTGGGTTGTTATCATTTGATCGCATGATTAATGCATTTTTTAAATTAGTATTAATTATAATTGTGCTAATTTTAATTATTGATTATTTGAAATTAGATATAAGAAATATAGTCCTGTAATTTTAGATTTCAAATGCGAAAAAAATAGCAGTTAGCTGAATTTTTGTATACACCTTCGATACAGTGTTATAAATAACGTGTAAAAAGTCCCCCCCGTTGCGAGATATTCGCGAATAACCGTTTTTCGTCACGTTAGACCTTCAATATCTCGCAACGCCGTCACGATATCGTTGGGGACTTTTTACACGTTATTTATAACACTGTAACGAAGGTGTATACAAAAATTCAGCTAACTGCTATTTTGTTCCCAGATTGGGTGCATTTATATCTAAAATTACTGGACTAATATAATATATTTGGATGCGTTAAAAAAAATGAAATAGGTTAGTTTTTGACCTAAAATAAATCCTCACTTAAGGATTACCCCCATACTGAGGCTCCCGTTTTCCATTTTAAATAACATGGAAAAATAATTCTTTAGTATTAAAGTTGGTATTACTGATTCATGATAACTGATAAAAAAAATTGAAGGATATTATTTTGTAGAAGATAAAATTATCTACAACAGTGTCTTCAAAATCATGTCTCTCAATTCAACGTATGATAAGTTACAGGCATTCAAAGTGATTTATTTGTTAAATTGTACGTCTAAAAGGTTCTCACGGCTAAACTATTGTTTATATAAAAATAAGTTAAATGGTAATTTTGCAGGAAATTTAATTCTCTATAAAAATAGTTCAGAGAGCTATAGGTGTAAATGCAATGAGTTAAAACTTATAAGCGCTTTAAATATTTTTTTTTTACAAGCATTAACATTTTAACGTCAATTTTTAATAAATATAAATTAAATAGTAATAAATTACCCTACTACTAAGCTATCGGAAAAGAAATGCACAAACATTATTAAAACATAATTTTATTCTCTACAAAATGACGCCCTTAAAAAATTTTCATCAGTTATCATGAATCAGTAATATCAACTTTAGTACTAAAGAATAATTTTTCTGTGTTATTTAAATGGGAAACAAGACCCCCCTTGCGGCACCTCTTAAATCCTTGTGGGGGGATTTATTTTGAGTCATAAACTATCTTATTTCTTAACGAGAGCGAAGAAAAAAATATCGAGTTTAAGTATTCTACATAAATCTATAACAATTATAGGCAATTACACAGCTAACGAACTTAAAACTTAATGCCGAGGTCATAAACGCAATGATTTATGGGTAATTTCATTTATAACGACATAATTAATTAATAAGTTTCAAACAGATCATTAGTAAAAAAAACAACACCGACTTATACGATACTATATGATCCTCATAATTAAAAATATTTTTTTAGAGGAAGTACGATGCTTACATATTACATATTTTCCCACATGTTTTTAATATCTTTAATATTTTTTAATTAACAATATAATTTGGTTTTGATTGAGAGTTTTAAAGTAGTGTTATTGTAAGGAAATATGAATTCTTTTCAAAAGTCTGTAGATATATTTAAAATTTATTTAATCTGGAATCAAAGTAAGAAAATTTATAAAAAGTTGAGGCTCTATACAAAATTTTATTATTATTGGTAATTTACATCATTTTAAATAATTTACATAATTTTAAAACTAAAACAGGTGCTGAAAGCGTAAATATGTTATTCTAAAAAAAAATTGAATGACTGAAATGACTCTTTGGGGATTAATTTAGATAAATGTATAACTGAAAAACTGTAAGACTCTGGTCAAAACTTTATATGGTGAATTTGTAAGTAACATATCACATATTGCAGGTACTTTTGGAGAAAAATGTCATTTTCATAAAAATTTTCAAAAAATTAAATATATTTTTTGACTTTGATGAGCAATAACTCTGAACTGGAAACACGGTTAGCAATAACGCTTATACTGAAAAATATGTTAGTTAATTACCTATGAAACTGGCTTATTGTGGTTACTTTAGTTACGTTACTTTGGTAGTAATGAGATAATCTTTGTTTGTAAGTACTACTTTGAAGGAAGTTTTTAAACATCCTGTAACTCAGAGGGTGTTGAATATAGACTCTCTCTGCCCGTACAATGAGTCAAGGAATCAGCTCCTAAAATATCTGTATCCTAAACCGGACCACCTTGTATAATAATATTAAGGATATTCTTTAAATTTATCTATAGATATATTCATTTTTACTTGATTATTTGATAGTTTTATTACCATATGTTATGGTAATTATTCAATGGGAATTGGGTAACATGTGTAATACTTAAAGGTAAAATACATATACTTAACACTTTCCTTCCCGGAAGCAAAATCAGCTCGGAAAAAATCAAAAAAGCATCCATCATAGATAGCTGATTTTTATGAACTGCTAAGGTATTAATTTCACAATGTACCGTTCAGTGTACATATTTATATTCAATAAAAATTCATTAAGCACAGTGGCGGCTGTTATGAAAATACTTTGAGGATTCTTTGAAATATATACATAATAGTATAACTTCACGGTTAACTTAACTCAAAATATTTTTAATCTATATATAGATAACATAAAGTAATTGTGATGATAGAAAATTTTTAGGGAACTCTGATAAAAGCTATAAAGTTGAACATAACATAAAATTAGACTACTAATATCAAAAGAAAAATAAGTTAATGTCTGGTATTATAAAGGAGCTAACAAAATTTGTTAGCTAGCAAGCACTTTCAAAGTTTTAGAATTTAGATTCAACTAATTGTAACACAGTTGGTAACTCTGACCATACAAGATAATTTTCATAACATCACCAATGTTGGTATTTACTTACGGCACGTGCGAGAAACTTGTGATACTTTACGGGAATTATCAAATAGGTTTGATACCTCATTTGAAAGTGCTTGTTAGTTAAAAAAATTAATTGACAATTTGTGTTTTAAAACAGCAAAATAATTACTTTTTGACCACATTTTGTTTAGAAAAATTCTTCAGATGCAAATAATTTCATAATTAATAAAACTAGGCTGATTTTAAAGTATGTAGATAATAAATTCTTAATAAAAACAATAAAAGTTGAATTATTTTAATTTTAAATTAATATTAATGCAAGGAGAACAGCAAATTAAGTATTTAAAGAAAATCTTTTTCAATACCAAAATAATATTTTTTTGCAAGGTATCAATTTGTGTTATAATCTATGGATTTGATCTGTGTAAAACTTAAAGACAAGGAAAGATAAAGGACAAATAACACATTACCTAGCGTTGTTACCATATAGCTCCACGAGTCATTGACGTATCATTAGGTTTTTCAAATAAATATCAATTGTTTTGAATTATAAAATTAATTAATAATAAATGTTTTATATTGTCTTTAAAAGTATTTCAGTGATAACTGATTAACAGAGTCACGTCTATTTGGAACTATCATCTCTCATACATACTAAATTCAATTGTTTTTTTTTTTATATCTATTTTTTGGCCTCATTTTTTATATACAGCCCGTTACATTAAATTCAATTGTAATTTAAAGCATATTTGCATATGGAATAATATGCATGGAAATGGCGAAACTGACATTGAAGAAAAGATGGCCGGCGTAAAATTTTAGTAATACTTCTAATCGCATTAAAATTACTTCGTAGAAGGATTTTAGCTGCTAGCAAATTGTTTATTGATAATTATTTCAATGCCCCCTCTTGTGTTTATATGAATCGGCCGCCACTGTCGGGTAGGATATATATCATTAATGAGCTAACACTTTAAATGCAGGTAGAGCAGTAGCCGAGAACCATTATTAAAACGCGGTACAGTTTTAAATGCCTGCTGTTTAAGCACAAATAACATCAACCTCACACGTTAAAAGCGATGGATCTTGTATAAATTATACAACGTCAAATTATAGTTGTTTGGGTTTGGATTCATTGAAAATTAGTGAAATTGAATATCCGTTAAAAGTGTGACAAAACGCTGATAATATATGGAAATTACTGGTCTAGGGTTTGGTATTTGGGTATCCGTTAGTTTTTCGAATCTATTATTAAGATGTAGATTTAGATCGATGATTTTTAGCACGTTCTGAAATTGGTTGATCTAAAAATTATTTATTAATATACTGTCGAAAAATTGTATCCGAGATAACAGCAGATTCTGATTATACTACCTTCAAAACGTAAAGAAAAGTTGATTTCTGCATGGTGGCTGTGTGTAGATATAAAATTTTCTTTCGTTCGCGATAAATACACCGATTTGAATTATTTTTGGGGACAATTTTTGTCTCAGTGAGTACTTCAGACCTATTGATTTTGGTGCTAATCGGATTAGAAATTTTTGAAATATTCGAAATTTTGTAACTATTATTGTTTAAAAAGTAAACGTTGCAAGGGGCCCCCAGATATGCCAAAAAATAAAAATTGAAGACCTTTTTTTTGGATCATAGCTGACAAATTTTACATTTGTTACTAATTTTTATTTGAATGACTTTTTGTTGTTTGCCAGCTAGAATTTTACACTTCTTAGTAATTTTAATGGATAATTAGTGTAAAATTGAAGTTCATAAGTCGAAAAAAAGTCATTAAAATCAAATAGTAATAAGTAAATCACGTTTTCAAGTTAACATCAAATACATTTTAAAAAATCTTCAATTTATTAATTTTTTCTTGCTCACTCCAATTTTTACGCTACTGCGGGGGCCCCCTAACCTCGGGAGCCCCGGGGCACTGCCTCGGCTGCCTCGGTGGTAGTTACGGCCCTGTAAATTAAGTAGATTACTCTTCATACAGGTAATAATTTCACAAACTATAAATAAATAAACTATTTCAATTACGCAGAAAACTCAACAAATTAAACACAACACCGTTCATTATTCGACAGATAATAAATAAATAAATACACTTTAGAGTCACCAATTAATAAATGTTTAACGGGTAATGCATTACGTTGGTTGGCATCACCTGTACCTACCTTCATGCGCATCACCTCTGGCTACCTTCGTACCGCTGTTTGTTATCTATGTTCTGCGGTATGTAATCATCAGAGACAAACGCTACATGATCTGTAATATGATTTACAGGGCATGTAGACTATTAGTAACGGTAAATGTTATACCGGTGTGTATGTCGATTCCCCCTGCCTTGATTAATGTACATTTAGATTAATATTGATGCTTTAAAATGCAAATATTGTAGAATTATATACGTAAGAAAAGTTGGTCTTTGTATGCATGCGTAATACTATATGTATAGAAAACGAGTTTTTATTACAATATAAATATTTGCACTCTATTAAATGTAATGGTATTGAATTGTATTGTATTGCCATCTTTCACATTGATGTTATAATATAATTCCAGGTATTTTATAAATTGATGTTTTCGAATTAATGAACTATCACTGAAATACTTTTAAAGACAATATAAAATATTTATTATTGATTTATTAAAAAAATAATAATTTAAGATCCGACTGTTACACCATTGACTTTACAGAGCATATGATTGCGGAGCACACTGGTTCTTACACATACCTATATTTATGTAGTAACTAAATGATACTACATCTTATTTTCTTGTATTTTAGTCGATATTTGTATGACGAGTTGATGTTCACTGCAGGAAATTTCACTAAAAAATTTCGAACTTTTGATTTCGTTAAAAGTATGTTTATTGTATAGAAAATGACGTGAAAAGTTGTTTATTTCAAACCGCAGGTCTGTATATCAAACCGTTCTCGAGATATAGCCTTTCAAAGTTTTAGTTTTTTCAAATTTTTTGAGAAAAAAGGCCATAACTTTTGAACGGGTGGTCGGAATTGATTTTAGTTGATGGATTTGAAATCAGCGTGTTAAAATCTATATAATGACATATATAATACTTTAAAATCCGACAAAAAAATTTTGGTCAAAAATCGACATTTTTTTAAGGTATACCCCTTTGAATTTTTTCGATTTTTCGCGAAATTTTTATTTTCGAGTTTTAAGGTATTATACATATCATTATATAGATTTGGAAACGCTGATTCCAAATCCGTCAACTAAAACCAATTCCGACCACCCGTTCAAAAGTTATGGCTTTTTTTCTCCAAAAATTTGAAAAAACTAAAACTTTGAGAGGCTATATCATGAGAACGGTTTGAGATACAGACCTGCGGTTTGAACAGTTCAACTTCTCACGTCATTTTCTATACAATAAACATACTTTTAACGAAATCAAAAATTCGAAATTTTTTAGTTAAATTTCCTACAGTGAACTTCAACTCGTCATACTAATATTGACTAAAATACAAAAAATAAGACGTAAAGGTATTATTGATTTATAATTGAGCGTATAAATTAATATTAAATGCTATTTTTGGTTAAAATGTTTGAGTTGCGTATAAAGATGAATGTTCTAATAATATTTTTAAATTATTTATTAACTGAAAACACAGATTTGTATTAATTTACCCATAAAGCACTGCTTCCCCTGCTTCCATGGACGCTTCGCCACTGATTAGAGACACTATATGCATCCGGTATCCATATATAATAATACCAGATCAGTGAATTATTCCTATTCCTCCATAACCTTCTAGATCCATTTGTAGCTAAACCAATATAAAAACATAAGATGACTTCCGTTGTTTTCTTATACAACTAGATTGATTATATTATATGAGATCTAGTTATTTAAGTTTTTTCTGCATCACCTACTAGATTAATCATTATTTACCAACATCCATTTCATTTTAAAAACAAAACACGATTTCCATCATTTTCTTGCAATTAAATCAATCTTCAGATGTTTCCTTACAAACAACACGGTTTTTTTTCCTCGGCACTTTTGATCACAGCATGATGTCGTATTCCTTTGGATGGTTTTGACAAAAACACACCTTTATCGCGTCGAGACCACCCAGTAAGTAACGAGAGCATGATGGGTATGGCGCTTCAACAACTCGATGCTTTTATTTCCCATTATGTGTAACAGCTTTGCTAATTATTTTTTATGGGTATGATAAAACGGTAGTCGGTGTATTGTTTTATATTTTTTTGTTGTTATTTAAGTCACTTGTTTTATTATAAAAGTGAGTAGATGTAATTTACTTGTTTATTTATTAGTGTGAAAGTCGAAGAATCTATATGAAATTATTATAGATTTGACCTCAAATTTCATATTTTCAACGGTTTTTAAGTTACAACTGTTTTATTTGAAAACATATGAAATATTTTATATATACATATTTGCCTTTCATAAGAGTAACTAATCTGTAGTTTCGCAGAAGAAAATGGTAATTATAGGAAAAACTTAAAAATTTCCAAATAAAAATACTGCAATTTTTTCTGCTTGGTGGCGCTAAAAGTATTGCTATCCTGTTGAACGATGCGAGGGGAAATAAACAAACAGCAAGAGGGGAAATCATGTGTGTATGTTAACTTTATTTTACCTACCTTAACGGCAACATATGTTACATACATGATTTTTTTTGTGCACATCTATGGTACAGTACCTTTCGAATGATATAAGTTTGTCATCTCCTTTTATAATAAATACTAAAAAAACGTACGACAATTGTAGATGTTCACGTATTATTATATAGAACGTAAATTTGGAGAGCGAATTAAAAACGTATTATAATACCTTCTTCAATGTCTTGAAAAAGGATACGGGCATACTGTAAGTTTGGGAAACACTGTTCTAAAGAATTGTCGCGTCATTTACCCGTATAAAAACACCCCCATGAATTCATAATATTATTATGTTTGTATATTGTAATTTCACAATTGCATATTTGTTTATTTTTAATCTTAACAAAAGTGATACAATAATCCTGCTATGATATTTGCAATAACTTTAGTTTATATGTTTCTCGGTAGGTGGCATTATGGTCACATTTTTAAACAAAATATTCGTATTGAAGTTTCGGTTGGTGCATGCAAGAAAATCCGTTCCGGCCATGGATGGGTGCACTAACAAAATAAAAATATACGTGCTGTTATTTGCCTGACTTTGACTTTTATTAATTTAATTTGTATTTTTCTTTTAATTGTAACTGAATTCTTATTTCGCATTTTTTTTTTATATATTTGATACTTTAACATGAACATATTTTGATATAAGTAATGAGTTTATAAAATATTTGCTTAGGGCCCCAAGCAATTTCCATTTATAAACAAAAAATGTCAAAAATTTGGATTTCGACTATGCTCGACCAATTTTTTGGCACCACACTTTTTTTTGTGTAGCTGTGTAATTATTGCGAAATACGGTTCTAAAATAGAATAAACTAACTGTACTATTTTCTTTATATTTTAAAATATTACCCTCTTACTATCACAAAAAGCAATCTGTTTAAAATGACTACAATAAATAAAATTTATTCATTATTTTTAACACAATAAACACGAATTGCCAACAACAAAAACCCAAACTAAACATAGAATAATAAAAGCCAATTTAAATGTATTCCTCATCTATGCATATAAATAACTCAAATAGGGTTCTCTCTCCCCTATTCCAGGGAAATTTACATATGTGCTGTTGGCATACACACGCACGCACAGTGCTGCCAACACTGCAAACATATTTATTTGGGAAAACAACGCGTCGGCGTTTTCCTCTGTTTTCAATTTTCCACATCACCTGCGACATAGCGGACAGCTTTTCTTTTCACTTTCTGTGTTGTTTGTGACCTTATCTTCGTTTTTATTTCATTATCTTGACCTTCCGGGGACTGGGAAAGAATAACTTAATGACGAATGGAAAATGAAATTGAGAACATACGAGTTTTCTTTGTCTTTTGCTAATCAAGATTAGTTTCAGGAAAGTAAAGTTAGGCCTTTTTATTTGTTTATTTAATATTTAAAATTACAATCGTGTTTTGTTTTATTATTTCTACTACTTTATCCCTCGTTTTTAGGGTTCTGTAGAAAACTGGGAACCCTTATAGTATCGCTCTGCCCGTCTGTCTGTCTATATAAATTATACCGATTAAGATGAAATTTGGTATACGGGCGTACATTGATAACCCAAAAACAGAAATAGTTTTTTAATTTTAACCCTTCAGTCACGATATATTTTCGTTCAAAGTCGTTATCACAGCTCCCCCCCTTCTAATTTCTAAACTATCTATATAAAAAATCTAAAAAAAATCGAGAATGTAGCTTTTAATTAGTACTTTCAATGAAAATTATAACGAACACTGTAACAAAATTAGTTTATTAAAAATTTTGAAAAAAGTCTAAATCGTAGTGAGAATGACTACGGGACCCTATCATGTACGTGCCCAACACGCACTTGGCAGTTTTATTCTTAATTATGGCTACTATTTTGGAGCACGAAATTAATTTATTAATAAAAATAAATTCTTGTATTTATAAAAAATTTTTTTTCACGAGGATCAGATCCTTAAAATAAAATATAAACTTCATCCCCAAGCCAGACCCAACCATCCAGCCAAGTTTCATTAATATCAGTTCAGTGGTTCATGAGTTATGCGTGTAACAAGGTTTCAGGGGACAGACAGATACACACATATAGACAGACAGACAGACACGAAAAGTGTTTGTCTTGACCTGAAACGGAAAGATCAATTTAAAATTTTGAAACTGGAGAACAATTTTTTTGTCACTTTTTTAAATGATCACAAAGCTTCTCGTATCTTCGTTATTGCGAGGAAGCAAAAATCATGTTTTGTTTATAATATAAACGATGTAACATAACATACCTTTATCATGGGAAATTGATTGCATCTAGAATTCTAGATACTTTATTATTCATAATAAAATATAATTTCAGTGAAATATGTAAATAGTTTTGTAATAACGAGATGCTGACATCTCCCAAAGATTAAAATCTACCTGTTAAGAATTCTACTATAGCATTCGTAGCAATACAAGATTCTATTCTTGGTCGATGTATGCTGAGATCGATACATTTATTTGTACGAGTCAGGAATACAAATCAGATGGACACATAACTTTTAGTTTCACAGGTTGGTATACTGATCGAAATACTAAACAAAAGGAAAATCATATAAGGTAAATGCATCTATATAACTGCCATGTTAAGATATATTTTTTATAATAACTTTCACAGCTTGTAACGTTATCTTTATAGTGACTGTGTCAAGTTTAAAAAAAAAAAATTATTAGAAAAAGTTTTTTTTTCAAAACGCACGTGGTAATATATCTCTGTAGGTACAATTAATAAATTTTTGAGTTTTTAAGTCTGTTTATATACGCAGTTTTTTAGCAATTTATTTTCAAAATTTGTATGTCTTGACTGTCTATTTGCTTATTCAGATTTGATGTGAAAATTACTGAACCGATTTTGATGGGACTTTCGCTGTTAGGAAACCTTAGACTCCAGAAATAATTAAAACCTGTATTCAGAAAAATTCACAATTAATATTTCATAATAAAAATACCGACTACACGAAAATTACTGAACCGAATTTGACGGGACTTTCGCTGTTAGGAAACCTAAGACTCCAGAAATAATTTAATCCCGTATTCAGAAAAATTCACAATTTATATTTCATAATACAAATACCGACTACACGAAAATTACTGAACCGAATTTGATGATACTTTCATTGTTAAAGCTCAAGACCCTAGAATTACTTTAGGTTATATGATATTTTAATAAGGGCAGGCACTTATTATAAATTGTTTAATTTGATAAATGATTCTAATTGTCTATGATCTATTAAAATGTACATATATTAAAATATCCTAGATTTGTGAAATTCTTGAATCAAAAGCATATTTAAAAGAAGTTTGAGAAGAATGTGTTCGTTCAATCTAACTTCATGTTGAATAGATTAATCATAGGTTAGCCGACGTTTCGTTATAACTGTTAATACATATGTCAATATAATATATAAATATTTATATATAATATTTTTGAAATAATATAATATTTGTATTAATAATAGGTATCTCGTATTTCATTTAATAATTCTAATATTATATAAGACAGAATAATCACATAGCTTTTAATTATGAAAATACATATAAAACACAAATGTTGTATCTGTTAGATTGATGTTATAATTGAGTTGTATTCTAGTACTTAACATAACTCAATATTTAATAAGTTTACATGTATTTTAAATTTGTACATGCTTAAGTATAGTTAATTAAATATTGTTTTATGAAATGTATTTTTAATTTCATATGGACGTTGAATTTATAATGAGATGTTTGACAATTTATTTAAAAAGTATTTAGGCAATGTTGTTTTTATTCTTACACAAATAAGGCGTCTCTATTTATTTTTATAAATTTATAAAAATAATATCAGTTCAGAAACAACAAAAAATAATTGACTTAACTAGAATTTTTTAATCGATGTGCCGCGAATTATGTATTTTCTGAAAGTTATTTGACAAATAAATAATGTGGACTTCTAAGTCATTTTAGCTTTAATTTCTATTATAAAAATTAATGTTCGTTTCTATGAGGTTTATAAACTTGGGAATTACTGAACTGATTTCAATGCTTTTTCTGTGCATGTTCGTGGCTATAAATATTTTATGAAAACCTAAGATTTTACATCAAAAGACTAAAAAAATCTTTATCAAGTCGTGTTTTGTTTCCATGATGTCACAGAATACAACTGTCATTATATATTAAAAACATAGTAGCCATGGAATAAAGAATTCTATATTTTACAAGAATTTACGGTTACAATATTTTGTTGAACAATTGGATGATTTTTGACATATGTTCACAATTAAATATATTGATTGAAAATTGAAATATAAAAAAAAACATTTCACATCCAAGAAATAAAATATCGAAATTGATTGCGATTGTTGCTAACCTATTTATTTTTATTTTTTTATTTTCATATAAATCTGTTGTTTCCTGGGAGTTTAAAAATATAATTTTACATAATTTTCTCAGTAACTACTGAACGGATTTTATTCTGGTTTTCACTAATGGATAGGTTAGGTTTAGGTGTATAATTTGTGGATATTTTGTGTCAATTTATAAAGTCGTGTTGCAGGCATGTTGGGTAGACAAATAAAAAAAATTGCATGAATTTCATTATTCCCAATGAAATATGAATGTCAAATATCATAGTTTGAACTATTATGGTTTAGTTGTAGATATTAATCCGGGTAACACCGGGCCCAATGCGCTAGTTACTTACATATAATACAATAATCGAATTTATACATAAACATTTATTCGATATTTGTTTTCTGCTAGTGTTAATTAACAATAAATTGCATTTATAAATTATATACATAGTACTAAAGAAATTGATTAAATGTGATAAATAATACTTTATAAGGAAGGGTGTTAATAAAAATACCTTTCTTTTCATTCTTTATAAATACATGACATTATAGTTGTATGTACACAATAATTATAATTAAAATATAAGATTTTAATTGCACTCAGTTTTTTAAATCAATACAAGTATTTTAACGAAGCTTCGATGCGAGAAAAAAATTGATTCGAAATTAAAAAGAAATCAACGTTTATACACGAAAGTGTTGTGATATATAAACATGACTCCATTTCTGTAGAAACAACCGACTAGTATAATTGCTACAGGTTCTGCAATAAGTTTTTCTTCTTTGAAAAGCTTATAAAATATAGACGTAATCAGCACTGCATTATTTCAGGCCCGTAGCTTTGTGAACATTTCATATTTATGCAGTCATTATTTTTATTTATTTACTTGGAATATATGCAGATGTTTATTTTTTATTTTGGTTTGTTTATCGATGCAAGTATTTTTTTAAACTGTTATTAATATTTGAGTTAGTGTTAGTAGTAATGTATGTAAATTTTATAGGATTATATTGTAGGTAGTTTTTTTGATAGTTTTATAAATATACATAGTACATACATATATATATTCTATAATAATATTATCGTGTATTATTTCTTAGATTGGTAGATATTAAATCCAATATATTTAGCTGTTAAGTATACTACATAGGTATATTATTGTTTCCTCGCAATATCGAAGATACGAGATGCTTTGTGATCGTTTTAAAATGAGACAAAAAAAATGTTCTCTGATTTCAAAATTTTAAATTGATCTTGTCTGTCTGTCTCTACTGAACTAATATTAATGAAACTTGGTTGAATGGTTGGGTCTGGCTTGAGGACGGTCCCATTTCATCAAAATCGTGTGTAAGGGAGAGGAGTGACACCCCAATAAATTTTTTTTAAGATATCTCAAGAACGACACATGTTACGTGAAAATTTTATAGAATCTTTTTTGTAAAGCATTCAATTTTTTATAATATACGTCTACAACGTTTGTTGTAAAATATTCCCTTACAAAGATTTATCTCAATTTGCTTTAAAAAATAGTTTTTTTTTTAAATTTATATTTACATTGTCAAAAAATTAAAAATATACGAAACAATAATCAGGTGCGTCTTAAGAAAAATTTTTAATTAATATTTATTAGTAAAATTGTATAAAAATTAAAGTGTTAACCAATACCAGGCAATTTATCTGAATATTTTATCGGTTTTTATTTAAATTGTTCAATAATTAATTACCTTTGGTGAATTTAACACGAGGAAGCAATTTACTTGGTAGATGTTTTTCTGTTATATGACACTTATTGAATCTATGATACTTTACCAGATGGTTTTCAGTAAATTTGAAATTCCCCAGTGTTTTCAATTTTAATTTGTTTTTAAAGTTTTCTTAAAAAAATTATTTCACATTCAATATTGCAAAAAATGAGAAATTTCCAAAAAATCCTCGTATTATTTGCAATTTATGTACGAACCGTTTTATGACCGTGGTAACTTTTGATCAGTATTTCCATATAAATAAGAACACTGCAGGCACGTATACCAGATCTAGAGCTTCCTGATTTTATGAATTATTCAATGAACATTTTATTGATGTTTTTTTCTTATTTTAATTGATTACGATTAAAATAAGAAAAAATGACATATGTACTAAACAAATACATATATTCGTAAATAATGTATTATTTGTCATCATACGTTAAAGAATTACTTATCAGTAAACTCTCACTGTCACACTTGTAGTAAGTTTTTTTACGTATTTATTTATATATTTTTTAGATTTATAAATAATCGTGTATACTTGTTATAAACATGACACCTGTTTTTCACACGCGTGAAGAATATATATATTTTTTATTATCAACAATAAAAAAATATGTTCTACTTTTTATTATATATAAAATACAGCTTTAAAAAATGTTCAAAAATCACCGAAAATGTCAATCAAAATTTATAAATTAACAAATAAGTTCAATAGTTCATATCTCAGCTTGGCGCGATCCTACAGAATCCAACTTTAAAAAAAATATATCTTACATCATTAACTTTAAGACTATAAAATACCCTAAGACCGTCGAGACCTCCTTCCCCTATTATTAACAAATTAAAATTGATAATTTAACAAATAAGTTGAATAGATAATATCTCAGCTTTTTTTTAAATATAGGTTACGCCCCATCTGGCCTGGAGCCCCGGGCGGTCGCCTTGCCCCCCCCCCCCCCTTAAAGCCGGCGCTGACTATAAGGGTTCCTCTTTTTCTATGGAACCCTAAAAAACAGTTTGGTTTAGACTTATTGGTATTTATAATGGAGTATAATTGGTATTTATTATGTGTTCTGAACTTTTCATATACGAAATACAACATTTTAGTATGCTCTTATATAACATATCTACATAAACTACAGTTACCATATCACTATATATGTATATTCAACTCATATAGGTACATACATATTTATGAAAATACAAATTACAACATGCATATACTTAAAGCCAGAACACACACATAATTATTCTAATACTTTCCCTACAATACGCCCCTGCATTTTGCTCTAGCAAAAATTCAGATCTTCCTCGAAGTTCTTCACGTCTTTAAACGCCACCTTTAATGCATGTTATATGCGTAATTATAAGATAATAAAATAGATATTTTACGTAATATATTGAACGATTTAACATCGGTTCGAGAATGAACCAATAGGATCTGCGTGCCGGAGAATGCAGAGATTCAAGTTTTCAAAAGGTTGTTAAAGTTTTAAATTAAAAACCTCTTTAAAACAGCGCGTTATTATAGAATGATAATGTTCATATGAGATAAACAGTGTTGCTTAAAATGTTTCTCTTGTATTGGTGTGATTTACATTGTTGATTTTATGTTCTTTTAATTTACTTTATATTTTTTATTCTTGATTTCTGGGTAGTTTTAATCGGGTAACGTTTTCTTTTTTTTTTTTTAAAGATGTCCATTGTAATGATCGATAAAATATCACTGTTTGAATATAGATTTTTTCTTCTGGGTGTAATTTGTGTTGTTTTAAGTGATTAACCTTTTTTTATAGGTTTTTGATTGTAAAAAATTTTTTTCTATAATTTTTGAAACCTTTTTTATATAAAAAATTTAGTAGAATTTGTCAGAATACTCTTATAGTGTCTCGAGTTGATAAAAGGGGGCCCGAAAATAAATAAAGTAATTTTTTTTCACTCTATATACAGCCAAAAAAATTTACTAAATTTTTTTGTAATTTTGTTTTTCGATAGCAAATTTTTTAACGAGAGCCCTGAATATTTATTCTACTTACAGCCCCTGATTTTCATAATGCGCCACTGTACGATATTGTAATACGTACAGAATGTATAAAAACTTATTAATATTTCCAAAAATTCTGATCTAATTGACATTGTAGGTCTTAACTGCCAAAAAATCAAATCGGAGCATATTATTTACTTTAGTTATTATAGACGAACAAAAATTCTAAAGAATGACAGACACACGCACAATAGCTATGTAGAAATCTACTTTTCTTTACGTTTTGAAGGTAGTACATAGAAAGTATAGTTAAATTAATAATTGTATTATTATTATTTTTTTAATTTTAATCTCTTTGCAGATAATATGGGATATATGTGTCCCTAAACGTCTTTTCAAATATTATCTAAGGGTATTTAACTTTGTGGGCGTGTTTTTAGAAGTTATTAATGTTTAATTTTGCATTAAATATGAAATTTTTTTAAATAGGGGTGTGTTATATTATAATTAGTGAAAAAAATAATTATTAAGAGTGTTTGATATAATGTAAGTTGATACTATATTTTCAGATAAAAAAATGTTTTTTTTCAAGCTGCTGCGAAAGGGTTAAGTCATCTAAGAAGACGTGTTGAGCAGTTTACATTCAATCTGTTCTTTCTTATTACTAAAATAAATAAATTACGCCCTTGGGGAGTTTAAAACACACATTAAAAAGAAATTATAATGTTTTCAATTTCTTTAAATGCAGTTTTAATTCACACATCACAGATCGTAAACAGACCGCTTTCTGTTCAAGTAAAATAAAACAAACCATTAAATAAATAAAAACATAAGTAAAGCCATCCATCTCAGTTACCATTTACACGCTTCCCTTTATTTTTCTGAAAATATAAAGACATCACATTAAGATTACACTAAACAAACAAGTCGCCGATTGTAAAACTGACAAAAGATATCAAAACACTTAATGCGCTCTTCGGCGACATCAAAGTGTAGGAATGTCGCCGAAAAACGAATAAAACTAACTGTATATATTTACACTACCTGCAACATGCATTTATTTGATTCATTTGCGGTTGTAATTGATAAATGTATGTAGATATTATTTGGATTTTATAGGTAATGTTTAATAGCAAGTTTACTAAGAAGACCAGAAGATGTTTCTCTCGCCTTTATCTCTAAAGCCGTTGTTTTGCAACGTTGATTCTGTATGTTTCTATTTTATACAAATTATAGGCAATGAGAGACTGAGCCAACTGCAAAAGTGATATATATCCAATTTAGGGTGTCAAAAAATAAAAAAATTACTCTCGTTGCAAAATACGTTAGTTTTTTACCTAAAATAAATCCTGTAGTGGGGGTCGTTTCCTATTTAAATAACATGGGAAATGATTCTTCAGTATTAAAGTTGGTATTACTGATTCATGATAACTGATCGAAAATTGTTAAGGACATCATTTTGTAGAAGATAAAATTCTCTACAAAAGTGTCTACAAAGTCATTAGGTAATATTTTTTAGTAAAATTTTAACCAAAAAAAGCATTTAATATTAATTTACATGATCAATTATAATACTATAATACCTACGTCTTATTTTCTTGTATTTTAGTTGATATTTGTATGACGAGTTGAAGTTCACTGCAGGAAATTTCACTTAAAAATTTTGAATTTTTGATTTCATTAAAAGTATGTTTGTTGTATAGAAAATGACGTGAAAAGTTGTTTGTTTCAAACCGCAGGTCTGTATCTCAAACCGTTCTTGAGATATAGCCTCTCAAAGTTACAGTTTTTTCAAAATTTTGAAGAAAAATGGCCATAACTTTTGAACGGATGGTCGGAATTGATTTTAATTGACGGATTTGGAATCAGCGTGTCAAAATCTATATAATGACATATACAATACCTTAAAACTCGAAAAAAAAAATTTCGCGAAAAATCGAAAAAATTCAAAGGGGTATACCTTAAAAAAATGTCGATTTTTGACCAAAATTTTTTTGTTGAATTTTAAAGTATTATACATGTCATTATATAGATTTTGACACGCTGATTTCAAATCCGTCAACTAAAATCAATTCCGACCACTCGTTCAAAAGTTATGGCCTTTTTTCTCCAAAAATTTGAAAAAACTAAAACTTTGAGAGGCTATATCTCGAGAACGATTTGAGATACAGACCTGCGGTTTGAAACAAACAACTTTTCACGTCATTTTCTATACAATAAACATACTTTTAACGAAATCAAAAATTCAAAATTTTTTAGTGAAATTTCCTGCAGTGAACTTCACCTCGTCATAGAAATATCGACTAAAATACAAAAAAATAAGTAAAAGCTTGAACTTAAGGTGTTTTATAACTAGTTTTTTTGTTAATAGGAGAGGGAGGATTCGATAAACCCATTGTTAAAACGGTTATTACCTACTTATTTATTTTTATAATACATTTTGACAAAATACGCTTCCCTTATTAAAAAAGTTACGCCTCGCTACTGCAATAATGAACTACCTTTGGTGAATTTAGCACGATGAAGCACTTTGCATTTACTTGGTAGATATTTTAAATTTATTATGTATTTGAATCAACCAATCATAAAAACAATGGGTTGACATTCGTTCCCAACATATATTTCAAAGCGTTCGTTATTTAAAAGTTAAATCAACATAAAAAAATGTAATATTTTACACATAAAAATATCTCTAACAATTCTCATCTCAAATAGTTCTCTCGTTCAGATCTCACCGCGCTGTATTTAATCCGCAGTAGATTTTTTTCCGCGATAAGTACGCGAACGAACGTTTATGCTAATTTGTCTTAAGACATCAATTTAAGTCTTTAAGCCAAGCTGTAATTAATAAACGAAGTTATGTGCGCCTGTCCCCTCCACAATAAAATCTCAACTTACTGCTAATGAGTTGTGCATTCAATTGCTTAGACTCATGTCAGTTCAGAAAACTTTTATTGTTTTAAGAAATAGATAAAATAAATTATGTATAATAATTTTTGTTCTGAATTTTATCTATATACATATAATAATATGTCCTGACTGATTGATTCATCATCGCTGAACCGAAACCCCTGGACCTAGAAACGTGAAATTTCAGGAGTGTCTTCCATTTATTATGTAAACACCCACTAAGAAAGGATTTTTCGAAATTTAACCCCTACGGGGATAACAGGGGGCGTAAAAGTTTGTATGGTAATTTTTTTTTATTTCATCTCTTGTCAAGTATGGAGGGGCGGGGGTTTTAGGGGGGAAAAAGAACCCTCTATCTCTCATAGAAACCGAGATATTTACGATTTTGTATAATGAATAAAAAGCAAAAAAAAAAAAAATTTAATATTTCATCCCCTGTCATGTATGGAGGGTTGTATTTGGTTTCATTCGATCCGGCGAAGAAAATACTATGGGGGAGGGGATTTTAGGGGGGAAACAACCCCCTATCTCTAATAAAAACCGAGATATTTACGTTTTTGTATAATGAATAAAAAGTAAAACATCAAAAAAATGTCATATTTCATCCCCTATCATTTATGGAGGGTTGCAATTACGGGGGTGGGAATTTAGAAGTTCGCGCGAGCGAAACCGCGGGTATCAGCTAGTTATGGATAAATGTAATAAACCAGTATACATTAAATTAATATAATTATATATTGACTACATAAAAACATCAGCGTAAAATATTTAATTAATTATAATAATTTGTGTTCTACATTTTATTATGGATAAAGATCGTACTGCCAATGAATACAAATGTAATAAACCAGTATAAGAGATATCTATATAATATAAAAGACGAATAAAAAGAAAATCTTCGACGTGAAATATAAACAAATATTTTCTACAGAAATTTCTTGGTTAATTATTTCCTATTTACAATTTGCCATTTTTTAACCGCCTTTAAAAAGGAGGAGGTTCTCAATTCGACAATAAGATACTGGCACCAGTCCTGGATATAACCCCAGTAATGGCAATTTTTAAATTAAATGTACTGAATTAGAAATATTTGTTGATATTTGATAACTATCATTTCTGAATATTAATCTATATACATTTAACTGTATTACAGCGTGATTTGATGACAATCGACCAATAGGTGTCAAAATGGTGTATTAAACTACTATTAGTATAATTTATTTATTAATTATTATATTATCATAGCAACTGCTTTTTATTGTTTCAAATTTGACGATTCTTTCTTTTATATCTTTTGTGTCGTAGTACTGATCATTTTTGCTAGTGTCCATCAATGTGTACTCATTACTGGTTTTACTTTATCCATTACTGGAGAAAAAAACAAACAAAATTAAACTATATTTGCGGACTTTGGTAATTAAATTGTTTAAATAAAGAGTTACTTGTTTTATTAGTTAGTTCATGAAAATTACAAAAAAGAAACCCTTCAATCCCAAAAACAGTAAACCTTGCTCTTATAGCGGCCATAACTGGTTCCAGTATCTTAGTTAGCGATTAGTGAAAACAATGTTTAATACAGATTAAATTTACATCCCCAGGTAATATTGGGTCCAATGCGCTAATTTGAAATAAAACATTAATAAAAAAAAATGGTACGTAAAACGTACCTGATTCTGAGAAAAGTAGAATCGTGAGTAATTCGAGATCTGAGAAAACAAAACAGATAGAATTAACACGCATCATATACCCATCAATACAATAGAAGACATTGGGAACCTTATTTAATGTAGCGCGCGAAACGGGTCGGTGCCACTTTGCTTGCGAGGACCGGTTGGCAAGTGCAGCAACGGCGGTAAGAATCTGAGGGGCGGCGGCGGCGGGGGGCGGTCGGGGCCACTGACCGAGTGTCGCTCGTTACAGAGTGCAGTATTGACTTGGGACTTGGGTCTCCGCTTTTACTGAAACTTGTGTCGAAAAATCGGACAAGTTGATTTAGGAATATACGAGTATATGTGTAAAGTAAAATATCGGTATGGAGAACCATACATGACTTCCATGTTCTTTCTATCTTTTTAAATAATTTTTAAATATACATTTTTTTAAATATTTTATTTATATAACCTACTACTGTAAATATACATATCGTAATACATTAAAAAAACATATACACTTACAACGGTTACAGCTCTTTTTGCCATTTGTATATAAATATTAGTTTTCTAATGTCAAAAACATAATTCACATTCGTAGAAAAACTAATTTGACAATTAGAATTTAGTTGCATTTGTTTCCAAGGCAACATGAATTAATGACATATTAGTATTTAAAATTCAAATTTTAAGTGTGTTTTTCACCCCTTTAATGGCTGTTTAGGCACGTACAAATAATAAATGTCCCTTAGATTCAATTGAACTGCAAATGTACCAAATCTTATCAAAATTAGTGAGATAATACTCGCAATATTCACTTTTTAGACAAAAAAAGTTACAAAATTTCGAATATTTTCAAAACCCCTAATCCGATTAGCACCAAAATCAATAGGTCTGGAGTACTCACTGAGACAAACATTTTCCCCAAAAATAATTCAGATCGGTGCATTTTTACACTAGTTATCGTGAACGAAAGAAAATTCTACATCCGCACAGACACACAGACACACGCACAGCCGCCATGCGGAAATTAACTTTTCTTTAAGTTTTGAAGTTAGTACAATCAGAATTTGTCATTTTCTCGGACACGATTTTTCGATGGTATTACAATACTTCCATTTCTTTCAGAACATGGAAGTAAAATAGACTCTGCTTACTTTATTATCACTTTATTAAACTCACTTCTTACATTTACTCATAATTCTACGTCTTAAACATGCTAGCGTCCTTACGTCTTTTCGTCTTGCGTCTTCTGTTTCTTTCTTCCTACCTCTTCTTTCTCTTCTCCTTAAACTCTTCTTACGCGGTCTATTTAAATTTTTATCTTTGTATATTTTTGGAGTTTACATATGTACAGTCGCCTGCAGAACTCGTCTGGCACCCTAAAGGCTAGAATCGCTTACAACAGATTCCAAATTTAAAGACAAATATCATCGGTTATCTTTTTCTATCAAATACTAAAATTCGGAATATCAAATATTTATTGCCACAAAATTTACGTATACAATTTTCAATAGATTACATAATAATTTAATTCCACAAATATATATGAGTACTATAAACGAAGATTAGTTCTTTATCTAGCAAATGAATTTCAAAATATCTGCCTTTGTTTGATACATGGAGAAATGATTTAAATATTATAATAATCAAATGGGAGGAGACTACTAAGTTTCTGATAAACGAAAATGAATACAAACTGCAAGACCATTAATGCAGGTGACTGTACATGGTGTGGATCGTCCTATCTCCAAGAAACTGGAACTTTTATCTGAAATACTTACATTTAAATTTGATTGATTTATTGCAATGAATTTATAAAATGTTATATGGATTCGATCATATGTCTGTCTGTCTGTCCGTTAGTGCGCTTGTAACTCGAAAACCACTGATCCGATTTACGTGTGTTTTTTTAATTCACAGATATGTTCTCTGGCCATGTTATAGGATATATTTTGTTACGTTAGGTAACATAAGGAATAAGCAGCGACGATAATAGTAAATAGAGTCGGAAAAAGTTTGCCGCCAACGCGTTAAATATTGAACAAAATAATGGAGTAAATAATTGTGTAGAATCAAAATATCTACAATAAAGTACACGACACCAAATGTCTAACTTTTATATTTTAGCCACAATGACTGCTTTTATGTTACAAAGAAAATTTAAAATGTTTGGGTTCTGTTTACGTGGACTTATGACCTGCAAAATATTAATCCTTATCAAAATAAATGATTTCATCGCCATAAATACTTAATGTACAATAATTAACTTTTAAATTTAAACAGAACAAAAATTATTTGTACTTTTACAGATACATTGATAGAATTGGCTTACTAGAAAAATAGTGTTTTTGTTTATTATTTGTAATATTTTTATTTAATGAAAAATTCATCCGTTTTTAAGGTATAATTGTCGGTCAACCTAAATTTAATAACGGTTCTTAAAAGGACGATTAACTAACCGTAGAATTATCGAGCAGTTAACGTTCAATGCTTTATTATTTCCAACTGATATTTAACTTTTGAAGAAAACCACAAGTGTAATCAAAATAAATACAAGATAATTTTGGGAGGTTCTTTTCCGCATCGTGGGTACTTTGATTATAAAAATGGAATATGAATGTTTGCAAAAGTAGTACAAGCTAGTAAGCAATAATTCGATTTGAAGTTTGTAAATTGCATTGAATCTTGGTACACGCTTCCATTTTAACTTCCAATAACAACATAAGCCATAAACTTTAATCGTTAAAATAAAACTATCCAAACTGAAAAAAACAGTCGAAGCATGACTTAACATCATGTTTAACACTTTACAACATGGTGCTACATTATAACATTGCTAGAAGATACAATCTTCTGTTAATTATACAAATAAAACAACCCAAATCCGAGAAACAAAAATCGAATATACATACATATGTAATAATAATGACTGATAGATCGTCAAAGATAGCAATAGCGAAAATCATACAAACATAAAAACAATTTATTATCTTCATTATAGTGCCTAGTACCCAGGAGCGCCCACGAAAAAATTCCAGAGGGGAGAAATATTAACCATAGTTTATTATGATTTATTTTAAATTGAAAATTCTGTGTGTGGGAGGAGGGGGGGATAAAAATTCCTCTGTTCATGCCAGAAGTTTTTCTATTAGGGTCAACTGGGGTAAACGTGAAACAAAATACAAATCTTTCATGTTTTTTGACAGTTAACGATACAAATTCATACTTTAATTTTTTCTACTAGATGCACTTATCTGTCATTTGAACTGTACGATACAACACGGACTGTAAAAATTAAAAAAGTGTGTTTCATTTTTAACCTCTAATTTGGGAAAAAGCGAAACAGGCCTCTAATGGAAAATATTTCTCGAAAAATTAAAAGAAAAGCTACAAAGGCAACTTTGATTTATCTTCTTTGTGGCATATCAATGTGAAATTGTAACTTTAATTAATATCTGAGCTTTACAGAAAGTTATGTGCAATAAATTAAAATTTAACTCACACATTTTGACATCGACTAACAGGGAAATCTGTAAGGGTGACACATCACTTATTAGGCGATTCATATTTTCAGGTCGCTTTAACAAACCTTTAATGATGATGTCAGTTTTTATAACTCTAAAGCAGTTGGACTGGGAAGGTTTACCAAATTCCCCCTATTCTCCCGACATAGCGCCATTTATTTAGATCCATGGGATATTCTCTAAGGAATAAAATTTTTAGAAATATCGATGATGTGCGAGCTCACCTAGAATCATATTTTACATCAAAACCAACTGAATTTTATGAACAGGGGATTAGAAATCTGTCAGCAAGATGGCAAAAGGTCCTAGATAACGACGGAGGTTACATAATCGACTAAATGTATAAAATAAATTCGTTTCTTTGGTTGCCACTGAAATAATTGATACTCCTAATCATTCTAAATGAGTTGGAAATGTTAGAATTGGCTTCTCCCCCTCAAGTGAACGCCCATGGGTGTACCACATCAGACAGGTTTCCTATCCGACATAATTGTGTGATTTACCTTGAACAGAACTCTTGTAAAAACTATTCTCGATGCAATATAATAGAATTAGAAAATAAAATAAAATACAACTCAGCTTTCAATCATGTTTTTCAAATCGTCATTTTATCTATACGAATCAATCATACGTATAACAAAGATAGAATATGTCATCTTAATATGCCCCCCTATATCCTATCTCTTATTACAATGCACGTATTTTGTATATGATTAATTCAACAATGGTGTACAATTAAGATGGGTCTTAAAAGATATGCAAAAATTTTTAACAGTTGCGCTATTAGTGTTAAATTGTATAATTATTTATTTATAATAATAATGTTAAACAGGTTTAACTATTTTGAACTGGATCTGTTTTAAATTTAATTAGAAGCATTTTCTCATGCATACAGTTTTTTGCGAATATGAAGAAGCAAATTTCATGAAATATTTATATGATATTTTTATAATGCTGTACTAATTCAAGGTTATTAAATGCTACAGGTTCCTGTTATTCTAGTTTGGTAATACTATTTTTAGTTTTACACGAAAGTGCAGTATCTTTTCAAATTATCATGTTTGATAAAAGTTTAATCGATTTCGTTTATGTCTATAATCTATATATAGTATTAATACGTGAACATCAAAAATTGTCATACGTTTTTTTTAGTATTTATTATAAAAGGAGGTGAATGAAACATCATTCGAAATGTGTGTATGTTGCCGTTAAGACAGGTAACATAAAGCATAATAAAACAACAGCAATAAAAACAGCATAGCAATACTCCTAGCGCCATCAAGCGGCAAAAATAAATAGTTTTGGGTTTCTGTCAAACGTAGAGAATGCGTATAGAGATTTTAATTCGCGTTCAACTGCAGTGGAAATTTTAGGTACTGTGCCATAGATGTGCCCAAAAAATCATGTGTGTATGTTGCCGTTAAGGCAAGTAAAATATTGGTCGAATTTCGACCATAGGCGATACTAGTTAGGATTAATTGAGATCGTTTTATCGATTTTAAAAAACGTCTCCAGTTTGGTGGCGCAGAAGTATAACCTCTAGAAGGGGGAGTTGACAGGGCTTTCTAGCGGCGTGGTGAGCTATTAACCATTTTTTTCATCGCCAATTTTTTTTTCTTAACTGGGGGTCCGCGATAGAATATGGGAGGGGGAAGGTTAAACTATATATGAGTACTATAAACGAAGAGTACATATTTATCTAGCAAATTTGTTTGGTACATGAAGAAATGATTTAAATAAATATTATATTAATCAAATAGTGTATGATAAACAAATTTGAATGAAAACTGGACGACCACTTCTGCATTTCACTGTACATAATATCGTACTTATATCATTTGAGAATAACTTAAAGTTGTATTATAACTTTATCAAATTCTGTTGTCTTGGACTAAAATTCCTACAAGAAGGATTACACAAGACAATACAAGGATAAAGGATGTAACCACATCAAAGAAGAATCTCCGTCCCTTATGGAATAATTGGTGGATACTTACTCTATAACTCTACAGAATAGTTTCCCTCGTATAACAAAACAATAACCCAGAATTACAAGATCAAAAATTCCAAACTCAATGTGTAAAACCACATAAATCAATATTTACCACAATTCTTTCATTAGTTATATAGATTATAAATATTGTAGGGTAAATATGCCAGATTTTAAGTGCTTTTTTGTTAGTTTATTAATTTTTATTTGATTGAATAATTAAACTTTGATCGTTTTTGATTCGTTATATCTATTTATAAAAATATAAGAAAAAATGTTTTGGATAAAAGTTGCAGAGAATATTATTTTTTATAATTTATGTCCCATTCATTTAATTGACACCCTGTATATTATTTAATCATCAATAAAATCATAAAAAATAAATAAAAATATTTTTGCATTTTAATATCGATTTTTTGTGGAATTAGGCCTTTGAATGAGTCACGTAGAAAGACTATTATTAGATACATTTACTCTAAATATAAAAAAACCATACTTCAACCAGAACCACTATTCTTTCATTATAACAATAAAAATTACACCACAGAAAGTGTTTCTATCAAATATTAAAAATTATAAGAAATAACTAACACACTATCAGACCTAATTCTTCAATAGAACGTTACATTAGACTGTGACATTTAAATTTACATCTTGCAAGAGAAGAGTACAATCTAATATGTTAGTGGTAATATGGATTGATTGAATTATTCGATTATCGCTTACAGATTGCACGGATTTTAACCGCAGATGAAATTAAAATAAAATTCAATATTGACAGACCTCAAGAGTACGTGTTTTTGCATACAGTGGCGTAGATTTAAAAGTTATCGTGGAATTATTTTAAAAAATATAAAAAATAACGATAAATCAAATTTTTGTTGTTTTTTGAATCAGTCGAAATTTGATAACTAAAATAATTTTTTTTATTTCCTTAAATCGTGTTGTTTTTAGAATATCAGTTTATTACATCTTCAAAGACTTGGTATATGATAAAATAAATAAATACACGTTTATTTAATTTTTTGCAAGGTACTGGCATCAGTCTTGGATATGACCCCAATAATGGCTATTTTTTAATTAAATGTACTGAATTATTATTTGTTGATATTTGATTACTACCATTTCTGAATATTAATCTATATACATTTAAATGTCTTACAGCGTGATTTGGTGACAATTGGCCAATAGGTGTCAAAATGGTGGACATTTAAACTAATTATTAGTATAATTTATTTATTAATTATTATATTATCATAGCAACTGCTTTACATTGTTTCAAATTTGACGATTCTTTCTTTTATATTTTTTGTGTCGTAGTATAATACTTATCATTTTGTAATCATTAGCAAGTGTTCATCACTGCGTGCTCATTACTGGTTTTAGTGAAGAAAAAACATAAACAAAACAAAAGGTTATAATTTAAAAAAATAAACTATATTTGCGGACTTTGGTAATTAAATTGATTAAATAAAGAGTTACTTGTTTTATTAATAATATGAGTTCATAATAATTACAAAAAAGAAGCCTGTCAATCACAAAAACAGTAAACCTTGCTCTTTAGCGGTTATAACTGGTGCCAGTATCTTATATTATAATCAAATGTTACAATATTAATGATTTTGTAATAAACATTTCGTTTATATGTAATTTATAAAATCAGTTTTCACAATATTAATTATATCTTCAAAAAAAATTATATACGAGCTATAATTATAATAATTGAAAAACTAAAACCTCTTAATATTTTTTTCCGAATTGATAAATTACTATGCATGTATTTCTATTATTTTTTTCCAATAATAGCTCTGGCCACATTTACGTTCTCAATGTTGGTAATAACGCTTTTATTCTGATAAACCACAGTTGAAAGTAAAATTATATGTTTGGTATTATTAAAGAATATGTAAGTGAAAGGAATACTCGAAAAACATGTCTGTTAATAAAAATATTCTCATGAATAGGCATTGAAATATTTGTAAAACGACAATGGATAATATAAAAAGTAATTGTTGAACAAGAAAAAAAGATTAATGTATGAATATATAAACGTTTCATTACACATTGTGTAATTTTGATTGTATTATTGTATATAATGTTTAAAATATACCCCCCCCCCCCCAAAAAAAAAGATTTTTAAATTAATTTATATATATTAATATTATAAAAATTTTAATTTAATCGCCCTAACGCCCCTAACAGGCAGTTAGTTATACTCGTAGATTACCTTCTTCTTCATTAAATTTTGCCAATATATTAGTTATGTCAAATTTCATATATTACATTGATATAGCTATTTATAGATTTCAAGTATTTTTAGTTTTTTTTTCTAACCTAAGCATAATTTTATCATTAATTAGAATTGAATTTATTTTTTATGCTTGAAGGTTTCTGAAAGAACAGTAGCTTCTGAATAAAGATCAATTAGTTTCGGTTTTGTTGCCGACATTTCGTCACACGTTGCTGTGAATTTCTACGAGGTTTTTGTTACGCACATTTACACTGTAAAGTGTAGCGAAACGTAGAAACTAATTAACAGTGAAATTTGAAATTAATTCCAGTATTCTTAACTGTGGAGAAAAATATATTATTATTATTTAAAAAATCATTTAAATTTAAAACATTCGTATTCAAGGTATGAATACAACGGTTATTAAAATATGTACAAGGCATATGCTACAAAATATGATAATTGACTTGTTTAGAAGTCATAAAGATTAACTTCTGTTAAAACAAATTTAGAAAATCTTATTTCTTAAATTTATTAGTATCTTTATTTAATAAATCAAAATAATTCACTAATACCTGATATTATAAAGAATTTGTTATTGACCAAGATGAAACCAATATGATGTATTCAGATAAGATAGGCTACGATTAATGGTTGATAGAAATTATTTTTATATCAACAATTGGAAATAAAGTATGTTTGTTTTGAAATATTCGATTTTAATTAAATTCAGATAATTGTATTAAAAAAATAAACTTTCCGACAAAAAAATGTTCCTAGATACCATTCGCGGAGTCCCCTAAAACCCCTGGCATTTTGCCAGTCTAGCCACCCTGTAGTTACATCACTACCTGGTTAAGATAGTTCAAAACCATGGCAAAAAATCATGAAAAATATTTGGTCCTTCGAACCTGAAACAAAATTCTCGACTTATAGAAGAATCGCCTTGGAAGCTTAGAAAACAATTACAATACAGTATTTATACATTCATCTACGAATAAGAAACAACATGAACAAGAACAATAAGACTTGAATACCCTCTCACCACCGGTACATCTAACAAAAGAACTAATCTGGATGCAGGAGACCATTGAGTGCAGTATAATTGAGATTCCGCTAAAAGTACCTCCTTGATTCCGCATCGCAATTAGACGCAGTTCGTGCGTAAAAAACGCGCGGGGGTGTGGTCGTGGTGGTGGAGGTTCTAGACCACTTACTACCCCCAATGTAACCCACCCATCAAGTGGCGGCACGAGTACGAGTGAAAATGAGATAATATCATAAGAATGGTTGATTTGTATTGATAGATAAAATAGGAATCATATTTCTCTTTGACAGTTCCATATAAACGTTAGATACGTAAACTAATGAAACAAGCTTTGGGTTGGAGTGAGACCCTTTAGGTCCACACAATCAACTTCCCAACACGGTATGATTATAAATATTGAATACTGATTATTTATTGTTTCCATATAATTTATGTGAATATTTTTTTAATATTTAAATTATAGATTATAACATTCTCTACAATCTACATGTATCAAAGATTTTTTTAATGTAACTAAACCGGAAACGGATGTTTACTCTTGTCAATTTTTTAATTTTCGAATTATTTTTTAAATAAGAAATTTTTTTTAGATAAAATTTATCGAGGTTAATAATTTATGTACCTTACACTTTTTTCCAACGTTTATGATTTACCCAGAAATATTTTTTTTATCTAATTAATAACTATTCACTCTCAGTATTACGTATAAGAAAGAGCCATTGTATTTATGGCAAACACGTACACTGTTCAATCTCTGCAATACGTATAAGAAAATCCCATGACACAAATGACAAATATTTCTCCTCTGTTATGAACCATTTAAAATATAATTAAAATATTTTTTTTATACTCATTGCAGTTCTGATTAGAATCTATAAGAAGGGGGGGGGGGGCATAAAGGGCAGCTGCAATGAGCCTTTCGCAACATAACATTTAAAAAATATTTACATCTCTTTCAATATTGGTTGTAATTAAAATATTCCCTTTAGATTTAAAATAAAACCGCCACTGTCTAGTAGACCACTTACTACCCCACAGTAAAGCCTCATTCAGCAGACGTTGTGGTGGCCGTCGCCCGCTATTATTCACATCCCCCCCCCCCCCCCCCCTCCAGCAAGCAAGAAAAGACCATCGGCACAATCGAAGACAAGAAGTCTTCTATTGTTAGTGTTGTTTGACTTTGACAATGACGGCCTTCTTGTTGACTCTGTCGGCCAATATTTGATTTACGGATTCTCCAGGATTTCGACTGTCTTTATCCACGCTTTCAAGTGACGTGTGTGTGTTCTGGTGATGTATTGACGCTGAAAGGAATTGTATAATAGAGGCAATGAACTGAAATGTCAGTCTCTTGTCAAAGTTTCTTTGTAAATAATCAATAATTTTTGATTTATTTGAATTTGAAGATGTCAACTGTTATGGCTGGCAAAATATTACTATTATGTCTGGAAATAACTTATTTACTAAATATTGTTTTTTTTCCACTTTTTAACAAGGGGTTACAAATTTTAATTATCTCATGATAAGTTGAAATTCAGTTTTAATTGGATATAAAATCTCTATATATAAAAATGAATTTTCGTTCGTATGAGGCTTATTGACTCGGGAATTACTGAACCGATTTCAATGCGGTTTTCACGAATAGTTAGATAATTTTTCTGTGCAAATTCTTGGCTATTCATATTTTATAAAAATCAACAATTGATTGATTTTTGACACACATGTTAACAATTAATTATTTTGAAATATATTGATTGAAAATTGGAATATAAAGTGACATTTCATTTAACAAATTCATTTTCATCATCTTGGGTGGGCATGCTGAGTGGGCATGTTGGGTGAGAACGTTAAGTGGGCATGTTGAATATCTTAGGTCACTATGTTTTTGTGGATATTTACTTAGGTAACACCGGGTCCAGTGCGCTAGTTTGTTATAAAAATAAAAAAATTGATATTTTTTTTGTAAAACTAATTATTTTCCGTAAGTTGCTTAATTTTCGAAATAAAAATTCGTAATCTCTTATTTTGAAATACAGGAAATTAATAATCGAATAGGATACATTAACAAATAAATGTAATATTACATGATATTTCGAAATCAACAAAAAAATGACCATTTTAACAAAATGAAATTTCACAAATCGACCACTCCACATTATACATATTATATTTAAATCTCCTATCCCAGTTATAATTACACACTTAGAATATCATCGAACAATAGATAAAAAAAAAAACAAATAAAAAAAAATTACAATCGCACAAAAAAAACAACAGCATAACCCGCTCGCTAAACAATCCACCGTCAAAATTCCCACATACACACGAAGTAGGCGTGCATGTGTGTGTGTGTTCGAACCCCATCATCGCACTCATCATCATAGGCGGCTTTGGTTATATTATATGTATGTGTGTGTGGGAATGCGTTGTTTTACCTCGGCGCATGCGCAGCGGGCGCATCAGCACGTGGTGGTGGCGGTCGAGCGGGTTCCTTCGCGATCTACCGACAGTCTTGTCGAGATGTCGCGCCGTAGCGGTGCTCCTCCCGTCGATGAACGTGTTACGCGTCATGTGGACAAAAGTCCGCGATCTGATCGAAGACAATAAAAAATGTACTTGGTTAGTTTTTCTGAATCTTTGAATTTCTAAGAAAATAAGTGATTTTTTTTGTGTGCTGTGTTGGATTACAGTTCGCGAACTGACTCAGGAAAAGGTGATAGTAATAATTGAAATGGATGTGGAAAAGTGTTTACGTGCAAAAAGTCATTTTTATTAAACCCGGATAACAGTGGATAAATTGCTATACATACTGAATTTACATATGTTGTTTACGTTATGTCATATATAAACTTCATTGGAAGAAGTTTTTGATATTTGTTGTACGAACATGTTTGTTTTAAATTCCTCAATGGTTTCTCATACGGAATAAAGAATTTCTGCAACTTCTGAAATGTTAAGTGTACAAGTTCAAAATATTCAAGACTGGAATCTGAAGCCGCTTCGCTTGAAAAACTTCAACCTGTGCCTATACAATAAATACATCTAAACGCAATAAAAACCTAACTAACGGAAGATTTTATTGAGGTGTGAACTGACAGAAGTATTTGAAACAATTAAACGGCAGTGGAATTATACATTCAACGTTAATTATAATTAAAAGTACATGAAGACGTCAAAATTTTAATTGGACTATAATTTCTTCGTGTGGTGATTTAATTAGATCATTTATCAACAAAAATATATATACACAGCACTGTAAATAACAATAATATATTTTAGAGTGCTGTACAATCGATAGATCGCTACAAAAACATTTATGAATTAATTCAAAGAACTAAAACATCATAGTTAGCGTTATCGAGGGCTCATCTTGATTGCGATAATTATTGGACTCGGGTATTAACTATTCTGAAAGGTGTTGACTGGTGTATATATATACAAATACGAACTTGAACTGATACAAACAACGAAATCACTTTGAATAGATGTTATGAAAGATTTTGATCTAAATAATTCCATTGGTTGTTTGACGTCTAAAACATTTGAAAGGTATCATTAAGAAAGTCAGAATAGAATTGATTTAGAAATTTGAATACAAAAGTGAACACTTTTTTTGTGGTGCTAGTTTTGTAACACGTAATAATATTAATTTGGAAATCGGAGTTCTTATTAATTATTTTGCAATTGTGTGTTAAATATATATGGTGCAATAAAATACTTTAACATATGTGGATATAATATTAAAATTAACAGTTAAGAGAATTAAAATATTTAAAACTTTGAATAAATTCAACTGTGCTTTCAAATAAACATTCTATTTTATATTTAGATAGAAGACAGCTTAAATAATATCTTAAAGTACTTGTCTTCCAAAAAAAGTACATTCTTTCTTTTTAATACTGTTATGGATATTAATATTAAAAAAAAACTAATTAAATTTTTCTATTTATGTATCGAATAACTGTTTGTTATAATTGATTCGGTGTCGTTTTTTTTATTTTGATTGCATTAAGTTGGTATTGGAAACAATAAGATAAAAATATATATTCTTTGTACCGGTCGAACGTCCAATTAAATTGAAAATAACTGGCTGTATGTTCTGGTTTACTTATCAAAGTTAAAAATAAAAGTCCGAGAACAGATTTTCTGTCTGCAGTGTAACCATTTATTAAGTCTTCGTTCCTGGAAGAATTTGAAATTAGAGGAGGCTTACTGTTTCGGCTTTTGGAAATCAGATCGACGTGGTCTGAGTTTTAAAATTAAAATAAAACTAAACGTGATCTAGGTTTTTTTTTTTTTAATAAATAAAATACGTGATTGAGATTTTTTTATTTGATATGAACTATACATTTTTTTTATTGTATTAAAAATATAGTGGGTGAATTAATAATATATTGTGGCCTTGTAACTACTTCTTGCTCTTGTAAACAATTTAAATTATAAGTGATATTGTGCCAATATAAAATTCTTATGCCAATAGAAATAACGTATATATGTAATATATGTATTTTTTTACTTTGAGATTTGGATCATTGATACCACTACAATAATCCTACGTGAGTTAGTGTTTTTTTATACGCGAGTGATCAAGGAAAGGAAGAAATGCCGGTGATTTCAAGACATGGTAGAAACAGGTGCATCAAAGTAAAGGTGTTTTCATCTCTTTGTTAAGGTACAATGAACACCCTAACGTATTATTTTTTTTATATTTGTAATACCTTTCTTCTGTGTAGATACTAATGTAGTCTTTTAAGCTTTATTACTCTATTTTTATGGATTTATATCTCTGATGAAAGAATGTTGAATATGCTCTTAATTTTCTATAATTTTACTCAATGTAAATTATTAATAATGTGGGTTATGAAAGAATATTTATTATACCCCTCTCAGGATTTGTTATATTAATTTTATTTTTAGCTGTGAGAAATACCAAGAAGTATTTATATAATAATATATCTTATTTATTTATTATTTGTCTTTCGTGACCGATTTTTATAATGGGTTTTAAACGTTATATTTAAGCTATTACAGACATGAAACAAAAATAGATATATTTATTTTAAATGAGTGTGGAGTGAACATAAGTTTTACTTGAACCAATCATTGCATGCATTTAATTATTTGTTTGTAATTTGATGATAAGGACCGTATTCAGTGAATTTTCCATTAGAATTAAATTCAAATTGAGTTTATTTAAAAATTTTTTTAATTTCTAGAAAATTATTGTTAGATTTTGGTATTGCGATGTTTCTTTTGAATGGTTTTGGATCTGACTTTAATAAATAATATCGCGTTTAACAGGGTTGCATTGACGATAATATTCGGCCCGATTATTAATGTTAGACCAGGGCTGCGCCCTTTTGTACGATCCGCGGCCACATTTGAGCAAATTATATTTAATAACGTTTTTTTTAAGAATCGGGTTATTTAAAACTGGTTTTATTTTCCCATTGTGTTCTTTAAAATAGCATTTAAAATATTGTTTTATTTATGTATTATAGCTTAACTAAAAGTTTTAGTTGTTAAAAATTTTCGTTGTAATTGCCATATTTTTCTTAATTTATTATGTTTTGTGTGAATTGGCGTTGAATTTAGGGTATATGGGGGTGCGGATCTTGAATTTTTCGATTGTGATCGGACGTGAACGTAAGTTATTTTCTTTTTTTTGATATTCGCGCATTTTAATGTTTAAATATCTGTGATTTAAAAAAAAATTATAATAAAGTACGAAAAAATTATGAGAAAAAAATTTAGAATTATTATTTATGTGTGGCCCTCGAACAATTTAAGGTTGTCTATGCGGCTCGTGGAGCAATTTGGGTTAACCTGGACTGACATAAACGATAAAAACAAAGTACTTATACCTATGTCTGTATTTTAAGCTAAATCTTTTTCATTTTACGTTTTTATGTTTCTAGTATGTAATTATTTTTGACACATATAAGTGACCCAATTTATTCGTTGATTATCGGTAATTTAAAAGACATCTCATTAAAATGTTAATTTTAAATGGTATAAAGACTTTATTATTCTATTTCAAAACAAATATTACGTGTAATCATATGTAATTATTGCGATGGATTATATTGTAAATATCCGGTAAATCAATAATGAAAAATAATACCATCATAACTATAGCGATAATAAAATTATACGGTGTGGAAAGGTAGTAAGTGAAATCGATAATAATTAAATGTCCGATAATTATTATGTTTTGACATATTTGATTACTATTTTAATCATTATTTGTGTAAATAATTTCTGAACCGTTAATTTAAATTGCGGCCAGTTACTGAAGATATTTGATATGTTTGTTTTAAACTAATTAACTAAACATGTATTTCGAAATTTGTGAATACTCACAGCTCAGCTCTTTGATGGAGTAGCGTGATGATATCTAGTCTAAATAATTTTACGATCTTAGGTTTTATAACAGTCAAAGCTTTATCAAAATTGATTCTTTATGTATCGGTTTTACTTACAACAGGGAAAAAATCTACAAACTATTAAAAAGGATTATATTGCCGGTAAAAGAATCTACAGGTTAACTAAATTAGGTAATTGTTTTTTGAAAAATAATGTAAGCACTCACTAAGAAAGGATTTTACGAAATTCAATCCCTACGTGGGTAAAAGGGAGTGTAAAAGATTTTATGGGAAAAATTGGATTTACTTGAAATTTTTGTTATTTTTTTTATTTTGATGTATTCATCTTCATAACTGTTTATGATATTAGGGTATATTCGAACAAAATAATATTCTATAATAATAAAAATTTCGATATTCAACCCCTAATGGCAGGAGTAGACAAGGCGTGGGTTTTTTCAGTTTTTTATTCGAACTGGCGGAAATATACCACAGTGTGGGGGTTTTAGGGGGTAGTACAACCCCCTATCTCGCATAGGAGCCGAGATATTTACGATTTTGTATAATGAATAAAAAGCAAAATCATTCGATCTGGCAGGAAAATACTACGGGGATGAGAATTTTGAAATTCATGCGAGCGAAGCCGCGGGTATCAGCTAATTGGTAAATAGATGTGTTAAATACGGAGCAATTGTAGATAATTAAGTAGGTTCTAGTACTAAACGAGTTTTTGATGAATTTTGGTGGGTAAAAATTGCTTGATTATTTTGTATGGGATAGATCGAATATAAGAAGATATCCAAAATAAAATTAATTAAATTTCAAGCATCCTCTGCAATATGTTTTACAGTGGAATTTCTAATTTACCAAGACTTTTTATCCGCATATCTTCAGACCAAATTTCTTTTGTTACACAAACAAAAAACAACACTTTCAATATGGCGGGCTTTTAATAAGCCAGCATTGTAATAAAGAAAAATTACAAACAGAATTGGGCGGACATGATAGTAAACTTATTATAATTACTTCATTACATCCGCGATGGGCCCTGGTTGCACCCAACACTCCGGCGCGGTGTGGGTGGGTGCATGTGCGGCAGATCCGCACAACAAAAGACGTTTTAATTAAGCCTTGATAAACGGGCGTGGCGGTCGCCGAAATAGCGTTAATAGTTTATGCGTTTTGCCAGTGAAAAAACTTATTGTAATTCCAATTTCTGTTATTATATGATACGTAATATCTATGCTCGCGCAATCGGCTGTACCGTTTTAAGCCTGTAGGCACTACATCCCCGTCAGAGCGAAATCTCTACACCCACGTTCACGTTACTGTTATACATGTTTATACGAATAAAAATTCCATTTCGATCATAGCACTATGATATCTAGTATAAACTTATTCTAGTCCATTGGTTCTCTATTATAGTTTACCCGGAATAAATTAAAAAAAATGATTGTATTAATGCCTGTATTTTTTTTGAGAAGCCTATATAAGCCTTTGAAACATATAAAATTTTTATCAAAATCGGTTCATCCAATCCGAAGAATTTTTTATTTTCACGTTTTTCTTTTAATTTTCGAAAATTAGTTGAGGTTACGAATTGAAACTTTCAGAATCTTAGTATTTTTTTATAGTGCCAACATATCCTGAATTTTTTATTTTTTTTTGGGTAATAGGCATACTGACATCATGCCTATTACCCAAAAAAAAATAAAAAATTCAGGATATGTTGGCACTATAAAAAAATGTAGTTTTTTTATTGGACTTTTTATTCTGCCAGTGCTTTGGTATTTGATATTTTTCTAACATAAAAAAGTATCACTAAAATGATGATTTTAAATAATGAAATAGGTTCTAAAAAATGTATTTATTTTTATATTAAAAGCGAGATTAATATGATTTTTGTTAAAAAAAAAACACAAAATACAGCAATCCGCCATGTTAGATAAAACACCAGTCAGAGTGGATGACGTCACGGCTAAGTAAACATCATTTTTGTTTCATTAATATCTGTTTATAAATTATTTTGTCGTTTTAAATTATCAATTTGCTCAGTTTTGTGTTACCAAAACTAAAACTGAGAAACTTTAGCGATGAAACAAGGATTTATTATTGTTGACAAGGAGTGTTTACATAGACGTGACGTCAAAAATGCGCCATGACACCTGCGAGCGTTTTAAACCTTTATTTTCTGCAGAAATAAGTATTTTTTTGGAAATAAGAGACAAATAGTTTTTAAAAATTAGGCATCATGCCTATTATCATATGCTTATTGACTTGAAAAATGGTTAAAATGTCTCTAGATAGGATTATTTTTCCATCTACATCCAGGGCCGTAGGGCCTACTTGTATAAAAAGTCAAAAGGGCTGTACAAAAATAATTGAGAGATTTAAAAAAAGTACTTCACTAATTTTCAGAAATTTAAATGGCTCATAGCAATAATAAATATAACTAAAACTATATTTTATTTATAAATATGCATATATTTTTTAATTCTTTTTTATATATTGGGTACATCTAATATTACAAAGTATCTATATAATAATAGTGATTTATTTTCATATTTGATTTAAGTTATAATTAATATGGGTTTTTGATTAAGAATAATAATATACTTACAATTATAAACGTCAATTTTCTAATAAAATTAAATTTATATCCATTTAATATCACATTATAGTTTCCTTGGGTTCCCTTTCAAATTATTTAGTTTTTAATTTATATTACTTTAAATAGTCATTTTACTTGCCTCATTTAAATATTAAAGTAATTTGTATTCATATTATTATATTTTTAACGATTAATTTTTTTAATGTTATTCTCAAAATATATGAGTAGGTATCTAATCATATTTTTTTGTATTTGTCGAATTATATTCTATGCTAGTGTGAAAATTTATTTTTATTTTATTTTATTTTCGTCTGAATTTATTATGGATTAAAATTATTTATTTATTTTGTATTTTTTATAGCTTATTTAAATATTTTTAAAACCATGTTTCAGAAAATCAAATTTTTGTTGTTGTTTTTGTAATGAATAGTATGTAAAACAATTTTACTATTCTAACTTTTGTTTTGAATTAGCTAAGATTAATTTAGCGATCACCACCAGTAGTGCACTCATGAGGGGTTTCGGGGTCAGACCCCCCACCTACCCGAATTCAACTATTATGATAGATAAAAAATGATTATTATACATAATTACAAAAAAATAACCCCCCCCCCCCCCAACCCGATTTTTTTTCTGGGTGTGCCACTGTTCATCACATAAGCCTTTATTTATCAAGGATTTGTATTCATAAATAATTAATACAACAATTTATTCCTTCTTTTAAATATAGAAATAAGCATGCAATAAAATTGCTTTATTGATATTGTCTAAGAAGCGATAAAATTTTATAGTATTTGCTAGCAACATTCTCCTCATATTTATGCCAAAAATACGCATATGTATTAATTTAGTAAACCAGTTATATATTACTTCAGTTAACAGTTCTACAAAGTTGCAATAAAATATGTAATAAAATTGAAACTTTATTGAATATTAATATTTAAAATTTTATAGCAATATTTATAAAAACTGATTTAAAAGAAAATTACTAAACATATAAAACTACAGCTGTAGGTATGTTTTTTTAGTAATAAATGTGTTAATTAAGTTAATATTTTTCATTAAGGTTTTATTTTCTTATATGTCTGTAAAAATGGTATCATAAAATTCCGGATTTTAATGGAACTATCCAAATGATCTTCCCTGAATTTATTTTGACTATATTCACCATGATGTCTGTGTGTCTGTCTGTCTATAGACGCTGTAACTCGAAAACGAGAAAACACAGAGGGGTAACATTTTATATTTAATATTAATTTTCGTCCGGGAAGAAAATTCCATATTTCCGAAAATGAACTTTTAACCCGAATTTTAAATTTTTTTTTAAAATATTTTAAGAATTTGATTATCTATAATAATAATATGTTCTATTTAATTTTTCATTTTGCTAGAAATAGTTTTTTTGATAAAATTAGTATTACGTATAAGAAAGTCTCATGGCATGATATTGACTAATCTATTTCTATCTATAAAAATACATAAAATATTATTATGAAGCTGTTATACTGATAATACATTAACTAAACTTTTTTAAAGGTGTTTCATTACTGTTTCATATTAAAACTTCTATCATTATGTTATTTTTGTTAAATTACACATGTAGTATAGCTAATAATATACCTTTAAATGTTAATCAATGTTTAAAACATACAGGTGTCAATATTGACACGTGTACAAACTCGTGATAATTCTTAACACATAAAATTTTATTGATTAAAATTTTTAATTGATTCTCAAACGTTGTCTCAAACGTTTTAGGCTTAAGGTCAGGTAAATTAAATATGCTGTATTCTAGTCAAGCAGTAATTATGGTAATTTTAATCAAAATTTATTTAATAACGCAGATTTTTTCCTTCGATAACATACTGGAAATATTTTAAATAGACAAGCGTGGTCAATTTTTATATTTTATTTATATATGGGTATACTTTTGTCCATAATTTGAAAGAAAAAATGAGCTTGCAAGATAGTAATTAATATAGGTACATAAAATTTAAAAGTGATATCATTTATCATATTTAATTTACAAAAATTGATTTTATCGGTTCTTTTTAAAGAATGTAAAAAAAATTTATTCAATTGTTTACACACATTTTGAACATTTATATGCGCAAAAGGCCTTATTGCTCTTAATGGGCTTAATTAAATTTTGCATTGAAAAAAATGTAACTAAAAATTCTGTATTATAATTTTTTTTAAATAAAATTTTTTAAACTTGTATTTTCGCCTAAAATTATTGGGTTTAATTAAATTTTGCATTTAAAAAAATGTAACTGAAAATTCTGTATTATAATTTTTTTTAAATAAAATTTTTCAAACTTGTATTTTCGCCTAAAATATACAAAATTCCTAATTTTAATTCGTATGTATGAAACAGGCAGTTAAAATTTTTTTTTACAAAATTAATTTTGTAAATCTTAGAAATGATAATTATTAATAAAAATCAAATTATTTTGTATCTACATTTTTCTTTATCCGAGGTATTAAAAAGAAAAGATCATTCGTAGAAGAAATAATGAAAATATAAGAGTCCACTTTAATTCTTTTAAGAATACTTGAAAATTCAATTATTCTCATTATCTCCTGGCACATTTTCACAGCTTTTCATTTTAAGATGTATCATTAAAACGGATATGATTATAAAAATGAGGCGACGTGATTTAAGATTTTTCCTCATTATGTAACACTTGTTTTAACGATTTTTCGTATAAAATTTTGCTATTATAAAAATGTTTGAAATTATAAAGTTAGCACATTACTTTTATAAAAGAATTGCAATAAAATAACATTTCACGTTTTGGAAAAACATTTTAATTTCTGGACCACTTGTATTTTTAAATATTTTGAGAATATTATTTTTCTTGAAATATAACAATCAGTTTTTTAACCTTTTCATAATTCTAAATTAAACTCTGTTTTCTCAAATTAAATTAATAAAAATCATATTTAAACTTTTCCTTTACATCAAATGCACGATCCGGAGTTATTGTATATTTATTTAATTAATTACGTAACTAATTATAATGGAACAAAGCCAAAAGTATATGTATGTTAAAACTGAGTTGTTGTACGACCCCCGCCCCTAAAACAAGGGATGACTGCGGTGCCTCCGGTCAAATTGAAATACATAATGCGGTCCGGATTATAGCAAGGGCTTATTGTGGATTTTGCTAAAAATTAGTTCCCAGATTATGGTGGGTTAATGGGGGTGTTATAGGTTATTACTTGTCGTGTGTTTTTTTGTAGTTTTTAATTTGTAAGTAATATACCGGGTGTTTTTTTTAAGACTTAAAGATTATTTTTCATAAACAATGTTTCAGACAAAAATTTCATGGTTTCGAGGGGGTTGAATAGTGACATTATGAGGCGACCTTAGAAAGGTCACTTTTCTTTTGAAATCTAAACCTATTTTTTTGTTGCAGATTCGTAATTTAAGAGATAAAATAAACAACTTTTGTTTTTGTTTGAAATTTTTTTTTTCTCCAAAGGGAAATTTCTGGATTTTTCATAATTATTTACTTACTATAAATTTTTAAGAAAAATCACAAAATTTAAAAAAAGTGCTTAATCTAAGCAGGAATTCTCGGAGAAATGTTTTTTAAATTTATTCGTAATTTTTTTTGCAACTTTTTTATAAAGAAAATATTCTGAAATTTATGGAAAATTCAGAAATTTCTATGTGGTTTGCTCTATATCATGAAAAATAGACATTTTCAGAAAAAAATATGTCAAACAAAAGTTATTAATTTTATTTCTTAAATTACGAATCTGCAACAAAAAATATAGGTTTAGATTTGAAAAAGAAAAGTTTAATCTGAAAACACATCATTAGTGACCTTTCTACGGCCACCCCGTGAAACTTTTTACTCAATTTTTTTTTGAAATTTCGTTATTGGGAAATAATCCGCTGGAAAGTCTTTAAAAAAATACATTTATAAGTATTTAAATACATTTTTAAGTACAAGTTCTTAAGTACAGTTACTAAAAATACTTAAGTACATGCACAGCTCTGGATCTCTTAATTTTCTCAAAAAAAACATACCAATATTTTCTATTTCCACTTTTATTGAATATACTGATGTAGAAAATATATAATTGTATAATGTATCTATAATTTAATTTACAAATGTTGCATGCACTTAACATACATGAATATATTTCTACGGGTGAGTAGATCTGTTTTAGCAGCATCTGGCTTAGAAACACTCATCCAAAAATCCCGGTACATGGGGGACATATCAGCTATTAAAACTGATTTATTTTCTTTATCAAGCCGGCCCCGTACATGCACATACGTGTGTGCGTTTGTATGTACAGTGGTAGTTCATTTGTGCTTTAGAGTAAATAAAAGTAATAGATATGTACATATACAAATATAATACGAGTATAGCAAGCAAAATTTATTACTCCGTCTGTTCCGAAATATTGTTGCGATTTTATTTTTGTTCCAAAATACTATTCCGATTTGATGTTATTACTGTTTTTGACTAGAAAAAATGAAATATCTTTAATAAAATGACTTTTTTTATAAAGTAATAATTTACGAGAAATATAAATTATATAAAAAATGTGTTTGATTAACAATATAATTTATTTTCTATAATTATTTACGTTAAATGCAAATCGGAGCAGTATTTCGGAACAGAGGGAATATATAATAGCTAAGCCCGCGTCTTTTCTCGCGTGGACTACGAAATTATTGTTTAGGATTATTAGCAATTTAAGAAAAAGTAATAGCAAGCTTTCGAATCACAGATTCATCTTCAGGCTTTAAAAAAAATTGAGATAGATGTCGTAATCTCAATTTTAATTTCATTTCAAAAAGCCTGAGGATGAATCTGTAATTCGAAACCTTGCTATTACTTTTTCTTAAATTTCTGACGTTTACGCAATTAAGCTGTTATTATTTATATTTTTATCGTCACTATTAATATATTGTATGACATATATATTTTTTTGTATGAAAATAAAATTTTTAAAATGTATACCATTTCCCAATATATTTATCATAATCCCGCCACTGTGTGGATACAGTTATGACCAGTGCCGGTACGATTGTTTATCTATCGGACACCCGAGATTATAAATTTAAATGTAATCGCTCGATGTATGTAGATAGCACCGCGTTGCCGCCGCTGGATTAAATGCACTGACCAGGTCGTTAATGTCTCCGTCAAACGGACAAGAATTTAATAAAAATTATATCGGTGATTCATTCTTGTTTTTCTACTGTTTTTTTATTTTTATTGAAACTGTTAACAGTACATTTTTTGAATTTTTATTGTAATACATGTGGTCAAAGTAACGGAGTTACTTTTTAGTCTGAACTAGAGAATTTATAATAAATTAATGTTGCTATTTATAAATATACATAAGTTTTTATTGCTTTTTAATTTCTCTTATCTACAATTATACTAGCGCATTGGGCCCGGTGTTACCCGGGGATGTAAATTTAATCTGTAATAAATCTATTAAACATTGTTTTCACTTCGTTAACTAAGGTATTGGCACCAGTCTTGGATATAACCCCAGTAATGGCTATTTTTAAATTAAATGTACTGAATTAAAAATATTTGTTGATATTTGATTACTACTATTTCTGAATATTAATCTATTTACATTTAACTGTATAACAGCGTGATTTGATGACAATCAGCCAATATGTATCAAAATGGTTGACATTTAAATTAATTATTAGTATAATTTATTTATTAATTATTATATTATCATAGTAACTGCTTTACATTGTTTCAAATTTGACGATTCTTTTTTTTATATCTTTTGTGTCGTAGTATAATACTTATCATTTTGTAATCATTAGCTGCGTGCTCATTACTGATTTTACTTTATCCATTACTGGAGAAAAAACATACACAAAATAAAAGGCTATAATTTAAAAAAACAAACGATATTAGCGGACTTTGGTAATTAAATTCATTAAATAAAGAGTTACTTGTTTTATTAAATAGTAACATCACAAAAACAGTAAACCTTGCTCTTATAGCGGCCATAACTGGTACCAGTACCTTATATTTTTATAAATAAAAGTCATGGTTACTCTGTTATTCTTATTTAATATTTGTTATTCCGTGTTCCCAATTTGTATTCCAAACATACCCAGTCGCAAGGAATCCTTTTCAGTTACAGATAATTTATTACTTTACACACGCATGGGCGGAATACACATACATGTGTATGTAATCGTTAGTAGCCGTTCATTTTTCATCTCTACAATGAACCCGTGTTCAATAAAATGGCAATAAATTTGTACAGATTTGTCAATGTTCCTAAATTGAAATTTTACATAATCATTTCTATTATTAGATTGAATATATAGGATGAATTAAAAGAAAGAAATATTTACGTGTGTACATACAAAAATGTGTTTCTTATTAGGCTACATTTGCCATATTTTAACTTAAAAAAAAATCATATATGGTCAGTTTAATCTATAACTGATGATTTGACTGATCAAAGATCTTAACTTAGAAATAGTTAACAAACAGTTATAGGTAAACTTTATGTCCGGTAGTATAAAGGACCTAACAAAATTTGTTAGCTAGCAATTACATTCAAATGGGGTATTAATTCTGTACTAGTATCTATGGATTAGTTATGGAATTTAGAGCAGTGACACTTCAATTAATTGTAACACAGTTGGCATCTTTGACCGTACAAAATAATTTTCATAACATCACCACTGTTTTAATACCGTTTGTATTTACCTACAACGCGTGCGCGAAACTTGTCAAAGTCATCAACAAACTCCAAAAGAACTGTCATATAAGTTTGATATCTCAGTTGAAAGTGCTTGCTAGCTAACAAATTTGTTAGGTCCTTTATGATACCGGACATTAGACAATTAGAAAATTTGACGTCACGACTGTTTTTTAACAGCAATCTATATATTTTTTGATACGTTAAATATAAATTTTTGTATAATTATGAAAATAATTATTTTTGATTTCATCAAAATAGTCAACAATACTAATATAATTAAGAATTTAAATTGTATATTGTACGTAGTTTAGAAAAAGTCACGAAAAAATAAATTATTCAATTTATTAAGTAACAATATCGTAAAATACATATTTTCCCATAAATAAATCAGGAAAAATAGTGAAAAGTTATTTTAAAAATTGTATTTTTATTTTTGACTGTAGAAATTAAAGTTATGTTACTTTTTGGTCATGCTATATTACAGGTATTAGGTGTGTATCTACATATATGTTACCAATTAAGATGAGGATGAAATAATCGTGTTTATTTTCACAATGATTTATTTTATTTTAATAGAGATGTTATAACTTTTTTATAATTATTTATTATTTTTTAATGTGGGTTCGAATCGTGATTTTGGCAACTGTAAAAATTTATTATTGAAAAATGATTTTTATGTCTTTTTGGGTGTGTTCTTATAGATTTTCGACTAACATTAACTTTTTTTTCTTAACACAGTGTATGGGCTATGAAATACATTTCAGTTTTGAATTTTTCAGCGATGATAAAATTTCATATTTCTCCTGACCGAGCTCAAAATAAATTTATATTAAAATATAATATTATTTGGTCTAACAATGAAAAAACGATTCTTTTAATGAAAAAACTATTTTATTCTTCGACATAATCTCCATATGGTCCATACGGTCCTCTAACATTTCGATACCGGTCTTACAGTGGTTCATGTCACGAAGAAACTAAGCAAACCAATATTTTACGATTGAATTAGCTGGGGCAGATGTGCCGTAACACTTATAAAACCATTCCTTTGTTTAGACACTCTTTTTTTTCCTCATCAAAAAAAATCAATGTTTAATCAAAATTAACTTTTTTCCATGATTAAAAAAATAACAAAAGAAGGCTGGATTTTTTGTTTATGTTGCCATTAGGGTGACCAGGTCTCAGGTTTTGACCCGGAGTCTCTGGGTTTGTATACTGATTCTCCGGGCTCAGGGTTTCGGTGAAATTTCTCCGAGTTTTGCAAAAAATGATAACGACTAAAAAAAAATGGTTGTCAAAAAGAGAGGAGACGCAAAAGTGTAGATTAGGGTAATACATTTTTAATTAATTTTTATGAAAATAAAAAGGATAACATAAAATAAAAAAGGGATCCTCATTTACATGTCAGCGTTTACAAAAACTAAAATCTGGTCACCCTAGTTGCCATCTGTATGTCAGGCCAAAGACTTGAAATGTATGAATATCAATTAAATAATTGCACAATTTAAATATTACTGCTACAAAAATACCAAACAAAAAATAAAAATTTTCGTAAAAAAAAATATTAAAATTACGAGCGGAAAAATCATTCACTGCATTAAACTTTCCCGTTTTTTCTCCAGTAAATATCCCGATATCCAACAACATTCTACATCTAAATATATCCACAATAAGTATTCAAAGTGCTTGAATTTTATGTACACACAAATATGCTTGTAGAAAATTCTAGCGAGTCATCGAGTGGAATAAAAATATCTCAAAGGAGAGTTAATACCTTCAAGTGTTATGGGATGTTTATATAAACCCATGCACACGTGTATAAAATAAATGCCACGTGTGTGTTTCCTGTTTCCATAAACTTACCGGAGCTAGTTTTGTTTATTTTGCTTTTGAATCATGTGTGGGACATGTGTATATTTATTGTAATGGGAATTGTAAATGTGTTTGTATTTAGTCTTGTAATTAAAAATAAGTATTAATAGATTTTCTTTGTATGAAATTAACTTTAAGAGTCTAGACTAACCGCTACTTTTACTGACTTTTTTTGCGTAAAAAGCAGTTGAAAAGCGTCCATGGAAGCAGTGATTTCCTAACTTTATGGATAAATTAATACAAATCTGTGTTTTCAGTTCATAAATAATTTAAAAATATTATTAGAATATTCATCTTTAAGCGCAACTCAAACATTTTAAACAAAAATCAAAAATAGCATTTAATATTAATTTACACTATCAATTATAAAACTATAATGCCTCTACGTCTTATTTTTTTGTATTTTAGTCGATATTTGTATGACGAGTTGAAGTTCACTGCAGGAAATTTCACTTAAAAATTTTGAATTTTTTTATTTCATTAAAAGTATGTTTATTGTATAGAAAATGATGTGAAAAGTTGTTTGTTTCAAACCGCAGGTCTGTATCTCAAACTGTTCTCGAGATATAGCCTCTCAAAGTTTTAGTTTTTTAAAATTTTTGAAGAAAAATGGCCATAAGTTTTGAACGGATTGTCGGAATTGATTTTAGTTGACGGATTTGGAATCAGCGAGTCAAAATCTATATAATGACATGTATAATACCTTAAAACTCGGAAACATTTTTTTCGCGAAAAATCGAAAAAATGTCGATTTTTGACGAAATTTTTTTTGTCGGATTTTAAAGTATTATACATGTCATTATATAGATTTTGACACGCTGATTTCAAATCCGTCAACTAAAATCAATTCCGACCACGCGTTCAAAAGTTATGGCCTTTTTTCTCCAAAAATTTGAAAAAACTAAAACTTTGAGAAGCTATATCTCGAGAACGGTTTGAGATACAGACCTGCGGTTTGAAACAAACAACTTTTCACGTCATTTTCTATACAATAAACATACTTTTAATGACATAAAAAATTCAAAATTTTTTAGTGAAATTTCCTACAGTGAACTTCAACTCGTCATACAAATATCGACTAAAATACAAGAAAATAAGACGTGGAATCATTTAGTTACTATATAAATATATAAGAATTTATTTTAAAAAGTAAAAGCTTGAACTAAAGCTGTCTCATAACGTTTTTTTATAGAGACTATTGTTTATAATAACGTAAATTAGAAAAAAATCTTCTAAAAAATATACCTTTAAAAAAATAAATTAAGAACACACCACACATAGTAGTTATTCATAAAGAAAAATTAATTTAAATCATTAAAAACCAACTACCATTTGATCATAATAAAGTAATCAACATTGATTTATATATTTCATAACTTTTAACATGATAATTTCTAAATTATATACACACAAAATCATATTTAAAATGAATTCCACAACATATTAAAAAAATTAATACATCAACATTTTGAAAGATGACTTAAGTCAGGTAGGATGAAACAAATATGATATTAGTTGAGAACATATATGTAAGTGTCATTACAGGACTGAAACACCATTTTGGACTAAATTAATCGATTTATTATCAGAGGCTGCATTAAAACTCAATTAGGGACGTGTTTTGTAAATGGGATTAATGAACAAGACAACGAAGTTGTTAGACCAGTGGTTCTCAATTTTTTTTTGATAGAATAATTAAAAAAAACTTGTTGATGATTTTTGTTCTTAGTTTCCAAATTCATGAAACATATGAACAAGAATTGTGTCATATTCATTAAAAAAAGAGTCGAAGTATTAAATATTAGTGATATTTATAAAGTATTTTATTAGAAACATTTAAGCAGGCCATGAAAAACAAAAAAATGTTCTTACTTTTTTTTCGAAAATAAGTATGAAAAGTTACATATCGTTGTAAAGTAGAGTAAAAAATACTTACAAATATGCTATAGTGACCTAAAAGAAAAACTAAAGTTAAGGCTTGTAATTCAGAAACTAAAAGTGATATAAAAATTCTAAATACACCAATCAATTCTACATAAAAAATGCTTTAAGGAACTGTAAACAAAAAGTACCTATCTACTTTGACAAAAAAGTTATAACCATTTTAAAAAATTAAGATTTTTGGGTATACTGCCTAAACCATATAGAATTATTAATATTTTTTGATGTAGTAATACTCACCCCTTCCTTACAAATAATTCATCTCATTTAATTTAATCGAATCTGTATCTCTTACCGTTTAAGAAACCCCCATGCATTCCACTTTAATGCCATGTTTACACCTAAAGGACTAAAAAGTTTTGTCTCTTTGGAGTAAACACGGGATAAGTTCATTATTCGAGTGATTTGAAAATGATTGTCTTTATAATAGCTTTGGATCAGTGTCTAACTTTATGTTTATAATTCTGAAATAGTTGTTTTTTGCCATTACTGATATTAAATTCAAGTTGAGTAGAAGGGTACTTATGGAATAATTGTGCAGTTTCAAGGACGAAGGGTTATAAATAGTTTCGTTTATGTTAAGGTGTTTTACGTGTTGCGAATTTTGATTAGATCGGGTTTTTGTATTTATTTAAATGTTTGGGATTTAAATAAAAAATACAGTTTGTATTCTAACCATTGTATTATAGTTCTGTGTTCGATATTACATATTGGTATAATGCTGCATCTTTTTAGATGTTCCATCGTTGTCCTATATTTTTTTGTTGCTTTTCACAGTGTTGCTAGAACAGTGCTAAGATAATGATTGAGTAAAGAAGCAAGAAGAGTGGAAAAGTGTCTGTGTGGCCAGCACTTTAGGAGGTTGGGAAGTTACTTCTGAGAGGAAGGCGGTGGAGTAAGAAGCAGTTTTCGGTTGCCAAAACTACGACTTGTCTTTCTCACTTACACTCATGTATTTGTCATTTTACAATGCCAGCGTTGTTGTCATGTTACGCATTAATTTGAAATATTTATACATAATTTCATAAATTTTTCATGTTTCTTTTATTGTTTTCTTAATAATGGTGCGGTCGAAACTACTCGAAACATGTAATTTTTCTCTAAATAATTACTTAAATGTATACTTTACAAAATACTTAATTTTCAAATTAATCTTACTGTTTTTTAAATTGATTTTTATCATTTTTCTATCTTTTAAAAACCTATTTTTATCAACTGCCATTTCTTAAAAACGAGTTGGTCAAAAAATCTGAAATTTCAGTATGTTATTCATTTTGAGTGTTTAAACAACTGTGTTTTAAAAATATATTAATTGACAGGTTTCCTTTACCAGAAATAATTATAACATACCTATGTACATAAATAAGAATCAGTTTCATCACAGAGGAAATACTGCAAGGCGTTTTCTTAATAATAACAAACACAAGGGCGTGTGTAACAATAACGTTTATGTATAGGAGAAAAACTAGCAAAATTAATAATACCTATTTGGAAGCAATTTCATGCCATAATCTCACAAATATATCACAAAAAATATTTGACGTATCAGCAATAAATTCACCTGGCCTTTTTATAAGATAGGAGTTTGATTTACTGCGCTTGATTTTGCTCACGCTGTCGAACTCACACTCGCAAACACGTAACGCACACACACACACACCCACCTAGGACATACACACAAATATGTACCGGGTGAGATACATATATATGTACAAATGTACAATGTGAACATTTTTACGCAAGCAATTTTTTTTTTGCTCTCATTACGAAATAATATGATTCTCAAATAAATCCTTGCCGAAGGATTTCCCTGTAGTTAAATTTTAATAGGTGCCGCAAAGACCCCCCTTTGCGGCATCTCTTAAAAGAATTTATTTTAGGTCATAAACTAACTTATTTCGTAACTAGAGCGAATGTTCATTTTTATGTAGTTGATTTAGGTACGAGTACATATGAATTTTTATTTTATTTTTTCGGTCTCGTAGGCCTATGTTTTAGCTTTGGATCAAAAGTTAATTGTTCCAAAATTTCAGACTTTTAGATCAAACCTGTGGACGGCGCAAACCGAGTCTTTTTCCCATTTGATTAACAAGGGAAAAATTGCTTTTTTACTTATGCGTGAATATCTTGTTGAAAAATCTATTTATTTTAATTTCTTTCTGCAGCATATCATAGACAATTAAATTTCTTACAAAAAAGATCCCAAATGCTCAATTCATAGATCGAATATTTTTAAAGATATGTTCGTTTAAACATCATAAAAAGTAAAATCCAATTTTTATGATAATTTTTAAACAAACATTTCTTAAAATTAATTAGCACTTAATTCTCTACAAAATATTCCCCTGAGAAATTTTCAAAAAAAAAATTTTCAACGAGATATTCACGCGTAAGTATAAAAGTAATTTTTCCCATGTTCATCCACAGGTTTGATCTGTGAGTCTGAAATTTTGGAACAATTAACTTTTAATCCAAAGCTAAAACATAGGCCTGCGGAACCGAAAAAATAAAAATTAAAAAAACACCCTACTATATATATTATGTACCTATTTGTTTATATTGTAATTAAGGGTTGAGGGATGAAGGCTTAAATTTCATTTTATTATAAATTAGACTATATAAGCTATCTATTGTCGTTTCATTTATCACTTTACGATTATTAAAAAGTTAAAAGTCAAAACTATTTTAAAAATCGCAAAATTTTTGTAAATAATGATACATGTAGTCATTTAAGTAGAAATAAAAAAAAAATATGTTTATAGTTTGATGATTAACTTATATTATAAATTCCATTTAAAAATTATATTCAGATAAAATAATAATATTCAATATTCGTAATTAACAATACTTCAGAACATTACCTAGAGTGTCAATATTTATAAAGAGATGTCGAAAAGGGTACTTAATATGCCCCACCCTGTACACACATATTATATTAAATGTATTTCTGAGAAAGCGGTGGGATTTCGGCTGGTTTTTGTTGAATTTATTGAAGAGATTCAGTGGGCAGGAAGATGAAATTTAATATCTAGAGAAAATTAATTAACTCTTCCGTGTCAACGTGGCATACTTATTGATACTTTGTATCTTTAGTGTGCTTGTCGCTTGTGGGTGTTGACATGTACGAAAAAATATATTACAACCTTATTATTAGCTAATAAAAACGTAATGTTTGCTTAACTCTCTAGGGAGCTCTGTTTGTTGAAGAAAATTTATTTGTTACTTTAATTTTTTATGAGCTTTTTATATACATTAAAATATATTTGAGTTTATGAAAAGTAGAAAGTTGAACCATGAAAATTGACTAAACATTTTTGGGTTTTTGTTGTCGTTAAAAGTACGCTATTTTTTCAAATTTAACAAAACAAAAAAAACTTTGAGCAGCCATATCTCGAGAATGGTTTGAGATACTGACCTGCGGTTTGAAAATTCAACGATCGCCCTCTTTAATTAATCATTTCAGACCAAATTTTATAATAATACGGACCATTATTTTTATATATGCCCATTACTTTTTGCTCAGGCTAGTGTTGGAGATCGTACCCGGTTCTGTTTCAATTAGGGTTTGCAATCCCGCAATGCGGGATCCCGCATTCCCGCGGGATCCCGCACGTTTTGGAGATCTGCGGATCCCGCACTAAAAGTGCGGGATCCGCGCGGAATTTTTTGAACATTGAATTTGTAGGTCGCATGCGTTTTGAATACTTGTAAAGCGTAAATATGAATAAAAAAAGGTAACAATTTTGAAAAAAAAAATTAAGGGTGAGATGACTGAATATGAAACTAGTGAAGTAAATTATATCTCTTGGTCACGATTAGTTTAGTGGTTACACTGAGTGCGACTCAGGCGACGAAAGAAGCTCGAACAGCCCCCAGATTACAAAAAAAACATAAAAAATACAAAAATTTAGAAGAAGAATAGCAGATTAAATGAAAGTTAACCACAAAAATTGAATACACAAAATTCGATATACACGATATTTTTTTAACAGTATTGTCCCTAAAATACAACCGTAAATAATGATATTTAGTGGTTTAGTTTTACGTGACATACCGTATATACTAGCGTGTTTTTTATTTTTATTTTTTTCGGTCCCGCTAGCCTATGTTTTAGCTTTGGATCAAAAGTTAACTATCCCAAAATTTTAGACTCATAGATCAAACCTGTGGACGGCGCAAACCGAGTCATTTTCCCATTTGATTAACATGGGAAAAATTACTTTTTTACTTTCGCGTGAATATCTCGTTGAAGAATTTATTTATTTTAATTTCTTATAGCAGATTATTAAATTTCTTACAAAAAAGATCCCAAGTGATCAAATCATAGATCGAATATTTTTAAAGATATGTTCGTTTAAACATTATCATAAAAAGTAAAATCCAATTTTTATGATAATTTTTAAACAAACATTTCTTAAAATTTATTGGATTTATGAATTGAGCACTTAATTCTCTACAAAATATTCCCCTGAGAAATTTTCAAAAAAAATTGTTTTCAACGAGATATTCACGCGGAGGTAAAAAAGTAATTTTTCCCATGTCAATCAAATGGGAAAAAGACTCGGTTTGCGCCGTCCACAGGTTTGATCGGTGAGTTTGAAATTTTGGGACAATTAACTTTTGATCCAAATCTAAAACATAGGCCTGCGGGAAACAAGGGCTAATTTATACGCAACGAAGGAGTTAAAAAAATTGAAATGGATAATCGAACAAAAAGACAAAAGTAGTTAGAAGCATCTTGTTCTTATACCTAACATATTATACAACCTCCTATTTACAGGTATATTTTATGGATTTTACATCGGTCTATACGGTATGAGTTACGTTTACGTATCATATTTTACCACTATAAAAATATTTTTCATGTCAATTGTCATGTTAACTAAATAATAGTAACTTTAAGTATGAATAATAAAATTTTTGGAAAAACTGCGGGATCCCGCGGGATCCCGCGGGATTTGAGGATTTCCCGCAAAAATCCCGCGGGAAAAAAAAGTCTGCGGGATTGCAAACCCTAGTTTCAATCAATCTTAAAATAAAAAGCATTATAATCCAGGGCTTCGAACCGTTATTTTTTTCGTTTCGGTTTTCGTTCCGGTTCGAGTAAAAAAATATATTTCGGTTCAGCTCCGAGTGATTAATTAAAAAAAAATTATTTGTATTAAAATTTTTTGTCTACCATAATTTAGAACATTTTATGGTACTTGTATGATAGTCCGAACGAAAATTGAAGTGGGAAATAAGATCATGTTAACGCGCGTATTTTAACATGTACTGAACCGTAAAAATCGATATTTTTATTTCGGTTCTGTTCCGGTTTTCGTTCCGGTAAAAAATAACGGTTTTTCGGTTCAGTTCCGGTTCGAAGCCCTGTTATAATCAATACAAAAGTCACAATTTATCTACAACATAATCAATAAAACAATTTCTTTGTAATATAATCTGGTCTTAGAGATTTTCCCAGACAATAAAGACAGATTCATTTCTCGAATACATTTCCCCAATCTGTCGATTGTTATTTCGTGGAAAATTGGTTAGGTATTTGTTAAATGTCTTTGTTCCGTGCTGTTTTATTTCGTGAGCGAGGTTTTTCTCTATATTTCACGTGACAGAATGCAGTTTGGATTAAATAGGCGTAATTTTTATTATTTTCTCCGGTATTTTTATTAGTAATTATGATGTTAAATAGCAATTCAAAATAAAGATTTAGATATTATTGTGATATATGGCAGTGTAGTTTACAAAATGGTTGTTTATTTATGTACTGTTAACATTCATTGCTGAGTTTAATTTGTTTCAATTCGAAATTCAGGAAATATCGATGCATTTTGATTATAATTAGATTTATATGTTTTTATTTAAATATTATGTTTTAATCGTAAAATTACAGTACATATATACCTAATACTTTAGCTCAGGGGTTCTCAACATTTTTGTACATTATAAAATACCGGTCCTCTTTTTAAAGTAAATTGATTATAGTTTAATACTAAAGGCACCATGGTACTCGTGGACATAGGTTTGGGAACCTCTGCTATAGGTATTTAAATGACGTTTAACATATATATTTATATGGAAAATAAACGAAAAATTATATTGCTAATAAAAAATTAGAAACGTAGAATTTTAGGGGTGTTCTAAATTTCTTTTATGACGTTAGCACCCACTAAGAAAGGCTTTTTTGAAATTAGACCCCTTTAGAGAGAGAAAAAGTCTTTATTTTGATACGTTCATTCGACATAAAGACATTTAAAAAACCTGTATAAAAGTTTAAAACAGGATATGGTATTATAAATTATACAATTGTTCTTAAAAATGAAAATAAAAAAAAAAAGAAATAAAATTCTATAAAATTTATTTTTGTTGTAAATTATAAAGTATCCATTACTTAATTAATTAAATAAAATACTATTTAGATAATAAATAATCAGCGGCTTTTATATATTATTTAAATGAATAAAACTGATAATAAAGTTATTTCAACGATAACATCTATGTTGATATTCTTTGGACGTTATAAAAAACAGATAGAATGATAAAATGTTTAATAATTATACACAATGACGATTAGTAATTCTCGGATGACAAATTATTTGAAGGGGGACATGAGAAAATATTTTTAAAGGTATCCAGTTACAATGCAATAAAAAAAACTGTGAGAACTTTGGTAGGAGACTTTTTTATGAGATACATATCAGTATTAATAAAATAAAAAGGTAATCGGAATTAATTGATATTTTTATCGACATTTGATTGTTTTATTAATTTCATATTATTCCGAAAATTTAACGAATTTAGAAAGACTATACATCCTATCATTATTTGTAGTAGGGTGAGTCTATGGAATGGATTTTAAAAGTTTATGTTAATCAAAACGGTATTTTTGATATTAATATAAATTTATAATATGAAATAACACCTGAAAAGGAACTGATTTTTTACTAACTTCACTATGTTAAAAGGAGAATTTTGTACATCTATTATTAGATTTGTAAAATACTTATAAGTACCTGTAACGGGCGTTACAAATTTCGGAAGGCTAATTAAGTTAAGGTAAATCTGCAAAAACTCTTATTCCATTATTTGTTTTTTTTTTTATACTGTGACTTTATTAATATAGGCAGATGTAAACATAAAAATGAAGCTAGATTGTATCTATTTTTAATGATTTTTGATAAGTGTAACGGGCGTTACATGCAACTGATATACATAATTTTTACTACCTTGCTTGGAGTTGTTAAATGTTAAGTGATTTAAAAAAACATATGTAATAATGAAAAATGTGTTCTTTCTTATTGTTTCTTACCATTTAGGCGTTAATTTATCAAGAAGTGAACTTTTTACGCAAAAAATAAATAAAACAAAAAACTAGCGGTCAGTCTGGACTCGCCCAGTAGTAACTAATTGTCAATGTTAGTGTATTACTTTTTGAATTATATTACCCCTTTCGAAAAAGAAGAAATTAATTGAATTTGTAATGCAGATTGTCAAGAAATAAATAAATATTTTTTGTAGTTTATTATTACGAAACATTGGCAAATTTAGAAGGACTACCTCCTTTATATTACCTTTTCATATATTCCTTTATAATACCGGACATTAGTGTATTACTTTTTGAATTATATTACCCCCTTTCGAAAAAGAAGAAATTAATTGAATTTGTAATGCATTGTTAAGAAAAAAATAAATATTTTTTGTAGTTAGTCATTTAGACTTCTGAAAGTTTTATTAATATGTATACAAGATCACTTTTACCGCAATAAAAAATTTGAAACAATTATGAATTCAGATTAAATTAACTAGTAACTAGATAATAATAGAGTGTAACAAAAAACGTAATAGGTATTTGTAGGAAATTTTGTTATTAAAGGTTACACTAATTGTAAGTGCGACTATATTCAAGGTAATAGACCAAAACCACTACTCCATTGTGTGAAATTATAGATGGTCCCTAATTATAGTAGAACTGTATTAAATGCATTTATCTTAATTTATATAAAATTAATATAACTACGTATATATTTATGAGTTACACGGCTGTGATTTTTTATAATTTTTCATTTTAATATACCTTGGATATAATTATGCACTTATTTTTGGTTAGAATAGATATTTTGTGTAATTTGAAACATCTGTAATAAGAAAAAATTTGCAATACTATCTTTTTATCCATATTTCTCGAAAACGGTTGATCATATCATGACAAATAAACAAAGTATATTTTTATGTATTTTGTATCATATAACTTGGGAAAAAATTAAAGAACAAAAAAATATTTCGGTGGGTTCTCTGGCCCCATATATCCCTGGTCTAAATTATTATTATTTGATACTGGAAATCGATAACACTTATTAATAATAAACTGGTTATCAAATTTAATATCTGTACCAGTATGGGTTCTCTAGATATTAAATAAACACTAATTTTGGGCAAAATTTTCGGAAGGCTGTAGCTCCTTCACGAAGAATTTCTGGACACATGTTCACATCAAGTTTTTTTTGCTTAAAATAATATCCTCGATCAACTGTTAATATTTTTACATTAGTTGTATATCACAGCACCAATTATGGCCGCTATTATATAAAGGAATTTTTCGTTTTTGTTTTTTTTTGGATTAATGGGCTTGTTTTTGTAATTCTCATGAACTCATATTACTAATAAAACAAGTAACTCTTTATTTAATTAATTTCATTACCAAAGTCTGCAAATATAGTGTGTTTTTTAAATTATAGCCTTTTATTTTGTTTATGTTTTTTCTCCAGTAATGGCAAAGGTAAAACCAGTAATGACCACGCAGTGATGGACAATTGCTAATGATTACATAGAAAATGATAACAAACAAATTTGAAACAATGTAAATCAGTTGCTATGATAATACAATAATAAATAAATAAATTATACTAATAATTAGTTTAAATGTCCACCATTTTGACACCTATTGGCCGATTGTAATCAAATCACGCTGTAAGACAGTTAAATGTATATAGATTAATATTCAAAAATGGTAGTAATCAAATATCAACACATATTTCTAATTCAGTACATTTAATAATAAAAAAATGCCATTACTGGGGTCCTTGCCAAGACTGGTGCCACTACCTTAGTATTGAATATGAACAAATACTATAATATTTGATGCAGCAAAAAAAAAAACACACAGGAAAAAATGTAGCTGATATCCAATATCAACTATTAAATTACTAAAAGTACCTACATTTAAAAATCATAAAGTAGTAATCTAAATATTCATTCCTATCAACACTACCACTCATCCTGAAAGCCATTAAACTTAAAAAGAGGAAATAAATAAGTAGAAACAACGGCTATTAGATACAATCCGTACAGTTGGCTGCCAGAATTCGGTGGGTTCTGTGGCGATGTTATCTGGTGGCCGTTTCCCATGTAAACGTACATTAAATCACCGTTCTCAGGTGCGTGACCTCCCGCAGTTTTCTACCCCTTTACACGTCAGGTGCATGCCGCCGGATGGATTGGTTATAAATCGATAGGATTTTTCATAGACAAAGAGTTTACTGATCAAATATTATAAAAATCGACTGATATTGTGATGTTAACAAAGTATCACTGAAATTTTGGAATCAAAACTCAACTCAGTTCAGCTTTTTTTCATTTGACTCTAGAATTCAAAATCACTTGACCGTGCACGTGATTACCCAGTTGGGACTTCCAAAAAAAACTCTTTTTTAGGATTTTTTTTTGGCCGTGCATTAAAATATTTAATAACAAATGTTTTTCCACATGAAAGATATGTATTTACAGAAAACATTGTAATTTTTTTATGGCAAAATTTTAAAAAATAAGGGGATACAGCAAAATTGGGAGGGATCCAAAAAAGGTGTTTTGCCGTGATCACTGCTGCTCGTCACTAGATCATTTAAAAAAAATGGATCATTAGCTAATGACATAATGCTCCGGAAGAACGAAGGGATTTGAAAATTTTTGAATTTTCACAAAATGGCGGATATTGAAAGTCAAAGTTCTTTATTCGACTAAAATTTCACTCGCATTTTCGGTTATAAAAAAAATAATAATCGTCCAAAAAAAAATCCTTCGTTCATTCGGAGGACAATTATGTATAGAATAAGTGAGAAAAATTTCAAACCGATCGGCAAAGCCGTTCTCAAGTTACAGTGATCACCGACGCGTTTAAAGTTTTGAGTACGATTTGCATGCAGATAAAATATTTATTTTGGAACTTACACTGAATCGTCTATGGACAGAATATTTGTCTGAAATTTTCAGAGAATACTTTTGAAATATTCTACTTTGAGAAAATGCAAAAAAATGTATTTTTTTCAAAATTCTAACTGGGTCTGCCCCCTTAAAATGGCAGACCAATAATACTATTGAGTTAAAAAAATAAAATTTTAATCTTACAGACTAAATTCAATTGTAATTTAATAAACATATTATAAATTTTCAATCGACGCGGACGTCTATGGAAAATGTACATTTAAAATAGCTTTTCGAAAAATTATTTTAATTCCTTGTTATGTATCCATAAACCTTCCTAATATAAGGATTTCCATTTGAAATTTGTGGGTATAACCAACAGTACCGCGAGAAATATATATTTGAAAACAATTCCTTCTAGCTTAGTTATGCCACTGAAAAGATTAACTAAATATGTGAGAAGATTTTTTTAAATATTCAAGAGATAATTCTTTTTGCCAAATTATACTTGTATAATATTTATTTTATAATATTTATCTACATTTCTCAGCAAAAATAATTACTATATCTGTTTAAACACGAAAAATACTGAAACCAGTTACACTCGGAAAACTAGGCAATTCTTAATTCGCTTTTAACGAGATCGTGTGAGATTTTCCAGAGATAAATCCGCCTAATGTAAATCAAATTACTGCGGTGTTTATATTTTTAAACGGCCCACAATTAAACATCGCTTTAACTCTGGCCGCTTCGTCACTTCGTAAATATTAACTCCAGAGCTCCCGAAATAAACTAACTGCTAGGCTCATTCTGTGTCCACAGAAGAATTAATGTTGGATTAGGGATGTTACAGACGACCAGTTTTTGTATGTGCAATAGGAATGATGCCTAATTTTTAAAAACTGTTTTATGATGATCTTACGTGTCTCCTATTTCCAAAAAAATACTTATTTCTGCAGAAAATAAAGATTTAATCACTAAAATTGAACTTTTTAAAACTAATTTTGATTTGACGCCAAAACGCTCACAGGTGTCATGGCGAATTTTTGACGTCACGCCTAAAAAAATTGAGTGTCGGTTATTCTTAAATCCTTGATGCAGTGAACACGATATAAGATAGAGCAAAAATGAATAGAATCAATTTTACAGATAAGAGAATTTCCTTTAAGAACGGTACTCTAGTTTATACCTAAAACTAATAGTTCAGGAGTGAGGGTCGTTAAAAACTCGACACCAAAATGTAGTTTTTTTGAAAATGTCACAATTTACCTATGTTTTCTATAAAATTTAATATAGGTATTCAACAGTTAATAAAAAGTATTAAAAAACTATCTTCTTTAAAATGTGTTTCTATTATCAAGCTATAATAAGGTTAAAAATAGAGTCTAGTATTTTCATTTTTGATTTAACAAAAAAAATAATATCTGAAAAGTAAAAAATAAATTTATTTGATTTTATTTTTGTTAAAAAATATCAAATTCTAAAGCACTGGCAGAATAAGAAGTCCAATAAAAAAAAAACTAAAATATATTCTTGAGTTCATCAATTTGGCATCTGAAATTAATAATAATCAAGTAGATTTATAATTACTGTAATATCTAAAAATTAAATCTGACATTTAGTTATTTATTGGGAAACATAATTGGTTTATAAACGATTTTTATAACTAGTTTTTTTTTGTAAAAAAAATAAAAATTGTAAGTTCAAACTATATTCAATTGGTAATTAACCCGTGTGAAAGTGGCCAACTTTCACAGTTGCTATTATAAACTATGGCCCCAATTTGTTCGTCTCCCACAAAAGAAACACGCTAAAGGCAGACTTACACCGATTCCGTATTTTTAGTTTGTTTAATTAACCATGCTTCCCCCGTCTTGGTTCTTTTCCTTGTCACTTTTAACTTTTGATAAATTGCTTTATATTTAAACACGACCCAACATATTAGATGAAGTAAAATTAGACCTTTTGAATGTTGTCATTAATTTAGAATATATTAGTTGTTCAGAAGGCAAAATGTTTAAGGCCACTATTATACTATCAAAAAAATATGTCAACTGTATGATCAAAAGAAAAAAATAAGGAAAAATATTTAAAAGTTGATTTGTAATATTTCTTTGATCAAAGACATTTGATCATATTTCTTTGATAATTCATTGAACAGTAACATTTTATAAAAATACTACTGGACTCTCCGGCGTTGGTTGAGGATTCTTAAGGACTTTAAGTTTCAATAGATAAATATATTGACAAAGAAAATATCGAAATAAAATAACTTTTTTTTTATTACACATTTACTTCCTCATATTTTTGATTTAAATTCTTAAATTAAAAAAGTTTCACGCAGAAAAATTTTAAGCATAATAGGGTTTTCTTTATATGTTATCGAGGAAATATAACATAGTTTTACAATTTTAATTAATTTATCGCTAAACTTTAATACTCTATTTACTTCCAAAAACATCGATTCAGTATTAGTAAATAATAACTTTAACTTATTTCACTTAAATTTTGATACTTTAATTAATTAATTTATTAAAGTAATTTATTAAAATTTGTATCGATTTTCTCAACTCTCTCTGTTGTTTGTGGAGTTAGTAGTTTTATATTGTGAACGATTCATATATGAATCAACATGAAAATAGAGCATTTGTTTGTTTAATATTTAATAATATCAGATCTTTATCATCAATTCTCTAACTAGATTTTCTCTACTGATAGTTAACAAACTAGTCTTGCTCCTTCAATACAAATATTAATCTAAATTACTTTTCAATGTGTGTATCAGTGTCCTTAAAACTGTTTTATAACCCTACATTGACCTACATCAAATGAACATTTTAGAATCTGTAAAGTAAACCGTTATTAAATAATAGAATGTCGATTTTACATTGGATTTTCAAAATAGAAATACGATGTTTTTAAAATAAAACTTCTTAAGTTTAAATATCGGTATGGAGAACCATACATGACTTCCATGTTCTTTAATATCTTTTTAAATAATTTTTAATATATGAAAAATTTCAATGGGATTTGTCAGGAATAAAACTCACCTTGATATTATAAATTTTATAATATCCTAATGTTAAAAACATAATACACATTCGTAGAATAACTAATTTGTGAATTTGAATTTAGTTGCATTTGTTTCCAAGGCAATATGAATTAGTATTTAAAATTCAAATTTTGATGGTAGTTTCCACCCCTCAATAGCTGTTTAGGCACGTACAAATAATAAATGCCATTAGGTTCAATTGAACTACAAATGTACCAAGTCTCATCAAAATTAGTGAGATAATACTCGCAACGTTAACTTTTTAGACGATTATAGTTACAAAATTTCGTATATTTCCAAAACCCTTAATCCGATTAGCACCAAAATCAATAGATCTGGAGTACTCACTGAGATAAACATTTTCGCCAAAAATAATTTCGATCACACACCCACAGCCGCCATGCGAAAATCAACTTTTCTTTAAGTTTTGAAGGTAGTACAATCAGAATCTGCTGTTATCTTGGACAAGATTTTTCGACGGTATTACAAAATGAGTACGATTTAGTATACCCTGTCTTCTATAATACATATTTACATTTTGTGAATCTCTGATATAACGTACATTACCAACCTCTCCTGAAGTTAGACAACCTTAACTACTACATATTTACAAAACAATATCAGATTCAAATCAAATACAATGATTTGCAAATATTCTTACATTTTATGAACCACTGGTGTATCGTGTACGTAGAAATCCATCACTTGTTTGACGGTTGATGGGAAAAGTGGTTTCTCTCTCATGCGGCAGACCTTGATACATCAGTACTGTCAAGGTAGCCTCCCCCCGCCTACACGGGGCAAACCCTTTTGTCTAGAGATCATATGTTAAATACTCAGATGAACTATGTGCATGTATATCAGATTCATGTACGTATATGTATTTGTACACGAAGTAGGTACTTCATTTGTTAATTGTAGAAGTAAGTATTTATATTTTTTTCTTCAAGGAGAAACATTTTATTCGTGTGTAAACGTTTTGCATGTAAATTTCTTTGAATGTACGTATTTATGCAAAGCTTAATGCCGTGTTTAGACCAAAAAAAACAAAACAGCAACTCGGTGTTTGAAAACACATCGTATTTAAAAATGCATAGGGTTTATTGCACTTTTGTCAAAAAGACACGATATTGCCGTTTTGTTTTTCGGTCTAAACAAGGCATTATGTTTTCTAGTACTGTGCTTCTTAAACTTTTTGATGTCGCGGCTCCCCTGCTACTTAAATCGATAACCCCCGGCCCCCCTATATTTTTTTGGTTAAATAAAATTTATTTATTTCATGTTCACTCCTGTACAACTATGGTGCTATTTAACCGTAAAGGAAGTATTTAGAATTCGTGCCAACAGTTTAAAATACTTGATTTATGTCCGGTAAATTTGCTAGCTAGCAAGCACTTTCAAATGAGATATCAAACTTATATGACAATTCTTTTTGAGTTTGTTGAAGACTTTGACAAGTTTCGCGCACGCGTTGTAGGTAAATACCAACGGTATTAAAACAGTGATAATATTATGAAAATTATTTTGTACGGTGAAAGATGCCAACTGTGTTACAATTAGTTGAAGTGTCACTGCTCTAAATTCCATAGCTAATCCATAGATACTAGTACAGAATTAATACCCCATTTGAAAGTAATTGCTAACTAGCAAATTTTGCCAGCTCCTTTATAATATCGGACATTAAAAAAAATAATGCGTTTAAGAAGTCCTGCGAGTCTAGTAGACGAAAGATAAATAGATATTTTCTTCTTCTGTTGGAATTTACCGTACATTTCTTCTCATAGGATTATAATGTCTGTTATTATAAAAACATCTGCCAAGTAAATGCACAGTACTTCCTCGTGCTAAATTCGCCAAAGGTGTTATTAATTATTGAACAATTTAAATAAGGCAAACAATAATTGACATCCCTAGTATGTTCTGCAGGGGGGAGGGTAACTTAATTCACTTTTGATAATCTGTAGGTGTGTTGGAACAGCCAGAAATATATTTTGTTTATTTAAAACATATGGCCGATGTAAGTCTGGACCGGTCGCTACATCAGAGGAGAACGTTTTATGAAGATGATTTAATTAATTAAGTTGATGTTAGGTATTTGGAAGATTGGCATGAAATTGATACACGATTGTAAGTGTTCTTTGCAAAATTATTTTGATGGATGCATTGGATTCCTAACGGATTTTTTTTTATTTGACGTCATTTTAAAACTTATGTTATTTCTGGTTTCAAATTTAAATATATTTTCACTTAGGTACTTATTTAGTTTTTTGAGAGTGAAAGAAAAATAGATCAAAATTTGCAAATTGTGTTTTTTATTCATATTTAAAATTCAAAACTTATTTTTCTCAATTCGCCTGGAAGTTTAAAAAATAAATATTATGTCTTTTAAAACTAATTGTAAGTGAAAAATTCAATCAAATTTTAATATTTAATAGAGCACATAGAACAAAACGTGAAAGTTTATAAAAAATTATAACATACAATTTTTACATTTTCGTTCATAAGAAATCGAAAAATGCATAAAAAAGCTTCTAATTAAGGTTAAAAAAATTCAGTATTCGTTTCTGATGGTTCGTGATTTTTTTCAGAATGTTTGGTTAATATTTAAATTGTTTATTTCTCGAGTTATTTTGACACGCCTAAACTAAAAAAGTTGACAAATGCTTTCGCTGACTTTTTGATAAGAAATTTTGTGATCCACAAGAAAAGTCCTAAAACATTTTTTTGTATATTGCTTAGTTCTCGCTACATAAGCCGTAACAGGTAAAAAAAATGCTATTCATATAACTTTAATAATTGTTTATAAATTGTTTAAACAATTGCGCAATGTTTTATATATGTACAAATGTTTTTTATGACCCAATGAATAAACCTGCACCAACCAATATTTTTCACATAAGAATTGATTTTTACAATTGCATATTTATCTACCCTAAATAATTTATTTCAATACAAAAACAAAATATTATACCTATAATCATTACATAATAATATATTAAATACACATAAACAAATTTAAATTTCGCGCCACACTATCTCCCCTTCCACTTTTACTTCACACGTGACGAATCATACGTAATATACATTAGACTCTTCACCCCTCCGACTGCACACGAACACATTCACTCGGATTTACCCCCTTACCTCCACACACCCCCTCAGCGGGTCTATATAACGTCACCGCCACCACGTGGCTGACTCATCACGTGGGTTTGCCGCTCACCGCTTCACCCCCTTGCACCCCTAACGCGAGCACCCTGTACCCATGTGATCGGCACCCCTTAGCCCCGCTTTGATGCTGATATATAGGTGCCTTCCAGTCTGGCGTGGTCATAAAAGAACCCCTGGTGTATTTACGTGGGCAGAGGTGTAACTAAGATATTGTTTAAAAGATACAAAATAAAATAAAAACGATTAAATACTTGCAAATTTATTTCTAGAATACTCGATTGTTGGAATATTAAAAAAGAAACATGTTTTCATAATAAGGTACTGGCACCAATTATGGCTGTTATAAGAGCAAGGTTTACTTTTTTTTAATTCTCATGAACTCATGTTACTAATAAAACAAGTAACTCTTTATTTAAACAATTTAATTACCAAAGTCCGCAAATATAGTTTGTTTTTTTAATTATAGCCTTTTATTTTCTTCATGTTTTTTCTCCAGTAATGGATAAAGTAAAACCAGTAATGAGCACGCAGTGATGGACACTTGCTAATGATTACATACAAAATGACAAGTACTACGACACAAAAGATATAAAAGAATGAATCGTCAAATTTGAAACAATGCAATGTAAAGCAGTTGCAATGATAATATTATAATTAATAAATAAATTATACTAATAATTAGTTTAAATGTCCACCATTTTGACACCTATAGGCCGATTGTCATCAAATCACGCTGTACGACAGTTAAATGTATATAGATTAATATTCAGAAATGGTAGTAATCAAATATCAACAAATATTTCTAATTCAGTACATTTAATTAAAAAATAGCCATTACTGGGGTCATATCCAAGACTGGTGCCAGTACCTTACGTGTAAATACTTTATTATGTTAGAGACACAATAATTAAAAAATTATGATTTGCAACTTATTTTAAAAACCTTTTTGTTGATTCAATAACATAGGCCCACAAAAAAGGTTTGGACCTATTATTCGGACTATGTTTTTCTTTACGTAATTTTGGGCACTGAAAACGAATTTGGCATTAACGGGCTGTGATGAATTTTTCTAACCAAATCTAATGAATGAATTTTGTAGATCAGATTTTTCTCTTCAATTTCTTTTGTTTTGTATCACTGTACGATTTTTTTGACCGAGTTATGAAAAAAATAATTTCAGTTTTCCAAATCAATTTTGGTTCCCAAAAAAAATATTTAAAGTCATTTACTAAAATTGGTCAAAAAAAAATTATCACGGCCCTTGGAAGCTCTCAAAATTGATAGGAACACATTTTTGAGAATAATATGATAAACATTGTCCAGTTTAAAAGTAGGCCTGATTACTGATAAAAGATAAAACGTTTTAAGAGACATTAACTATATCAAAACATAAATTCAAATGCATGATAATGTGATTCATTATTATCGAATATAATAAATCAATTAATTTTCCTCAAACTGCAATCAGTCCACCTCTTTCACCAACAGTAGCTCCGTCAGGCGGGTATCGGTGCCCTTGTGTCTAGAGCTCGCGACAATGGACTACTACAACACTACCTTAGTGGGGGTGCGTGCGTATTCCACCCTCTACAAACTGTGTACACACATTGAGGAGGGGGGGTGGCTACGTCATACGTACCCCTGCAGTAGTACCCGGTATACTCGCATTTAAATAAGCGGTTTTTAGTTTGGACGTGCTAGGTTTTGATAAAACTAACATGCAGTTGTTTGTGTAGTTAAATATGTAGTGTTTATAATGTAATATGTGATAGTTTTTAATAGTGAAATGTTAAATATAGTATAGTAATTCAATTTGTATACAATAAATTGTGCCAATTGTGTATGAAATACATAAATTATATTTATTTAAAAATAATAATATAGACACGTGTTGAAAAGTTGTGATGGTTTTCTTATTTTGTTAATAAATTTATATATTTTTATGCGATTTAGTGGAAAGGTCAAGATGCAATTATATGTGATATTAGGGTCTCAGTTGCCAAAATGATTAAGCCCACTTTTTATTTGTATTTGATTATTTATATTATAATGTTTGACTTAATCTTGTTTGGTTACTGAATGTTTAATCTTTTATAATATTTAGTTTATTAATTTTTTTTAATGATCCCTGAGCTCATTAAAGATTGGTCTTTCATAATTAACAATTCTGTAAAAATATTGACTTTTTTTACTATACCAAGATAAGCGTAAAAAGCATGGTGATATCCTAAACGAGAAGAGATACAGATTCGGTATAATCAATTATTTGTAAGAAAGGGGTGAGTATTACTACATCAAAAAATATTAATAATTCTATGTGGTTTAGGGGGTATATCAAAAAATATGAAAATTCGGAAATCCTTAAATGGCTATAACTTTTTTGTCAAAGTGGATAGGTACTTTTTGGTGTATTTAGAATTTTTATATCACTTTTAGTTTCCGAGTTCAAATATACTATAACCAACTTAGTGGCCCATAAGAAAAACTAAAAGGGCTTGTAACTTGGAAACTAAAAGTGATATAAAAATTCTACACAAAAAGTGCTTTAAGAAATCGCAAACAAAAAATACTTATCTACATTGGCAAAAAAGTTATACCCATTTGAAGAATTTTCAAATTTTTGGTATACCGCCTAAACCACATAGAATTATTAATATTTTCTGATGTAGTAATACTCACCTCTCATTTAATTGAATCTGTATCTCTTACCGTTCAGGAAATCCCGATACATTTCAAGCTTATCTTGGATAGCTTGTATATTTCTGAATGATTAATCTATTTTAGATCAAAACAAAAGTAATATTTTATTGACTTTAGGTTACTGAAAAAACTTAACAATAAAGATCAATACATAGTTTGAGGCAATTTTATTTCGTGATAAATAGACTGGAACGTACGAACGAACATGTTGGCACCTGAATAAAAGTTGTTAATTTGTTTATAAGGAATGTAAAAGTGAAGATGACCCTTTGTTAATATTTTTATGATGTGCTGTTTCATCCATGTTGGCAAACTGGGTTATGAGAATTGACAGCAAGAAAGTAAAGTCACGAATTGTGTGGGAAAGGTGTTAATAATTACATATTTATTGTCTGATAGAGGAAGATTCCTACATGTTATTTTGTTTAATGTGCAATTCATCTTATTGTTAGGTATATGTTTTTGTGAAATAGTTGTAGGTTTCTTGAATACGATTGTTGTAGAATTTCTTTTTGTCAGAATCTATCAGACCGTTTCAACATATCGTATAAGGTTCCAATTTTCTAATAAATACTAAAAATAGTGTTTACTAATACTAATTAAACTTTCGTTGTTGCCAAAATTACGACCTGTCTTTCTCACTTGCACTTCTTTGTTAGTTTATGAGTTTTAATTTGTTTTTAAAAAAGGAAGGAGGTCGCGAGGATCTTGAAGTGCATGATACTCTTAAAGATAATAGTGTAAGCTACATTTAAAAAAAAATTTGAGTCTGTAGGACTGCGCTAAGCTGAGATATTAACTATTCAATTTACTTCTTTGTTAGTTTTTGAGTTTTAATTTGTTTTTAAAAGGGAAAGGAGGTCGCGAGGGTCTTTAAGTGCGTAATACTCTTAAAGATAATAGTGTAAGCTACATTTAAAAAAAAATTGAGTCTGTAGGATCGCGCCAAGCTGGGGGGAGGGGGTACATGATATTATTATATAATGGAAGAGGGAGTCCAACAAAATTGGCCCCCCCAATATTTTTAACAAGTCTGCGCCCCTGCGTATTTACAATATATTATACAGATTTTTCTATAAGAGCCTAACATTAAACTAAATATGATTTTAAATAGATATCATATAACATTTAAATCACGTTGGTAAAATACAAAATCTACTTTAAAGAACATTTAGCGTTAAAGGTTGGGAATAGGTTTTTAAAATCAATTTAGAAAATTTCGAACAACTGTTTAAAGGTATAACATAACTATATTTTATTATTTTGATATCTTTTGCCCAAAAGACAGACATGAATGTGTCAGCGTCTTGGCTATAAAAGTCTTAAGTTGTTTCAGTATTCAGATTAAAAACTATTATTTCTTTTATGAGCCCGAACAGTAAATGAAAATCTGACATTTATTGTACAAGTTTTAGTAATCGTGTTTATGTACTCAGAATTATGGGATTTTTGTAATCTATTTTTTATTTCTACCTGTTTAAGTATTAAGAATAATTATTATTATTTATGTTTGTTGATTTTTTACTTGAAAATATTTTACTTATTCATAAAATATGAGTAGAAACAAAAAAAGTAATTTATTATTTAAATTTTTGTAAATATAATAATTCATTTTAACATGCTTTTTGTAGGGTTCCGAAAAAACTCTATTAATCTCACTTTATCGTCCGCTCGTCCGTCCTTTTCAGTCAAAGCAAAATATCTCGTAAACTATATAAGTTAAAAACTTGAAATTTTTACTGAACATGTAAAATGATGCCTTCTAGTAAAAGATGTACAAATTTGTTGAAAAAATATTTTTTTAGGGGGGGGGGGGGTGCGCTAAGAATTTAAAGCTAACAAGAAAAAAAAATTTTATACCAAGACATGTGGCATGTCAAAATGTATAACCAAACCAGTGGAATTTGACCCACTTTTAAGAAAGAACAATAAGTTTTTTTTAAATCAAAAATGGAGTCTGGGTTTTAAAGCAAATAAAAGAATATTGTATACTAAGGCGTATGGGGTGTCAAAATGTAGATCTTAATTAGTAGAATATGATATTATTTTTATATTTTTTCTAACTCAAAAATGCACCTGTAAAAGGCTCCAAGCAGTCAACGTAGTACGTATGTATTTCGGAACCCTTATGGCATACACCCGTATAATATGTCTTGACTGAATTTTTTTTTAAAGATGCCCTCTGCAATGTATGATGAAACATTGGTTGTTTTTTAATGGTTGTATATATGTATAGAATTTTAATTGATGCAATTTAATTTAATATTAATAAACAAATGTAGTTAATAACTGTTAAATTTTCATTGCCGGTCATTTTAAATTGCCCCTTTACGAGTGACAATAAAATGCACTGCGTTTACAACGTCACAGCTAAAGTCGCTTTTATAAATACGACATGATTACTATCAGATATGAATTCATTTGGATTGTTTTATGAGCTCATTAGTGAGGCTTATGTTTAATAAACCATCTCTGGAAATTGTAAATTATTAGTTTTTAAAGTCAAAACATCATAAAATATTTTAAGGATCGTAAAGTATATGTTTTATTTTCATTTTGTCTCTAAAAAAGGTTTAATTGAAATTTTAAGTGGAATATAAGTTTATAAGATCAAAGGTTAACTATCCATCCATTTTCCACGCATGCTATATTTTGTAAATAAATGAATATTGTTACCGATCAACATGTATTTGTATTCTACACACGTCATATGTTGTAGATTAATATTTGTAGTTAGTTTAGTGTAAAAAAAATATATTGAAAATAAAATTATATTTATTGATAATTTCATATCTATAATTTTGCCATTATAATTATTTTTAACACGCTGATTTAGCAAGATAAACATACAATTTGTCCACAAATTTTTAATTTGATTATTCTCACCAAAAACAGCATAGCGGATTTTTTTATGAGATCTACAAGCGCTATCTAATTAAAAACCGAAATATTAAAAAACCGTAACTAGAGTTTTATTGACCATAAATTAAATGTTAATGTCATATGTGGATATCATTAAATTTTATCATAATTTGTATAGAGAGAAGCTTCTAACCGATATCTACTTTATTTGAAACAATAAAGATAAAATGTTTCAAGTATCATATTACCGCTTGTGAAAAAATAAATGTGTATTAAAAACGTATTACGTCAAGAATACAATTTACATATCGGAGTAACTTTTATTTTGAAATGCTAAACCATGTAAAATGGATGGAATAAACATAAAATTAAAAGCCATTTTATCATAAATTCAATTCACACGAAGATTTCTTTCTAGAATTACAAATATAATGAGCTATTTATTTAAATTTATATTGTCAACGCAGCGGTTCTAAAACGGTGTAACCTGATACAAAATCATCTTAAGAAAAAATAACAATAATAAACTATATAATTTTTTTACCTATTAAGGTGAAATTTGGTATACGGACGTAAATTGATGACCCAAAAACAGAAATTATGAGATTTTTGAAAAAGTCATGATATATTTGCCCTCCCTCTAATTTCTAAACTATGAACTCAAAAAATCTGAAAAAAATTCAGAATGTAGCTTTTAATTAGTATTTTCACTGAAAATTGTAACGAACACTGTCAACAAATTTTTAGACCTTCCATTGACTGAAAAGTGTACTCACATTTTTTTTCACTTATCCCATTAAATAGGGTGTCTATAGATAGGTCATATAAAATGCAACAAATGTTATATAACATCTTGATTTTAACCTTTCAGTCACGATATATTTGCTTTTCAATGTCGTTATCAGAGCATCCCCCCCCTAATTTCTAAACTATCGATTCAAAAAATCTGAAAAAATTCCAGTATGTAGTTTTTAATTAGTACTTTCAATGAAAATTATAACGAACACTGAAGTAAAAATAGTTTATGAAAAATTTTGAAATAACTCTTTTTTTATAAATCGTAGTGAGAATGACTGCGGAACCCTATCATGTTCGTGCCCAACACGCACTTGACCGTTTTATTATTTATTTGGTTTCAGTTTTAGTATTAGAATAATATTTATTTGATATGTATTACTAAAAACATTTTTTACTAGGTTACGCTTTTCTTAAATTTGTAAGACAATGATTAAATCTATAAGCCCATGAAAACTATTAACAAAAAATTGCATGTTGGGTACATATTATAAATATTTATTTGAGAAAACATGCTTTTGTTTTATTTTCTCTGGTACACCATTTTGGTACTGCTGTGTACGTACATATTATACGACTTAACAAGTCATAATATAGTGGAGTATATATTTTTGTAATCTGTAGGTTGATGATTTTTTGGAAGCTCTTAGATAAGTATTCTTATAGTGTTTGATCGAGAATTTTATGTGGAATTTAAATTAAATTAACTAGACCACCCACAAACAGATTTAAGTTTTAGTTCAATAACACTGTTACATTAAAATTTATTTTAAATAACACTTAGAACTTTTTTATATTAAAATAAAATGATATATTGTTTCATTTATATATTAAGAAATTTTTTTTACCATTTACTACAAAAAAGTCGAAATTACCATAAAAATTATGAATTTTTCTATTTTTTTGGTAAAAAACACATACTCTGGGTGTGTGTGAGGGAGGGGGGGGGGGGTAATTTGACATGTTTGTGTGCATGTTATTAATAATTTATGTTTATAATAATTGTAAACAATAATAAAAACAACTCGAAAAAAATGCCCAAATATAAGAGGTTAGCGACAGTACTTTATAATATATAACTTCGATAATAATTGGACAATTGCGTGTAAGCCAAATTTCCAATTACCACGACCCCACACTGTAGGTATAATTTTATTAAAAATTCAGTTTATTGAAATTTTTAACAAGACCACCCAAAAATAATAAATCCAACGAAAATCATGTAGGTATATCCATATATTATACGGATTTCAACACAACCTGATCTAAAGATGCTGGAAAATTAGACCTGAAGATAAAATCTAATTATTTGCTACTTGATTTTTAACTATCTTATTAAATGCATCTTGACCGTGCCACGTAAAATTCTCCGTGCGCAGAACCCATAATCAATTTAATAATATATTAAGTAGATATACTGTTATGTGAAAGTATATCTACACGTTTATATTAACAGTATATATACTTCTCCTTGAGAACACAATATGTTATACATAATAATAATACAATAAAAGCGTGCACAACTTGATGTTATTGTGTTTTAAACAAAGTGTTCTATTGAAGAATTCAATATTGACAATGAAAAATGTTCTATTCAAAAACTTACGACCCAATATGCAAATAAATATGTCAACAATGAAGCAATATCTTTAACAGGAATTTAAATCACATATCAAAAATGATTCCGAATATCCGCGATTCGGAATACCGATCAAATGAAGATAATTCTGATCGTTCTTCCATTTGTTCTCCACCCCCACCATGTCCTTCAGCGTCTTCCCCTATCCCCCCTCCACCCCCAATGTCGCCTTTATTCAATACTTCACGTTATGGAAACCTCAATATACCTGCTATGCGGCCTTATGGATTCAACTCGCCATTTTCTTATAGAAGAAGACGTCTTTTGACGTCAAGGAGTGTTGATTTTGTTCCATCTCAGTCACCTGTGCCTATACAGAGTTCAGGAACATGGTCGAGAAGTACAAGATCTCCTGTACTCTGCAGTGATACGAGATATCAGAGAGAAGGAACAAGAACTTTAGATAGAAACATGACTGGGGTGCATTATAAGTCTACAAAAGATTCAAGTGAAACTGTATCAGATGCTGAAGATAGTTCTAGAAGATCTAGGAGTTATCAATCTAAAAAAGATATTCTTTCGAATCGACATAATTTAAACACTGATACAGATAAATTTGTAGACACTAGACAGAGATTTGGTTCAAATGCAGAAGAAACTCTTTGGAAGAGTGGGAATAGTTCGAAACATAAACATAACTATCCGAATTATACTTTAGGACAACTTCACGATAATGTAGAAAAGACACAGAATACAATTAAAGGACTGCAGTATAAGATCAGAAGATCAAGACATGATGAGGCAGGTTATTCCGGTTCAGATTTAGAAGAACCCACTTGGAAATGTCCAAATAGATCAAGGAGATATTCAGAACGGTCAGAGTCGTCGTCAAACAACACAGATGAACTGAAACTAGGAACTTTTTATTATCCAAGACGCGATCAGAATTTAAAATACTCTCCTGGGTCAGATGCCTCTAATTCTGAAGATGCGTCTTGGAAAGCTCCAAAGGAAGTTGAAAGTGGAAGAACTATCACTGATACAATGCTCAATAGGCTGGAAGGGATTAGGGAGGATGTGGAAAGGTGCGAGAGCTGGTTGATGCAGGAAGGGGATAGCTTTTCCTCGAGGAGGACGTCCGATGAATACGCTTGCTCAACTCCAGGGATATCTAATGAACTCACGTCGCCAAGTCTGTCCGGGGAGGATTGGAAAACTCAGATACCCTACAGGCCGATCATTAAGATCGCAATGTGCAGGTCTGTACTATTTTATTAGTTACAGTATTTATTGAAAATATTTTATGTACATTTTTGAGTTTTACAATATAAAATATTTAATCTAGATGCAGTTCTTATTGGCTAGGGTGCTCTTATTCTGTTAGCTCAGTGGTTTTACATTTAATGCAAAAAAGTATTTCTTACTTGTTTCGTTAATTATTCGCTATAATTTGACATATCTACATTTTTCTTATTTATATTAAATAGTTATTATTATTATTATTATTAATACTATGTAATTTAAAAAAAAAATTTTTGTTCAGAATTTAATCAGCTTTAATATTTGTAATAACTAATATTATCCTAAAATTAACCGTTCTCGAGTTTTTTTTGAAATAAGTGATTATCACAGCTTTGTGAGCGTCTAGAAAGTTATTCACCCCCCTTCGAAGGGGGGAAAAAGTTACTGTCATGTTCTATATAACTCTAAAATCAGCGGTTCTTAAACTTGAGTGATCTGCAAATAAAACAAAAATTTATGGCCATCACTCAAAGTTAACAAAAATATGATGAAAACATTATTTTTATAAAAAAATAAAATTGATATCTAACAGCGACTTAACAGACTTTTAATACATATATGTTAGATTCCTTCTATAATTTTAACATAAACAATTATGTCGCATACAATGGGTTAAAAGAACTCATTACTTTTGTACTACATAATTTTTGAATGTTGATTTAACAAAATTAGAAACATCGCGATAAAAACTACGTGATATTAAATAATATAATTCCAAATCAATGAATCATGTGTTATACACACTTGAATTCCCAAACCGCTTTATCTTTTGAAAAATGTAACAAGATTATTGTTAAATCTAAACAGAATGCACGGCTAAATTAAATCAGATTCATTCTGACGAATAATTTTTTATTTCTACCCCGATCACGATCAACCCTCCCTCACCATACGGAAATCAACCCCCATCATCCCCTACGGACTCTATGAATAAGGGATACACACTGCACTATTGTAGTGGGTTTAGTGTTTTAATTTGTAATAAATATTGATTTTTAATAATTTAAATCAAGATTTATTGATTTAGAGAGACATTATATTTCTCTTAATGTACTTATTTTTTCTATGAATTTTTGAGTGAATTGAGATTAAAAAAATACTTCAAGATTAATTTTTTTTATATAATTTATTTATTTAACTGTACAGGCAATTTTTTGTTAAAAGTATAAGAAAATCCTATACTTTTAGCTACTAAACTGGAATAGAAAAAAGTTGACGGTAATATTTCTGATTTTGTTTTTCAATGCAAAGTTGTACACATTTTCTCCAGATTTATTTAAATTAGTTACATTTTTGTTCGTATGAGTTACAAAAGAGGTAGCTTGACGTAGTATACATCTTGATTTCCCCCTTTTTTCCCTTTTCTTCAATCCAATCGTGAATAGTTACAGAAAAACTGATTTCATATTTCGATAAAAATCAGAATGATTTTTATTCGGATCACGTCTGAAATTGAATCGTTTTCTTTTTTATATTCTTTTGTCATTCAAGAACAATATTCTATGTTTCCACCCCACAAAATATAAATGTGTATATGTATATACATATAAATGAAAAGTTCTTGAGTTAAAATGTTTTTCCTGTATTGTCGAATTTTTACTCATAAAAATCGGTCTTATTGAGACATATGTTTAAGAAAACCAGATATATCAAATTCTATTACTACTTGTATTTGTTTGAAATTTAGAATAATTTCTACTTATTTAGGAAAATAAGTGGGTAAAGCATTTTTATGAACTAACATTTAAATAAATGAAATACAAAATACTTTGTAATTTTTTTATATTATTAATATATCTGTGCAACTACTTTTTGAGTAAATGTAATTGTATTGTACTTAAGTAATTAAACTTGTACTTAAATAATTAAATATTTATTAAGTACTTTGCATTTGAACTTAAATACATTTATTACAAATTGACAGGTGTATATGTACTCAGAAATGTACTTCATTACATTTTTAATATATTTAAGTACTTAACTTATCATTTCTAAGTACATTTTTTGTAGAGTAAATGTACTTGTACATACTTAAGTACAATTTTTAGTAAAAGTAATTGTATTACTTGTATTGAAGAACATTTGTTTTTATTTATTTACGTGATAAGATAAACTTTAAGTTTTGTTTTTACCTTTTAAAAGTATATAAAAGAATTTTATGAATAATTATTTTGATAGATATAACAGTATACCCATATATTCATACTAAACATAAATAAGAATGCTTTGAATGTCGAAAATATGTCCGCTCTTTTGACATGGCCACCCTCAGTAAAGAATTAAATTAAAATTCCATTATCTTACACGAAATGATATATACTTTGTTAGTATATAAGTATTTACTTAAGACAATCTTATTTCCTTACATATCTCGTTATAAAGTATTCTAAACAGTAACGATGTCTATGGAATACACATTTCATTTGTATGGAGCGAGTTTTTGTTTGTTTATTGTATAAATATTTCCTTTGGAAGAATCTTGTATGCAAAGTCGAATGGAATGCAGAGAATTTAATACGTGTAGGGTTTGAGTCAGATGTTGCTAGAGAGTGTATTAAAAATATCATTGTGTTTGCTGTGGTTGGTAGAAATACTCAAGAGAAATATGATGTTTATCTATTTTTATTGTTGCTAATAATTAGTTATTTATTATGTTTTTTATCATGAGATGTTTTCTAGCTTAATATTAACTCAAACGCTCGATTAACTTAAGGATGTTTGGAAGGTATCTTATTTTACCATAAAATAGTTGAAATTTGGATAAGTTATTCCTTAATAAATCTGAGGTACTGACACAAAATATCTGAAGGTTTTACCACATAGTTTGAAAGTTATTTTTTTTTTTTATTTACATGGGCCCTTATTGCAATGAAATACATGGTTAAATCATCGAAAAAATCTGCAGTTTTCACAAGTTACTTACATATTTAGAAACAAGCTTCATAAAAAAATTTATACATATGCAGTTACTAAATTGTGGAAAAAAATTATTGTTGAAAAATATTTAAAAAAAAATAAAAAAATGATTTTGTCTACTATACTTATTAAATGAGTAGGCTTAGATAGTTGTTTAATGTTTTTGATGTTATTGTGTATATATTGCACTCATTTCACCAATACATCTGATGAGTTACGTTATTACCAAGTTTTATCGGTTCAGTGGTTTTTGAGTTATGCGTGTAACAAGAATTTAGGAGGTAGACAGATAGACATGGAAAAAAAAGTGTTTGTCTTTACCGGAAACGGAAAGATCAAGTTAAAATTTTGAAATCTGAGAACAATTTTTTTGACTCATTCTAAAACAATCAAAAAGCTTCTTGTATCTTCGATATTGCGAGGAAGCAAAAATCCTGTATTTTTTAGCTGCCAAACTATATTGTTTTTCAATGCAAAACACAAATTTTCTCCAGATTTATTTAAATTTGTAAAATTTTTGTTTGTATGAGTTACCAAAAGAGGTAGCTTGATGTACTATACATCTAGATCCCCCCCCCCCCCCCAACCCTTCTTGAATCCAATCGTTAATAGTTACAGAAAAACTGATTTTTATTCGGAACTCGTCTGAAATTGAATCGTTTATAATTCTTTATGAAATGAGTAAGCTTAGGTATAGTTGTTTAATGTTATTGTGTATATATTGCACTCACTTCATCAATACATCTGATTAGTTACTATATTACCAGGTTGCAGTTTGGTTCAAATTTCACACATTATTAAATATAATACATTCTGATTTAGGTCTTTCGCGTCGAGGGTTTGCATCCTGTACAGTGTACAACAGCTGCCCTACGTGGCAATGAATCATCCGATACTAAAAGCTGTGCCCATAAAACGAATGCGCGTCAGTTGAGACCTGTCGTAAAATAAATGGCAATCCCTTTTGCGCGCAATGTTTTCAATCAACACTTCCAATAAATTGTCCCGACAAACATACACACAAACACACGAGTACGTACTAACACGAGCAAACACTGTTAAATATAGGCGCACTGATTTACGTATGAAAGGAAGAGATTTTATAGGCTTTCTAAGGGTTTTATCGTTCCTGGAAAGCCAGTATTATAATGCTGCGTTTACGGTGTTTTGCTAAATATAACGTTTTATTTAATTCATTCGTCAAGCGAATGTGCGTTTTATATTTTATTTCAAATATTTTTTATAAAATTTAATGCATTTTCAGAAAGTGCTTTTCCTAAATTGAAAGAATATTATTTTTTATTTAATGGTATATACTTTTTATACTTCATAATTTGCAATGACATAACACAAATAAAACAAACAAAATTAGGTGCGTATTTAGAAGTTTTTGAAGTATTATATTTAGAATATGAAAAAAATTATTTTTTTAATACATTTTTAGAAAGTGCTTTTTCTAATTTGAAAGAATGTTATTTTTTATTTAATAACATTTTTATATTTTATAATTTGCAATGACGTAACACAAATAAAATAACCGAAATTAGGTGCGTATTTAGAAGTTTTTGAAATATGTAGAGTATGAAGAAAAAAATTATTTTTTTGTACATAGTACATGAAATGTATTTATGTATGTATAATAAAAAGATTTCCAAGGAATTGAACGTTCAGACGGTCTCTGAATCGTGTATGACCTTTATCTAAATGACATCTGTCGGTATGTGAATGCTCTACAAAACTGGAAACGGATGCTTGCGTTTGTCAATTTTTTTATTTTTAAATAATATTTTAAATAAAAATTGTAGATAATTTTATTATCTATAATATTTTTTTAAATTATTTTTGTAACACTTCAGAGAGATAAAAATTCTCAAATTAAATTTAACCTAAAATTTGTCCAAGTGTAGAGCACATTACCTTATATCTTATATCTTAACAAGATTGATGTGAAAATTAATTAATTCATATTTCTTGCCTTGCACTTTTTTTTAAACATCCTTAAATATACATATAACATTTGTAACTAAAAATACAAATATTTTCACCCCGATATCTTTAAATTTGAATGCATTTAATAAAACTCAAACATTTTCATCTTCTTCCTCCCTATATCTATCTCTCTCCAATCAAAGCCAAATTCACTTAATCGAAAACCTTACAATCGATCATTTTATCGGTACGTTTGTTTCGGTTGTTTATCCCGAGAAACAGATTTTCTCTAACGATAAGAACAGCTCATCAATATAAACACTTTATCGTCAGTTTTATAGAAGGAAATACGGTGCGGAATGGAGGGGGGAGGGGGGGGGTTGTAGAGACTAAAGGGGGTACAGAGGATGTATATGGCGTCTCCCACGAGCCGGTCATCATCGCTTGGTTTACGAGGACATAACTTTACCCCTTGTTGGACGTGTGCGGGATTTAAGGGAAAAAAGTCCTGCTGAAAACAAATATAAGCGCAAGCCATGCTGAGAGGTTGTAATTTATTTTGTACTTGATTTTTATCATGTTTTCTCTTGTTTTTCTGTATGATATTAAATTAAAATAGGAGATAGACGCTTTACGATGTTTAGGAGTATGAAAATTAAAATGTTTATGGTATGAATAAAAATTTATTCGAAGTATAATGGTCATTTGTTTTAATAAGAAATGTAATGTTTGCTGTTAAGGTTATTTGATCATTAGAGCAATGTATAGATAAAAGTATAAAATTTTAATATATTATTTATGGATAGCTCATATATTTTATTAATTTAAAAAAAATAATATTGGACGTATGGTTTTTGAGTAATTGGATATTAAAAATAGAGTTTTTAATACACGGTAAATGAGTGAACTCGCCGGAAGTGTTCTATTTATTGAAATTCTATATAAAGACGTTTTAAATACTGATTAGTTTCAGAACCAGGTTTATTCAAAGTAATGACAAACTAGTAAGATAACATTCTGCCATGACAGCGTTAGTAAAGACGCATTCGTAAAACTAATAGAGTACGACTTATAGACAAACAACGTGTGCAAGTAGTGCAAGTGCTACAAATTACAGTTGGCGAGGCCATAGTATATACTAAAGATATAGTCTATATGTACTGTGGAAAAGAGATAGCATGTTGGGAATATATACAAATATATTTCCATTCGCTTTTGCATAATTTTTTGTATTTGCGGTCGCCAAATTATATTTAAACTTTTACTTTTAATTATTAACAAAGTAAATAAAAATTGATTAAAAATATCGAATTGAGGTTAATCGTTTGATATTTGAATTGCTTATAGGTACTTATTTTTTATTATTTATATTAAGTTAAAAATATATAATTTTCTAGCTACAATTTTTTTTTTCAATCAAATCGTACTATATCTGACAAACGTAAAGGCGATGAAAAAACGTTCCCTTTAAATAGATGACCAGTTCCAAGGGACACTTATTTCCTTTTCCTCCCTTTCTGTGTTCATAAAAATGAAGATAAAGTGTTTATATTGACAAGTGTATCGTATGTTATAAAATACTTTCATGTAGTATTTTATTATTGATTGTAAAACCTTGTATTTTGATAAAATGTGAATGTAGTAAAGACTAAAAGAAACCAAAAAACTGTAATTTACATATGTATTATTCTACCTTACTATAAAACATTTGACTCATAACAGAAAGTTGTCTGATTCATCACAATTTGTAACCAATACGTAAAACAAAAAACAAAAAAAAACTGCCGGCAAATTGGCAACAGTAATATCTTCATTGAATTAGGTATCGCATTTCACCAAAACCAATCATCTAACCCTCTAACTAACGAAATCCATCTCCTCTTATGCCCCCCCCCCCCCCACATATATAGTTGTCACACATATGCGAATGTGAGAATAGATGTGTCATTTATAATAATTACATATTGCCAATTAGACATCTTCTCCCTGTTTCCCCAATCGTCTACCCCCCCTCTCCCCTCCCACCCAAAGCTTTCGCCAAATATTGTGTTTATAACAGTGGCGTAACTGATGCAAAATAAAAGGGCGTTTATATTTTGAAAAATTTAAAAGGTTAAATAATTAAATAATATTTTTTTAACAAACTCATAGAATTTTCACAGATATATGAAACTTTTTTCGCGTAAAATTTAGGTTAGTTATGATAGTCGATAAAACAGGTTTTTAGTTTCGCATTTACACACTAGATGTCTACGCCAAAAAAGTTATCTATCACACCCATTTTTTATCTAATATATTTTCGGGATATAAAGTAGCCTATGCCCTTCCTCAGGTTGCAAGCTATCTCCCTGCCAAATTTCATTAAGATCGGTTTAGCCGTGAAAAAGTAACAAACACACAGACAGACAGACATTTGCATTTAAGTATGGATTATTGGGTATTTTACATAAATTGTTTGTACGGGTCACCAATTTTTAGTTGCGTCACTGGTATGCGAGTGAGTTTTGTCTGGAATTAGCATTCCGGGTTCATCCGGGATGAAGGATCCTACAGGAGGCTGACTTGTTATTGGATTTTAGTTGATTTATGACTACGGAATTTGTAAGTGCGGTTGACGCATTTCAAGATGTTTGTGCACGTGTTTTGTTTATTAAACAACTCTTTGTTTTAAAGTTTATTAAGATCATATACGTAGATTACATATCAAATTTTAAAACGATATTCACATTTACAAATTCTGTATTTATTGAAATTGTTAATTGGAATCATAATTGATCATTATAGTTTCGAAATATTACAATTTTCGTATTATATTATTATATATTAATTAACAATTTAGTGTATTATAAATACAAGTCTTGAGGTTTCTGTGGTGATCTTGATATGTTATTGTTATTGGCAATGTGTGACGAAACGTTGGCCGATAACACGACCAAATCGACGCGACTTACACCCAGAAGCCAAGATCCAATTTAGTGTATTATTTATTTGAAGTAGATAATTTTTGAAAACTGTCTTTTCGAAATTATAAGAACTTGGAATGATTGTGAATATTGTATGTATATTTTTCAGTGGATAAAAGCAATATACATAGTTTAAGAGTTACTGCTTTTTTATGTTGAAAAATGATTTTACTGCTTTTATATTCAGGAAAAGTAACTAATTTGATACATTCGATGAACTTAAAAAATTAATATTTTATTGAAATAACATTCTTAATTACACAGGTTCACAAAAAAAGTGGTCTGTGCTGGGGTACAGACCCAACTTTTCTTTTGTATTTTTTCCCGCTGAACACGAATCCGTTGTCATAATTGGGGGTTGATGAATAAAATCACGAGAAAACCCCAAAAAAAACATAACATAGATCTAAAAAAAAGTGGTGTGTGCTGGGATACAGACCCAGTTTTTCTTTTATATTTTTTCTCGCTGAACACGAATCATAATTGGGGGTTGATGAACAAAATCACAAGAAAACCCCTAAAAACCGGTTTATAACCTAATAGCATCAAAATTACTAAAAGGCAGTATAAGTTTTGCATTAAAACAAATATGTATAATGTATATCAAAACAAATTTCATAAAATATTTACTTCATCCCTGTCAAAAACAATCAACATTTCCTAAACATTGATAGCTGCAATTTCATTGAGATCTATCTGAAAGTTAGAACCCGGTAATTAGACACAGCCCAGATGAGATCTGTTAGAAGAATAAGTAGTAGTTGTATCTGGTACAGCACAGTAACTTCCTACCTATAATTAAATTTCCCTCGATACTGGAACTCTTCTCACCATTAGTGGTTACTTATCTAAATTTAATCTTCGCAGTTCATATGTACTACATATACTTTCCTATCTAGAAGTGTGGATTCAATTTTCTGTTAGGGATCTCTGGCCAGTGGCGTCCAGAATTTATTTTAATAATAAATAATATCTATACATGGATCTTGGCTTCTGAGTGTAAGCCGCGTCGATTTGGTCGTCTTATCGGCCAATGTTTCGTCACACATTGCAGTGAACATCTTCAGGGCTCTTCTAAAAGTTCCTGCACATAAAAATAATAATATGTGTATTTATTCAGTCGGTACAGAGTACATTGAATAAGTCAGAAGAAATATTTTACAGTTTAATTAAAGATAATATATATTAAGTGTTAATGATCTATGCATTGTCGAAAAACTCATGTAAGCTGTAGTGACACTTTTCTATCAGATATTCTCTTAACACAACTTTTATTTTAGAGACTGGAAGATCTGTTATACGTTTCGGTATCTTATTAAATATTTTAATAGTATTATTTATGACATTTTTATATACTATGGCTTTGCAGGTTTGAATAGTTTTTATATTATGTTTATGTCTAGTGTCGTAGTTATGTTTATTATCATTGAATAATAATATCACAGGAACTATTGTAGTTTTGCATAAGAAAATAAGCCAGTTAACTGCATCAAGGACGAATCTAAAAACAGGCAAAGTATGAAAAAAATCCAGTGAAAGGTTTAACGGGCTATAAATTGATTGTGACCGGACAGGCATACAAACAAATATATATACATATACGTTATATGTTGTGAACATTTTGTGTAAAAAATCGGAAAAAAATAAAAATTTAAAAGTAAATTTAAAGTTAAAACTATTTTTGGAAATTTTTGAAAATTAGTTACACTCCAAAAATACATGAATGTCAAATGTAAAGATGTAATTAATACCTAAATACTGCTTTTCATTGTACTTACTTTACTATCGACTTACAATAAAAAGATGAACATTAGAAATGTGTTTATAATACAAGTTTGAGCCACAGAACGTACCAACTGACCACCCTTGTCGAAAGCAAATTTTTTGCATAGTATCTCGTACAAAGTAAATCATATTACATCCTAAACATATTGCGACATTCACCCGCGATAAATTGCAGTCTCAGCTTCACTTGCGTTTGTGGTCAGTTCGCTAAAATCAAATTTCCTGACGACGAAAAGGCGGGGACATAATACAGGGTTGTCTAAGGGGTTGGGGTGGATGGGGGGTGACAAACACACTTATCAGAGGGCGCTATGTGGATGAAATTAAATTTACGACTTGGCCACGGGGAGTCCTGGGTTTGTTTCCCGGTTTCGACATAAATTTGTTTATGGGCCACGCCTGAGGGTTATTAGATTTGAGCATAGATATGCGCTAGTGTGATAAATAGGCGTCGCAGGGGCGGGAGGGGGACGCTCGTAAATATAAGTGCAAACAAATATAACTCAATATGTCGAGTACCGTATGTAACTAATAAAATATATATTTGTGAGTGCGTGTGCGTGTGTGTGTGTCTGTGTGTGTGGCAGGAGGTTCTTGAGCTATTTCCGTTTTAAACCGGCGGTTCAGCGTATTTTAGAATTGCACGAAAGCAGAAGGAGTAAATGAAGTTTAGCTATAAACTTTTTATTTTATAAAATACTAGCGCACTGGACCCGGTGTTACCCGGGTTAATATCCACAAAAACATAGTTACCTAAAATATTCAACATACCAAAAAAAAAATGAATGTGTTAAATTAAATGTTACTTTATATTTCAATTTTCAATCAATATATTTCAAATTATTTAATTGTTGTTAATATGTTCGACAAAAAATTTGAAAATAAATTCTATAATTATTTATTCCATGGCTACTATGTTTTTATTTAAATGTTATAACATCATGGAAACAAAACACGTCTTGATAAAGATTATTTTAGTCTTTTGATGTGAAACCTTAGGTTAATAGTCACGAACATGCATAGAATAAATATCTCCCTATTGGTGAAAAGAGCATTGAAATCGGTTCAGTAATTCCCGAGTCCATAAGTCTCATTCATTTTTATGAATATAATACCCTTAGTTATCTTTTAAAGAGCATTTCATCACAGTGGTGAGGCGTGAAATTTTTAAAAGGGAAGCATATTTTGTTAATCCTACCCCTCCTATTAACAAACAAAAATTAGTTATGAAACAGCTCTAGTTCAAGCTTTTACTTTTTTAAATACATTCTTATATATTTATATGGTAACTAAATGATTATACGTCTTATTTTCTTGTATTTTAGTCGATATTTGTATGACGCGTTGATGTTCACTGCAGGAAATTTTACTACAATTTTTAGAATTTTTTATTTCGTTAAAAGTATGTTTATTGTATAGAAAATGACGTGAAAAGTTGAACTGTTCAAACCGCAGATCTGTATCTCAAACCGTTCTCGAGATATAGCCTCTCAAAGTTTTAATTTTTTCAAATTTTTGTAGAAAAAAGGCCATAACTTTTGAACGTGTGATTGGAATTGATTTTAGTTGACGGATTTGAAATCAGCGTGTCAAAATCTATATAATGACATATATAATACTTTAAAATCTGACAAAAAAATTTTGGTCAAAAATCGACATTTTTTTAAGGTATACCCCTTTAAATTTTTTCGATTTTTCGCGAAATTTTTTTTTTTCGAGTTTTAAGGTATTATACATGTCATTATATAGATTTTGACACGCTGATTCCAAATCCGTCAATTAAAATCAATTCCGACCATTCGTTCAAAAGTTAGGACCATTTTTCTTCAAAATTTTGAAAAAACTGAAACTTTGAGAGGCTATATCTCAAGAACGGTTTGAGATACAGACCTGCGGTTTGAAACAAACAACTTTTCACGCCATTTTCTATACAATAAACATACTTTTAACGAAATCAAAAATTCAAAAAAATTTAGTGAAATTTCCTGCAGTGAACATCAACTCATCATACAAATACACAGATTTGTATTAATTTACCCATAAAGAATGTGAAGCACTGCTTCTCCTGCTTCCATGGACGCTTCACCACTGTTTCATCAGAAGGATCTGTTAATAAAAGTACAAACATTATGGTCTTTAAATGTAATGGTACTTAATACTTTCATGGAATACTAAAATGCCAATAAGCATACGTTTGTATAGATTTTTATATTAATTTTACAACATTGGCGTTATAACGATCGTTTAACGAAGCCCGTACAAGTTGAAATAATAATTGCAAGATATAATCATAACGTCTGACTGTAAAAGTTTAATTAGTGAAGAAGTTAGTACCACCAATCAACGACATAGTGACATCTTGTCTCTGTTTGAGTTTGTCTTTGTTTTTTGCCCAAGAACAGATGTGGATTTAGTGTAGGAAGTTAAGACACTTGAGAAAACTACAGTTCAGATAGAAAAACGTATGTGTTTTTATGGAAATATAATATATGCTTCAACATTGTAAATCGTCTTATTTCCAATATAATAGATAAAGTCGGTATATATAGAACAGGCGGGTAATATGGACACCTCCTTTTGCTGCTCTATTTTAAATTTTATAAACACAAACCGATTTTTAAAAAAAACCTAAAAAAATGAAAAGTATATAATAATTAAATTTAATAGTTTTTGAAGTCGGTTGCAAGCTAATAAAAAACTTTTTAAGAAAGAGAAAAATAAAACTGCCTTCAAAAACTGTTAAATTTAGTTTCAGTATTTTAAGGGTTTTTAATTTTTTTTTATCAAAGATTCGTTTTACAAGGAATTTCCAAATCCAATTTTATACAACGTTTATTATTATGATTTTAATCAAAATTAATGTAAATTCTAAAATTTTTAAGAAAACCGTTATTTTTGCCGGAACGAAAACCGGAACAGAACCGAAATCAAAATATCGGTTTTTACGGTTCAGTACATGTTAAAATACGCGCGTTAACATGATCTTATTTCCCACTTCAATTGTCGTTCGAACTATCATACAAGTACCATAAAATATTCTAAATTATGGTAGAAAATTGTTACTTAATAAAAAAACATTTTTTTTTAATTAATCACTCGGAGCTGAACCAAAAACCGGAAAACCCGTTATTTTTTGCGTAACGAAAACCGGAACCGAACCGAAATATATTTTTTTACTCGAACCGAAACGAAAAAAATAACGATTCGAAACCCTGAATTAAATTGACCCAAATTATACCTCGCATATATGTACTTCAGTAGGATACTACCCTGTTTGTATTTCCCAGTTTTCCTGGCAGATGATCGATGAGAGAAATTCTCCCGCGGGCTAATGTACTGGAATCAGATAGGGAATAATAGTTTTTAGTTTAAATTGGCAAGTTTAAGGTTCGGCAAGCGGATAAAACTTTGTGAATTGTGAACAAATGTGTTGGATTAAAACTCATCACTTGATTGATGCCGGAGGAAACTTTCAGTTATTTCTGCTAAAATGTTGGCGGTGAAATTTTAAAAGTATTACTGAAATTTTAAAATTTATGTTTGTTCTCTAATAGTATAATTTTAACAATATTTAATTTGATTGTACTAATCTTTTTGTAAGATATGGAAATAGTTCTTTTGTTTTTCTAGTCTTACTGATCTATTGTTAAAAATTTATAACAATAATTGCTGATTTTGAATATGCGAATTACTTTTTAGAAAACAAATGCAAATTGAAAAATATTTTTGGTTGTATATTTTTTAACTAATTAATTTACATTCTGAAGTCATACCATTTAATGTACGTAGAGTCGCATGCAGAAGTGGTCGACCAGTTTTAATTGAAACTCGCGTATCACAAACTTAGTAGGCTCCTCCCATTTGATATAATATTTAAATCATTTCTACATGTACCAAACAAAGACAGATATTTTGAAACTCATTTGTGCGGTTAAATTATTATGTTATCTATTGAAAATTGTATAAGTAAATTTTTGACAATAAATATTTGATATTCCGAATTTTAGTATTTAAATGTGTTAAATTTGATATAAAATTAATTAATGAAATGGACGTATATTTGTGTTTTTATTTAAAATGATGTAACTATATAAGCTCCGCCCTAGAAAAAGATAACCGATGATGTTTGTCTTAATATTTGCGAATCTGTTGTAAGCAATTCTGACCTTTAGGATGGCAGACGTCTTCTGAAGCCCATAGTACATAAGTATATATTAAGAATTAACCATTATATATTTTAAATCCTATTTCTTCTAAAATATTTTCTATTTCGGTCATATTGATAAATACCCTTATTTTTCAATTTTTAAATCAGCATTTCAAATGAACATCCTTCAAGGATTTCCATCAAACGATTGACTTCCAAACTACCAACCTCTTCAAATAAATATCCTTGCAAATCAGAACTAGTGCATATAGTTATATGTTCCAAACATATGTTCCTTTCTACACAATGAATGTATTCCTAAAGAAAGACGTAATGATATGCAAACCAGTTAAAATTCATCTTCCTTCTCTTTTTAGTATATATCACTTCAAACATTTTTACGTATGCTTTTGAAAAATGCATCAAACAAAGATAGTCTTATCGGAAATGTGTGTGTTAATATACCCACTTCTCTCTTTGGTAGAGTTTGTGGTTTTACGTTAAGCATATTCCCAAGTACATATAATAAAATGCTGTATTCAGATTGGATTTGGGTAGATTTTTTCCGCGAATGTGAAAAATGTTGCCCGCTAGAGATTTTCACCCTCTCTTGTTGAAATAAATTTCAAATGTTTCGATCAGTGGATGTGTCCATAAAATGCTACACCTGTAAAATCTTGTAGTTTAAAGGCTGCAAAGATATTACGTTTTTTTGTACTGGTTTTAGTGCTTTAACTCAAGTACGTACATATATTTTCTGTTAACATTTTTATTATAGACTAGCTGATACCCGCGGCTTCGCCCGCGTGTACTACGGAATTATTGTTTAGGATTTTTGAAAAAATATAGTTGAATTAAATCGAATTGCTGCGAATAATACGTTACTGTATGTATATTTCAAGTTATTTCCTAAACCAAAAGACCAAATTGGATGCTGGAAAGGGCAAATTATATCTACATTAAATACTTATGACGATGAAATCATTTATTTCGATAAGGATTAATGTTTTGCAGGTCATAAGTCGACATAAACAAAACCCAAATATTTTACATTTTCATTGTAACATAAAAGCAGTCACTGTGGCTTAAATATAAAAGTTAGACATATGGTGTCGAGGACTTTATTTTAGATCTTTTTATTCTACACAAAATTTTTTTGCTTAAAATAACATCCTCGATCTATTGTTATTTTTTTGCACTAGTTGTAAATCACTCTGTATATATTTTTTGATAACATACGTTTCTTAAATTTGACCATACAGAAATAATTAATTTCAACATGTTTGACTGTTTGGAAGTTAAAATTTATAAAATATAATTATATGTATTTTAAAACAAAATATAATTTTTAATTATTAGTTACATCTGTTGAGGTGTTAGCAATATGGCCGTACATAAATATTTATGTACAATTTAATATGCGCATATATGCATATTTAATTATAGCTGGAAGCACAATCTTCCATCAATAAAAAGTAAATTGCACATTTCATTACAATAAAATGTGATTGGTTTCTGCTAATATATATCTATAAAAGGAAATGAATAAATAGCAACAATTATAATAACAAATAATTAATGAAACGTTGAAAGAAATATCCGTTTATACAGAAGACAATATTTCTACATATTGGAGAAGCAAGATTATAAAAATTATTGACTATAATAATAATTATAATATGTTGAAAAATAAACGTTTGGTAATTTTTTAATAATTTATAATATACATAATTTGAAAAAGTATTTTTTACGTTGTATAAATAAATGTATATGGGAAATTAATTATTTTGGTTTTTGAACGATCCATTTTAAACAAGTATATCACGATCTACCAGTCAATCGTAAAATTTCAAATAAGAATTCTGAATTTTAAAATAAATAAAAAAATGGGCGTAACTGTGTTGGGATGCACAGTCGAGGGATTGACGTGAATACGAGGTAGTGGGGTTAAATAAAACTCAGACTCGTGGATTAATACATCTTTTTTTTTTTATACAGAAACGTTTGAATTTTTGTAAAATAGACACAAAATGTTTTCGTAAACTTAGTCTAAATAATAACTAGTATTGTATAATGTCGTTCTTATAATGTGTACGAACATATAAACAATTATTTAATTAATATTATTAGTGAACTCGTGGAAATACAACATTTAATTATTTTTTTTTTTTTTTTTATAATATTAAATTTATCACTCATTAAAATTGGTTAAATGTTTTGATTTTTACTTGTCCAACGTAGATCTAATTGAGATCTATAATTTGAGACCAAAATCCGCATGGTAGCTAATCTGAATGTCGAGATATACTGATTTTAAATTTATGCTAGCGCGTTACATCAAATTTCTAAAATGCCCACCCAGTATCTGGCGAAAAACACTAGACGTTATTATATATTTATATATATATTTGATTTACTTCGATCCCTCTGCTAATACTTAAAAATCAACATACATCTGAATATCAATATAAAACCAGCTCGGTCGATATACAGGACATTCGGCTACCAAACAATACAATTCCAATTTTATGAAAACAATCACACTTTCTGTCACTCACTTAAACCAACTCCAAACGACATTAACATACTGCAAACTAACTGCAGCACGTACTGCGATATGAAATATGCCACACACACATGCAGTTAGGTCGTAATTTGATTAAACCCGTGATGGTGGCGGCCCTGAGCTCATTACCTCCATCTCGTTAATATTCATGCAGCTTCCCGCACGTCATGTCATGAACGGGACTTATTAAAAGTTTACACACATAAGGGTTAATTTTATTAACACTTAATTTATGAGTACAGGTAGAATCGTGGTTACTTCTAAGGCTTTCGTGGTGGTCACTTAATATATGTATTTATAGGAATAGAATAGAATCGATATGTTTGATTCATTCGGTCGAAGTTTACACACATAAGGGTTAATTTTATTAACACTTAATTTATGAGTGCAGGTAGAATCGTGGTTACTTCTAAGGCTTTCGTGGTGGTCACTTAATATATGTATTTATAGGAATAGAATAGAATAGATAATTAGGATTTTAAACTATTTTTTAAATTAATTCATTGTATAAAATATTATTAAAGTTCCTTTTTAATTAATTTGTACAATTCAATTAACGCTTAGAAAAATTGCACGAATTAGCAAAAAGAAAACACGACAACATCCTTTGAAATACTAGTGTAAAAAGCTTTATCAAGAGAAGACACATTTCAACCCTTGATGTCAAGGGGTTGACAGGCCTGTTCTTCAACTTTAAAATGAAATATTTCATTAATTAGTGAAGACTCTGAAAGACGACGTACAATTTAAAGAGTGACACGCGTTAAAACCTACAACGCCCTTCATAAAAAGAGAACACCATATAAAAACACATAAGTAAAACGCACACCATCCTTTTTTATTAAATTATCCAAAATACGCTCTTTCTAAAACAAAAGCAGATCTAAAAATTCTCTTTTCTTGAAGTAAACAGAGATAAATATTAAACTTAATGGAGTCTTGATTAATCTATCTCTGTTTAAATCTATTCGAAACAAAGACGGCTTTGGATAGTTTAATGGAACAAGGTAACTTGATCCTTTTTCAGTAGAATTATTGAGTTTAAAATTTGTAAGACAAGAAATTAAGATAATGAAAGGCAAAGTATATAACACGCAACCCCGATTCTTTCTTCACTTTGTTTTGGTAACTAATGAGGTGAGCTGAGAATAGATGTTTATTTATTAACACAGTTAAGTAGTTAGATGAAGTTGCTTTTAGCTGCTTAAGGAAATTGAGGATTTAAATGAATGTATATAATCATTAAAATAGTTTTCTACTCCTACTATTTTTTTTACTTTAATGTGTTTTTGTACATATACTGATTTTCACATTAGTGTTCGTTGGTGGAACAATATGTAATTAAAATATGTTTAATCTTGATACCAGTGATTTTAAAGATTTAGTTATATATTTTAAATAACCGTGTGCTAGTTTTTTTTTACTGAAAAATTAATAATTAGAAATTTTTTGTTTTGTACATATTTTTAAACCACTTAAAATTAAAAACTATTTAATCTTAATTCTGTTTTTGAAGTTATACTTTTTTATTCGCGTTCAGGCTGAAAAAAGCGTGCGTAAATGTGTAAAAATGCATTTTTGTCACATGAGGGTACAGTTATAAATCCAATCAATATTTTTTAAACAAATTTTTAGTTTAAATACCGTAAAAATTTTTTTGATCAAAAACTAATGTCTATTGCAAATTATTATATACAAAAAATCCATGAGAAAATTACTTACACACCTAGTTCTAATAATAAAGCTAAAAGCATTGCTAATTTACAGTGAAATGCAGAAGTGGTCGTCTAGTTTTCATTGAAATTCACTTATCATAAACTTAGTATATAGGCTCCTCCCATTTGATTATTATAATATTTAAAATTTAAATCATTTCTCCATGTACCAAACAAAGACAGATATTTTGAAACTCATTTGCTAGATAAAGAAGTACCTACTCTTCGTTTATAGTACTCATATATATTTGTGCGATTAAAATATTATATACTCTATTAAAAATTGTATAAGTAAATTTTATGGCAATAAATATTTGATATTACGAATTTTAGTATTCAAATATGTTAAACTTGATATAACATTAATTAATGAAATGGGTGTATATTTGTGTTTTTATTTAAAATGATGTAACTATATAAGCTCCGCCCTAGAAAAAGATAACCGATGATGTTTGTTTTAATATTTTCAAATCTGTTGTAAGCGATTCTCATCTTTAGGGTGACAGACGACTTCTGAAGTTCATAATACATCCAAATGTTCCAAATTACCGATATAAGACTTTTTTAACCTCAAAATATCAAAACCACGAGTACCGTTTGCATATTCATATTAAAGACATGCTTAATGCATACCCATAAGTACTTCAGTTGTATGTTTGTTTGTGTGTGTGTACAGGTAGACACAGACACGTGTCCCGAGAGAGATACGAACCCCGGCCGCTTTGATGATGACGTATGCCCTGCGTCGAGCGCGCACATCAATTACCTAACGTTATCTAGCCACCGCTTCTGGTGCTGTTGTTGGGTAAAGGGTTGAAAAGAGAGGGAGAGATGGAAGGTGGATATGGTGGAGATATGTATATGTGAAAAGATAAAAAGTAGGATTAGAAGAATATTTGAGAAGGGATAAAAATCAAGGTAGTATATATAGAGAAATACTGGAACAAGAAAACAAAAGAGATTAGTAGGTTTTCTTAGTTAGTTTGGTACAATATAGATAGGGTTAAATACGACATGTTCGGAATGGTACTATTATCCTTATAGAATTTTAGAATAGAAAACTATGATAAATACAAATAAGTTATAATGTTATATCGATTCTGACATAAAATAAATTGCATTTAAAAAAATACCCACTTTCTCTTATAATTTTTTTAGCATGTATTTTTAACATATACGTTACAAAAAAGATTCTATAAAATTTTCACGTAATATGTGACGTTCTGAAATTTTTGAAAAAATAAATATTTTGGGATGTCACCTCTCCCTCTTATACACGATTTTGATGATTTTGAAATGGTACCGTCCTCAAGCCAGACCCATCCAGTGGATCATAATAGGGACTCACTCGACAGACAGACAAACACAGAACGAAAAGTATTTATCTTGACTTGAAACAGAAAGATCAATTACAAATTTTGAATTCGAATAATAATTTTTTTGTCTCATTTTAAAACGACCACAAAGTTTCTCGTATCTTAGATATTACGAGTACGAGGAATCAAAAAAAATTTTAACAAGAAAAAACCTAAAGTAAATCATGCTCTATCTTAAAACCCAAACCAATCTTAATATCAGTAACCTAAAAACAAAACAATCGATATGAAATTCAACGCCACCTTTCAACAAGTTCAACAAAAATATCACATTTCACCCAAAACCCACCGTCACCATAATACCTGTAGTATTTAATAAATATTAACCACAACTGTGTACCTTTAATATACATAACAAACAACCATAGCCATTCCTGTACCCCCCCCCCCCCCCAACCACACCAGACAATTCTCCCTTATAGCTACCCTCGCTACAAATTTACATATTTAATTTCAAAGTGAAAACGGGCTTTTTGTCGGAAAATAATTAAGCGAGTTTCCAGTTTTGTAACATTTTTAGCTTGGGATTGAAAATGGCTGCTGATGTCATGAATAGCAAATATAATGAAGAGTCTGATGTTTATTTTTATAATTTAGAAGCGAGGCGTAATGCTGCATTAATATTATTAAAAGTATACATTATTCATGTGGGGGATATAAATTTTTAGATGCTAATTTTTTTATTGTATTACTTTTTGATACTGTCCAGTTGAATAGATCGTTACAAAATAAATTATTTTTATTTATTTTTGCAGATTTTGAAAATAATTACTTATATAATATTATTTGTTACCCGCGATTTCGTTCGCGTGGAATTTAGGTAAATAATATAGATTTCTGTATACATGATAGTCGATAAAACAGGTTTTTAGTTTCACATTTTCGGGATACAATGTACCCTATGCCCTTCCTCAGAATACAAGCTATTTTCCTGCCAAATATCATCAAAATCGGTTCAGCAGTTTAGTTGTGAAAAGGTAACAAACAAACAGACACACTTTCGCATTTATATTATTAGTATGGGTATAAATTATAATTATACATTAAAACATTAATTTTATATGAAAAAGTTGCTGATGAACCGAACATAGCAGGTGTTGGCCTAAGTTTAACTAATAAAATAATCTGCCGGATAAATAAATATTTAAGTAAAACCATGTTTCGAGGATTTTAAAATGAATAATAGTGATATAACATACTACAAAGCATTCAACGAAAAGAAAAGTACAGAAATTTTCAAGAAATATCCAAAGTTCACTTCTGTTCTACAATACTCCGGAATTCTATTGGAGCAATTTCCCCAGCCTGCCACGATTAAGACATATATTTTTGTCTCCGTTATTGTTTATTATTGGTATCACGTAGCGCCGCTCCATGATAGATTGTTATGAGTTCTGAAACTAAACTTCTGTTGTTATAATGGCCAACGCCGCTAAAAGTTAGATTGGCTGCCATTAGACCAACTTGTTCGCTGGCGATATTATTTCTACTCTTTGTTGTGATAGTTTAAGGGGTAATTTTGTTTTCGTTTTATTAGCTTTTATGTGCATAAAAGATGATCGAAAAAATAATAATGTAATCTTTACGGTGTGATGAATTTAATTATTTTCATTTATCTTTATAAATATTAATTTCATTTATATCAGAAGTTACTATAGGTTGATATCGATTTCTGATTGATTGTAGAAACCAAGTTTCATTCATAGCTGTAATTTTTCTGATTTATCAATAAATATCATTAATTAATATACTTTATATGTTCAATTTTAATTTTATTGCTTCTTGCAATATCGAAGATACAAGAAGCTTTGATTGAGACAAAAAAAAATGTTCTCCGATTTAAAAATTTTAAATTGATCTTTCCGTTTCACGTCAAGACAAACACTTTTTCTTCCGTGTCTGTCTGTCTGTCTGTCCGTCCGTCCGTGTGTCCGTCTGTCCCCTGAATCCTTGTCACACGCATAACTCATGAACCAATGAACCGATATTATTGAAACTTGGTCGGATGGTTGTGTGTAAGGGGGAGGGGTAATGATTTAAAAAAATTGAGATTTTAATGGAAATAATCATTTTGATGTCTGTCTGTTTGTCTGTCGACACGGTTATTAAAAAACTACAGGACATTGAAGAGTAAAATTTTATATTTATGATTTATGAGTTTTTAGCGTAAACGTTATATAATTATAGGAGAAATCTGTCAACCGGAAACGTATATATTTACTTCTACTATTTTTAAATGTTTCCATTTATTTCTGAAACGATGCATAATAAGAAAATTAAATTTAGTTTTTATTTATTTTAATGTATTTTTCCATTGTTTATAAAAAAATGTTTTCTAAAGTTTATGTTTAATCGATATTTTTCTTGTTAAAGTCCTTCAAACAATTAGTTATTCGTTAATAATTTGTAAAAGGACAACACAAAAAATTAATAAAAAGAAAAAAATGAAACACGTCCAAGATCCGAATTGAATAAAAGTTTATGAAAGCTTATTTGGTAAGTTTAAGGGTAGCAACAAATGAAGAGCGCCGTTAACTAGGTTTAAATTCCAGTCACGTTTTGCGAAATGAAATTGTGGAGGCTGTGTTATTGGTCTTGGAGACAGATGCTGCAGGTCCGGTCTTGAGGATTCCGCGCTATTTAGATGTAATATTCAATCGGTGACATTGATGAGACGTGATGATGAAATTTTATATCAAGCGATGTAATTATGTTATTAGCTCTTTTTACACGTTTTTTTTTTGTTTAACTGGTTTGTTTTATTATATATTATAAAATTATTTATCGAAGACGGAGTTTCATACCCAACGAACTTGATTCAGATAGGTTAACACAATAAGAAAGTTGATTTTAGTTTTTATATATAGGTACTTCAGTAAATCAATATTTTTTAATTTTTTTTTGATGAACTACGTATCGGCTGACAATAATTACTCGTATTAAATAGAATAGTTGTAGTTATTCAGAAAATATTTAATTTTTAAATATACTTACAGAAACTTTTTTTTTATGTATCGCACATATATGTCGTTCGTATTTATACGATATTCTCCAATTTTGGAATACTCGTTGCAAAGGCGCATGGTGAAACGTACCTAGTTTATAAATAAAATACTGAATGATTTTTTTTAATTACTTCACTTATAGATACCTTTTTCTACAACGCCATTTCTTTTGTCACTTGATGACGTAGTGTAATGATATCGAGTCTTAACTGATTCTAGGGTCTTAGTCTTTCTAATAGTAAAAGTTCAATCAAAATTGGTTTTAGTTGGAACAGACACAAAAATAAAAATAGAACCATCAGTGTGAATTGCCTTTAAAAAGATTTACCTATACATAGACTTAAAAAGTCTAAAATAACTATATATACACGAAATTTTGGTGGATATTGAGTTATGAGTTATACAGTGTATTCCAAGTAGATTAAGACATATAAAATTTAACATGAAGGCAATTAGAAGATCTATCAAGATCACTTCACATCTCACGAAGGCCATTATTTAATTAAATAAAGCTCCAAAAAATATTAAACGTGACAAATTTTAGTAGATATAAGACGAAAAATGAAATAATACTGACAAAAACTGAATAATGTTATCATTTTTTCGTCATACTATAAAACTAAAACTAAAAAACTACTTTATATTTACTTTTATTATAATCTTTGCTTTCAAGTTTATCTTCAAAAGCGGTTAACATATGAAACCAATATACATATGTTGAATAAATATACATACCTACACATGTATCTATACAATATAATATTTCAAAAACGCGTATTACACTGTCACAATAATAATATACATTTCCACATAAACATATCTAGTGTGTCATTTTCCATCACGCCCACGCAAAAACATACGCGCTTACATTATAGATACATATAACATATACATACGATAATATAATATGTTTTCATATAAACATTTCTCAACTGCTCCATTTTCTACCACATATACATACACACACACATTTCTGTTTTGTTAAAATGAATCAGATCCGACTGTTTTGACAGCCGCTCTCGTATTTGTGAGTAACACCACCATCGCTCTGTGTGACTTTGTCTCGGCGCCGCTCCGGGCGTCACGATTCCGGGCGTCAAGAGTCCGGGCGTCGCGTTACCGTGGTAACGACACACTGTGTGTACAGAATATGAGATATATCTTTGTGTGGTGTAGGATTTACATTTATATCAGAATGATGGTATTTTTTTAAAGGAAATGATTCAGTCTATATGATAATATTTATTGTAATCTTGTATGTTATATTGAAATGTGGAATTCTTGAAAATAATTGAAATACATTTGGAAAACTTATTTTTACTTTCTTATACCATGTATATGAAATATACATTAGTATAAGTAAGTATAGTGAAGCCGATTTTTTTCGAACCTCGGATTTTGACGGAATTATCTATTTTGACCTTCCCTGAATGCATTCTGACTATTTTCGCCATGATGTCTGTGTGTCCGTCTGTCTGTCTGTCTGTAAGCGCTGTAACTCAAATACGACAAATCGTAGAAGGGTGATATTTTATATTTAAGATTAATTTTTGGCTGGGAAGAAAACGTCCTATTTTTGAAAACGATCTTTCAACCGGATACGGATGTTTACCTACGTCGATTTTTTAATTTTTCAAATTACTCTGAAACAGTGCGAAATAGAGAAAAATGGTCAAGTTAAAAAATGTAGGTAATATCTATATCTATAATTTCATTCATTTTTTTGTAAAAACGAATTTTTGAAAAAAAAAATTATTATAATTCAAATGGTTCATAACAGAGAAAAAAATGTATGGGGAATAAATTATAGATAATAACATACTCGACATTTTTTATCTAAAAAATATTTTTCTTATTTCAAAAATAATTCAAAAATCCAAAAATTTACAAGAGTAAACATCCGTTTTCAGATATTACGTTAAAAAAAATCACTTCTTATATAAATACATATAAAATTATTCATTTTGTTCTTTATTGTTAGTTTGTTAGAAATGTTTTAATAAACAAAGAATCACGTATACAATTCACTGTTAGGTTAGGTATAAGAAAGTCCCGTGGTTCCCAAGGCAGATATTTTTATACAGTAATGTTTTACTGTAACCGATGTAGTAAAATCGGGTTTAAAAAGGCGTGTAGATGGCGCATTGCACTCGATATAACAAATCAGGTTTATTTTTGCTATTCCTCTTGATTTACAGGCATAGTATAACTAAACCGGAATAAGGACGCATGTAAACTGCATGGACATAGTTATATCTATTTAGCCAACCCCAAAAAATATTTATTAATAATTTTTTTTTATTTGTTTCAGGTACGTAAATTGACACATCTTTATACTGAAAACGCAGTTCTTTTTTGTAAGTAGTATTATGATTTAAATGTTATATTGTTGTATTCAAATCCAACATTATAACTACAATCGGGGCAGTCAAGGCAGTTCCCCGGGGCCCTCGAGGCTAGGGGGCCCCCACAGGAGCATAAACATTGGGGAAAAAATATTAAAATTAGTAACAAATGAAAATTGTACTGGGGTTATAACGAAAAAAGGTCATAAAAATTTGTAACAAGTAAAAATTGGAAAAACTAAATTTTTTTTTTATATAATGGGAACCTCTCGGTCACTTGCTATCCCGGGACCCCAGAGTCTCTAGTGGCGGATTTACGTTAAATACTCTGGGCAAAAAAAATTACCGCCCTTCTACCAAGGGAAAATATAACCTATTTTATTCAACAATCACATATTTCAAATATATGGGCGGATATAGTTAATGAGTTGGTACACAGATGGCAGCAAGTTGATCAGCTCCTTCAGAACAAAAATCGCGCGCTAATTCGAAATCAGTAGTTCAATTGATAGATAGGATATTTGAAAAATGAGGGCAATCGAAATCGTCAGAGAATTTTTACAAGATGTAGAAAAATCGTTTGAGTAATTTTTTGTATTCCTTTTTTTAGTGTTGTGTATTAAACTAAAAAAACTGTATTCTCCCAGAATCACAATTAATATCTAAGCATGCGTGAAACATCACAGCATCTCTAGTTATAATTGGAACAATAAAAATAAACCGTTTAATGTAACAATAATGAGCTGATAATGGCTGAAATAATAACGTATTCAAATGAGTATCGCCCGAGGCTGTCTCGATCCGTTTCGGAGCACAGCGCACTTACAGCTGGCAATAATATTAATGGCGCGAATATGTTTTTCTTTATTTTGGTTATTAATATATATATATAGTGACTCCCATGCACTCGAGAGACAAAACCTGGCCGGTAGCCGACGGGGGAATTTATATGTTGTATGTTCGTATTATTGATATTGTAGAAAAGATTATTAATGTTTGACATTTAGATCGATCGAATTGGAATATTTTATTTGTATGTTTTATTTTTATTTTTTAATGTGCAGGTGTTTTTTATTATTTGAGATGCAAAATTTTAAAGTAACAAAAATTATGTGGACTAGTGAAAAACCAAATTTTTTTAGCTAAAAAAATTGCTCCTTATATATCTGAAATTGTTCCAGCTCTAATAAAAAATAAACAAAAAAATAATCCTAATATGGTATTTTTCAAAAATGCATCGTTTTTCGTAATAATGATCAATCAATTGTTCCCAAATTTCTCCAAACTGCTCTCCACTTAGTTTTTCAAAATTATCAATATTTTTAAGCCAAAATAAAAATTTGTCACTTTAATTGTTGTAAAATATGCAGAAGGGCAACATTATTGGAAACAAAAAGTTAGGCAACCATACTATGATTTTTTTGTTTAGTTAATAATTTTTTTTGCGCTAACTTTCTAACGGTCTAGGCGGGGTGCAAAATATTTTAACGATTTTTTTAAATTTTGATAACAACAAAACGTTCAAATTTTTAAATTTCTTGAATTGTTTGCTTTTATTTGATTCCCCTAACTCGATTTTGGATAAAAAATCGCATCGTATATCTTCAAAACCACACAAAAGAGATACGCATAAAGAGATTATACTGTATACACTACAGTATAACATCGTTGTAACAAAGTAATCAGAGAAAGAGGTGTCCGATGAAGTTCGTTATTTTTATTTATTTTTTATTATATCATCAAATGTCGGCTGGAATTATCGTCTTTCGACAATTCGTTATTTAAAAATATAAATTTAACGTAAAGTTTCGAAAAATATCTAATTTTTGTTCAATATATCCAAAATCCGTTATATCGAGGTTTCACTGTACTTAAAAAATTCCGTCGGTCAAAGAGTTACAATAATGAAATATCACCAGGAAGACTTTTGAAAAATTAATATCCACAAGAATGTGGTATTTTTTACTGATACAATATAAATTCCTGGCCAAAATATTGAAAATATATAAAAGCTCATTTTTCACTGTCGTATGAGCGATCGATTCTCTAAATCTGGCCAGAGTTATGTAAGAAAAAAAATGAGCTCTGAGGATAAAAAAGAAGACGCGAAAGAAAATAATACATACGCTATTCAAATTTCCGCTATTATTCACAGACCCGGGGTTGGCTTATCGCTGTGTTATACGCGCCCCCTACCTCTTTCACCCCTCACATTGCGACCCCTCGACAGAAGTCAAAACAGTGGTACTTCATTTTACTTATCTAGCAAAATCAAAAGTTTACTGTAGTGGATTTTTTTTTGTTCAGAGTTATAATATTATTAGTTTCTAAACAAGGGAACCTTTTCAAGTGGTATATTTGGATCGAGTTTAAATTTTGTATATAGTTAGAGGGGGTCAGAGTAAGTAAGAAAAAAATTATCTTAGCTGCGGTAAAACGGTTTAAAGGCGCGAAATATCCGTATGAATGTTTGCAAAATAAACATATATTTCAAATAACTCTGAAACTAATGAAGATTTTAAAAATCTATAATAAAAAAGTTTCATGATTCTTTATGCTTTTTCGAATTATTTTAAAGTAAAGTAATTTTTCATTGGACTAATATCAGAAACTAACATAAATATATCGACAAACTTGCGCTAAAAGTCTCTTTACTGGATTCTAGAGATTGGTGCCAGTATCTTATATTATATTATGAATTAAATTTTAAAATACATTCAGTTCATGTTTCTATGAAGAGTTGAAATCTGATTATTTTTTGGGGGGTTTTGATTTTGTCTGTATCTGAAACCGTTCTGGAGATATAGTTTCTCATTTTTAAATTTTTTTTTGTAACTTAGTTATATTTATTTTCTAGATGTAAAGTTAATAAGTATAAACTTTTTGAGAACCACTGTTGTAAGGTCGCTTTTAACGTTTTGACTTTTAGCATAATGTGGCCTTTCGCGTACGTGGCGATTCCAAAGATTTACAACGCCATTTATTATCAGATTTTCTAAAGACGCTTAGATTTCTTCAGCGTGTATTTAAATGGATTTGTCAAGTTAGCAGGCGTTGTATTTGTAATAAATTCCAAAGAGAACTTGTATTGAACGGGATAACAAAGAAATTAATTTTCGTTGAGTGCCTTTTCGACAGTATAATTTTAAAATGTATGTCTTATTTGCTTAATGAACCTAGTATCCATTTTTGCATCTGTCTGTAATACCTCTACGTCTTATTTTCTTGTATTTTAGTCGATATTTGTTTGACGAGTTGAAGTTCACTGCAGAAAATTTCACTAAAAAATTTTGATTTTTTTATTTCGTTAAAAATATGCTTAAGGAATAGAAAATGACGTGAAAAGTTGAAATTTTCAAACCGCAGGTCTGTATCTCAAATCGTTCTTGAGATATAGCCTCTCAAAGTTTCAGTTTTTTCAAAATTTTAAAGAAAAATGGCTCTAACTTTTGAACGGATGGTCAGAATTGATTTTAGTTGACGGATTTGGAATCAGCGTGTCAAAATCTATATAATGACATGTTTAATACCTTAAAACTCGAGAAAAAAAAATTCGCGAAAAATCGAAAAAATTCAAAATGTCGATTTTTGACGAAATTTTTTTTGTCGGATTTTAAAGTATTATACATGTCATTATATAGATTTTGACACGCTGATTTCAAATCCGTCAACTAAAATCAATTCCGAACACGCGTTCAAAAGTTATGGGCTTTTTTCTCCAAAAAATTTGAAAAAACTAAAACTTTGAGAGGCTATATCTCGAGAACGGTTTGAGATACAGACCTGCGGTTGGAACAGTTCAACTTTTCACGTCATTTTCTATACAATAAACATACTTTTAATGAAATCAAAAATTCAAAAAATTTTAGTGAAATTTCCTGCGAACAACTTCATACAAATATCGACTAAAATACAAGTAACCTCTGTCTTAAGGTTCGATTCAGACTATTGTGCCAATCTCGGTCCGGTTTCTGTCAGGTCTCGTTCCAATCAAATATAAATATACAATAAACAATGAAATCATTCACACTATAGGTATCGTACCGGTCTCTGTCCAATCACGCTCCGATACAGTATTACTATACTGAAGATTTGACTGGACCGAGACCGGCACGATAATCTGAATCGACCCTTATTACGATGATTCACGTTTAATTCTTACAACTCAAGTAAACGTGTACTGATTTTTCTATACACAACCTATTTTACATGGTATTTACAATTTCACCTTTATCCTTGTTTTATTATGTTAAATTCTCCGAACAATCGACAGATCTTTGTGCTTGTTTTTGCTCACTATTATGTATTAACATTCTACAAAACCACGTTCTATATGTACTGTTATTCTAATTATACACGCCGTGCAATGGCGTTAACTAGCTGTTTTACTTGAGGGAGACTTTATTTTAACAGAATATTTATTACCTCTTCTAAAAAGTTCAGGAAATGTTCACTTCAATGTATATATATCACATTAAGACCTCAACAACCGATGATACTTGTAGGATTCGATTGAAATACAGTTGGCATAAGCATTAATAATAAATATGTGCTCTTTGTTTTGCAATTTAACCTTTAACTACTCGCGTAGGTGTAAAAAATATATCCATACGAATATTATAAATACAAAAGTGTGTCTGTCTGTTTGTTACTTTTTCACTGCTAAACCACTGAACCGATCTTGATGAAATTTGGTAAGGAGATAGCTTGCATCCTGAAGAAGGACATAGGCTATATTATATATTATATTCCGAAAAGATGTGTGAAATTTGTACGTATTATAGATTATACTTTTTTAGTTAATATCTCAGCTTAGCGCGATTCTACAGACTCAATTATTTTTTTAAATGTAACTTACACTATTATCTTTAAGAGTATCACGCACTTAAAGACCCTCGTGACCTCCTTCCCTTTTTAAAAACAAATTAAAACTTATAAACTAACAAGAAAGTAAATTGAATAGTTAATATCTCAGCTTGGCGCGATCCTACAGACTCAATTTTTTTTTTAAATGTAGCTTACACTATTATCTTTAAGAGTATCACGCACTTAAAGACCCTCGCGACCTCCTTCCCTTTTTAAAAACAAATTAAAACTCATAGAATAACAAATAAGTAAATTGAATAGTTAATATCTCAGCTTGGCGCGATCCTACAGACTCAATTTTTTTTTAAATGTAGCTTACACTATTATCTTTAAGAGTATCACGCACTTAAAGACCCTCGCGACCTCCTTCCCTTTTTAAAAACAAATTAAAACTCATAAACTAACAAAGAAGTAAATTGAATAGTTAATATCTCAGCTTGGCGCGATCCTACAGACTCAAATTTTTTTTTAAATGTAGCTTACAGTAGAGTTACAGCGCTTACAGACCGACAGACACACAGACATCGTGGCGAAAATAGATTCAGAGAAGGTCAAAATAGATAATTCCATCAAAATCGGCTTCACTTACTTATACTATATGTATATTTTATATATATGTACATGGTATAAGAAAGTACAAAAATTGAAATCATATTTTATGTATAGTATTATAATACTTAAAGTATATACTTACTTGTACCCGGTTGTAATCGATCATTCCATACCACTGTGTTGTAATATAACACCACAGTTAGACTGTGCCGAGTCTATTATAAATTAGAATGTTGCTATAAATAAGGCAACATGTTTGACATCCAACCATAAGCTAATTAAACTTTTGTAATGAAAATAGCATTATTTCAAATTATAAAAGTGGCCGGCATAGCTTTAAACGTATCTAGACAAGAGTGCAAAAACATAGAACCAGTTTATTGAGTGCTGCTATAACATGTGCAGCTTTTATGTCAAAGTCGATGTATTTATACTTGATTGTAATTCAATTATTGATAGTTGACTTAATTTTGATTAATGAAAATCAAGAATGTTGTTTAAATGGTAATAATTATTTTGTGATAATGAATATTGCGAAGAGAGAATTGTTTATGATGATACTGATTTATGTCGAAGATGAAGTTTGCAGAGATCATTAGAAATGTACGTCTACAAAAAATTAATTAGTTATCATATTGCATCTAGGAAGTTTAATACTTATTAAGGGTATTGAAAAAAAGTAATTATTATGTGACTTTGTGGAAGAATATGAAATGAAATCTGAAAAAGTTATAGAGTGCATATCTCATTAACGTAAGAAAAGCAAATGAAGAGAATAAAGAGCGATAACATGACATGAAAGAAATACATTTTTCTATATGAAAATAATTATTAAGATATATTGAAAATTGTAATTCGAAAAAATTAAAAACTAAATAACTTTTTACAAAAACTAATTAGATTCTTTTTTCAATATGAATTGCATATGTCAGAAATGATTGTTTTACCGAAAATCAACTGTACATTTAGCAACAGATTTGGGAAAATAAAATAATTTGTTATAAATTAAATATAAAAATACAAATTAAATGTGTAAAAAACGAATATGTTCCCAAAATTTCTTCATTTATGTTCATCATTAATTTTTAAATTAACTTAGCAAAATCCCAAAAATGTAATATTAATTTAAGCCATCGAATACAATTTTTGAAATTTTTATTGGTGCCTCAAATCAACATATTTTTTTTTTTTGTTAACTTCATAGACGTAAAGAGGAAAGTCTGTAAGTATAGTAAGTATGTACGTTAAGAGTTAAAATAATGTTTTGTGTTCTTTTCAACAGAATTAACGAGCATATATTTAGTATTCACTTCAAAAAAATAAACTGTTTGGGAATTACTGGTCTAATCAATAACGTAAAAAATAAACACCCTCAGAAAAAGGGAATTGGAAAAATAAAATAATTGGTTACATCTAAAATATAAAAAAAACCACGTACCTACTCAAATAAAAACAATGAAAAACTAACAACGTGTTTAACTCTGTCAATATCGGTTCGGTGTTGAACAAAGCATTAATTGATTTGCACACAGAGGTCCCTCATGGTCCCTGGAGACCCCGCGGGAGAGAAACATCACGCTCCCTGGACTCGGGATGTTAACATGACGTTTGGCTTTTTGTTTTTATTCATAAACGTTGCACATGACAAATTGTTACTGACCATTATTCCTCAAAACTGTGGGGTTGTGTATGTGTGTGTAGAATTATAGAGGGTGGAGGGGTGAGGGGTTTTGTTTTGTAATAAATGTATGGGAAAGTTTTGCGACGGAAAAATCAGAGAATGTATTAAATGGAAATGGTTTTGAAATACGTTTATATAAATATTATATTTCCTGAATATTTTGTATGAAATATAAATAATTCTAATGCCCGGTATTATAAAGGACCTAACAAAATTTGTTAGCTAGCAATTACATTCAAATGGGGTATTAATAATGTACTAGTATCTATGGATTAGTTATGGAATTTAGAGCAGTGACACTTCAACTAATTGTAACACAGTTGGCATCTTTGACCGTACAAAATAATTTTCATAACATCACCACTGTTTTAATACCGTTTGTATTTACCTTCGACGCGTGCGCGAAACTTGTCAAAGTCATCAACAAACTCCAAAAGAACTGTCATATAAGTTTGATATCTCAGTTGAAAGTGTTTGTTAGCTAACAAATTTGTTAGGTCCTTTATGATACCGGGCATAACTTTATTGAAAGTATTTAGTTTTTGATCGTTTGGTTTTAATTTGGTAGTCTCGTTCTCGTACAAACAATTAAAGTCGGTTCCATCTCGTTTCTTAATCGTTTTTTAATTAATCACGATTAGTTAATCAGTTGTTTTAAAACCATTATTACGTCAATTCTAAAAAAACAATAACGGTTATGATAAATTTTATAAGGTCAAAAATTATCATATTTAGTGAATTGTTTATTTACAAATTGAGATTGAGTTCAGAATTAACATTAATCATGGTTTGAAATCAACTGATTAACTAATCGTGGTTAATTTTGCTTTATGCAACTCAAGGATAGAGTTAATACTGTTCTCGTTTTGATTACCGAAAAACATGTCGTCTTGGCGAGCAGACCTATTTATAAGTTCCTTTTGATTGTAAGCATTTATCCCACTTTTTGGTTCAGTGTATAAAGCGTTAGCTATAAAGTATTTTACTTTTTGCAATAGTTTTTGAAAACGTATGGTCTTCTTAGTAAAAATTTCATCTTATTGAAAATGCAATATTAAATATTGTACTTTCTATTTCATTTAATAAATGTAGGATTTTCCGTAATGATTAAAATTTATTTCCTTAGACAACTAACAAATCAAAATTGTCAACTACTTTTACGACAATTACAATAAAAAACTACTGTATCTCCATAAAAAAGAAGTAATCCTCCCATGTTATAAAACAAGACTTAAGGTCATATTTATTTATCTGCAATAATTTCATTCCATTGATTTATAAATCAACACTCGAAAAAACACCAAATCACATCCGTTAAACAAAAACAACAGATGGTCATACGTGTAGAAAAATATCTAGTTGTCTCTGTCCTATAAACGTCACATACGTACAAGAAACGTCCACTTGGCAGATTTATGTAAGTCTGATCGGTAATGAAGATTTCTGTAATTATTGTACGTATGTCAGACAGACGCCATTTGCATTTTGCTCGCATGTGCTTTCATAAACCGCTAGATCTAAGCGAAAATTAATACATCCAATGTTTTGCGTTTAGCAGTTCACATGTGCGCATCCATAAATGCCCTGAATGAGGGGTAAATCATAGAATAAAAAAATATTAGTTCTGTTCCTATAAACTCGAAAACAGAGCCCTGTCAAAAGAAAGAGATAGAATATGGTTTGGGATATACTTGTCCTTTTTAAACAGGAGTATCTATTTCATTCTTATTAGAAAAAGTGATAGATATATCCCAAAGCTACTGCATCTCTCTCACTGTTTTAGAGAAATGTTACACCATTATGTTAATACAGAATGCGCGGTCTAGCTCTATGTCTATGACTGTACCTACATATTGTTAAAATACCTCATAGAAAGATTATCGTTTTTTTTTTGTTTGTAAGCAAATTCTTGATACTCGTAAAATGTAAACTTCTTGTAGTACTAATAACACAAATATACTTACAGTCTAACATCGTGCAGTTTATCAGATAAAAGTATAGTGTTTATTTTAATTAATCTATTTTACTTTCCCTCTATTGATCTTTGACATTAAGAGACTATTGTGGGCATACTTTATTTGTTCAATATATCTTTCTAGTATGGAAAGAACTGTGGAGTTATAATTTACTATAAAAAAATCCATTTTGAACTGTAGCATTTATTTTTAATCTACTTCAAAAATCGAGGAAGTTCTTAATTCAACAATATATATATATTATACAGGGTGATTCAGTACTGTCGTGCCAAACTTGAACAGTAAATTAAGAAATATATTTTAAGCAAAAAACATTATATGAACATGTGTCCGGAAATTTGTCATGAGGGGGCTACAGCCCTCCAAAGATTTTACTCAAAATTAATTTTTATTTAATATCTTGAGAACTTATTGTGAAACCTGTTATGAAATTTGATACAGGGTTTAGTATTAATAAGTGTTATCCATATCTAGTATCAACCAACCAATCTTTGGAGGGCTGTAGCCCCCTTACGAACAATTTCCGGACACATGTACAGTCACCTGCATTAATGGTCTTGCAGTTTGTATTCATTTTCGTTTATCACAAACTTAGTAGGCTCCTCCCATTTGATTATTATAATATTTAAATCATTTCTCTATGTATCAAACAAAGACAGATATTTTGAAATTCATTTGCTAGATAAAGAACTACTCTTCGTTTATAGTACTCATACATATTTGTGCAATTAAATTATTATGTAATCTATTGAAAATTGTATACGTAAATTTTGTGGCAATAAATATTTGATATTCCGAATTTTAGTATTTAAATATATTAAACTTGATAGAAAAAGATAACCCATGATGTTTGTTTTTAAATTTGGAATCTGTTGTAAGCGATTCTAGCCTTTAGGATGCCAGAGGAGTTCTGCAGGCGACTGTACATATAATGTTTTTTGCTTAAAATATTTTTCTTAATTTACTGTTCAAGTTTGGCACGACAGCGCTGAATCAGCCTGTATATAGAAGTAGCCTCTTTCCTCACACATATACCGTCTATGTCTACGTCACATATGTGTGTGTTGGTAGCCGTTGCTATTATTTATATGCCGCGTTTAATATTTTTTAATTATTTTAGTTTCGAACTACCGAATGTGTACACATTTTTCACGATCTGAGTTATTTATGGGGTCATTGTGTGCTTATTTATATTCAAACTGTGAAAGTTTTTTTTGTATGTGCAAATATTAAAATGCAAACGTACATATACAATAAAGTCAGCTAGGTGCAATCTGTTTTCTACAGCTGCGTTGAAGGTTTCAATTTTGGTATTTTCGTTCCGGTCTTATGGTACATATATTATGAATATTTACATTCATGTGAAGTTTCTTTCGAGGCATTTCTACTTGATTTGTGCAAGTTCATAAAAAGTTATGAAAATATTAACTTTTATTTCGTGAATTTAAATTTGAAACAATGAAGAAATTAAATTGATTTATTGATCAGTTATACAGTTTTATTTGATTAATTATAGTAAAAGAAATTACTGCTTCCAAATTATCACCAATAGATAGGTAAATATCGGTATGGAGAACCATGCATGACTTCCATATTCTTTGATATCTTTTTAAATAGAAGGTAACATGAATTTGTGACGTATTAATTAGAACCTATATAAAATTCAAATTTTGAGGGTGGTTTTCACCCCTTCAATGGCTGTTTAGGCACGTACAAAAAATAAATATTTTTTAGGTTCAATTGAACTGCAAATGTACCAAGTCTTATCAAAATAAATGAAATAATACTCGCAATGATCATAGGTACAAAATTTCGAATATTTTTAAAACCCGTAATCCGATTAGCACCAAAATCAATATGTCTGGAGTAATCACTGAGACAAACATTTTCCCCAAAAATAATTCAAATCGGTGCATTTTTACAGAAGTTATTGCAAACGAAAGAAAATTCTACATCCAGACACACGCACAGCCGCCATGCGGAAATGAACTTTTCTTTACGTTTTGAAGGTAGTACAATCAGAATCTACTCTACACGATTTTTCGACGGTATTACAATACTTCCATTTCTTTCAGAACATGGAAGTAACAACGTACTTACAAGTTTATTGTTATATGAACAGAAGAACAAATATTTACACGTGCCTAAAAAGACATTGATTTATCTATGTACAGTCGCCTGCAGAACTCGTCTGGCATCCTAAAGGCTAGAATCGCTTACAATAAATTTCAAATTTAAAGACAAACATCATCGGTTATCTTTTTCTATCAAGTTTAATATATTTAAATACTAAAATTCGGAATATCAAATATTTATTGCTACAAAATTTACGTATACAATTTTCAATAGATTACATAATAATTTAATTGCACAAATATATATGAGTACTATAAACGAAGAGTAGTTCTTTATCTAGCAAATGAATTTCAAAATATCTGTTTTTGTTTGATACATGGAGAAATGATTTAAATATTATAATAATCAAATGGGAGGAGCCTACTAAGTTTGTGATAAACGAAAATGAATACAAACTGCAAGACCATTAATGCAGGTGACTGTACATTCGTATAAATCAAAATAGCTAAGCCAATTTCAAAACAGTCAAATAAATCAGTTCATATTTACTTGAAATTAAATGGGAGATATTTTGATGATGAATGAAATTTTGACTTAATTAATCAGGTACTCTTGTACCGAATTAAGCAAGTTGACAAAAAGTGAGCATATTCGTTTCCTTGTACATACCAACCCAATAATAATTAATTCACCACGAAATATAGATCACTAAATCATTCAAACACTTCAACAATAGCAACCAAACTGTAACAATCCCATCGAAACCAGGCATATAATCTCTCCAAACAACACAAAGATTTAGAGTTGATATACCCCCATTGTTACGCGGTGGGTAAATAATTTATCTTCGTGCTAAGAGATCGCGTGTGGGGTTGTGCCCCCCCCCCCTTCACCTGCATTATTCATACCCCGATCTAGATGATGGACGGTGGTGGATCATGTCTAACGAAAGGTTGATGCATTTTCCGGGTATATGAGTTCCGTAAATGGTGTTGATTGATGAAAATGACTCTAGGTGCAAAATGGGTGGGATCGAGAATTTTCAAGGATGATTTTTTCTTTTGAATTTTTAACTTAAATTCAACATTGTTATGCACTAATGTATCAAACCATTCATTTCGAGATATTGGTGCGCAGAAAAAAAACATCTGCCAAGTAAATGCACAGTGCTTCCTCGTGCTGAACACTGTTATGCACTAATGTATCGAAACATTCATTTCGAGATATTAACGATTTTGGTACGCAGAAAAAAACATCTTCCAAGTAAATGCACAGTGCTTCCTCGTGCTGAATTCACCAAAGGTAGTTATTTATTGAACAATTTAAATAAAAACCGATAAAGTGTCCAAAAAATAGTTCGACATTTTTCTTTAAGATGCACCTGATTATTTTTTCGTATATTTTAATCTAAATTGATGCAAACATCAAAATGACATTTAAAACGTCAAATTTACATTTTTTATGTCAAAGTAAATATTAATTTACACGATTTTTTTGATAAATATTTGTAAGGAACCCCCCCCCCCCCAGGTGTTCTAAAAAAACGTATGTTTTGAGAAAAAATCAGTTCAAAATACCATCAAAAAATTTAACTCATATGTATTTACCCCCCCCCCCCCCTCGAAAATTTTTCTTACTACGCTACTGTATTTAAGGATGTACAGAACTAACCATACTGACCGATTTGACCTGTTTTGAGTCATAAGATGTTTAATGAGTAAAAATTTCATGGAAAACTAGATCATTTTTGTCAGTACTTTTATAAGTTTTAGAAAAAATACATTTGGAAAAACCATGTTTCAAAACTTTAAATAATATTCTCTGAAGCCAGCCCTGTGTTTGATGTGCCCTAGGTGTGGTTAGTATTCTTTTTAAGTAGTTTGTTATTAATTAGAAGAAGTTTCGGTTGATATAAATCAATATCGACCAATAAATTAAACTAATTTGTTATTGATAAATTATTGTACCGAATGTTCGTTGTATTGATTGGGCAAAAATTTATTATCTGTAATCAAGTAATTTGATTTATTCTAACCTTTAAAATATTTTATATACACCTGTATATCTATTATGAATATTTAAAAATTTAATTTTGTTATCTTATATTGTACATTGCATTTGATATAAATTTTATTATAGTGTAAGAATTGAAAATAATTACATTAAAGTAAATATATAATCTCATATATTTTTATGTGAATACGTTAACCTCTGAAACAAGAAAAGCAACTTTTAAATACCCATTTAAGTTTTGACGTAATCATCAAGGCACGCCCCTTTTATTTTTGTTTTGACCAATGATTGCTCTTCGTTAATAAATCATTCTTAATTTCATACCAATTTTGTGATCTTGTAATTCCTAATTCTTAAGTATTATAATCTGTTATAAAAAAATCATCTTATGCTGGATACAGTTTTCAATACGAATATAAATTGAAAAAAATATTTTTCTTCTTTTTGGTTTTAATATATTTATATTTATATGAAGCCAGTAAAATAATTAAACCATACATGACTAACTGGAGAGACTTGGGCGTGCCCTGGAGCAATCAGGGCGAAATACAGTTACGATGCCCATTCGATTAAAAGTGTAGTAATCGTGTTGAATTTTGAATAAATAAATATTTTAAATATTGTCAAAAATATATAAATCTTTTATTTTTAATGGAAATAATGGATGACATTTTTTTTATGTTTCAAACGTTGGGTCGAGCGGGGTAAATATGAAACACCAAAAAAATGGGGTAAAAGTGAAACAAGCTTGCAACTAAAAAACTAATTTGTTTATAGGAGAATTATAAAAACTGACATCATCATTAAAGGTTTTTTAAAATGACCTGAAAATATGAATCGCCTAATAAGTGATGTGTCACCCCTACAGATTTCCCTGTTAGTCGATGTCAAAACGTGTGAATTAAATTTTAATTCTTTTCACATAACTTTCTGTATAGTTCAGATAATAATTAAAGTTACAATTTCACATTGATATGCCACAAAGAAGATAAATCAAAGTTGCCTTTGTAGCTTTTCTTTTAATTTTTACGAGAAATATTTTCCATTAGAGGCCTGTTTCACTTTTTCCCAAATTAGAGGTTAAAAATGAAACACACTTTTTTTCATTTTTTTAAAGTCCGTGTTGTATCGTACAGTTCAAATGACGTAAGTATTTAAAATTTTTATTTATAAGCGTATCTAGTAGAAAAAATTAAAGTATGAATTTGTATCGTTAACTGTCAAAAAACATGAAAGATTTGTATTTTGTTTCACTTTTACCCCAGTTGACCCTATAATAAAATACATTTCAAGTAAATGAGAATGTAATTATGATTTTCTAATAAATGACAACGTTCTTAATGAAATTCACAATTTAATTATATGGCAACATTGAATTCAAATGACAACATGGCTCTTTAAATAAATGAAAATAGATTGACTTGTCGATAATTTTCGTTACCTCTTTTGAGTGTTGTTCGTTCTATGCCAGGCCTTCTGCGATAAACGATTTATTATTATCAAAGCGATGAAAAATTGAATTTTAAAGTGCTTACGCCTTCGGTTGTGGTTTTCTTTAGAAAACCCGTCGGAAAATTGGAAATGGCTTGTATTATTGATTACAGAAAATGCAGCAGTTGGCTTTTGTCTGACTTACTTGATAAATATATTTTGTATGAGGAGTAAATTTGAATTAGGGTTCGCTGCAGTAAAAGTAAATATTGGTTTTCAATCAGTTAATATTTAGTTGTTTTTTTGTTCTCGTATAATTTTGAAATAGAAAAGACCCGTTTAGGGTAAACCATAATTAATGAAATTATAAGCTCCTCATTTAAAATAAATAAACTGTTGTTTCTAAATGTAAATTAGTTGTCTTACGTTTCCAGAATGTTACACTTTGTGGAGCTAGGGGTAAAAGTTAGTCAAAATTACTTTATCGAGATATTTTTAAAGAAGCATTTGCTACCCTATGTCAAGGACTATTGCAAAGACTATTATTGCTTTTAGCAAGACTCAAAAAAGACAATTGGGTGATAAAAAAATTTTCCCTGATTTTATCGAACCATATTAATAGCATGCCTGATTTAAATCCTTTGGATTATTTTGCATGGAGCTACATGCTAGTAAAACTGGGAAATGTGAAACACTTGAAAATCGATTAATTTAAAAAAAATTAAGATTTGGGATGAAATGCCATTTCAAAACGAATGAAAAAGGGGATAGATTTGAACTGAATTAATTTTATGTAACGTCCATTTTTTCAGAAATAAATCATAGTTTCCTCAAAAGTCATTAATTTATTTAATGTCAGTAAAGCTGGAGAACCTTGTAGTAACAACTTCCCCCAATACACCAACATAACAATACTAAATATCGGTATGGAGAACTATACATGACTTCCATGTTCTTTCTATCTTTTTAAATAATTTTTAAATATAATTTTTTTTAAATATTTTAATTATATAACCTACTACTATGAATATAAATTTCGTAATACATAAAAACATAAATACTTACAACGGTTACAGCTCTTTTTGCCATTTGTATATAAATATTAGTTTTCTAATGTCAAAAACATAAAACACAGTCGTAGAAAAACTAATTTGACAATTTGAATTTAGTTGCATTTGTTTCCAAGGAAACATGAATTAATGACATATTAGTATTTAAAATTCAAATTTTAAGTGTGTTTTTCACCCCTTTAATGGCTGTTTAGGCACGTACAAATAATAAATGTCCCTTAGATTCAATTGAACTGCAAATGTACCAAATCTTATCAAAATTAGTGAGATAATACTCGCAATATTCACTTTTTAGACGAAAAAAGTTACAAAATTTCGAATATTTCCAAAACACCTAATCCGATTAGCACCAAAATCAATAGGTCTGGAGTACTCACTGAGACAAACATTTTCCCCAAAAATAATTCAGATCGGTGCATTTTTACAGTAGTTATCGTGAACGAAAGAAAATTCACACACAGAAACACGCACAGCCGCCATGCGGAAATTAACTTTTCTTTAAGTTTTGAAGTTAGTACAATCAGAATTTGTCATTTTCTCGGACACGATTTTTCGATGGTATTACAATACTTCCATTTCTTTCAGAACATGGAAGTAAAAAGAATGTCCCTGATTTTATCGAACCATATTAATAGCCTGCCTGATTCTTCTCTAGATTTAAATCCTTTGGATTATTTTGCATGGAGCTACATTCTAGTAAAACTGGCAAATGTGAAACACTTGAAAATCGATGAATTTAAAAAAAATTAAGATTTGGGACGAAATGCCATTTCAAAACGAATGAAAAAGGGAATAGATTTGAACTGAATTAATTTTATGTAACGTCCATTTTTTCAGAAATAAATCATAGTTTCCTCAAAAGTCACTCATTTATTTAATATCAGTGGAGAACCTTGTAGTAACAACTTCCCCCAATACACCAACATAACAATACTAAAAACAACCTATATAAATAAAAGATCATATCCAATGTCGCATGTTGAACTTGACGCGGTGACGACTTGTCAAGATAAAACTTATAAAACTACGCGAAACGTTCACATTCCGTGAACCTCCTCGTTGAAAGGAGGTGCACGTCACACCTGAGTGTTATAGTAGCAGTGACATGTGACAAATTGTCACACCGTACTCAGGGACTGATGAAATGTAGCAGTACTGTGTAGAGGTGGCGTTATGAAGAATGATTATATCAATACTGGTAATGCATGAAGTACAGAGTGCACGAGTTGAGTTTAATAAGCAGTAGTTGGGGTTAAATGTGAAAGGTGATTTGTTTTTTTTTTAAATAAATGTTTATTTTGTCGCTGTGCGTGCTAAATCTGCACGTATCATAGACATAGAGAATGGACAGTGCATTCTGTGTTAACACAATGGTGTAACATCTGTTCAAAAAGTGAGAGAGATGCAGTGTAGTTTGGAATATATATATCTCTTTTTTTAAGAATCTGATTGGTAGCTTACTACAGTTCAGGGTAGTATTTCTGTCAGATATATTTTTGTATATCTATCTTATGATTTTTGTGCAATAAGTTTTTTATTAGAAAAGTAAATAATATAAACAATAAACATACTATAATGGTTCATATTTCATCGAGGAAATTAAAAAAAAAAAACATCAATTGATCTGATAGAAATTTGCAAAATTATGAACGGATATTCCGGGAAAATAACATTTTTGCTACCAAAAATATTAAATATATATTAATAAAAAATAGTTTTAAATCAATTCCCATGTGGTTGCTACAAAATGATGAGGTGGATTGCACTTACAAACAGCACATACAAGATTTACTTAACAAAATTAATTTTTTTTTTGATATTAGGTTACACGACGAAGCTACGAAAAAGGAAGAGCAAAAATATTGCACTAATTTCCATTGGATGAAAGAATCATCAATGAATATAAATTTCTGTTGCCACAGCAAGACTTTTTATACATTATTATACAGAAACGATAATATCTTGAAAATAGCTTATTGTACGAAAAAATGGCAAACATAAATAAAAAGATAAAAAATTTGTTACTAACTAAGTATACAAAATTGATTATATCTTAAAAAATTCTGGAAAAATGAACAATAACTACAAAGTACAAATACATCCGTTTCCGGTTTACAAAATTTCATATTTCATCGTTTTGGTTGTATAATGTAACATTCACAGACCGACAGACAAACACACAGACATCATTGAGATAATAGTCGTACTCGATTTAAGGACCCTCAAAATGTGTAATTCCATTCAGTTCGAAATTTTTATTGATTACTTATCTTTATTATATATACAGGTGTCCCGTAAATAATCTGAATTAAGGATCACCTGTACATTAAATTTAATATATGTATGTACAAAAAAGAAAGAAAAAAACATTCATCTATGATATGTTAAACCCATATTTACAAGTAGATTAAATAAAAATACCGTAACCTTATGAACTGTAAATTAACGGTAAATTATAACAATCATAACAGACTAATTGTATCACCTCGCGCCTAATTAATTCATATTTAACAAACTAAACTATGTAACATCAACAATTCAACATACCTACATTGAAAACTTGGGAAGATCCACTCTCCAAATTACTGTTACTATAATTGGTCTGAATGTGTATGTAGAACAAATGAAGCTAATTTCAGACAACGGGAAACAATAAATAATAATTTACCGGAAACATGCATCCTTCTGGGTTTTACAATTAGATATCATTTTTGTTTGTTTAATTAAATGAAACGATTTCAAATACAAATAAAAATGTTTGTTTTTAATTATTATTTTGACTGTCTCTATAGGTTTTTAATTTCCGTCAAGTTTACGAGTTTTAAATGGCACTTACATATAGTAAGTTTAAATCACTAGACAACTGAAGTTATTTGTTTATTTTGTACCTAATGAGTATAAGAGGATTGTGGATTTTGTTTGACGGTTTTGACATTTCTTGTTTGATAAGGTACTGGCACAAGTCTTGGATATGACCCCAGTAATGACAATTTTAAATTAAATGTACTGTTAGAAATATTAGTTGATATTTGATTACTACACTTTCTGAATATTAATCTACATATATACATTTAACTGTCTTACAGCGTGATTTGATGACAATCGGCCAATAGGTGTCAAAATGGTGGACATTTAAACTAATTATTAGTATAATTTATTTATTAATTATTATATCATCATAACAACTGCTTTATATTGTTTCAAATCTGACGATTCTTTCTTTTATATCTTTTGTGTCGTAGTACTTATCATTTTGTAATCATTAGCAAGTGTCCATCACTGCGTACTCATTACTGATTTTACTTTATCCAATACTGGAGAAAAAAAACATAAACAAAATAAAAGGCTATATTTAAAATAAAAACTATATTTGCGAACTTTGGTAATTAAATTGATTAAATAAAAAGTTACTTGTTTTATTAGTAACGTGAGTTTATAAGAATTACAAAAAAAAGAAGCCCGTCAATCACAAAAACAGTAAGCCTTGCTCTTATAGCGGCTATAACTGATGCCAGTACCTTATAACCATTTAAAACGATCACAAAGTTTCTCGTATCTTTAGATTATATTGCGAGGAAGCAAAGTTCAAATTTCAATATCTTCCTTACAATATCGATTAAAATTAGATTTGAAAAATTTTACGACTAACTAAAAAAAAAAAGTCTTGCTCATTGCATTGTATTTGAATCAAAACAGGCTGTAAGACAATCAAATGTATATAGATTAATATCCAGTAATGGCAGTAATCAAACATCAACAAATATTTCTAATCCAGTACATTTAATTTAAAAATGTTCAAAGCTGGGGTATTGTTCAAGACTGGTGCCAGTACTTTAATACCCGATACAAGAAACACAAATATCTGAGGCGCATTTCATTTCTAACAATCAGCAAACTAGTGAAACAATTTGAATAACTATGATAGGGAGTCTTGAATATTGTGAGCTATACAAAGACTGAATAGGCAGTGAGCTTGCTGCATGAAGAAGGGAGCCAAGTCTCATAAACACGTTTATGAATCACAATAAATCAAATTATCCCCACTAGAGGCGACACTGTCACCACCTGTGCCATGACATTATAATATGACAAAGACGAATACGTGTGAGAGAGATGTGTATGAGTAGAGAGAGAGAGATGGAATGAGGACTTCTTTCTTTTAGAGAGTATAAATCGAAAATTTATGCAAGGTTTTAATTAAAATTTTATTACCAATTAAAAGGATTTTTGAATATGCATTGAATCTCGTTGAAAAGTTTTTTGTTCTTCGTTTTATGTGTTTAAAAAGAAGAATATTGATTTATAATGAATATTTAATTTGAATATAACAGTTTTAAGATTAAAATATATAAATTTTTATCCAGAATTTTTTTCGTAAATTTTCAGTATTTCTTATATGATTCAAATGATTCATAATAGAGATGAAATATCTGCCATCTTATACGTATTACAGAGATTGAACAGTGTGCGTGTTTGCCATAGGTACCATGGGACTTTCTTATACGTACTACTGAGAGTCAACAGTATAGGTGATTCTAGATAATTATTAAAAAAAAATCCTTCGGAATAAATTATAGATAATAACATACTCGACATTTTTTATCTAAGACATTTTTTCTTATTTCAAAAATTATTCGAAAATTCAAAATTTAATAGATTAATGCATAACAGTCCATATATCTGTTTTTATAATTTTTTGCGTTTGTTTTACTTTGTACAAAAATAAAAGGTTTACAAAAACTTTTATTGTTACTCAAAGACAAGCATGATTCCATTATTAACAATTTAATAAAACAAAAACAGTTGATGATATCAGGTCCTAATTTTCAGTGAATGTTCTGTTCTACAGTATGTTTATTTTCCAGGGGTATCAACTTAAAAACCGTTAAACTTTATAAGTTATTACAACTTTTTTTTGTATAATACTTATTTAGACCGCTATTTAGTAAAAATCAGAAAATCTGAACAATTTGTTTGTCGCGGACAACCAAAATTGGAGCAAACTTAGGGTATTATTCTATACCACTTTTGTAACATATCCTGTAAGTATTAAAACTGTATATACGCAAAAATAATTTGTTTTAGCCTCCACAGCCTGGACAAAATATTCAATCAATTCAATTTACAACTATGAGTGATAATGCTACAAATTCAAACAGACACCGAACTTAACTCAAATAGAAACCAAACAACTATAAATTAATAAAAATACATAATAAGCAAAAAAAAATTCATTTCGCAATCCAGTTCAAGAACAGACACAGCCTTGAGCAAATATTAATATAAAATATCAACAGATTATTGACAAGCGGACTTTTTTATGATTTGACATTCACCGTAACATAAAATTGGGTCGAATATTTAAACCGGGCATTGCAGATTTTTTACGTGTGATTACCAAAAGTTTATACAGGATGTTTCTTTAATACATAACATTATATAATTATAACACATTCTTGGTGATAAATAACTTTATACCTATCAAAACTGCTGTCGAACTAAAATTTTGCATTTTTTAAGTAAAATTTTTAGTTTGACAGTCATTTTGAAAGGTATACAATTATTTTTGGTTAAAAAATTATAACAAAAAAACAATATTAGCTGTATTTTCTTTACAATCTTCATAAAGCAGAAAATGTATAAGGTACTGGCACCAGTCTTGGATATGACCCCAGTAATGGCTATTTTTGAATTAAATGTACTGAATTAGAAATATTTGTTGATATTTTATTACTACCATTTCTGAATATTAATCTATATACGTTTAACTGTCTTACAGCGTGATTTGATGATAATCGGCCAATAGGTGTCAAAATGGTGGACATTTAAACTAATTATTAACATAGTATAATTTATTTCTTAATTATTATATTATCATAGCAACTGATTTATATTATTTCAAATTTGACCATTCTTTCGTTTATATATTTTGTATCGTAGTACTTTTCATTTTGTAATCATTGGCAAGTGTCCATTACTGGTTTTACTTTATCCATAATTGGAGAAAAAATATGAAGAAAATGAAATGTAATAATTTAAAAAATAAACTATATTTGCGGACTTTGGTAATTAAATTGATTAAATAAAGAGTTACTTATTTTATTAGTAACATGAGTTAATGAGAATTACGTCAATCACAAATACAGTAAACCTTGCTCTTATAGCGGCCATAACTGGCGCCAGTACTACCTAGATAATTTATTTATTGTTATTATATTAAGGTTACAAATTACTGTTAGGTTTAAATGTATCATTACAGATATTCGCATGTCATAAGATGAATATTATTCTGTTAATTATAACAGTTTTCAATGTCTTTTTATTCATGCTCTTAATTGTATCTAATTAATTTTTATTTCGAGAACTAATCCATCATATACAAGCACCACCGACCTTGTTCGTAGGTATATGGAACTAGTTTTTAATTTGAGAACAATATTATAACAATACAAACACAGTATATAAATTATTAACTTTTACCCGCGGCTTCGCCCGTGTTAATTTCAAAATCCGTGAATACTTGCGGTTATTTTAAACACACATCTGTATGTTTTTTTATTGACTTCACAGTGAGTACGTTTACACAGCGCTATTATTCCGGTTTTACTATAACCGATGTAATAAAACCGGGTGTAAAAGTTCGTGTAGATGGCACTTTACACTCGACATAACTAATCGGGTTTAGTTTATTGGTCTACGGGAATAGCTTAAGTAAACCGGAATAGAACAGGAATAAAAACGCGTGTAAACAATTTAACTACATCGGTTATAGTAAAACCGGATTAACAGCGCTGTGTAAACGTACTCGGTGTAACAATGAAATTATAATGCATCTCCTACAGTAAATTATTGTTTTATTGATTGTTAAAACTAAACGTCATTTTTGTTAGTTATTTTAAAAAATGTAATTATTTTAGTTACGGTTATAAAACGAAAAAAAAATTTACTACAGTATATCTAGCTATAAATTCCTTATTTTAAGAGACAATTTCTTCTGAAAATATTTCTATTTATATGCGTTAAAAAATTAATAAAATTGTAATAAAATTTTTTTACGACTTACACACTTTTTTATATCTAATTATTTTTCAAAATATTTAGACATTTATAATCGCCAATTAATATAATAGGTATATATACGAGTATACTATAAACCTAGCCTAAGTATATATGTATATATAATTTATTTTATCGTGATTTTTTTATAACCATTGTTTGATATTTTTATAAAGAAATATTAAATTAACAAAATTTTGTGCCATAAAAGTGTTTTTAATTTAATTTTATATTAGAAACTTTCTCAGGTTTTAAAACTACTTATTAAAATAATTATATATAGCCATTAATTTTTATTGTATCTATGTATCCATTTTAGTAAATGTCAAATTATATAATATTTCATTTAGAACAATCTCTAGGATATATCCTATATGTTATTGGTAAAAGTCACCGCCAAAACCTTTTTAAAGCCTGCAAAAACTATTAAATATATTTTTTTAAAGATGAAATTAATATACTTAATTATTCAGTTGCATCTCATTAAATTTAATTAACATTAAATCACAATTACAAACAAGCACTTCATTCAATATATCTATTTGCATATGAATTAAAATATTTATGAAAACAAACTGGAAATAAATAGAAGCCTAACAATAGCTGTCAGAACGCCTGTTGTATAGGCAACAATTTATACGTAGCTGTACAGAAGTGCGTGGACTCTTAAAATGTCAGGCGAAATAACAACACTCCAGAAATCAATAACAGTTTATAAATGGTTTAATGTTATATATTTAAGTGAAAATAAGGGATGGACAATTATTCTAGAAACCAAAAATGTATTTTTTGTTAGTGTTTCAATTTTATCGTTTACAGTTTTGAAACTTTAAAATATAATAAATGTAAATTTGAAAATTGAAAAATGCAAACTTTTCCCAATCTTATTTTATGTTTTTATTATAAAAAAAGTTACTACATAAAAACGTGCCATGTTATATACAAATAAAGTGTTATATATATAATAACAGAAAGAAAATATACATATATGAAAAGAAAGAAGTATAGAAAAAAGAATATAACATACAAGACACATCTTAAATAATATTTCTTCAAAGACGTGTTGGCAAATTGAGTTCAGCTCCCGGAAATTCGTCTATATTTTTTCTCCGGAAGTGCACGGAACTACGTGACGTCACGTCAAGACGTACCGGAAGAAGCGATAGGGGGCGCTGCTGGCAACCGATGCTGATAAATTTTTATAAAATGTGTAAGAGAAATATTTTTTGTGTCTTTTTTAAAATATGTGAGAAAAATGTTTTTTTAAGGAAAATTTGTGGATATTTTAGTTTTTAAGAATTTCATGTTATAAATACGAAAGTTTATGTTTAAGATTTCTAATAATGATTTTAAATTATTTATTAACTGAAAATATAGTATAGTATTAATTTGCCCATAAAGTAAGGCTTCCATGGACGCTTCGCAACTGGTTTTATCTACAATTACATAGTGTTTATTACAATTTATATAGTAAATAAATGATTTTACACCTTATTTTCTTGTATTTTAGTCGATATTTGTATGATTCACTGTACGAAATTTCACTAAAAATTTTAGACTTTTTGATTTCGTTAAAAGTATGTTTATTGTATAGAAAATGACATGAAAAGTAGAACCTTTCAAACCGCAGGTCTGTATCTCAAACCGTTCTCGAGATATAGCCTCTCAAAGTTTTAGTTTTTTCAAATTTCTGGAGAAAAATGGCCATAACTTTTGAACGAGTGGTCGGAATTGATTTTAGTTGACGGATTTGAAATCAGCGTGTCAAAATCTATATAATGACATGTATAATACCTTAAAACTCGAAAAAAAAAAATTCGCGAAAAATCGAAAAAATTCAAAGGGGTATACCTTAAAAAAATGTCGATTTTTGGCCAAAATTTTTTTGTCGGTTTTTAAAGTATTATACATGTCATTATATAGATTTTGACACGCTGATTCCAAATCCGTCAACTAAAATCAATTCCGACCACGCGTTCAAAAGTTATGGCCATTTTTCTCCAAAAATTTGATAAAACTAAAACTTCAACTTTTTACGTCATTTTCTATATAATAAACATACTTTTAACGAAATCAAAAATTCAAACTTTTTTAGTGAAATTTCCTGCAGAAAATAAAACGTAGAGGAGTAGATGGAATGACAATTGTATGTTATGCTCAGACATCATGGAAACAAAACACGACTTGATAAAGATTTTATTAGTCTTTTGATATTAAATCTTAGTAAAATATTAATAGCAACAGAAAAATTATTTAAATATTATTGAAATCGGTTCAGTAACTCTCAATTTTATAAGCCTCAAACAAACGAATATTCATATTTATATATAGGGATGTTATAAATCGATAATACATTTTATAATTAAATTAAAACACCAGAATATTGTTATATTTTTATAAATTTATTTATAAAAATATAACGCCAAAAAAAGTATAACTTCTAACGTGTGTAAATAAATACACACTCAAATTTTCACTTCACTAATCGACAAGTTGATATAATAATTTAAGCAATAGAGTACCTCTTACATTACCTACAATAAAATACCTATTAAGAATCGATAAAATTAATATTAAAACATACACATTGTATAAAATCAACAACCCTGCTCCCCCAATCATCTAAAAAATTCTTTCCAATTAAAAATCCCATTACAATTAAAAAACAAACCCACTTTCCCAAACAAAAGAAGTCCTAGAATGAATTCCGAAGCCAATTAAAGTCCAATTAATTAAAACTTTATAATCATAAACGTTTTGAACGTAACCGTTTATCCCGTTTTGAATTTTATTACGTTTAAACCCTTTTACGGGCGCGCTATCTATCCCTTGGACCCGATAATGTCTGATCGTTTGTTTAACCCTTCTCCGACGTCAGCAGAACGCGATTATCTATACAGTTCATCTCTTTGTTACATTGTCACATGATACAGTTTTTTGTGCTGGCTAAGGTTTGTGCGGTTAAATGTTACAGTGAATATTAAAAAAAAACATCTGCCAAGTAAATGCATAGTGCTTCCTCGTGCTAATTTTACCAAAGATAGTTAATTATTGAACAATTTAAATAAAAACCGATAAGGTGTGCAGATAAATCGCCTGGCATTAGTTAACCATTTTTATTAAGATGCATCTGATTATTTTTTCGTATATTTTTAATTTTTTGACAATTTCAATCTAAATCTGAATTTATGCAAACGTCAAAATCACATTTAATAAATAAACAAATGACATTTTTTAAACAAATTGAAATGAATCTTTGTAAGGGAATATTTTACAACAATCGTTGTAGACCTATATTGTAGGAAATTGAATGCTCTACAAAAAAGATTTTTGAATTCGGAGAACAATTTTTTGTTTCATTTTAAAACGATCACAAAGCTTCTCGTATCTTTGATATTGCGAGGAAGCAACAGTTCCTGATTTACGAACTAGGTTATTATAGTTTATTACCAGCTACCTGAAATTTGTAGGATTATTAAATAATTATTTTTATAATCCATAATCATTTTGTCCGACAAATATCTTGGGCCGTTTTTCCAGTCCGCTGCCCGCAAAATTCTGCGGCTGCACGTCCAAAAATGCCCCATTTCTAAAAATTTTCGCAAATGAAAAAGTTGTTAGACTCGTCAAAAAGAAGCCACTTACGAAGTTTCAGAAGTATGGTAATAAATAGAGATTGGAAAAATAGTTTTTCAACTATTGCGTAAAAATGCATTTATTGTAATTTTTATTATATATCTCCACCGTTTTCAGAAAACTGGTTTGATTGAACACAATTTGAAATCAACTATTTGCAACTACCTTTCCAACTATTTGCGACACTTTTTACTCCTTCGTTTGTACTAATTATTATTAAATCGTAAAAAAAACTATTTAACAACTATTTTCCGAAAAAAATTCAACTAGTAACTATTTCATTGAAAATAACAACTATTTTTCCAATCTCTAGTAATAAATTAACAAAAGGGTCGACGTACTGGGGACTATTACGTGTTTCCACAAACCACGTAAAAATATTTTGTTATTTACCTTCAATACCAATTAAAATCTCAATAATAATAAATTATTAATTGTTTTTTAAAATATAAACTTCATTATAAACTTGATTATTTATTATTGGTAAAAAACATATAGAAATAAAACAAGTGGAAATTTTTATAGTCAAACAAAAATTTTAATGAACATACTTTATTTAATTTAATGGTATATTAAAACAACATTACAACTTAATGGCTTTTTCTGAAACAATTGCTCCTGGACAACTTAAATAAAATTGCATGGAATAAAAATCCTTTATTGTTTCAATTTTTCCATGTAAGATAGTTTTATTATGTTTATATTGTTGTATATGTATATTTATTACCTGGTAAATCGTTTAAATTATCATTTTATAAGTATACATTTTGATCATTAAAATCAAGGATTTTTTTATTATTGCAAGTAACGTTTTATGTAGGTATATTGCTCATTTTATGGTGATTATATAAATATTTTTCTTGGATTTATGTTTTGCAGATAATTTTTAATTCCCAAATGTGTTGTACATGGAATTTTTACCTGTCTCTCGAGGCGGCTATTTTTATGGTAAAAAAAAATATTTTCTTTTAATCAAGCGTAGACAACCTGGAAAACATGTATGTTATTGTAGTTGTATATAACGAAGAAAGAATAATGAAAATTCTATAATATCGTGTTTATACAGAATTTATATGACACATGGTTTGATGTTATTGTTTCAAACTGGGGGAATGTTTGTAACAATTAATTTAAAAAAAAAAAAACTTTGAGGCCATTTCTCATGAACGGTTCGGAAATTTAAACTTTTTACGTATTTTTCTATATTATAAATATAATTTTAATAAAATCAAAAATATAAAATTTTGTTTGAATAAAAGTCAAGAATTTGACATAGAAAAAAAAAATCTGATCCTGAGTATTCATATACTATAATATGTAGTAGGTACTTGTAATAATACAACTTGTAAATAATTTTCTTGTATATTAATGCCACCTTGTCTTTGCATAGTTTAAACTTAATTAGATTAACAATGCATAAATTCAAGCTTTCCGCGTGAATTCTCTGCTTTGTAAACAGAACTGCAACAACTTTTTGACGAAATCAGATGGGACCGACAAACATAATAATGTGTCTTGTTTGTCAAACACAAACACAGACGCGGTGTGTGAAGGGTTAAAGTCACTCCACGTGTAAAGGGTTGGCTTGAATTACAAACACACGTGCCAACACTTGTATTATCTAATCAGTGTTACCAACTGAAACAAAAACTCTTAATTCGCTTGACAATTTTTTTGTTAAAACGTCTGTCATTTTTTATAAAGCTTGTGTCCTGATGTAACCAACGTGGTAACAATTAAAGACTTTTTTTCGTTTTTTTGTTTCAAGAAACGGGAATGGCGAAATCGTGTCACAAAGTCGACTATCACGTTTTTGCGGTGGCGCGGTTGTTGAAAATAGGCTCGAAATTTTGGCGCGAAGCTAGACGACCCGTTTAAGTGATTTTTAAAATAATATGTAATAATGAAAAAGGTGTTCTTTTTTATTGTTTCTTACCATTTAGGCATCAATTTATCAAGAAGTAAACTTTTTACGCAAAAAATAAATAATTCAAAAAAGTCAATAAAAGTAGCGGTTAGTCTGAACTCACTCAAAAGTTATATTATTATATTTATTTATATTTTAAAAAAGTGACAAAAGGCGTAGTTCTCCCCTCCTGAAGTCATACTGTCATTTCACCCCTCAAACCGGCCCTGACCACTAAAATCATCCTATTTCCCATTCAAACAATATAAACTAAATCCTAGTAACACCAATTACCTTAATATTATTATATACATACAGACCTGGTGGTATTTGACAAGACAATACCAAGTTACAGTACCACTGGCGGTTATTCCACCCCGGTGTTTAACGTAAAGTGCCCGGAGCGGCCCGGAATGTTCCGGGGACAGTTTAATCCTGATCACTATCGCCTTGTGTGTAGCTAAACATATTTAAATACAGCCGCGAGCTATCGCTTCTCTATAATGCCCTTTGTTGTTTCCAGTTTGTCGTGTGGGTTTTTTTTTATTCAGTTGTTTGTTTGGTAGTTAGCTGATTGAGAACGGGGGTTGAACTTGAACCTGAGGGAGGAAGTTTTAGTAAAGAGTTTATGTTTTATGTACCAATATGTCATATACTTTTGTTATAAATTATCTTAATTTGTATTAAAACATTTTTTTAATGTAATACCGTCGAAAAATCGTGTCCGAGATAAGAGCAGATTCTGTTGTACTATCTTCAAAATTTAAAGAAAAGTTGATTTAAATTTATTGCTTCCCCTGAGAGCGTCGCGACCCCTTTCTTCCCCTATTATAAACAAATTAAAATAGATAAATCGATAACGTAACATTAAGTTAAACAGTTAGTAACTCAGCTTGGTGCGATCCTACAGATTTTTTTTTAATTATAGCTCACACCTTTATCTTTAAATCTATTACTTACCCTAAGAGCGTCGCAACCCCTTTCTTCCCCTATTATAAACAAATTAAAATAGATAAATCGGTAACGTAACATTGAATATGTATGTATCGAGAACTTCGAATTTTATTGAAAAATGTTCTGGATATTTTTGTAGCACTTTTTTAAACCTTTAATATGTGTCGTTCTTGAGATATCTTGAAAAAATAAATATTTTGGGGTGTCACTCCTCCCCCTTACAAACGATTTTGATGATTTTGAAATGGGACCATCCTCAAACCAGACCCAACCATCCGATCAAGTTTCAATAATATTCAGTGGTTCATGAGTTATGCGTGTGACAAAGTGACAAGGATTCAGGGGACAGACGGACGGACACACAGACAATTTAAAATTTTGAAATCGGAGAACATTTTTTTTGTCTCAATCTGAAAAGATCACAAAGCTTCTCGTATCTTCAATATTACGAGGAAGCAATATTTTTTCTAGATACGTATATAATATTTAAACACGATAATATTTTATAACATATATTAAAATATAACATACATATTATATTTATTATATCAACCCATGAATCATATTTTATGTAACACATAAACTACACACAATAAAAAAATCGAGAAAGGAATAAAAACCATTTTAAACATTCACAAACTTACGTGTAAACTGTTAAAAAATACCCCAAACAAATTGTTATTACCTGCATCAGTTAAAGTTACGGCCCCATTATAAAACGTAAGGCACACCTTTGGTGGTTGTAAAGGGTTTCCCAGTTATCCAAAAAAATACGTAAAAAAGAGATGGCGCTTGCATTACCCATATAAAAACATACTTCTCTCTCTTTTTTATAAGTACCTACATATATTTTCAATAAGTATATGAAATAAGAATACCAGAGTGAGATAACCATATATAAATGCAATCAAACATATGTTCCCATCTCTATTTTATAAATACTTTTTAGCAAACATTTGCATAAAATATGTAAAAGTGAGATGTCAGTATATAAATGTATTTAAACACATATTTCCATCTTTGTTTTTAAAACGCTTGCGTGGTATTTTATATATTTTTTTCAAATGATATGTAGATGTGAGATAGATATATGTATATTTATATGTATACATATACCCATCCTTGTCGTGTTATCTTTACGATGTGTTGTATAAAATTTACAGGTATTGTTGCATTTAGTGATCCTTTAATTCCGTACTATATATGCTAAGTAGTTATGAATAATAAATAATACAAAAAAACCTCCCTTTATGGTACTAATGAATGTTGTTTTCCCTTTTGTTTGATGAATTATGGGACATGTAATTGTTATTTTTAGTGTATATAATACTTTTATATGCAAGTGTTTTTATATCTTTTTGGTGTGCATTTTTTTGTATTTATTTGGAAAATAAATGTTTACAATTAGCTGATATTACATGTAGAATAAACAGAATTAAAAATAATCTTTAACCCTCTGTAATAGCACCGACTGAGAATGACATAATAATAGTAAGGGGTCGATTACACCCAAGAGACTTTGAAGGGCGGCAGAATTTTCCAGAATATTCAAAATGGCTCAAGAAAAATTGGGAGTGCATATCAAACCTTTCTTTTTAAATGTGTGCAGGAATTAACTTAATTTTTTTATTTTGAATATGTTTAAAAAATCCGCGAAAAAATTTGGAAAAATGACGTTTTTTTACAAAAATTGCACTATTTTTATTGTTTTCAGAGATTTTTCAAAAATTCAAACGGCGTTTGAATCCTTAAAGATGCTTCTTTCTTGTGGGTATATTGCTTTTTAATTTGTTTCAAAAAATTGTAAAAAATAAGAAATCGAATTCAAAAACAGCGTGGGGTCACTGTGACCCTGAAGTATTATAGTGGGTTAAAATAAAAAGTATTTTAAAATGTGACATCTTGGAAACAAAACACGACTTGATAAAGATTTTTTTAGTTGTTAAATCTTAGTTTTTCATAAAATTTTAATAGCCACGAACATGCACAGAAAAACTATCTAACTATAAGTGAAAACCGTATTGAAATCGGTTCAGTAATCATTTTTATCAATAGAGATAATGTATTTTAAAATATTATTGTTCTTTTTATGATATATCTTACACATACATAATTATAATAGTTGTAAAATAGAATACTAATGTCTTATTCTTCTTTTCCAGGTGAGTTTTGGCATTTGTTCGCAATGTTTTCTGACCAAGTTCAACTACAGTTGGTATGTAACTTTGTATAATTACATGATGAACAATTATATTATTCCCACAGTTAAAATATGTTTATGTATGTGCATTAATGCCATACAGTTATATTGTAAGTACAATATCTAAACCTGTGGTTTTCAAACTTTGTCGATTTATGGAACTCGGTTTTTCGACCACCCTTAGAAAAATACCGACCTCTTATTTTTTTTAAATACTGGTGGCCCGATGAGAATTTGTTATAGTTTTCAGGAAATATACATCGCGGTATGTTCTAACTACTGACAAAATTTGAAATCTCACCCATTTATCATAATATTTACAATAGTCAAAAATTCTACATTCCAGGGCTAGTAGTATTTGCTTGAGTCGTAACTTTTGCGCCCAGTTTCCGAGAAAATTATAGTTCGTATAAAAAACTATAAAGAACCTTTTTTGTAGAGAATTTTCTGATCTTCCTATCGTTATATAACTTTCATTATCGTAAAATCTATAAAACCAGAGATATTATCATAAAACTAATTATTAGCACCTTTTGTGGACTGTCAAAAAGTATACTCGCAAGGAATCGATGGGGACTTTTAGTACCTTATTTATAAAGACAAAATGAAAGTGTGTGTATAAAAAAATTCAGCTTCCTTCGAATTTTTCCCTAGATACTTCTATTTTTCGTCTAAATGCACTATTATGCTATTAGAATTACATAGCTATAAAAGTAGAAAAACTCAGTTACCTATTTTACGAACATTAAAATGCATTAATTTTCAAATATAACTAAATGTATTATATTATAGGGAGATATATTTATAGAATACAGTTTAAAGATCACTGATCTAAAGTATTAACGGCAGCGGTATTAAATCAGTGGAATCCGGCTTTTATCCGTAATAAAGTTAACGAATTGTAAATCAAGATTTATTATTTATGACCGTGTAAAACGCAATTAGAGATACTAGATATAAAATAAATTATGGGTAATTTATTGATTAATATAATATGTTGCTAGATTTCTTTTTATAAAATTACTTTATTTAGTCCTTAGATAAGGATAGATATAAGATTCATAACACGCTTTCTATGTTTGTTACCAGTGTGCTCCGCTAAGATGCGCTCCGTAAAATCAGCGTGAAATAAATATCAAATGTGGCATTTGTAACAGTTTCGTATAATGGACTAAGTGGCTTGTTATGAACTCGTATTCTTTTAGTTAAAAAAGCATAGTATATATTACAAACGGTTTTCCTGTATAAACAACTCAAAAATAGCAAATTTTGAGTTATGACGTTGTTACATCAAAATGAGTGATATATTATATATTTCTGATTACGGTCAAATTAACATAAGAAAATGTTGAGGATCATTGGTACAAATATGTATTTTATTAGAGCCGCTGGAAGTGGTCGTATATCAATATTATATCTAAATTAATTTCTTAAATAAAATTTGTTTAATATCTTTATTTTAATTTTATGATGGTTGTAAATAATATGTAATCATTTTTTATTTTCCTGTATTGACAGGTGTTCAGACTTAGTTTTTAGCATTCAACTTTGGCGCAGAATTAAATTTATTGGTGCAATATACGATTACAAATTTTTTGATACTTGATATTTCCTATATATCTATCCGTTTTTTATTTTTATTTATATAAGGCAGTTATGGCCGCTATAAGAGCAAGGTTTACTGTTTTTGTGATTGACGGGGTTTTTGTAATTCTCATGAACTCATATTACTAATAAAACAATTGATTAAAAATTTATTTAATCAATTTAATTACCAAAGTCCGCAAATATAGTTTGTTTTTTAAATTATAGACTATTATTTTAATTATGTTTTTTCTCTAGTGATGGACACTTGCTAATGATTACAATATGGTAAGTACTACGACACAAAAGATATAAAATTTGAAACAATGTAAAGCAGTTACTATAATTAATAAATAAATTATGTTAATAATTAGTTTAAATGTCCACCATTTTGACACCTATTGGCCGATTGTCATCAAATTACGCTGTAAGACAGTTAAATGTATATAGATTAATATTCAGAAATGGTAGTAATCAAATATCAACAAATATTTCTAATTCAGTACATTTAGTTAAAAAATAGCCATTACTGGGGTCATATCCAAGACTGGCGCCAGTACCTTATATTTATGTATTAATAAACGCCATTTTAATGCGATGATACACCTGAACCTGAAGACCTTTTCTTGTTGGAGATGTTAAAGATAGGAAAATTTGTTTATAATTACATAAATCTAAGATCACTTAAAAACATATTTTTTGATTGAAGTAAAAGATAAAATCTTTAAAAAATAAATAACGTCCATGCTTCCTTTATTATCGAGACATGCATGTATAACAATAACAAAATGACTTGACAATAAAAACTCCAAACAGAAATTAAATATCATTGTTGCCTCAATTACCAATAATGAACACAAATTATCCATACCAGAAACGCCAACATAAAAAATCCAAACAAACTAAAACAACTCCGGTACTGTTCATCATTCATTCGTCAAGCGATCAAAAACAGGAGGAGAAAAAAACACACTCGAAATAGGTACATCAGAGCCAATCAAATTAAAACTCTACAAATTAAGATAGCTCTCCCGGTGGCATATAACACGCACATACACACAGACACACAGACACATACAATAGCGTATCTCTATAAAACAGGAATCAACTAATTTAACTGTAATGACACTTGGGTGTAATCTATGATTATAAACGCGTCAGTGAGTTTACAGATTTGATTGTTGGCAGCCATGTTAATTGCGGATCGTACCTCACTTCACCGCTGAAAGAATAGTTAGTATGATACATTGTTGACTATATACATACATTATTCTGATTATTGTTGATTTGATTGCTATTGGGTTTGATTATTAATGTTTCTTTGTAATAATTTGTTGTGTGAAAATTAAATTGGTTGTTGGAGGTAAGAAATATGGATAGGTTTTAAATCATGCAATAATGTAATAAACAGTTGTGTGAATTGGCTATAATTTTGCTAGAAAACTTGTTTTATGGAATGCAATAGCAATGGGAGATATATAATATATAACATAAATACTGTAAATTTTATTTATATTATATTTTTGGTAGATGAAGATTTAGGAATTTGTTTGTTCAAATAATTGGATCTGCTTAAGGTAGTCTCATCAGTTCCTTGACCAATCAGCGTTGGCGCGGAAATATACGTCACCACGAAGACATATTTAATGTAAAATAGAATATCAATTACAAAAAATTCCTTTATTTATTCTTGTTTTCGTATTTTTTGATATTTTAACAACATATACAATCAAAGAAGTACAAATTCGACATTGCCAAATAATAAAAAAGCTATTACAGACAATTTGAATTATTCGGGGAGCGTCTTTTTTACTATTCTTAAGTTGGCAATACGTTCTGTGATTCTGACAGCTTTTTTATATTTATACTTCTTGATTGTATGTGTTAAAATATCAAAAAATACGAAAACAAAAGATTTTTTGTAATTGATATTCTATTATACATTTCTAACATTTGAATATGTCTTCTTGGTGACGTCAATTCCCGCGCCAACGCTGATTGGTCAAGGAGCTGATGAGACTACCTTGTCTCTATATACCTTGGATCTGTTTAATGTTTTGTAATCTCAAGAAAAGAAGTCAACAAGAATAATTTTAAAAAAATCGATTTGTCACGACTATTAATATATTCAACAATCATTAAAGAATTATATATATATTCCCAATATAATATGCAACAATAGACAATAAATAAGAATAAAAGAATTCTCATGACCAAAGTAAGACTCTAAACAATACTCAAAAACCTTGAGAGATTTTGAAATTAATACAAATACTTCGATATTTCTGGGAATCCAATCTGGTGTTGAATAGATGTAAAATAATTGAAGTCGTATTTTTCAAGATTGGTTTCTTTATTTCCACAGAATCTAATTTCAGGGTTAATTTTGTGATTACACCATTTCCTTGCTTCCACTAGTTTCAAATGAAGTAGGACAAAATGTCTTTGTAATACGACTATTACGTATCTTTTTTATCTTTTTCCTTTACAATGATCTTGTTATTTTAAGATTGTTCAAATACTGTTTAAGTAACTTAATTATCATAATTTGTGCATTATTGAAGGAACAATAAGCGATTGCACAGTTGCTTTCTCGTTCTTAATCATGTTAATAGAGATAAGGCTATGGAAGCAGGGGAAGCAGTGCTTCCTTTACTTTATGGGTAAATTAATACAAATCTGTGTTTTCAGTTAATAAATAATTTAAAAATATTATTAGAATATTCATCTTTATGCGCAACTCAAACATTTTAACCAAAAATTTTAATCAAAAATCAAAAATAGCATTTAATATTAATTTACACGCTCAATTACAAAACAATAATACCTCTACGTCTTATTTTCTTGTATTTTAGTCGATATTTGTATGACGAGTTGAAGTTCACTGCAGCAAATATCACAAGAAAATTTCGAATTTTTGATTTCGTTAAAAGTATGTTTATTGTATGGAAAATGGCGTGAAAAGTTGAAATTTTCAAACCGCAGGTCTGTATCTCAAACCGTTTTCGAGATATAGCCTCTCAAAGTTTCAGTTTTTTCAAAATTTTGAAGAAAAATGGCTCTAACTTTTGAACGAGTGGTCGGAATTGATTTTAGTTGACGGATTTGGAATCAGCGTGTCAAAATCTATATAATGACATGTATAATACCTTAAAACTCGAAAAAAAAAATTTCGCGAAAAATCGAAAAAATTCAAAGGGGTATACCTTAAAAAAATGTCGATTTTTTACCAAATTTTTTTTGTCAGATTTTAAAGTATTATACATGTCATTATATAGATTTTGACACGCTGATTTCAAATCCGTCAACTAAAATCAATTCCGACCGCGCGTTCAAAAGTTATGGCCTTTTTTCTCCAAAAATTTGAAAAAACTAAAACTTCGAGAGGCTATATCTCGAGAACGGTTTGAGATACAGACCTGCGGTTTGAAACAAACAACTTTTCACGTCATTTTCTATACAATAAACATACTTTTAACGAAATCAAAAATTCAAAAAATTTTAGTCATACAAATATCGACTAAAATACAAGAAAATAAGACGTAGAGAATCATTTAGTTACTATATAAATATATACGAATTTATTTAAAAAAGTAAAAGTTTAAACTTAAGGTGTTTCATAACTAGTTTTTTTTGTTAATAGGAGGGGGAGGATTAATAAAATATGCTTCCTTTATTAAAAATGTCACGCCTCGCCACTGACTATGATAATTAAATTGCTTAAATAAAGAGTTACTTGTTTTATAAGTAACATGAGTTCATGAGAATTACAAAAAAGAAGCCCGTCAATCACAAAAACAATAAACCCTTGTAAGGGACTATTAATGCTACAAAAACTGCATCTTAATAAATATTGTTTTGGTAATAAACTCAGCGTTTAGTTAGTTAAATATATTTTTTTTTATCAAATTTAAAATGCATCAGTTATCATTTTTTATGCCTACTGCACAAGTGACGAAACAAAGTCAGTATTATAAAATATAATTAGTAGCGATAAAAAAATATATCCATAAACAAAATTTACTACTTAACATTTAAGATATCACCTTCCTGTTCGGTAAAAGATTACTTCTGACTCATGCAAATAAAAACTAGGTACTAAAATAAAAATATATATAGTATGGGCTGCTCTAAATATCAAAAACACGTTTAGATGATTAATATTTCTATTTTTGCACATACAAAAAAATGTATTCGTACTACATGATTGTGGGTTTTTAAATTTTCGGTCACGTTGATTCGCAACGGTTACGATTTAGGTATGTTACATATTATCAATCAAACTATACCTAAAACTACTCCTAAATATATAGATGTACTCGTAAATAATTAATTATTCCATATTGTAATTCATCATTTTCTAACATGTTGTAATTAATAATAGGATTTTTTTTAAATTATAATTTATGTTATCAACAATGGATGAGGCAAATTGGTAACAAATGAATAATTGTTTTAGATTCATTTCTGGTATTACTTTTTTGTTTGTTTTTTGTCTATGGTATTGTAAAGAATCCGGTCTAGACCAAAATCGTTATGAATTTTATTATAATCTGTAAAGCACATTTCTATGGCGTACACTGCTTTTAGATCATTGATTTATATATCTTGAGAATCGCTGTCTTAAGAAAATATCTTTTAGTCTCATATACCCGCAAGAAAGACCAAATAAATAATTTCTGCGAATTATTAATATATTTGTACTCAAACTAAAGACAAGGCATGCATATAACATACTTCAGCAACAAGTTTTGATTTACTTTTGCCTGTAAGCAAATTCTTTATAATACCGGGGATTAAAAACTAAAATATCATTCCTTACGTTCTAACATTTCAGACAACAAATGGTTGCAAGCGAAACGAGAAAAAATTACAAAAAAAAAACTGCCCGAAGTATGAAATTTATTAAAGTACAAGAGATTTTGATATTCATTCCAAATCGCGTGCTATATCTTGATTCGATATCTCCTATAAGGTACTGGCACCAGTCTTGGGTATGACCCCAGTAATGGCTATTTTTTAATTAAATGTACTGAATTAGAAATATTTGTTAATATTTTATTACTACCATTTCTGAATATTAATCTATATACATTTAACTGTCTTACAGCGTGATTTGATGACAATCGGCCAATAGGTGTCAAAATGGTGGACATTTAAACTAATTCAACTGCTTTACATTGTTTCAAATTTGACGATTCTTTCTTTTATATCTTTTATGTCGTAGTACTTATTATTTAGTAAGTGCCCATCACTGCGTGCTCATTACTGGTTTTACTTTATCCATTACTGGAGAAAAAACATAAACAAAATAAAAGGCTATAATTTAAAAAAAACAATTGGTAAACATTGGTAATTAAATTGATAAAATAAAGAGTGACTTTTTTTTTAGTAACATGAGTTCATGAGAATTACAAAAAAGAAGCCCGTTAATCGCAAAAATAGTAAACCTTGCTCTCATAGCGGCCATAACTGTTGCCAGTTACTTACTCTAAAATGCAATTTAGAAATCCAGGAATTTCAACAAAGTACCTGCAAACCTAATATGTTAGAGATTTCTATCAAAAGTCACGATATAATCCGTATTATCGGCACTTAGCACATATCCAATTGTCGAGGGAAGCCATTTGCCTAATCATCGAAAACGGTTAATATTTAACCGTCTGTAATCGCGACAATAACCGTTACAATAAAATGTAATTGTGTTGTGGATAACCGTTTACAAAACGTTCTTGTTTGCAAATCGATGTAAGAATCGAACGACCAAGTAGTTTCTATCGAATGTTTTCATGTCTGCATGGTGACGTATTCAATTGTTATTAGGGGTCTAGGATTTTTGCTTCCTCGCAATATCGAAGATACGAGAAGCTTTGTGATCGTTTCAGATTGAGACAAAAAAAATGTTCTCCGATTTCAAAATTTTAAATTGATCTTTCCATTTCACGTCAAGACAAACACTTTTTTCCGTGTCTGTCTGTCTGTCTGTCTGTCCGTGTGTCCATCTGTCCCCTGAATTCTTGTCACACGCATAACTCATGAACCACTGAACCGATATTATTGAAATTTGGTCGGATGGTTGGGTCTGCTTTGAGGACGGTTCCATTTCAAAATCGTGTGGATGGGGGAGGGGTGACATCCCAAAATATTTATTTTTTCAAGATATCTCAAGAACGACACATGTTACGTGAAAGTTTATAGAATATTTTTTGTAGAGCATTAAATTTCCTATAATATGGGTCTACAACGTTTGTTGTAAAATAATCCCTTTCAAAAATTTACCTCAATTTATTTTTAAAAATTTGTGTTTTGTTTTTCTAAATTGATTTTGCTTGGACATATTAAATGTCATTTTGACGTTTTAAATGTCGTTTTTGCGTTTTTAATGTCATTTCGACGTTTTAAATGTCATTTTGACATTTGCATAAATTTAGATTTAGATTGAAACTGTCAAAAAATTAACAATATACGAAAAAATAATCAGGTGCGTTTTAAAAAAAACTAACTAATATTTTTTATTAAAATTGTATAAAAATTAAATGGTTAACCAATTCTAAGCAATTTATCTGAGCATCGGTTTTTATTTAAATTGTTCAATAATTAATTATCTTTAGTGAATTTAGCACGAGGAAGCACTGCATTTACTTGGCAGATGTTTTTAAATTATTTTAGGGTTTGCATTCAAGATTTCCCAATACATTAATTAAATTTTTTATTCAATCTAATAGACGAGAATCAGGAATTTTCCTGTTTTACTTCACACATATGATAACTTCTATAATATAACGATAATAAATTTAATAATATATAGTCGATATCTATGAATAAAATATTAATAAAACTTTATAACAACTTTTTAATTTATTATCAACACATATTTTTTAATAACAATAATAATAATAGTAATAAAATTCTTCAGTGATGTTTGCTATTAAAAAATATTATACATTCTTATTTCGTAAGATATCTTCATTGACTCATCTAAACAACTTATATTAGGTAGGTATATATTTCTTTTGTAAGAGGCATTCTTTGTAAGAAATTAATGACATAATTTTCTTAATTACCCACAATATTACAACGAATATTATTAATGATATATGCATATCTATTATTAATAATTTATTGAGTTACTAGATTTTAATATACGAATCATCAGGTATTTATTAATAGTAGATATATTGTGGAATTCAAATTAATTATCTAAATTAATCGACGAGTATATTTTTTTGATTATAATTTTGTGATTTGTTGAAATTTGAATTGTCAAAAATATTTAAAGAATTTACCATTTAAAAAAAGTTCAATCATTTATTTATTTCATACTGATATACAAACGTACTGACACCGGTATTGGACAAAGCTTTTTATATCTTCGATATACCGAGGAAGCAATTAATTAATATGTATGTTTTTTTGATCAAATGACAAAACACCCAACTGACTATCAAAGTTGTTTCTAGAATTCTAGACAACAGAAACGGCATTAACTTAAATCCCCAAATACCAACATTGAGGATTAAGGAACTAAAAAGTTCCAGACATGTAATCCTAGTTTTGTGCTGTCATTGTTTTAAAAGAAACAAGAAGTTGTGTGCCTTCAGAAAACTAAATTACATAAAATTTCAGTATCATAAAAAACACAATCGTATAATTCACCGGAAATATAAGATCAAATAGAATTTACTGTGATTTAAAAAATAATAACCCCGTGTAAATTATTTGTGGTCACAGACAGTGACGAAATTAGGCGGCATTCGTAAATCATAAAGGCATTCTATACCTAATGATTATTGCGAGTATAATCAAATAATCCTTTTCTTCACACTGTAGTAAATTAGTTTGTATAGGTATATGTATTATTATTAAAAATTAAAACAGCTACAGGAGCTAATATATTAACTATCCAATGCCCTTCTAAATAATAAATTAAATCGTTAAAAAATAAAATATATGTACAGAGCATTAATTTTTTGTATGCAAGTTTTTCGTTTTTGTTTCATTAATTTTTGAAGCAATAGTATATACCCCCTCCTCTCCCTTACACGTACATTCACCAATCTTATAGTATAATGAAAATAATAATCTTTTCTTAACCATATTATCTCAAGAACGACTCATGTTACATGAATTTTTTTTGTAGAGCATTCAATTTACTATAATATGTTATAAAATATTCCCTTACAAAGATTTATCTCAATTTGCTATAAAAAGTCGTCATTTGTTTTTATGAATTGTTATTTACTTTGACATATTGAACGTTTTAAATGTAATTTTGACGTTTGCATAGCAGAAAAATTTTGATTTAGAATGAAATTATTAAAAATTAAAAAAATATACGAAAAAATAATCAGGTGCGTCTCAAGAAAAATTCGAACTAATAATTTTTATTAAAATTTTATAAAAATTAAATGGTTAACCAATTCCAGGCAATTTATACTATCTGAACATTTTATCGGTTTTTATTTAAATTGTTCAATAATTAACTACCTTTGGTAAATTAAGCACTGTGCATTTACTTGGCAACATTCAAGTAATACAAACGGATTATACAAAGCCGTCATTAGTATAAAACAAAAGAACTGTAGAAAGCAAATAACAACTATTCCCCGCGAAAACTTCTTTAGACGTATTAATATATTCACAGGTGTACGCATCTATATTACCCAGGGGAGATTTTCACACGATGAACCAAGTATTTTAATTGTGCGTATCTGAGAAATGTTAACTCCCCTCTACTCCCGCGCGAACGTTAGAATTAACACAAAAACAGACGTGCATTGTACAAGCTGCTGGTAGGTTAATTCTGTAACTGACTTGAACCCTTTTCTTTATTAGAAATGCCGTTCTTTGAAGGGGTTGAAAATTAGTGTTATTTCCGTGTAATCAAATCTTTATAATTATCAGATTCTTGTGGACTTGTTTTTACTTCTATGTTCTGAAAGAAATGGAAGTATTGTAATAATGGTGTCCAAGATAATGACATATTTTGATTGTACTAACTTCAAAACGTAAAGAAAAGTTGTTTTCCGCATGGCGATTGTGCGTGTGTAAAATGTACTGTAAAAATGCACTGATCTGAATTATTTTTAAGGAAAATGTTTGTCTCAGTGAGTACTCCAGACCTATTGATTTTGGTGCTAATCGGATTAGGGGTTTTGGAGATATTCGAAAATTTGTAAAAGTTATTCTAAGATATTTGAGACTATTTTTGATGCATTATCGAAAAATATGGACTTTCATAAACATGCTGTTAAATTTTAATCGCGACGTTCGAATTATTCCGGTCGCTATAGCCTCTCTAAAAGAGATCGACTAGCACAGGGGTTATTTTACTGAAAGTTAAGAGAAAACTTCAGTTAATCCGTTTAGCGTCGGAACGACACAAATAGAACTAATTAATCAACAATCAACAAATAACAATAAATCTATTTCTCATTGCCACCATTATACCTGATCTACTAATTGCGTGTGCGAGCCATAGATGGCACCACAGTAGCATCGCGTGTAGTAGTTACGTGTTCGGACGCCCGGTGGCAGCACTTGCTCATCCGCGAGCGACTAAACCGGTCGCTGTTTTAATTTGTTACTGAGATATTGCGCTAACAAAAGATAAATGCTTTTCTGATCTCCTGATTTATTTGTAACGATTTTTGGTATTAATGATGTAGTTAGTAATATAGAACCTATTGGTATCTACAAAGTATTTTAGTATTATTTATGATGTAACTATAAATAAAAATAATATTAAAATAAAACTGATTTACTTGGAATTGTTTGTAACCCCCCCCCCCCTCCCCCCCTTCTGAATCCGCATCGGTTTGTGGTGATTTTAAATGACAAATTTTCCTGAAAAAATTATTTCAGGTTTTCCGCCTATTGAAAAATCCGATATAAAAGTGTCTATTGCATTTTTAAAATACATTATTTCTAGTTACTATACACTACTCTACAGACATATATTGGTTCCTCGCAATATCGAAGATACGAGAAACTTTGTGATCGTTTTAAAATGAAAAAAAAAATTCTGTTATTTCAGAATTTTAAATGTTAAGACAAACACTTTTCGTTCCGTGTCTGTCTGTCTGTGTGTCTGTCCCCTGAATCCTTGTCAACTCATGAACCACTAAACCGATATTAATGAAATTGGTTGGTTGGTTGGGTCTGGCTTGAAAACGATAATAATATATTTTTTAAGAAATCTCAAGAACGACACATGTTACGTGAAAATTTTATAGTCTTTTTTGTAGAGCATTCAATTACCTATAATAAATCTACACCTATGTTCTAAAATATTCCCTTACAAAGATTTATCTCAATTTTCTTTAAAAAATCATCATTTGTTTTTTTTAATTGCTATTTACTTTGACATATTAATCGTTTTAAATGTCATTTTGACGTTTGCATAGCAGGAAAATATTCAGTCGCGTAAAGAAATTTTTTAAAATAAAATTGTATAAAAATTAAATGGTTACCCAATGGCAGTTTATGAGAATATGGTGTTTTTAAAATTGTTCAATAATTAACTACCTTTGATGAATTTAGCACGAGGAAGCACTAGACATTTACTTGGCAGATGTTTTTTCATACATATATTTACAAACGAAAAAAACATTAAAATGCTGCTTTTCATCTTTAATTCTTTAGAAATATTTTCAATATTATTTCAAAAAGTATTTAAGAATCCACTCTATATTAAGTACATATACTTAATTTCTGCATATTTCTATAGAATAATACCGTTTTAATAAATAATGCAAATATAACGACATAATTTATATATCTTTACTTGCATTTAATAGTCTAGATATAATAAAGCAAAATAATCCTTAGTTCCTTGACCGTGTGTTTCGTAAATCAACTACATTATTTATTGTTGAATGCAAGGTATCAGCGACATGGATAAATTTGTTTCTGTTATTCAAATATGTGAGAATTATTAAAATACAGGTTTACTTTATCAAGAAAATTAATTAACGTGCACTTTTGTATAAAATATGCGCTAAGTTAACGTACAACGAAATTGATGTAATCAATTTTCTTATTTATAAAGAACTAATAAAACCAAAATGTCTGTAAAAACGAATGGTGGCTTTCATTAAGTAAAAATAATTATTATTTATTTTGTATTCCTTATTTTACGTTTCGAATTTCATGTCGGAGTCTTCTTCAAAAGTGTTTCTCAAACTGTTTCAGAAACACTTTTGAAAAAGACTCGAGCATTCAAATCTTGATTAAATTTTTTTGAATTGCTGGAAATATTATTGCTGTAAGTGGTTAAAAAGATTGCTGAAATATGATCGCTGACAATTTTTTAAACTAAATAATTTTTGATGAATTTTTATTTTTCCGTGTAATTAAAAAAATAGGAAGCCTTACGTAAGAACAAGGAAGGATTGTCGAATTCGTATCAAAATTTCATACGTCTATTACCTTAAGTTGATAATTTTACACTGCGATTATCGGCATAATAATAAATAATAAACGCATAATAACAACAAATTCCAATCGGCAATAAAAATATTGCTCTTTCTGACCGGGCAATAAGCAAAAAATACCGTGGTTACACAGGACAGTTATAAATATATTTTGAAGCCAGTAATTTAACAAATTTGTCAAAAATATCATTAATATGGAAACTATAACATTGCTGAAAATATTATTTAAATATTAATTATACTTAACTGGGGTTACTTTATAGAGCTTAAGTATTGTTTTTGGGGGGACATTTTTTAAAAATATTTTGTAAGATGGATGAAACGATATAAATTAATAATATAAAAAAATTCTGGTATTTCCGGTTTTACCGGAAGTAAAGCCAACATTTACATTTTTGGTTCATCTGTATTATGTATGAATAGATATTTTCAATTAAATAAATTAATCTGTATCCTGCCACTGGTTTTAATAAAACATAATTAGAAATATCAATAAATAATAGATTATAAGCACATATCAATATTTATTAAGCTTTGTAATATTTCAATAAAAAAATAATCCAGCCACAAACAAAACCAAAATTAACAAGTCAAAGGTTAAAATGAATACAAATGAATATCGGGATTCAAAGCGATTAACTGTTATCACAAAACGCATTTCCAACCCCCCCTCTCCCTTCCTCCCCACATACGCCCAGACAATTAAGCAGATTGATATTGATATCTCTGGTTCAATTCCATGGCTAACTCATCATCGCTTCTATAGCTGGATTTCAACGCCATCTATTGTTCGGACAGTGAAACAATACCGCGAATAGATATATTCGTGTCAGAGATGGCTGTGCTTTGTACATAGAGGAATGATTGATATTGGAGAAAGGAAATCGATGTAGCTGTGCATGTGTAAGCATAAATGTTTTGATTTAGTCGGTAATGTCGAGATTATGAGTAATGGATGGCGATTAATTTTTTAAAATGTTTTTCTTAATTTTATTCAGTATTTATGAATTTTCAATTAGGTGCAATTTTAAAACGTTTATTGCAAATTAGTGTTCTCACGATGTGCAAAATTACTTAGATATAATCCTGCTTACAGCTCTGTTAAACGTGTAGCACCTACACTTCTTAAAAGAAAATTATTTGGTCCTTCGAACGTGTAGTACAAAAACTTATTGTTCTTAGAAGAAAATTGTTTGGTCCTTCGAAAATCGGACACTATAATACCAATCAGTAGGGGGAGATGGGGAGGATTCATACACTGGGGGCGTTCATACAGATAGATTAATAAATGTACTAACGTAATTACGAAAAAGACAACTTTTGTTTTGGTTTTTTAATGTTTTTTTTACAGAAAATTGATATTTTATTAAAAATGTATGAAACCTCCCCAACTCTCCCTACTGTATTTGAATTATCCTGTTGCCACTAGATTTTAAAAGCTAACGTATTATTTACTACATAAAAACATAGTTCGTGAATTAACAATTCAAATCATCCCAACGAGAAATATAATAACATAAAATTAACATTTAAAAAAGTATATAAACAGGTAATTTTCATATCAAATTATACCTCATTTCATATATACCATATTAGTCCTATAGCACATTTTAATATATTCATATTAATCTCAAAAATACACCAGCTTATAATTTGATTGATTTTATTCTAAATGGTATATCGCTTTCAACTTCCTCTATATTATTTACGTGGCTGCATTATGAGAACCTATGTATTATAAATGTATTTACAATATGTAGCTATATACAATCGTTTAATCATACGAAATAAATGTATCATATACAATTAGCTAAGAGTAACTATCAATCATAAATGTGGACCATTTCATGTATATGAGGAACATTGTTAACATTCCCAAAGATCGAGTTGGCGTGGTTATCTAGTTTCCATAGCCCACTAGTTCGGATAATAGAATGTCGGTGAGTTGTTTTGTGAATTGATTGATTGAATAATATTGATTTTAATTGTAATTAAAAATTAAATAGTTTATAGAAGATGAAGTGACTAATTTAATTATAAATTCTAGAACATGCTTATTAGGGTTATTCTCGGTACGAAATATGTTAGTTTTTGACCTAAAATAAATCCTCGCTGAAGAATTACCCTGTAGTTCAATTTTAAGAGGTGCCGCAAGGGGGGGGGGGGGGGGCGTATCATTCGGCAAGGATTAAGTATAAAGTTTCATTTGAAAATCTTAAAAATTTTCATAAATAATCAATATTTTGTTGTCAAAAAATCACTCATTTTTTGTTTTTGGTCAATAAAAACTTAAGTACTTAAAAACAAAGTTGTTTATTATTATGCCTTCATTTTGTGTACTATTCTGAACAATACTAAACATTATAACAATAAAATTTTGCAAATATTGAACCTTGCCTACCGTTAACAAAATTCGGGGGAATGACCCTTACAGGTACTTTTTCTTAAAAATTCAATAAAGGATAAATTATATCAAAAACTTATATTTGAGTTCATCTAAATCAGATTTAGTACACTCTTTACCCCCTCCCATTCACACATGACATAAAGCACGTCTGTGGCCATTCCAGGTACAACGACAATGGGGGTTCCAGGGGGTGATGATAAGTGAGGTCTTTAATCACCATTTACGGCACGCGGTACAAAGGGCACGTTGTGTTTAATGAGCTATCTGGCGCGCGTGTTAACGCGTTAGCTCGTAACGTATAGCTCCGAGCATGAGCTATGACAGTACGCTGTCCCTAGCTGCTACAGCGGGTTAAATAGTGTGATTAAAAACAATTACGCTGACAATGTATGTCTGTGTGGCTTGGTTTTGGTTCACGTTTAAAGATTTAGGCTTGTGTGATGAATCTTAAAAGATTTGGGGTTTTTTTTCAAATGTCGTTTTTGTTAATGTTTTTTATTACATTTTCGTTTTATTCTTGATACATTTTATTGTCATTGGTATTGCAAGGAGTAATAGCAATTGAAGGTTCTGTAGTAAACTAGGAATCTTCATAGTTTCTTTCTGTCTATATAAATTTTATTCCGATTAAGATGAAATTTAGTATACAGACGTAGGTTGATAACCCAAAAACTGAAATGATAAGATTTTAGAAAAAACAATTTTTTTTGGGACCCCTTCCCATAGACTGATTCACATTTTTTTCACTTACCCCATTGTCTTTAGATAGGTCTCTTAAAATGCAACAAAAAATGTTATATGACTTTTTGATTTTAACCCTTCCATCACGATATATTTGCTTTTCTGTGTCGTTTTCAGAGAATCCCTCATTCTAAACTGTCAATGTAAAAAATCTGAAAAAAAATCCAAGTAGCTTTTAATTAATACTTTCATTTAAAATTATAACGAACACTGTGAAAAATAAATTATTATCTATAAAAAATGTTAAATATACCCTACATAAAAAAAACTTTCTTATATTAAAAATTCAAATTAAATAGTAAGAAGATAAATGACAAAATTCCAAATCATTGTCCTAAATAACCACAATTAACTTCAAATATAATTAATTCAACTTCCTACCAAAGTTGACAATAACAATTCAATGTAATAAAATTTAATTGTGAAAAAAATATCAATAAGAAATACATAGTAACATTCCTATCAAAGAAATGTGTAATTATATATTTTTTTCCAAATTCAAAATGATTTCTGAAAGGAATATATGTGGGCATATAACTACCGTTAAAGCAAACCTAAATCTGCGTGTTTTTTTATCACATCATTAAAACTAAAAAAAGAAATTATGTCTTATTTTCAAATGATTTTTTTATAAAAAAAAACTTAATTTTTATTATCTTTAATCGATTTATTAGAGAATTTGGTAGCGGATTCAGAATCAATTATTATAAATATGTACGACTTTAAATAACCTAATTATAGAGAATACAAGCCTGCATACACCGGGCCCAAATTTAAATAAGTCGTAAAATTTTATGACACTTTTTATAAAAGCCACTATAAAATTACGTTTTTGGTGTGTTTAAAGAATTCCAATGTTGTTAGGTTGAATTTAATATATGATATCATAAATTGTATCGAAAATATTTCTGTATCATAGCAAGAGGAGACAGGCTTTAGGCTATGTGCGGGTACTATAAAACTTTCTGAAATTATAAAGTAATGACGAAAATTTTAATTATTATGACTTAATTTGTAGTCGAAGAGGGCTGTCCAAAATTATAATTACATTATAATTAGATTTGTTTTATCTGACTTAAATCAAGTGAGTTTTTATCTACTAAAAAGTAATAAATTTTAAGTTAGACGATTTTGTGCTACGTTGAAAATTATTTCACATATTTTTAAATGATGGAAACATAATTTTTAATATTATTCCAGGCTGTGGAGGCTAAATCGAGTTTTTTTAGGTAGTTTTGCTACTTACTGGATTTGTTACAAATGTGATTTAGAATAAGAAATGGGTAAACCATAGTTCAATTGCAAAATTCTTCAGATTTTCTGATTTTTGCTAAATACCGCTCTAAATAAGTATTATACAAAAAACTATAAAATTCCCTATAACCTCCATTTTGAATAAAACATTTTCATTTGTTTATTCTCTACGCTTGTTAAAATGGCTGAAAACACACTTTTTTAAGCTGTAATAACTAATAATGTTTAACGTTTTTTAAGTTGATACCCCTGGAAAATAAACATTCTGTAGTACAGAACATTCACTGAAAATTAAAACCTGATATCTTCAACTGTTTTTGTTTTATTAAATTGTTAATAATGGAATCATGCTTGTCTTTGATTAACAATAAAATTTTTTGTAAAACCTCTATTTTTGAAAAACTGTTTGTATGTGTTGCCAAAGACTGTAGATTAAACATGGTTAACCAGCTTATATACTTTTTTCATCATTTTTGCTTCCAAAATCCAAATAACCAAAATCTTGAAAAATTAACAAAACAATACTTTTTCAAAAAGCTTCCAGAATTCCAAAGCCAACCCTGCAATCTAACCTAACCCCAGTGCATCATCACAAAGCATTGTTTAGCACAATCTACAATACCCTGACCAACTGCGATCAGCATTTTAATTAAAACAATGTGGTAAATATCTCCGCCAAATATAAATACAACCCAGTCACGAGAGAGACGACTCAACTCATTGCATACACTTCCCAATCATTCTATCACTGTCCAATATGCTTCAGATATGTTTTATTGCGTAATGGTAGCAGGTTTTATTGTTTTTAATGAATTTTTAAACAAGATCACAAATTACATGTGACACTATGTCTATGGCGGTGATCTGTATGATGTTTGGATTTATTTTTTATCTGTGGATGATTTTGGTATCGTCTATGACCACTGAAGCGTGGATATTGTGAGAAGTACAGTTTTTTTTAAATATTTCCATGTATATACTTCTATTTTCTTATAATACATTTTTTTCAGATCGTTGGGATTTTTAAATGCACATTTTATGAAATATACATGAGATTGTTTTATATGCCGTGGTTTTATTTTATTTAAATTGTTTTTCTATTATTAGCAGCTACAGTCGGGACTCGTTTATTGTAAGTCTCGTTTATCTGAAATGCCGAGTTTCGTTTATTCTCATTTTTTTCTCCTCCACCTCCCACCATTCTCGAGTCATGGCGTAAACGAACATATTTTAATTTTATAGACCAGTCTTTATTGTATTATCTAGAATCAGACAATTATATTAATAAAAAACAAAATGGTGGACTTGTAAAAATTTTTTTTGCAAAAATCGTGTTTTTTTTGTTGAAAATCCAGAAAAAACATAAGAAATTATTAATAAAAATAAATAATTTTAGGCAGTACGATAACTATTAGTGTGTTGAACAACGTGTTAAAATTATAGCCCTATCGGTTGATTGGAATTTCGTTTTTACTTCCCACCAACCGATTTTCGAGAAAAACGCGTTTAAAGATTTTTAACAGATGTTACACTTACACGCCCTTCTATGTGCTATAACTTTGTAAATACTTTGAATTTTGGTCTAAAATTTTCACAGTGTACTCTCAATATATTTTACTTTCAAAATATGTATTTAAAAAATGGAAAATTTTGAATCGTCACACCGTAATACTGCCTTAAAAGGCTAAGCGAAATAGTAATTTTTTTAAATTGTTGATAATCCTTGAAATCTTTAATTTGAGACGGTCTAATTCTGCCAAAATTCAAGTGGTATCGTCTCAATCTCGTCTTGTTCAAATTTAAAACAATTTGGTACTTAAATAGTAGAAAAAAGCTATGTTTCGTAAATATATTCAGTTAAATGTGAGATCAAAATTTATTATTGCGATTCTTTGTTCTTTTTCAAAAAGGTACTTAGGTATGTACTATCAAATCAATAAAAAGTATATACTGGCAGCTGAACCAATCAAATTTCATCCAGATTGAAATAGTTAAGTCTACAATAATTATACTACTTCATCTTTTTCTATGATTACCATTTTCTCGAGTCCATTTATAAAGACGATGATTACGATTCGAATTGAAATAGTTAATGTAACAAAAAGGAATAAGGCAACATTGACGTTTGGTTTTAATTTACAATTTAACGACGCAACAAGGTGATAAACGTAATTGCATGGAGTTGGTATTCGGTAATGTTTATTAAATTATAACTTACTGTGTTTTGTTCGCCTCAAGAGATGGCTTAACACAATGAAATATGTCCAGTGTTAATGTTTGCAAGGTTACCAACTGCAAAAAGTGAAATAAGATTATTATTATTATAAAAAATTTCATAACACCTGAATATATTAGAACATATGCGCATTGCTGATTATTAAATACAGTATAACTTCGATACAACATACTTTGGATGTATTAAACATGAATATTGTCAATTGTCAATTGTTTCCAATTTGAATTTTTAAGTTTATTATTAGTTTCAAACATGTATTTGAGGTCTTTTTAGGATCCGTTGAAAACTAGGAACCCTTATAGTTTCGCTCTGTTCGTCCGTCCGTCTGTCTATATAAATTTTATACAGATGAAATTTAGTATACGGACGAAGGCAATCCAAAAAGCAATTTTTTTGGACCCCCTTTCTATAGACTGAGAAGTATATTAAAAAAAATTTCACTTAATCCATTAAGTTTCTTAAAATACAACAAAAAATGTTACCTATATAATTTTTTTATTTTAACCCTTCAGTCACGATATATTTGTGTTCAAAGTTGTTATCAGAGTGTCTATCTATCGATATAAAAAATCTAAAAAAAAAATCGAGAATGGAATTTTTAATTCGTACTGTTAATGAAAATTTTAACGAACACTGTCAAATTTTTTATGGATGAATCTGAAATTTTGTTTGTATAATCTATTCAGTGTCCTCCAGGTCCATTGTACCTGCAACATACTAAACAAAATAATAGAAATCCCATTGAATTCTGATTTACAGGACAACTGTATAATAAAAACAGTAGTTAATATAATATTTTGTTTGTTTCAGGTATGTTTCTGTCTACTCACTTTTCAAGTGGTAAGTTGTATTAAATTGCACTTCACGCTTATCTTGGACACCCTGTATAGATACTATAACATATAATTTTTCTTCGAGTTACGGCAAAAGATCGTAAAATAAGGATGAAGAGCTTTTAATAAATAAAAGTCTGTATAGATCATATTTATAGGTCGTTTTATCTATTATCTACTGACACCAGCACCATCTAGTAATTTTTTAATGAACTTAAAGGTTCTTACCCTAATAAAAAAAGGATTATTTGATATCGTGTAAACAAAGGTTAAATTTTTAACGATAAATAAATACTGAAAGTAATTTTCACTGACATAAAAACAACATTAAATGCGTTTTCACACATTGGTTCTGAAATAAATTTAATACCAGTGTGTTGTAAATTGTTTAATTTGCAAAGATTTTATTAATAGAGCAATATAAAAAATATTGTAATGCAGTTTTTTTTATTTATATGATAGTTTCTTTTTAATTTATACTTTCATGCAATTTTACTGTTCGTACAAAGTTTAATAACTCATTAAAAAAATAATCGCAAATAAAATATATGGTTACCGGTTATCCATGAAAAGGTTCGGGTTCAGGTTCGTTTACTTTGAAATATAGCGGTTTGGTTCCGGTTCAAGTTAATGAAAAATACGGTTTTTTTTGGGTTTCGGGTTCTTATTCACGTTCAAGTCCTTGATTTTAACTCATAGCATTAATAATAACAACTTTAGCTTCGTGTATTGTATACCTTATTATAGGTAAAGTGCAGTATTCTTTTTCATAATACTTTTATTAAAAATATATATAGACTGTAATAACAGCATATTACTTTATATTTAATTAGTAGTTTAATAGCTGAATATGATTTTACTACGTTATTAAATCCTTTTTATCTGTTAGTTCAGGAAGATAATAAATGTCGGTATGAAAATTGTTTTTTATATCTTTTAAAAATTATTAATTATTTCATAACGGTAAAATTATATCTGCAGATATTTGTTTTCTCCTCTATTTATTACTTAAAACGTTTTATGGTTTATTTAATTGGATAATGGGTTAATAGGAAAAACTAATTGATATAAAATCGTTTGTTTCTTGGAAAATAAAATAGAGAAACTGGATATTGGAATTGGTGTTTTTTTTTTAAATATTGATTTTTTTTATTAATTAAATTAAATCCTGTGTTAAATTCTTAACTAAAGTTGCTAAGTATTGGTCACGTTCACGACTGACCAAAGACAGTGAATAACGAGCTTTGATTGGTTGATTCATGGAATTTGTGGTGAAATGTACCAGAAATTTAAAGAATGTCATTTTTTAAGCGTGTAAGGAAGTGAGAAAGAAGTAACTAGAAAGAGATAGAAACTAGTGACCAGGCTAACCAAAGAACTTTTATGTTCACTTCATGTTGAGCGTTTCTGTAAGAACACTAGTTTCTATCTCTTTATGGTTACTTCTGTCTCACTTCCTTACACGCTTAAAAAATGACATTCTTTAAATTTCTGGTACATTCCACCAGAAATTCCATGAATCAACCAATCAAAGCTCACTGTTCACTGTTTTTGGTCAGTCGTGAACGTGACCATTGACTGGTAGATCGCGGTCGATATAAATAGTGTCTTAATTAATTTACCCAATTTTTCCTATTTTGTTCATACTAGAAAAGTTTAAAAAAAAATTTCTGAGTTAAAAAAATGTCTGAGTTTTCTCATGAAGTAGACTCATGGGGAGGATTGATTCCCTTAATCCCCCCCCCCTATCTACGCCACTGATTTAATAATGTTCTATTAGCTTTTGAACTACATTATTAGCAAGGAAGTTTAATAATTTTATAATAAATACATTTATAACATTGGAGTGTAGAAAACATTTTCAGAAAAAGCATCTTAATAGCTTCATTTATTTTTTCAAGACCACACCGGATATGGTAAAGTGTCATAACAGTTATAAATATGTACATAATCTTCATAGTATACACATTTTGTAATAACTTTTAAAGGTGTATATTTTTCTAATTCCCAGCTATCCTTTTCTATACACTCGTTTCAACACTATTGTTAATCCGTACAATTAAATTGAAATATTTCGAATTCACCTGTCATCGGAAAGACTTATCTTTCATAGGATATATAAAAAAATTCATTTATTATTCTGTAACTTTGTTACTTCTAATACAGAAGTTCTAAACTATTTATTCATTATAAATATTAATGTTCTGTTAATACAATAGTTTTCAACGAAAAAATTCAAAGATTTCACATACAATAGGTTAACTTTGAATATGTATCAATAAAATATTTTTTGTTTCATTTAATGTATTCATAAAATTAAGGGTTCCACGACAAAACAAGTTTGGGAACCCTGGTCTATTTACATTTTACAGACAGTATAAAATATTTTTATAAGTTTTTGAATTTTTGTTTGTTTACTTATTCCAACTTGACACGAAAACTACTTAACCGATTTTGATGTGATTTTTACTGTTAGAAAGCTTAATACCATAGAGTTAGTTAAGGTTATGCGATAATAAATATATATTTAATATTAAGGCAGGTTCGTATTAAGGAAACTATACAATTAATATTTCTAATGAAAATATATATTGTGAAAATGAAATTATCAAATAATATATAGTTGTAATAGTGATATATGTTAATTAATTAAGCAGATATAATCATCTTAGTTCTTGATTTGCTTTTAACATTTTTGTAAACCCTGAATTGACTAGAAATGAATACTAGATGTCTTTTTGTTAAGCCAAAATAATTTATCTTATTTGGAAAACATGTTTCTGTTCATACATAATGATATTTAATATCTCGTTTCTGTGAAATCTCAAAACTTAATCTGGTAAAATATGCGTTATTTATTCAGTGTAAATGGAACCCAATGTGTGTTTATAATATAATATATCTGAACGAGATCAAGTGGCTAAATAACTTCAATGGGTTTACGCATTTTGTTGGAAATTTATTCAATTTTTTCTTACAAACGAAAAAAAATACGTACATAATATATTGCATGTCTTGAATGTCGTATTATATTTCCTACATTAGTTCTCAAGGAAAAAGATATTTTTTTAACAGTGGCGAAGCGTCCATGGAAGTAGGGAAAGCAGTGTTTCCCTTACTTTATGGGTAAATTAATGCAAATCTGTATTTTCAGTTTATAAGTAATTTAAGTATATTATTAGAATATTCATGTTTATGCGCAGCTCAAACATTTTAACCAAAAATCAAAAATAGCATTTAATATTAATTTATACGCTCAATTATAAAACTATACGTCTTATTTTTTGTATTTTAGTCGATATTTGTACGACGAGTTGATGTTCACTGCAGGAAATTTCACTAAAAAATTTAGAATTTTTGATTTCGTTAAAAGTATGTTTATTGTATAGAAAATGACGTGAAAAGTTGTTTGTTTCAAACCGCAGGTCTGTATCTCAAACCGTTCTCGAGATATAGCCTCTCGAAGTTTTAGTTTTTTCAAATTTTTGGAGAAAAAAGGCCATAACTTTTGAACGCGTGGTCGGAATTGATTTTAGTTGACGGATTTGAAATCAGCGTGTCAAAATCTATATAATGACATGTATAATACTTTAAAACTCGAAAAAAAAAATTTCGCGAAAAATCGAAAAAATTCAAAGGGGTATACCTTAAAAAAATGTCGATTTTTGACCAAAATTTTTTTGCCGAATTTTAAAGTATTATACATGTCATTATATAGATTTTGACACGCTGATTTCAAATCCGTCAACTAAAATCAATTCCGACCACGCGTTCAAAAGTTATGGCCTTTTTTCTCCAAAAATTTGAAAAAACTAAAACTTCGAGAGGCTATATCTCGAGAACGGTTTGAGATACAGACCTGCGGTTTGAAACAAACAACTTTTCACGTCATTTTCTATACAATAAACATACTTTTAACGAAATCAAAAATTCTAAATTTTTTAGTGAAAATTCCTGCACTCGTCATACAAATATCGACTAAAATACAAGAAAATAAGACGTATAATCATTTAGTTACTATATAAATATATAAGAATTTATTTTTAAAAGTAAAAGCTTGAACTTAAGGCGTTTCATAATTAGTTTTTTTATTAATAGGAGGGAGAGGATTGACAAAATATGCTTCCCTTATTAAAAATTTCACCATATGTCCGGTATTATAAAGGAGCTCGCAAAATTTGCTAGCTTGCAACCGCTCTCAAATAGAGTATTAATTCTGCACTAGTATCTATGGAATTTAGAGCAGTGATACTTCAACTAATTGTAACACAGTTGGCGACTTTGATCGTACAAAATAATATTCATATTACCACTGTTTTAATACCGTTGGTGTTTACCTACAACGCGTGCACGAAAATTGTCAAATATTTCATGAAACTTAAAGATAACTGTCAGATAGGTTAGAAACCTCATATGAAAGTGCTTGCTAGCTAACAAATTTCGCTAGCTCGTTTATAATACTGGACATATTACATTCAGAAAAATATTTTTAAAAATAGTACGTTAAAATCAGCACAGAATTCATTATACAGGATTTGCCGTAAGTCAGGAAAAATAATAGTTCAAAATTAGATCACATAATTTGTTCAAATAGTTTATCGTTGTAACTATACCTACAACATAATATATAAAAAATAATATAATATAAATCCCCGTAGGTCCTGACTTGCGGGACACCTGTATTCTAGAATATTTTAAACTGAAATCATTATTGGATATTGGAGAGCCATCGATTCCTAATAATATCAGAATCGGAAATATGATTGCGGTGTTAGTATAAATAAAAAGAAATTAACGTATACTGGAAAAATATAAATGTATAATTTTTATAGGTTATAATTGAAACAATAGCGTTTGGAAAACATACAGTTATTTGTATAAAAAAAATTGAAATTTAGATATCAATGTGGCACAGGTACAAAAAATGAATTCGTACATAGGAATTTAAATTGGGGCAAGGATTATCAAACTGTAAAAACAAGAAGCTGGATTTATAAAAAGAATAAGAACATCCTAAACAAATAATTTAAAATCCTTAAGACAATTAGATCATTTTTTTCTTCTGTAAGTATTTGTAGCCATTGTTGATTTCTGAGATGGTATTCTTAATAAACCAATAAATTATACAGTAAACGTTCTATATTGTGAACCCGGTTGGGTACGCTACCTTCTATTACATATCGCTCATTTGCTGCAACGATGTCATAATTAAAAATTGCTGTTTTTGAGTTGTTTACACAGGAAAAATCGTTCGTACATATACTTTATACATCAAGTCTAAAGTATCTGAGAGTTACACTAAAAATATATTAAACAATAGCAATTTAAAGATTTTATTTGTCTGAACAACGTGGACAGAAGTGACAGAATAGAAAAAAATTAACAGCAATGTTTTAAGAACACCAGTCCACTTGCCTTCATATGTTTTTATGTCAATCTGATGGCGGCAACACGCTTGTTGTAATTCTTTCCAAATTATGACGTTAACAGTCGGGTATTATCATCGATTTGTCTTTCGTGCCATCCATCTTGTGCTGACACCAGTGCCACCTCGTGGGAAATCCGTGTAATTAATTGTAGACGGTTTTAAATATCCCCACGTGCACATATCTCGTATCTCTTTACATTCTGACGTTTCAATTTGACGTCGTTTTTTGAACCTTCAGGCAGATTTATGCAGAAGTTCTATAAATAATAATACAACTAAATAAATTTTGTTTTTGTAATGTTGTTGCAGTTGGTATTTCTAAAAAAATATACCCCTTGTCTTCAAGCTTTCTGTGATAGCATTTGCCAATACTGATATCAAAGTAAGTAGATATGATGAACGTCGAAAAGGGCGGTTACATAAATATTTTTCAATTTTTTATGTAAAAAAAAGGTTAATAAACAAAATTATATAAATAAATCCTTGTTTTTATCCCTAAGAAGTTACTAATCTTTAACATTTCTTTAGCTATTGTATTTTAAGATAAGCGGATGACATTTATAAATCGAAAGAATTCATTTCTTGTATGTATTTTTCTGTGGGAAGGATGTTTCAAATATCTGAACGCAACTATGAAATTTCAAATATTGTTGTACTATCGCATAACCTGAGAAACCTTTTAGCGTTTAACCTTTTTCTCAGGCCTGGTTATAGATAATTTATATACGAACTTATTTCTAGATTTATCAAATGGAAATAGTTTCCATTTTTATTGGTTTCTTTTAAATAATTACTTGTAAAATAATAATAATTTGTATATAAAAATATTATCCAGTTTTTTTTTATTCTTGAAGAGATTGTTGGCATATGGGTGTAAGTGGCGTCTTTTGATCCTTATTAAGATTATTATATATTATTATTAGTATGATTAGATAAGTCTAATCAATCGAATTTTCATGAGCTTGTTTGAACTTACGAACTATAAAATTTTATTTCTTATGATAAAAATTAATGAATTTATAAATGTATTAAAAACTTAATATACCTTTAAATTAGAGTTCTTAAATCAAACACAAAACCGGCTTCGAATGATAAATTCTATTCTTAAGAAATTTTTTCTCACGGTTTTGAATACCAGAAGCTTTTTGTCGCCAGCGCGACCATTCGGTAAATCACAGATTCTGTACAATCGTGAGTTTCTTTTTTACTACAATTAAATACTGGTGATTCCAGAACCAGATTAACACGTTTACCTCAATGAATTATATTTGTTTGAGTAAATAATCCTTTAATTGAACATGAGCTAAAAACAAGGCAGTGCAAGTACCAGATTTAAGATTACAAAATTATTAAAAACACATTAATTTAAGTTACACATAATTTTAAGTTAATTTTTAAGATACGCGATTATTTAAAGATTATCATAAAAATTGGATTTTACTTTTTATGATAATGTTTAAACGAATATATCTTTAAAAATACTGGATCTATGAATTGAACATTTGAGATCTTTTTTGTAGGAAATTTAATTTTCTATCATATGCTGCTGTGAGATATTAAAATCAATGCTTTTTGCAACGAGCTATTCACGCATAAGTCAAAAATAATTTTTCCCATGTTAATCAAATGGGAAAAAGACTCGGTTTGCGCCATTTAGGTATGATTTACGAGTCTGAAATTTTTTAGACAGTTAATTTTTGATCCAAAGCTAAAACATAGGCCAATAGGATCGAAAAAAAAAACACCCTAATATGCTCAAAAGCCTAATACGAGAAAAAAAGCTACTGTTACTGGGTTTCTGAATATAAACCGATCATTCTTTTGTTTCGTTAATATTTAAGATGAAACAGTTGCTAACAATCGGCGCGGTCGCTATGGCAACATCATCCATAAACAAACAAATGCCGGTAAGTCAAACGCATTGCCCGGATTCCGAAAGTAATTATCGCCGTATTTAAGATCATTTCTCAAAACTAGCCTTCGTGTGTGGCCGTGCAGCATCACGGAGACACACGAGTCCGATAACCATCTACGCGGCGTCTACCGAATTTGTTAGGAACAGATTCAAACTGCTTCTGATTAGATACGTCCAAGGAAAATACGGTCGATGTGGTATTTTTATATTCTTTGTACCTTATTTAATGTTTTGTTAAATCAGAAATGAGATGGATAACTGATAAGGTTTTAATAAAGCCAGTTAGTGGATATATGTATGCTATTTAATGACATGTTAAATTGTTAGTAAACTATTTTTGTTATTTAGAAATATGCCATTTGCACAATTGAAATATGAGCTGTCATATTTGACAGTTACTTTTAAATAAATAATAATAAACTTCTTGTGACTGTAGGCATGGGCGTAGCCAGGGTGGGGCAGGAGGGGGGGGCGCTTGCTCCCCCCCCCCCTAGCTTGTGGACAAAAAGTAATAAGTAAATCAGTATTATTGTCCAAACAGGGATATTTCTAGACTTCTATGATGTCCATTGAATTTTTGAACGTAAATTTATATTTTGGATCCAGAAAATAAAATATCAAAGTTTTTTTTAATCACAATCTTTTATTTTTACATGTAAACTAAAATATCAGGGAAAATTAAAAATAAAATAAAAACACCTAAAGGCAAAGGTCGCAGTATTGGCAACAGTGAAAACTGTGTTTTGTGTTAAAATAACTACCCACAAAAGCATGGGCAAGGGGGGACGCTTGCCCCTCCCCCTAGCTCGTGAAGTAAGAGTAACAAATTAATCAGTTCATTGGCTAAATATTGACATTTTTAGATTCGAAAATTTAAATATCATTGTTTTTTTTATTGTAAAGTTTTTTTTTAAGTATATTATCAATTCAAATTAGATCGATTTTTTACATTAAATAAAAAAAAACACCAAAATAGCAACGTAGAGTACATTTTTGTAAAGGATTTTGTATTCAAAAAGATATGCACATACATATAAATTTAATGGATTGAAAAAAATGTGGCGAAAATAAAAGAAGAAATGAAAAAAATAATGACTTTTCATTGTTACTTTCTGCGCACCTATCTAGAGATATAATAAATAATGAAAATGTTAATTTTTTCAATACTAGGCAAAACACGCCGATCAATCGGTTTCAAAGAAAAAAAATTTTCCCCCCCCCTGAACAAAATCCTGGCTACGCCCATGACTGTAGGTGATATATTTTTTTGTGAAAAACACTTCGGTGTCTGTCCGTGTATCACAGGCGATTTTCTCTGAAACTATTCGATGTAAAAATTTGAAATTTAGCACAAATATAGAATGTAGTGGTCCAATTATATACGTGAAGTATTCTGGGAGTAAATTAGGAAACGGAAAAAAAATTCAAGGGCATTGTTTTGTAAGATGTCAAATAAATTTTAATGCACGAATATTTTTTATGCATTTTTTAAAACATTTTTTGGGAAAAATTACGGATCGCTTAGAAAAATCTCAAAAAAAAACATGGACATTGAGAATTAGGTGTAGATTGAGCCAAATAAAAAATTCTAGCTCGATCAATTATTATAAACAATTCAATTGTATATTTCCTTATAAATGTTGAATTGGTCTTAGAGATTTCTTACTTTTTCAAGTTTTTGAAACCTTAAATAACTTTTTCTGCAATACACAAGTAAACCTAAATATATTATGTGTGTATTAATTTACCCAGCACTAACTACATCTAGTAGGCCGTCCACGTATTGTTTAGCCTCTTTTTCCCTTCTATAAGATTATCTTGGCTTCAGACGTAGCATTAGTAAAGACAACGCAGCTAGAATTCGAAAAGAATTCGGTTCGTTATACCAGAGAATATTAATAAGTTTAGGGTTGCTACAGTTACGGGCTAGTCGTTTTTTACCACAATGAAATTATGCATACTTCTGTAGAGATAATTGTGGGTCTACGCTTTTAGTGGCTATAATAAGTGCTGTAGTGTCAGACAAAATGCAAATTTACGAATAACTCGATCACGCTTTGTTTTGATTTCTATCGCGGTAACAATTTGATTGACTTATTGTTAGACTAATAAAATATTAACTGTACATTCGACAAAATATCAAATAAGTTTTTCAACTGCAAATACCTTTTTTTGCTCTACACTACTCAACTTAATTAAGGGATAAAAAAAATGATAAAAATTCGTTTTTAATGACATTTTTAAACGATAATTACGAAATAAAATTTTTTTACAAAAATAAATTGAATAAAAGCATTTAAAAGAAAATATTCCCAGCTTTCTAATTCACTTTAGCAAATTGTTGTAGGATCATTTCTTCAGGAGTTATGAGTATTTAAAGTCAAATGTGGCTTTTTTACTTTGACAGCTGATAACTTAAGGGTTGTAATACCTGACATTAGATTTACAAAAAGAACAATTGTATTTAGACTTTCCTGTAATGTGAGTAGGATAGCAATTGTTTGTAGATATGTATCTAAAAAAACATTGATTTCCCTATGTACCATAGTTAACCTTTACACACTGTAACTTGTAAAGTAATGGATTATTCAAAATAAAATTTTATAAGTTTCCGAGGACATAACATTTTTCTTTCTCATTTACTCTACTATAATTTTCACCTGTTTGTATATGACAGTATTTTTTTTTCTTCTTCAAAATGCAGTTATTTATTTCAACATTTGCAACTCGCTGACATCCCTGTCGATACACATGCACGCATCGAAAACTGCTATATCGATCGATCTCTTAACTTTCAGCTCGTATCTCATCTTTCCGACAGAACGGTTGACTGGCTCGAGGCTCGCTTCATTGCGCGCAGTTCAAAGCACTTTTTAGTGGGATTAAAGTGGAACAGAATATAGGAAAGAATAATACATTACGACTGCAATGCGTTAAGAATTCCCTTTACAGGAACACGAATGTGTTTATTTATTCAAACAGGATATAGCATTCTGATTGTATTTAACTCTTTCGGTGTATATCACTGGGCTTCTGGGTGTAAACTTTACTTATACGGTATTTGTTTGCATGTAACGTATAGTCAATTTTCTTTTAAAAAAAGTTTGAAAATCTTTTGGAAGATAAAGGACAAATAACGTTGTTACCATATCGCTCCATGAGTCATTAACGTACCATTCAGATTTTAAAATAAATTTTAATTGTTTTGAATTATAAAATTAATTAATAATAAATGTTTGATATTGTCTTTCAAAATATTTCAGTGATAATTGATTAACAGAGAAACGTTTCTATTTGAAACTATCATCTCTCATACATACTAAATTCAATTGTAATTTAAAGCATATTTGCATATTATAAATTTTCAACTGACGCCTCTAGAATAATATGTATGGACATGACGATAGTGACATTTAAGAAAAGATGGCGGCCGTAAAATTTTGATAACAGCTTCATATACAGACTAGCACTGGTTGTTATGTTTCCATAGTCTTTTCTAATCTAAGGTAATTTTTCAATCCTTAAATTTACTTTCATCTAAAACCTAAGAAGCGATATTTACTTGGTTTTACAGTAAAATGAAAATACGATATTTTTTTCATTTTTGGTCAGTGATTTTTTTCAATTTTCTTCTTTAATCTACTAGAATTAATCACGTTTGATGTTTTTTGAACTCTATTTAATGAAAGAATGTTCATTGTGATATTTAATCTCGTATGTTATAAAAGGTTTCTTTGAATTTAGCAAAAATGAAAGTGGTTTTACTCATAAATCGAAAATAGAGCTGTGTCAAAAGAAAGAGATAGAAAATGGTTTGGAATATACTTGTCCTTTTTAAACAGGAGTATCTATTTCATTCTTATTAGAAAAAGAGATAGATATATCCCAAAGCTACTGCATCTCTCTCACTATTTTGGAGAAATGTTACACCATTATTTTAATACAGAATGCACAATCCATGCTCTATATCTATGGTTTTACTGTATAACACAAGCGGCATATTTTAATCGTAGAGCTATTTTGAAAATACCATCGACTCGGTTTGAAATACTGATTTTAATGTTATATATAATTTAAAAATGTCGCTAATTTTGGTTCACATTTCCATATAATATGATCTAGATTTTTAAACACTTGGTTACATTCAAATGAACATAGGAACAGAACAGATACAGATAAATTCCTAAACAGTTCAAGTATGAATGAATATTTGTATTTTTTAAATTTAGTTTCCAGTAACTTACCAATCTACAAAAAAATGTGTATATCGGTCGTATAAATACGGTCGAAATGTGCATCAAAAAATACAAAAACCACTTGCAAACAAAGGCCAGGCATACCAACACTAATTGGACAAAATTCTTGCATGTTACGACTTCCTTTTTTTTGTTTTGTTTAAATACAATCCACAAAAATTCAGCAGCAAAAAAATTATCTATTGTCTATATGGAATCTTCGCCGCTTTTAAATTATTTTCCCTGCATAATTTCTATATTTATTTAAAAGCTAGAGTCTGATTTATGAGAGATGGTATTAATTTTCTTGGCGCATGTTTGTAATTAAAGTGAATATAATGTATTTAATTATAATATACACACACAGATAATTAAATCTAGTTCTATTAATTGTATTAAATTGAATTTTACCGAGTATTGTTATAAAAATTGATACTAGGGACTTTACTTTAAAATTGCTTCCAGTCCTACAGCTCTCAAGAAGGAATAAAGCCGTTTCGACCTTGCAAATCTATTATAATATGAGATTCAATACAAGTGGCATGTTAGCTGCGTCGAAACAAAACGCAACTAACATGTAATGGATTTGCAAGGTTGAAGCGGTGAGAGAGACCGTTTCTGCAAAGTGCAAAGACTTAAGAGGTTGCTCATGGAGATGTTGATATACTTAAAGAGGGGGGGGGAGCAGAATTCAAGGGACATTAAGGTAAATAGGAGTTGAAAACTTATACTTAAATTATTTTGTAATCATAAGTTGATATTGCACTAATTCAGAAGAAAATGAATGAAAATAATGTCTGGTCTTCTGGGTATAAACTGCAAACATGTTTTTAGTGAAAAACTATATAGTTAATGGTAATTAATTTTTGTTTTTAACGATTTATTGTATCGGTACAGATATTTACAATATAGATTTTATAATGGTGTAATAATTTCACTCAATAGTCATTAATAACTGCAGCAGATAACGTACGGCCCGCGTGCCACCACGTCCAGTGCGTGATTGTATTGTATCACGTACATAATGATAAACAGATGGCGGTGTAATTTATTCTCAATTGGGTTCTGTGATTCGTATCATCGGGTTAAAACGTGTCTCAGCTCTGTGCAGTGTTATTACCCGGCTGAGCAAAACAAAAACTATCGCAAGCGTGAGTAGGAAGCAACGGCCACGACGTTGTGCAATTTGTAATTATGTAGTGGGGGATACCGGAGGTTAGATGGGTAAAAATCAAATACTTCCTTTGTTCCGAAATGGTTGCCATATTTATAATTCTTTTCTATTGAAAGTTTTAATGATAGTAAGCAAATTAAGCAACTGTTTAAGGTTCCAACCTAAAAGGGGTAAGCGACTTAAAAAGGACTTAAAAATAATTTATTTTTTTGTGGTATATTGTACAGTAAGCAAATTAAGCATCTGTCTAAGGCCCAAGCCTAAAACGGGGTAGGTGAGGAGTTATTTTAGTGTGTAGTTGTAGATTCTTTCTATAGTTCCAAAAATGCAGTTGTAATCGCTAATTTATGTAGTTTGAAAAATTGCAAGTAGAAAGAAAAATATAAAAAGGTGTAAAAAAAGGTCACACACATTTGTAAGAGAGAAATATACAAAGTGTAGATAATACGAAAAATAACCTTTGGGGTAGGCGACTTAAAAAGGACCCCCTAACAACATAGATGTTTTTTTTAGATACCGATAAGATTTTCGGACGATTTTTTTTTTCAAAAGAGCGTCACTGTCTATAGAAGAAGAAAACAAAAACAAAAAATGTATATGTATGCGTAAGAAAAATTTCTAAGGATAACTTACAAGCACTATAAATAAAGAATTATTTTCTATAGTAAAAAACTAGATACTATTATTAATGTCTAGATTTCATTTCCTTCTACATAAATGGTATAATAATTGTAGATATTCCAGTTAAACAATTGGTATAAAATGCAGATAATAATATTAATATATATGTACAATCATAAGAAATGAATTTACCGTAAGTGAAATTAAAATAAAAAAGTAGAATGACAGAAATGGCATAAATGACATTGGCATTTATTTAATAATAAGTGGTAGGGTAAATATGCCTATGTTTTATATTTTAACTAGTGGTTTGCCCGCGTTATTTTCATTTTTATAAACAGTCGTAGGTATATTTTATAAAATCTAATACCGTTAAATCTGGAACACTTTTTAAGGGTTGAAATTTGAAAAAATGCGATACACGTGTATTTTAATTTTAATGATTTTTCTAAATTTGCCCACATTAAATTGAGAAAAATGTGTCTGTAAAAGTGGTGTTTTATTAAACATTCCTCAAAAAAATTAAGGGATAATTAAAGAAAAGCAACAAAAAAATTCGAATTTTCAAATAGCTATATCTCCGTGAAAAATTATTAGATTGGCATGAACCAAAGCTCATTCAAAAGCTTGTACTTTCTAATTTTTTAGGGGATGACACTATCAATTTTTACCCCGGGTATCACCCCCCTCCCTCCTAGTGACGACACTGCCAAGGGCCTCTTTATAACATTTGCTACAGGCTGGTTTAATCCGACACTGAGTTACATCACACCCTTCACCGAACAGGGATTACTGTTAGAAAGGGGACTTGCCCCGGGGCAACCAGGGCAGGCACATAAAATGTCAATTTCCTCTATTGAGTGTTAACAAGTCTATTTAGTTTCTGAACAACTCGTATCTCAATGACAACAATTATAACTGTAAGTTATTTCAATTATTTTACCATCACTAATTTATTACATTACGTTAATTCTTTTTCTGCATCGGTATAAACGTACTCAGACATTATAGGCACACTCACCCTAGAGCACATACATAATACCTTGCTGGAATTATAAGTACCAGTATATTTATAATGACGCCAGTTTTCAGGAAACTGTAATAAGTGATGTATGTAATTTGCAGTAATTTTTTGCAATACGTAAGAAAGGGATTCATACATACTTCTTTAACTAGATATCTACGAGTACCTAGTTGAGTAGCTTCATGCGACTTAAGCTAATTATAGTTTTTATAATAAGCGTGAAATTAATGATTTCTTATGAAAGTGTGTGTATGTTTTTTTTTATTGTTCTTATTTTTAGGTTAGTTTAATCGTTTTTGAACTTTAAGGATCGTTGAACAGAAATTTATAGATGGTAGATTAGTTTATATTGAAGCATATAACAAAGAACACTCTCTTATAAATAATGTGTATACTGCTGTGGCCTCCACAAGATTTTTTAAATACATTATTATACAAATACGAATATCTTGAAAACTGTTCGAAATAATAATGTTTCTGTTTATTATATAATCTGTTTAAAGAGTCGTTTTACCTACAATTTAAAAAAAAATGGATCTTGACTTCCGGGACATTCTGTACGTATAAAATAATAAAATGAAAGTAAATAAATTTTTTTATTTCTGTCATTTATATATTTCTTATTAAATTTCAATTTAATTGCAAACGATTTTAACAAGTTATTTAAAATCGACAAAAAGTGTTTCGCTTCTGAACAACAGCTTCTGCAAAAACCTCAAATTAGATCACTTTCTTCGCAACAATTCTTCTTATCACAGCCAAGCTAGAATATAACTGTACAGAGTGCAGCGGTGGTTATAGGTAATGTGATGGTATTTAATTGGCGCCCACAACACGGCTGTTACAAACAAGCGGAACATTTACCGTGGCGGAGCACCAGACATGCGATTAAACTATAGTTGTATTGCTGTTTTACTAGTTCCGGTACACATTTATCTGTAATTATTATTAATTATAGTTGAAGCTCGGTGTGTTATTTATTTTATTTTTTATATAAATAAATTTAAAATATATGTATAGTAACTTCGAATCATCGTTCGAAAACTCATTTTTATAGAAACTACATTTTTAAAAACTGCGGAAAACGTATCTTGACCATTTTCCATCCAATCTTAACTGTAACTTCTTAAATAGATTTTACATCGAAGTACACGCGATTTATAACAATTATAAACAATTAAGGTCGTTTTTTTCGTCAAAAACGCGATTTTTTGTTCAAAGCGATACAAAATTTGCAAAAATCGATATTTTTTTAATAATCGTGTGTATTTCGGTGGAAAATTACGAGAATTTAATTTTTTTTGTTCTTGAGATTATGTTTTCCGCAGTGGAGCATATAACAAAAAATATGTACTCAGTGTAGCAACGCTAAAGTCACCATTTTGTTTTATATTTCATTTAAAAAATTATTTATTTTTTAACCCTCCAAATTTTATTTGATTGCTTTTTTATTATTCTAAAAAAAGTCCTAAAAAAGTATCATTTTCTGAAGTGACGTTTAGTTATAACCCCTTAATTTGATAGCTGAAAAATATCATAGAAACAATAAATTAAAGATGTCAATTAACTATTACTTATTACTCGACATAACTAGGTTCCACTGTATAGACAATTTAATTACAAGTAAACACGTAATTAAAAAGACTTATACTTGAAACATGGTTCTGTGCCACTATCACAGAAAATCGAACCGATACACATTATATTATTATTTCAGATCAAGAGTGCATTGAGTATCGAGGCCTGTTTGATCTGGTTCAAATAGAACTAATGCAGGTTTTTGTATGTCCGGTGGAAATTCAACTATTTGTTTCAATTCTAATTACGGTTAATTGATTTACCTGATGGTGTTTTTAATGGTTCTTTTTATTGAATACATAAAAGTCATTATGTTATATGGTTGTCATGAATAAATCATAATACTAGACTCACATATACATTGTATATGTAAATGTAATGTTTACCTACAAACGTTTTTATTCATGTTAATTATATTATAAACTTATTTACGTGTAGATTAAATACGATTTATATAATTTTGTGTTATAAATTGGTTGTTCACAATCCAAAACGATTAAACCCACTTTATAATCAGTGAATACTAAAAAGTTTTTCCCTAAATTGACAAAAATAAATAAATCTATACTTACAAAATATAAATTATATTTTTTATAAATTGAATAGGTACAAAAAATTACATTTTATAAAATCAGTAAAACAATGATTCATTCCGGTCTTATTCCACTAGCTCCAATAACAAACTGAATTTTCTTAACAGGACTATTCAAACTCTTTAATATCGTAGCTTCAAACTTACCCTCCCCACATTTAGAAAATAGTACCCTGTAATTAAGTCTATGATAATAACTACTCCCCAACATCGGCACTAGTACATTAAACCCAGATCTGTATGTCATATCATTCGTAACAACAATAGCAATACCAAAATGATCAGCTACCAACTGCAATTCCGTCATAATTTCGTATAATAGCTGCGTTCTGAGTAGCTTGTCTTCTTCTGCCTTTAAAAGAGAACTTATCGAGTCGATAACGATAAGTTTAACCTTCAACTGTTTCGTTAAAAATGTCCTTAAAGACTTCACAATCGCAACGAGATCTATTTTTGTTAGAGCTCTTATATAAAACGTCTTATCAAAGATAGATCTTTTATTAAATCTTCTAAGTTCCCTTTCAACTTCAGGTGTGTTATTACCCAGAGATAACGTTTTGCAATGTTCTACGCAAGCTGCTGATATTTGATCGAACCGTTTTATCGTGAAACCGCTTTTCGTGTCGATAAAAATCGCCCTTCCCTGAACACCGCCGTATGCTTTTGGTATTTGAACATTGGCACAGAGTTGTAAACACATTTGTGTTTTACCAGAACCATAAAGACCACAGAATTCTGTTATTCTTCCTATGGAAACCCCATCACATAAGGCTGTATCTATTTCTTTACAAAAAGTTGTTATATTCTTAAATTCTTGAGACAGCAAATCGAACGCAGTTTTTGGTTTTTTAATTTTTGTTAATTTCTGTAGATTTATGTTATATTTTTGTAAAATTTTGTTGTCTTCTGTTAAATCTTCTGCGTACATGAATCCATTTTTAATTAATTCGTCTCGAATTTCATCAGATATTTTCAATGTTGATACCGGTTGTTTCAACATTTTGATGCGCACTGACCAGTCTGAAGTTGGCACTTACATAACCCCAATTTCTAGTTCAAACATTAGTTGTTGTTGAATTTAGAAATCACTTTATATTACTTATATTTTTATTATTATAATAAGTAAAAGTATACTTTAATATAAACTTTGCATAAAAAATTTAAAAAAATAACTTAAAAAATACCATTTAATAATTAAATAATATGTGACACGTTTTGACAGTTAACAAACAAAAAGTAGAACTAACTTCACACTATTACTAATATTCAGTGACCGTCAAAATTTTATGTGGTATACTTATTACTAATTAATTTAATTTAAATTAAGACTATAAACATTTAAAATGTATTTTAAACAATGAACAATTATTAAATTCATTTTTTATTGTAGTTATGTGAATAAAACAATTAGATAATTAAAATGTTTGAAAATATTTAATGTCATCCTCATTAGATAAAAAACCTTTAAATGCATTTAGTTTTATCATCTGTAATAACAATAAAAAAGCAGTAAAATTCAACAATACACAATTTTGCTTCGAATGGTTCCAATGCACGCAATATGTAAAACAATTTAATTTAAAATTCAAATCATTTTTGCGATATCTTTGTACGGTAAGTGATTCATTTTTCATGTTAAAATTACACCACATTAATTGTTTATCAATTAGAGATTTTTTTAATTGTCGAAATTTACATTAGTTGTTCTATTAGTGTCTACTGATAATTGATACTACTGATTTAATATCAAATGATTGGCAGATATTTAACTAAAATTGGTTACCTTAATGTTTTAATGACATGAAATCAAACGGGAAAAATTTGAAAGCAACAGTTTGAGTGGGGCATAATTCAAAAGAAATGAACGGTTTTAATGTTGTAAAAATTATTTTATGAGATTTTATATTCTTAAATCGGATGTTAGGTTATAAATATATTTATGAATAATTATACAAGTCTTCAGGCTTCCGCGGTGATCTTGGCTTCTGGGTGTATGCTGCGTCAGTTTGGTCGTGTTATCGGCCAACGTTTCGTCATACATTGCAGTGGACATCTTTAGGGCTCTTTGAAAAGTACGTTCTTTATGAATAATATTAAATTAAGTTTTTTTTTCAAATCATATTACGAATTTAAATGTGTTTGTTTTTAAACCGCATCAGAATTATTGTATTTATAATAGGTACGAGTACTATGGGTTTCAGAAGTCGTCTGCCACTCTGAAGGTCAGAATCGCTTACAACAGATTCGAAAATATTAAGACAAACATCATCGGTTATCTTTTTCTAATGAATGAAAACTGGTCGACCACTTCTGTAGGCGACTCTACCTACTATATATTTTTAATAATAATTTTGAATTATTTAAAAAAAAAAAACAACGTAAATTTAGTGATCTCGGCATTATTATACATATTCCAATTTTTCAGATTTAAAAAAAAATAATTTTAAACAATTATTTAACGTTTACATATTTAAATTGTTTGAATTTTAGCTTTCAATTGATATTCCACTCGCTAGGATGGAATTATTTTTTTGGTAGCCAATTTGCCTCCCTCAAAAAGCACTAAAAACTTAAATTTTTATTTTTATAACTCAAGACTATACCAAACAGCGTTTTAGTTCAAATAGTTCAGTAGCTAAAAGGTTATGACAGACAGAGTTAAAGAGAACTAGAACAATTTAAAAGTTCAGATAATAATTGAATAATGTAAACAAAAAACAACTCATTGATATAATATAAACAAGTAGACTTTAAAGAACCCAACATAGGTACAACTCGGAAATGTGAAAGTCCTTCTTGTGATTGATTTACGGACACAAGTATCCGAGTCGGCCATGGAGCGGTGACGTCACACCGACTGCCACGCCCACGTGACTGTGAGCGGCATTTGTTCGAATCAAAAACAAATTGTTACTTGATTTGTTGTTACCGTTTCACCACCCACGCGTGCACTTAGACACGAGACTGACTTAAGTAACAATAATAAATGTAAGCAATGGGAATGTCCGTTTTTATTTTGCGGAATTATTATTTCTAAGGTGCGTTTATTAAACGGTGTTATTATTATATAAATATCGTTCGGGTCTATCTTGTAGTTTATTATGTTTTTATTATTTTACCTTATGGTGTTCTACATTAACGATACGATACTAGTTTAATCGGATCCATAAATTTTGATAGATTGTATTATAATGTTGTTGTAGAAATATTATATTGTTTGAGGTGTTTTTTTAGATTGGATTTATGTATTTAATATAAACATGAATCTTAATGGGTGCTTGCATATTAGTTTAGATGTTTTAATCATTTTTTGTATTGTAGGGGAAAGGCTTGTACCGTGGCACATTTTTTACTTTTTTAATTATTGCACTGACATCTTTCGTTCGAATACAATAATCTTTTAGCCCAAAGAGATTACAATTGCAGGTAATCATTTTGCTATCACCAAAGCGTACACCACTATTCATTGTTTAATAAGTTGGTAATTTTTGTCCCAAGATACAACCTACGGTTTTACCTCGGGACAGCGTTGGTTCTACCTTGAGAAATGATGTGGACATGAAGCAAGACCTAGGTAGAAAAAAAAATTTATTATGAAAATATTTTAAGCATAATTATTATTAATAAGGTTCAGAAGAAGTCGAAAATTATTATAATTTTGTAATACACCTCAAGAAGCTTTACCTGAGGCCAAATCCTCTTTCAAAAATACATACATATAACGAGTTACATATCGTTATAAAGTAGAGTAAAATACACGTTCAAATACGTTATATCCAAAACCCATAAGAAAATCTAAAGTTAGGGCTTGTAACTCGGAAACTAAACGTGATATAAAAATTATAAATACACCAACCAATTCTACATAAAAAGTGCTTTAAGAAACTGTAAACAAAAAGTACCTATTTACTTTGATAAAAAAGTTATGTCCATTTAAAGAGTTTCCAATTTTTTGGATGTATACGGCCTAAACCACATAGCATTATTAATATTTTTTTGATGCAGTAATATTCACCCTTTCCTTACAAATAATTTAACTCATTTAACCGAATCTGTATCTCTTACCGTTTAGGAAATCCCCATGCATTTCACGCTTATCTTGGACATTCTGTAAACAAATGCAAAAACTAACCAGATTTAAATTAGATAGACACAAATGTGCAATCACAATCAATTTCTTACTTTATGTGTAGGAAATATACAATTGTATAATAAATATGTACATCCTCTTAACTAATACAAGTAGTACGTAGGTACTTTAAACATATATTTAAGATCTTTTATCAGCAGTAACAATAACTCTAACAATAAGTGTAGATGTAGCTAACTTGTCAGAGATAGGGTAATTGTGTGAATGTTTGTAAAGGGTAATTTAAACATTTATGATAGCTCCCCTACAACATAATGTACATTTTACATCAGTGCATAAAAGAAAAAAAAATATGCACCTACTCGTATATCAAATCATAATCTTTTTGCGAGGTAACGCCATTGGCGTAACCAGTGGGGTTCAGAGAGCCTGCTCTCCTCCCCCTGCAATGTTGTAACCAGCGAGTGGTCACATTGTTATTACATAATATATATGTAAAATCCCCCCATATTATGTACTCTTAATCCAACTAAGGTACTGTTGTTTATGTTTTTTTTTTCCAGTAATGAACACGCAGTGATGGACACTTGTACTACGACACAAAATATATAAAAGAAAGAATCGTCAAATTTGAAACAATGTATAATTAATAAATAAATCATACTAATAATTAGTTTAAATGCCCACCATTTTGACATCTATTGGCCGATTGGCATCAAATCACGCTGTAAGACAGTTAAATGTATATAGATTAATATTCAGAACTGGTAGTGATCAAATATCCACGACTGGTGCCAGTACCTTATTAAAATAATATTGTTAAATATTAAAGCAAAAATTTTTTGGCCCAAGTAATTTTTTACCTGTGTATACCTGAATGAAAAGTTTATTTTATTTTGAATATGTAAAGGAATTATGTAATAATACGTTTTACTTAAAATAAAATACATAATCGTATTCAAAACTGAACACTTGTTAGGTCAAAAACTCCAAATACTCACGCTAAATTGAACCACGACCGCATGGGTAGAATCCATTAGCGCTATAACGTTACAAACGTACATAAAAATACTTTAAACACATATGAATATTCACCGGTGTTTAGCTCAAACTGAGAACTCGTATTAAAATATGTTTTATTGAATTTTTGAGTTATGTGATATTAAAATCACGTTTTATATGCCTACTGTAATTTTGTAAATTATTATAATGTCGGTTTTGTGAATATAACAGTAGTTATCAATCTTTCTACCTTTTAATTTTAGGTTGGCTGATTTTATATCTCAATTATAGGCAAATCGAACATTATTAAATGAAGTATTTAAATTGTCAAAATGATTTTGTATGTGTAACAATTAATTTATATTTATAGTTTAGTCGACAGAATCTGAAATCGACATAAGAGTTAGAAGGCTGCATTTTCTGTACATTTTGCAAATTCCGGTACCGCCCTATCATTCAGTTTTTAAAATAATTATCAATTGGTTTGAATTATAAAATTAATTAATAATATTTAAATGTTTTATATTGTCTTTAAAAGTATTACAGTGATAATTGATTAACAGATAAATGTCTATTTAGAACTACCATACCAAATTCAATTGTAATTTACAGCATATTTGCATATTATAAATTTTCAATTACCATCTCTGGGATAATATGCATGGAAATGACGATTGTGACATTTAAGAAAAGATAGCCGCCGTAAAATTTTGGTAACAGTTTCATATACGGATAAGCATTGGTTGTTATGTATCCATAGTCTTTTCTAATCTAAGGTAATTTCTAACATTTTTCAATTCTTAAATTTCCATGCATATTATAAATGACGATAGTGACATTTAAGAAAAAATGGCCGCCGTAAATTTTGGTAACAGTTTCATATACGGACTAGCATTGGTTGTTATGTATCCATAGTCTTTCCTAATCTAAAATACATACGATGAAACATTATCAAAATGACTATAGATCATAGAAGGAGGCTGGAATCTTATGAGAATCTAATAATTAGATAGATATAAAATAATAAATCAATTATTTGTAATTCTACAGACTTCATCATGAAATGAAATATTGCTTGAAACTAGTAAGAAAAATTCGAGCAATTTTTCTTAATTATACAGTAGAATAACCTAAAATGCTACGCATTATATTTTACATCAAATCTGCATACATAACAATAGACAAACCTCAATTAATTATTCATATAATAAATTCATTCTCTTCATTAATTATAATACACTGAAATTAAAAAATAAAAGTATATATTAAAATTTAATGCTATTTTCTCTTTTATCTATAATACATAATTTTAAAATAAATCATTATTCATTTCTAAAACACCGTAAACATTACTTTGTAGGTCATAAGGTACTGGCACCAGTTATGGCCGCTATAAGAGCAAGTAATTCTCATGAACTCATGTTACTAATAAAACAAGTAACTCTTTATTTAATCAATTTAATTACCAAAGTCCGCAAATATAGTTTGTTTTTTAAATTATAGCCTTTCATTTTGTTTATGTTTTTTCTCCAGTAATGGATAAAGTAAAACCAGTAATGAGCACGCAGTGATGGACACTTGCTAATGATTACAAAATGATAAGTACTACGACACAAAAGATATAAAATTTGAAACAATAGACACCTATTGGCCGATTGTCATCAAATCACCCTGTAAGACAGTTAAATGTATATAGATTAATATTCAGAAATGGTAGTAATCAAATATCAACAAATATTTCTAATGCAGTATATTTAATTAAAGAATAGCCATTATTGAGGTCATATCCAAGACTGGTGCCATTACCTTATTAAATAGCGGTGCTTGGGAAGAAATTCAATTTAGATCGAATTACAAATTGATATTTTATTTCTAAAGTGTTATTTTTAATGACATCAGTTTCTCTCAATTTAAATATCTATTTTCGCAAGGTATCAATTTCAGCGGAAGTAATCGTTGTTAAAGAAAATAAAACAAGATATTTAATTAATTTTAGGTGTCTTTATTTACGCCTCGAAGGGTTTGATTGATTTTTAATAATATTTAATGTGCTTAAATTAGTTTGAACATTGAAAATTGAATTCTTCCGAAAGGAAATAAAAAAAATGACTTCTTTGGCGACATAGCCTAATAATAATACAGATTAAAATTTAAAATGAATTTGATCAAAATCAAGTACAATAAAACATTGAGGTTATTCGATCATTAGAGCAATGAAAAAAAATTAATTATTTATGGATAGTTCATATATTTTACTAATTTAAAAAAATAATATAGGACGTATGTTTTTTGAGTAATTCGATATTAAAAATAGAGTTTTTAATACACGGTAAATGAGATAACTCGCTGGAAGTGCTCTATGTTTTGGCGATTTTGGAGTTAGGAACTGTATGTGTGTTACTAACTCTTGCTAAACTCCAACTTAATATCGTTTAGACTTTTTTTTAATGATTTGGTTTACTAATTGGATATTAAAAATAGAGTTTTTAATACACGGTAAATGAGATAACTCGCTGGAAGTGCTCTATTTATTTAAATTCTATGCATAGACGTTTTAAACACTGATTATTCGAAACTTCAACCCTTTTAAATACTATAAATATTAAATTTTCAAACCGCAGGTCTGTATCTCAAACCGTTCTTGAGATATAGCCTCTCAAAGTTTTAGTTTTTTCAAATTTTTGGAGAAAAAAGGCCATAACTTTTGAACAAGTGATCGGAATTGATTTTAGTTGACGGATTTGGAATCAGCGTGTCAAAATCTATATAATGACATGTATAATACCTTAAAACTCGAAAAAAAAAATTTCGCGAAAAATCGAAAAAATTCAAAGGGGTATACCTTAAAAAAATGTCGATTTTTGACCAAAATTTTTTTGTCGGATTTTAAAGTATTATACATGTCATTATATAGATTTTGACACGCTGATTTCAAATCCGTCAACTAAAATCAATTCCGACCACTCGTTCAAAAGTTAGGGCCTTTTTTCTCCAAAAATTTGAAAAAATTAAAACTTTGAGAGGCTATATCTCGAGAACGGTTTGAGATACAGACCTGCGGTTTGAAACAAACAACTTTTCACGTCATTTTCTATACAATAAACATACTTTTAATGATATCAAAAATTCTAAATTTTTTAGTGAAATTTCCAACTCGTCATACAAATATCGACTAAAATACATGAAAATAAGACGTAGAATCATTTAGTTACTATATAAATATATAAAAATTTATTTAAAAAAGTTAAAGCTTGAACTAAAGCTGTTTCATACAATTACATTACAAGAAATGAGAGTAAATATAAGAAAAATACCATTTTTTAAAAACATTCTTCAAAAGTCTAAGGGTGTGCTTTTTATGGCCAAACTAAAAAAATCCATTTAATGTACATGTGTTCTTCATATAAATTAAAAACTAAATTTTTCGAAATCATATATTTTTTTTTATTAAAAAAATACGGTTAGTTCAAAAGTAAAGGGGAGCTAGGCCAATAACTTTAAATTAAATATTTTTTGCAAAATTTATTTCAATTAGTAATTTTTCTAGCTTCTGATTGGTCTAGTTAAATAATTATTAGATTTTTTAATATTTGTTGATATTTTTTAGTAAAAATATTATTTTTAAATATTATGTAATATAAGGTGTAAGTGTGTGTTCATATGTGTATGTGTTTGTGCGTTTCTATCGACAGTTGAATTAGATAGCCGGCTCATTAAGGTAGAACAATTAAATCGAATGACTTATTATTTCCCTACCTTTATATTAGCGGCTTTTTTATTTCACATATCTGCGCCTAATCATTGTTCAACATGTAATGAGTCATCTGTAATTTTGGGTAGATTATATATTTTTTTAGTGACAAAAGAAAAATTAAAAAAAAAATCGTATTTAAATAAACTTTTTACATTCCTAAAAAAATCAGAAACCAATATTAAATCGTGGATTTCGTACAAAATTTACAAAAATTTTCATTCATTTTAAATTATTATCAGTAGCGCCGCTATAATTTTTCGGTAGAGTATTTTAGCGCCCTCTCTTGGGACTTTAAAAGTCGATTTGGCAGTTGTTAAAATTAAACTTAACGGGGCAAACCTGATTATTATATAAACGTTTATATAAAAATGAAAAGATACAGAACATTCGTAAAGAAATTCTATACGAATTAAAAAGAATTTAAAAAACCTATAAAAGTAAAAACAAATGAAAGAAGTATTCTTATACAACTCTATTCAAAAGTATATTAGCACTTAACATATTTCTTTTAAAATAGCAATTCAAATACCTATAATACATTCACTTACAATAATGTGTTTAAATATTATTTTATCAAATACATATTAAACAATTGAATAAACTTAAAACAAAACAAATATTTTCTTTTGTATTTTAAGAAAATCCTGATGAGCAATATTTACTACAATAAATTATCTATATAGTGCTAAAAATAAGAACAAAAAGTAAATAAAGAGCGCTAAAATGCAATGTACCTATATGCTTTCAGAATTAGCGTCCATCGGTTTCCACCTGTTGATACACGTAACTTAATTGTATGTGTAACAGTCAGCACATATACACACGCACACATATACATACACATGCTGTAGATACCCTTCACGGTATTATATAACAAGTAAAAATAATTATAATTTATATTTGATGATTTTTTTTTAGTATCGATTCAATTTTCAAAATAAAACTATATTACAAAAAATTTATTTAATTAACCCCTAGTTAGCGACTTGAAATAGTTCCTGTCATTCCAACTGTTTATATTTCTAGTAACTTTTGTTTGTAATTATTTGAAGAATATGTTATTTGATGTCTGACCAAAAAACGGAACAACAAGCTTTGATTGGTTGATTCATGAAATTTCTGGTGGAATGTACCAGTTTTAAGCGTGTAAAGAAGTGAGAAAGAAGTAACTAGAAAGAGATATAAACTAGTGACCAGGCTAACCAAAGAACTTTTATGTTCACTTCATGTTGAGCGTTTCTGCCAGAACACTAGTTTCTATCTCTTTCTGGTTACTTCTTTCTCACTTCCTTACACGCTTAAAAAATTACATTCTTTTAATTTCTGGTACATTCCCCCAGAAATTCCATGAATCAACAAATCAAAGCTCGTTGTTCACTGTTTTTGGTCATCTCTATATATAAAAATGAATGTTCGTTTCTATGAGACTTATAGAATCGGGAATTACTGAACCGATCTCAATGCGGTTTTCACCAATAGTTAGATAATTTTTCTGTACATGTTCGTGGTTATTAATATTTTATGAATACCTAAGATTTAACATCAAAAGACTAAAAAAAATCTTTATCAAGTCGTGTTGAATAAAAAAACAATTCATGGTGAACCGTGTGTTGTGGGCATGCTGGGTGGGCATGTTGGGTGGGCATGTTGAATATTTTAGGTTGCTATGATTTTGTGGATATTAATAACACCGGATCCAATGGGCTAAAATTAATTTTTTATAATATTTTAATTATTTTTTTATAATAGAATACACAATATAACCAAAAAGTCTTCGTCGTTTGTTTAGTTAAACGATTTTAACATTCACACACTCGCTAATCGGACAAATTTATATTTTCTCTGTATAGTTTAACGTCGAGTCAACCAAAAAAGTTCATTTATTTTCTAAGTACATTCAGTAATTAGACAGTAGGCTAGTTTTCATTGTGTTCAATTAGCGAGTTAAGACTTTAATTGATTTCTTTCGTTAATGAAATGTTTTAGCTATTTGTTAATATATTATCAACATTTTTATTACTTTACTGAACAGCTCATATTTTTTCAGAGTTGACAGAACTCTAGTTCTGAGGCCCGAGGCTAAAAGGGACCCACTGAACAACAAAACTTCATTGATTGGTAACATACCTAAATTCATAGATACATATGTTACCATACCTATAAAAGCTTTTCCTAAGGTCTTTTTTTATTGAAAACCCTAAAAAAAAATTTCATATGGGGCCCGCAACAAATCTAGTGATAGAATGTGAGGGCCCTCTATTTTTCTATCAGCTCTAAATAAATACATGTAATTATAGAATAAACACATATGCAAAGATCAATTTCAATTCCATACATTATATAGAATATAGATACATATTAATCAAATTAAGTATAGTTTCTTAATAACATAGCGAGAGTAAAGCAAAAAGATAAAGAACACACACAAACAAAGTATTCGTCTATAGATATTGCATTAGATTTCGATTCGTTACAATTCTATAACTTACTTTATAACACCGACATCATAGTTGTCTATTTAATACTCACACACACATATAAATACACATATACAAGCTTACACACCTTTCATACCTGTCTTCTGTAGCACTTAAGTGTTTTGTACTAAGTCAGTTGCTTACGGACTCGCCAATCGCGAGGTCGGACGACGAATCTTGACTTAAGTAACTTGTCGATACGGGAGTAATGTGTATAACTGTATATTAATACTAAATTATATTTATGTTTGGATTTGTTTATTTATTAGTGACAAAGAATCTTGTGGATCTAAAGTGTTAATTTTTATTTTTTTTGTTCAGTGATTGTGATGTGCAGTTTAAGTTTGGTTAGGTTGGGATTATTGTTGTTTGGATTGGTATTTATTTATGTTTGTATTATTGTTATTATAAAGTAACATTAATATTTTTCATTGTTAAATCCACAAATCTATAAATTACATTAGGTACATATTTTATACAATTCTAATGTAAATGCGCCATTTTTGCTTAAAAAAACATTGTTTGTTGAAAATATTATAAATTAAAACAAATAATATGCAAATCGTTCTCAGAGATATTAAATACAAATCGCCTTACCATAAAAATTGTAAGATTTTAAACTTACACGTGTTTCAATAGCAATGCTATCATCATCAGAGTATAGAGATAAATTTGTTCTTGGGAATATTGGATGTCGAAACTTTTTTTTTTAAATAACGTAATAATTTAATAAGTTGAGTTTCAAAACAAAAATTAAATTAATTCGATTTTCATCATTATAAATGAATGAAAATTCACATAAAATTTTCATAAAATTAAAATTTTTATACACGCTATTAAAAAACACGAAAATCATTAAAAGTATCTTTAAAATGTGGAATTCACAAAAACAATAAACCATTCAATTTATTACACGAGCTGTTATAACTCCTTTTACCGGAAACTGTAAAAAATAATATATTATTAATAATATATATGATATTTCCCGAGTTAACAAAAGAAAGGAAACAAGATAATGGCTTAATTTTTACCAAACATTTGCGATAAAAATCAATACATAAGAAAGTTTCAAATGTCAGCCGAAAAATAATCAGGAAACATAAATTTTTAGTTCAATAATTTTATTTATTTGTTGAAATGTTTGTTCATAAAACTCGTGACCTAAAATTTGTAGCATGTACTTTTTATTATGACAAAGGTGAAATATTTTTATACTTTGATAAGATCTCATAAGACCTGTATTATGAAATCAATATATAAAAGAAATGTTACTATTTCTTAATACAAATAATTCGCTTTCAATAATTTATTTATATAGTTTTATTGAGCACATTTTTTTTATTTTTATTATATGCTCTTTAAATTACAACGGGTTATACCGTGTTTAGACCGAAAAAACAAAACAGCAACATTTTTAAATACAATGTGTTTTAAAACACCTTTTTTTTGGTCTAAACACAGCATTAGATTTCTCTTATAATATAAGTCATATCGCAGAAGCTTGCAAAAATCATTTTTTTTATTGTAAGTTATATTTTAGTGTAAATCTTTTCACTGTAACTTCCGACGGAAGTTTAATGCGGATATTTTAAAAGACATAACTTACATCCAGTATGCTAAATAAAAAAATGCCGGAATTTTTCCCTATTCCTGCGCCTTCAAATGGTTGCAAATGTGAGAAAAATTTTAAGTATAATAATAATAAATGTTATATTGATATTTTATCTATACTTAAGTATATTTAAAAATATATTTTTAAGTTGATAAGTTCCGGAGCGTACTCCGTCTCAAATAAAAAGTGCCGGAACGCCAACCCGGTGCACTTTGACCAGAATACACCACTGCATGCATACCTACACTCTGAATCCATACTAATATTATAATTGCGAAAGTAATACTGTCTGTCTGTCTGTTTGTTACCTTTTCACGGCTAAACCGCTAAACCGAACTTGATTAAATTTGGCAGGGAGATAGCTTCCTTCCTGAGGGAGGACATGTGCTACTTTGTATCCTAAAAAATATTGATTAGATTAAAAATTACAACATTATTATAAACAATACTGTTAGAGTCTAGTTCAGTCTATTCGGAGAGGTTATTCTCGGAGGCGGGAAATGTTTTTGAAAAAAAAAACAGATCTAGGGCTAGAGTATTTTTTTTAAATGCAGAACAAGTCTTATTTTTACACCACAAGAATCCAAAAAAATTTATTTATACTTTAAAAGTTAAATATTCGTAATGTAATGACATTTTTATTAATATATTATTATTATTAATATCTCAGCTTGGCGCGATCCTACAGACTCAAACTTTTTTTTTAATATAGCTTACACCATTAACTTTAAGAGTATCAAGTGCCCTAAGACCGTCGCGACACCTTTCTCCTATTATAAACAAATTAAATTTGATAAATTAACAAATAAGTTGAATAATTAAGGTCACTTTATTAATGTTATATTATATTATGACTTTTTAAACAAAAATCATCGTATATTATTTATGAATTTCTTAGTAGAGAGTAATAATGAAATTTAATAAAAACTGAAGCCGGAATAAAATCATAAATTCCGGTACACCCCTAGTTTTAGAGCGAAAAAATATTATATATACCTACAGCGAGCACATTTAACTTAATTCACCCCTGTTCTAGACATATTTATAACAAAAATCTTAAGACCTTTCCAAAGTTTATATGATTTATAAAATATCAGAAGGTTATGTTACAAAAAAAATCCTTTTTTGTATACCCGAAATATTTGATACAGCGATACAATTTCTTAATGATATGTATACATCAAGGCATGTCAACTGAAACGTAGTACGGAACATCGGCACTACGCATCAATAGTCAGATGTGTTAAGTCGCGGAAGCTGTGTGGAAGAAAAAACTATTTATCTCTGTTAAAGATCTCACAGAATACCTCCACTTGTTGACATATTAGCTGTTATCTGTGCATCTCAACAGTAGACTGCTTTCTAAACATAATTTAAATTGATCTACCTTAAAAAACTAGTGTTTACATTTGGTGATTAATACGAATTAAAATTATATCGTTTTTTTTAAATAATGTGTGATTTTTTTAGATAAATTATAATTTTTTTTGACATATATACTGCTTCTGTATAATATTTGTAAATTTTAATAGAAGACGCAATATAACTCGCAAATCAGATATTTGTTAGTTAGACAAGCTCAGTAGTTAGACGTTTTTGACGGTTGTAACATTCACACACAAACGTTTAGTCAATCAAAACAGTTATTTATTTTCTATGTATATTCAGTAATTAGACGGTAGGTTAGTTTTCATTGTGTCCAATTAGCGAGTTTGATTTCCTAATTGGACTTTATTAGATAGTTAAAATTGTTAATTAGATATTTTACGTTACGTTTACAATTACTTTTCTCGATTGGAGATTATCGTTTTTGATTTCTGAACGGCCAATATTTTTCTTGGGTGATAGGGGGGCTGGTAGGACTCTAGTTTTGAATCCTGACGCGGCTAGTAAAAAAAACCTCATTGATTGGTAAAATTCCTATGATTTTTACTTATTGAAGGACCTAAAAAACTTTATTCAAACTTCAACTTCTGTTAATTTCTTACGCGATTGTCAAAATTATTTTTGTGAAAAGTGCGTCTTCCCCGGCGGTACTAGGGGGGTTATTTCGAGAATACGAATGTAAAGAAAATATGTTAAACTTTGAAAGCTTATATCTCCGGAACTAATAATCGTAGAGTAATAAATAAAACACTCATAGATAGCTTATGTAGTCCAATTTACAGTAAAATGAGTTTAAACTCTATATCACTCAAAAAAATTGTATGTACTATTGTACATAGTTAAATCAGAATATGTTTTAATTTATTGGTCCAGAAATAATATATTAAATTAGTACTTATAACTAATAAAATACTCTGATTCCAAAATTAATAAATTTATAAGAACTAAAAAGTATTTTAATTTTATACATTTAAACACATATGGCCAATAAAATTAATACAAAAATCCTGAATGTATCATATCTATAAAATTAATAAACACATAGGTACATGTACTTAAATCGTTAATATGACTATGTCTTAAGATTAAGCCATAAAATATTGATAAATAATTAATTTATTCAAAATATGTATATAAGAACCAGAATATAATTTTTATTTGTGATACATTTTATATTTTTATATCTAGCGATGCCCCCCAGTGGGGTTCTAACTCCTTTCATCTTAATTCATATAAGAAAATATACCATTGATTATTATTTAACATCTGCAAATACAGTTATTTAAAGTGTGAATATTGGGATAATCTACAAGTGTCCCGTAAGTTAGGACCCATAAGAAAAAATATTAATTTTAATTTGGGGGGGGGAATGGTTCGGAAGTTAGACAAAAGAAGTTGTGAAACTCGAAACAAAATTTTGTATATTTAAATGAGCATTTTTAAATTTAATTTGCTTTAATTTTAGAGGGTTCGAAAAGGGGTGGGGGGAGGTTATTGTACTACTGTATTTAAGAGTTGAGAGATGTAAGGTATAATATCACTCTTGGATGTACATATATAAGATGTGTAATTGCGTTTTATTTATTGCTCTAGGATTAGTAGTTCCGGAGATAAGGTAAAGGCACCAGTTATGGCCGCTATATGAGCAAGTTTTACTGTTTTTGTGATTGACGAGTTTCTTTTTTGTAATTCTCATGAACTCATGTTACTAATAAAACAAGGAACTCCTTATTTAATCAATTTAATTATCAAAGTCCATAAATATAGTTTGTTTTTTTAAATTATAGCCTTTTATTTTGTTTATGTTTTTTCTCCAGTAATGGATAAAGTAAAACCAGTAATGTGCACTTGCTAATGATTACAAAATGATAAGTACTACGACACAAAAGGTATAAAAGAAAGAATCGTCAAATTTGAACAATGTAAAGCAGTTGTTATGATAATATAATAATTAATAAATAAATTATACTAATAATTAGTTTAAATGTCCACCATTTTGACACATATTGGCCAATTGTCATTAAATCACGCTGTAAGACAGTTAAATGTATATAGATTAATATTCAGAAATGGTAATAATCAAATATCAACACATATTTCTAATTCAGTACATTTAATTAAAAATTACTGGGGTCCTTGCCAAGGCCTTATAAGTTTTCAAATTGTGACATCTCTTGTTGCATTCGTGTTCCCGAGGTTACCCCTCAGTACCGCCTAGAAAAATATAATTTAATCGGCTTGGTAACTAAGCTTATTTAATTATATAGATATACATTTAAATATATTTGTTCTGTTTAAGTTAAATGCCATAATTATAAATGCTTAACTACCTTTTCATGTTGACTTTTTCGACAGAACATAATCAGATCCAACGTAAAAAATATATATTACGTGTATTTTGTGCATTATAGTGCTGTAAAAATTAATTTAAACAATAGCGATTTTCAAGACAATAGAATATAAACCTACAATTTTTTTATCTTTATGATTTACTTCGTAATAAAAAATTCAAATTAGTAAGAACTAAAATTCCGAAACTCGTATTTTCATAGCTGTACTTTTTCATTTAAATTGTACATCATCATTTCATTTATTTTTATGACCGCATATTTCTATTATGGAATGAGACTAGGTCGTAAAAATTCGAGGAAAACAGACTGGAGATTTTTATTTTTATTTTATTTTTTTATTCACATTAAGTGTCAGATAAATGTATAAAAATTCTGATGAGTGTGGACATGAGCTGGGTTTTATTTTAATTTTAAATATATTCATATTTCATATTTTGTTAATTAATAGAAAAACTTTAAATGTTTAAGTTTACATATGTAATATTTATTTAAATCAGTACTTTATCAATTTTAACGATAAGAATATATGTATATATTTTAATATTTTTTTTAAATCGAAATATTCAGGTAACCTTAAAAATATTTATTTTTATGGTTGTTTTCAAAAATGTTATTTTGATTGACAAAAAAACACGTTTATTCAATATGAATGTGAATTATTTAAATAAATATTTTTTTTATTAAAACAAAATGATTTATACCAGTTGTCACCTTAGCGGCCCCTCTACTGTCCTAATATACCTTAAACCAGAGTTTCTCAAAGTGGGTTCTTCGGAATCCCGAGGTTCTTTGGAAAAGTTCATTTTTTTTAATTTTTAATTTAAAAAATTGTTGTTTTTTTTGGGGGGGGGGGGGTTAAATATAAGTATGGTTAGGATTCTGTAGTTTTTGGAAAATCGTATAAGGCTTCCGCGACAAAATAAGTTTAGGAACCGCTGCCCTAAACTAATTCTAATTTCTTAAGATTTCATTAGTCTCATCAAAATCTGTTCAGTAATTTCAAAAACGACGCATATGTATAATCTACATTTTTTTTATTTAGTAAACCTTAGAGGGGCGATTTCCCCCATAAATTTGATGCCTATGAGTATATTTTTATCTTTACGGGTAGTCCTCGACTAACGCGATTTCGACATACGCGAAGTCATACTTACGCGATTTGAAAAAAAGTGTTTTCTTTTAATTTCGCGGTGTTTTGTATCCCTGCGGCCTTGTACCAACCAAGATTGTCAAACACCTCATCCTTTCCTCAATCCCCCCCCCCTTGTTTAGTTGGCACAACAGGGAATTTATATGTTTTTTGGGGTTTATAATGCATTTTATTTACAATTTTAAACATTTTTATTTGTTACGTTCACTTGTTTTACAAAACTGATTGTTATATTTTTTGCTACAGTAATTCCTCGACTTACAAGAAAACCATTGGAACTTATTAATCGCGTAAGTCAAGGATTTACTGTATATATATAAATATATAATACTCATGCTTACCATTCATTATATCAATTAAAAAAATATTCATTGCATTTTAAGAATTAATCTAATTACAAGATTAAAAACCGCATTGATTTTATTTTGCAAAACACTATATACATACGCCATCTGTACATAAAAGCGCATTAACTCTAATGGAAGGAAGCAGATAAAGTAAAAGAAACAAAACAAAAACATAATACATCTAGAAAGAGTTTAAGCAGAAAGGAAAATCCCTATACAAATCATACGTTTCATCCGTCCGTATTAAACTTAAATTCGATCTGACAGAACGAATGCTTTTAAAATTATTGTTGTGATTTCTTTTTAAATAAAAATCATTTAATACAAGACTGGGCTTAATGATGGTTTAAGTATGCTGTATTATGTGCCTTTTTTAACACCGTGTTCGTAATTAACTATATGCAAAAAAATGTGATATGTATTGAATAAGAAATTTTAGATCAAAGTGATAGATTAAATTGTTAACTTAAAATGATAGTATCATTTTAAATAAACAATCTTGTATTCTGGATTATTAATTATACGTGGCTTATGTGAGAATTCTGACAGCCGTTTTTTTCTTATTTTATCAATAAATATCATTAAATATAATTCTTATTATGTTCAATTTTAATATTATTTGACTAAAAATGGCAACGCTGTCATAACTCTTACTGGAGTATCTCTAACTTGGTTTCGTTATATGTTAGAAGATAAAACTAATTTCATAATAATAAAAAACACAAACTTCAGAAAGGCAGTAAAATCCTTGTAGAATACAAAAAAATGAATATTTAAAAGTTATAAAAAATATTTCGATTTTGATATTTTGATAAATGAAGAATTCATAAGGATTATTATCTTTCATTTCTGACATTTTGTACAATATCAAAGTGACTTGTTGAATGGGTATGACTAAAAAATACTAAAATTTAATTATAGCAAGTATGCGGAAATTTCAGAAGAGTTTCTGACATTTGATCAATATCCTCTACATCTTCAGGAAATCGTTTAATACTGTAACAAAGTAACACTAATTACATATGAATATAAATTTAAACACTATTATTAGATTATGTCGGCAAATAAGTATCATTTTAAATAAAAACACAAACTTTCAAAAGATTACATAATAATTTAATCGCACAAATATATAGTACTATAAACGAAGAGCACTTCTTTATCTAGCAAGTGAGTTTCAAAATATCTGTCTTTGTTTGGTATAGGTATACATAAACGATTTAAATATTATAATAATCAAATGGTAGCAACCTACTAAGTTTGTGAAAAGCGAATTTGAATGAAATCTAGTCGACCACTTTTGCATGTGACTCTACCTTTGTATAATAAAGTTATAACAGGGGTTACCTAGCCATAAATAAAAGAGTTAAACTTATACGATCTGCTTTTAATTACTTAACAACATACTAAAGACTAAAATGGTGATTGTAATAAAGTTTAAATAACAAAAAAAAGACATGTATATATGTATATAATATATACCAATATACCTACGTACATGTACAATGTTAAACCCGGTCGAGCAATTTGAATAAGTTGTAATTCTGCAAGATGCGACAAAGATTTTGAGTTTATGATAAGAGTACAGCATGTAAATTCTGAAAGCTATTTCAGTGAACATGACATATTTTATATAGTATGTGAGTACGTTGAATAAATATGTTTAACTTGTCGAAGAAGCAGGAATCTGATATGATAAATAATTGCTATAAATTAGTGTTTTATTTATTTTTTGTTATAGAGAAATATTTATTTTATATAGATCTGTCTAAAAAGTTTTATTGATGATTTGTTATCTTTTTACCTTGACCATCTCAGGGCAGTGGCGTAATAAGAAAAATTTGGGTGGGGGGGGGGGGGTAAATATGTCTTTTTTTAAGGTATTTTGAATTGATGTTTTCTCAAAATATACGTTTTTTTAGAACACTGGATATTTCGAAGAGGGGGGGTTGAGATTGTGATTTTTAATCGGGGAAAAGGGGTATTTTAAATAGTATTTAATATATTTATTGTTTCTATTACCGCTTGTTTTGTTTTTTATAAAAAAAATGCTTAAAAATAACAAAATTTCTTAGAGACTTAAATGATCGATAAAGCAACAAACTTTTAAATATACAATATTGAAATTTCTGTATTTTTTATATTTTCTCTCAATTAAGAATGGATGACCTGATTATATATTAAGGTGGACTAACTTCAGAGGATGTTATTGAATATTCTAGCTTAAATTTTAGAAAAAAGACAACACTGAAGTTTTATAGTATTGTATCTGATTTCACCTAATAATTTGACGACCTACTAGTGGGACAATATGCAGATGAGTTATCCTCGATGACGTCAGACTAATTACCATCTTATTCAAATATTTTCACTGCAAATTATAGATAATAGTTGGAATCGTTATCGAAAAAATTCTATTCCGTAGGCGGTGGTGATGATTAAGAGGCATATTCTGTCAGCTGCCTCGTGGGCTCTTAAGAAAGGAAGCGCGCGTTGATTATAATTTACACACACACACACACACTCACACACCCGCCATCATGTAAAACTAGTTTTCTCTACGGGAGGGAGCCAGCCAAAGACACGCGATTATACGAAATATTCAAATTAGTTGTAACTACCGATCGTGCAGGCACGTATTTAATGACTCTTTGAAGTTTGCGCAGGGTCGGACTGGTTTATAAAAAATAATAATAACCACAGAACTGGTTCAAATGTACTCATATTTAAAACTCGGTTTCGACTTCCGCGCTAGAGATATTCATATTAAGAATTACGATAACTCGAGTGAGTGTCATTCACGCAACCATATTTTCTGATTTTATCAATCAATATATTCAATTTTAATTTTTTTTTATTTTTGCTAGAAATAATACATATTTGAATTTTTAAATAAACAACGAATGTCTGTATTATCAACTGCTTTAAACACGTAAGAACTGTTGAACGAAACCTCTATCTACCGCGCTTTCATGGAGTAACTTGTTGATTTATCGCCTAAACTAATTCTAGGGTCTTAGACTTTCTTCCAATGAAAATGTCGTCATAATTCGTTTAGTTAGTTTTCGAGTTTAGTCGAAAGAAACAAACAGATAAAATCACAAAAATATCAAAACTAAAATAATCACAATGTACAATATTTTTGTATGTATTCATATATTATGATTAATATTAAGATGTAAAAAGAGCGATTATTATTTAATGGCTCTAGAGCTAGTGCTTATCTTTAGAGTGATTTTTTTGTTACAACGTACATTACCGTCCAAAATTTTGAAAGTAGGTATATTTTTCTGTATATCATAACTTTATTATTAGCGTGCGTTCGAATTAAAAAAAAAGAACGGAATCCTTATAGAAACACTTTGTTGTCCGTCTGTCTGTCTGCCCGTCCGTCAATATCCTTTTTCTCAGGAACGGCTAGAGGTATCAAGCCTAGAATCTTGAAATTTATTATTTGATATTAATTTCAACATCTAGCCGTTCCTGAGAAAAAGAGTTTTGACGGACAGACAGACAGACAGATGGACAACAAAGTAATCATATAAGGGTTCTGGTTTTCAATTTGAAATACGGAACCCTCAAAACTGTCTTTTCGAACGCACTGATAATAAATTTTTGATACACAGAAAAATATAGTTGCTTTCAAATATTAAAAAAGTTAGTTATTTTATTTTTTTAATTCTGTATTTAGATTGTATTTAGCGTTTCCGAAATAGATTTATAATTTTTTTCCTAGGTTAATTATTGCCAGTTTCTATTCAAGTTTATGTTTACCTAATTGTATTAATATTAACTATACTTGCTTGAAATCAATCAACAAAGTCATTTTTATGTATAAGTAAATGAAAATTAACTTCTAAAAATGATTATCTAGTAGTCAAAATCCGGAAACTAAATTAAAACCCCAAGAATGTTAATTTACTTTTCTATTAATAAAAATACTTAATTATTGCTTAAATTGACCAAATTGTAAGTTTCTTTATCCACTGTTTTAAATATTTGTACATTTATTTTGGAACATAGGCTATTTCTATATAATATATACTATATCAGTGGTGGCGAACCTTTTTGAGCTTGCGTGTCATGAGTTTTTATTTTTTGTGCAATATTATGCAGCGTGCCTATAAGAAAATTATAAAGTATCCTGTTTGCATAGTTTAAAAAAAAAATATGAAAAAAAAATATAAAAAAAAATACACTCCTTTTATTAGGTATAATATATGTACATAAGTATGTAAATTAAAAAACAATGAAAGAAAATCAAAAAATTTTTCATTTTAATTGTTCAAAAAATAAAATTTAATGTGATTTTTGCATTTGTATGGCAGCTGCCAAATTTTTTACATCCGGTTCATAACTGGTGGCTTTGAGCAGGATACAAGCAGCACTACTTTCATCTGTAAGTCTACTTCTTATATCCGATTTTATCAAATTCATTGAAGAAAACAATGCTTCACATGTATTTGTGGATGAAAAAATGGTTAAAATTGCCATTGCTATTTTTTTAATGAACAAAAAATGTCTGGCATGGATTTCTAAGTTTTTAATAATTCTGCTTCGGCACTATTTTGGGTTCCTCCAGATAATCGATCTCGCTCCATATCTTCCAAAATCTTTCTTAAATCTATAAATTTTTGTCTCCATGTAAACAGAACCCAAATATTTTATGTTTTGTTTGTAACATAAAAGCAAAAGAACTTCAGTATAATTACCGCGAATTTCAATAATTGTCATAAAGAAATCTTAAAAAGACATTAAAACTCAATATATTTAGAGTTACAAAATAGAAAAACAGATCGTGGAAGAAAAGTGCATCATACAAAAATATGTTAAATAGAAATATTATCTCTCCATGCAGTTAATATGGAACACAGTATTAGTATAAGTTATAGTGTATGTACAATTAGTATGAATTTTTAAATTTCCCTTGAAAAAAGAAATCGTCAAATCAGAAATTTTGCGTGCCTACCAAAATCATCACGCGTGCCACTTGTGGCACGCGTGCCATAGGTTCGCCATCACTGTACTATATGGTATATTCATTTATAGTTTTGTCTGCAACAAAATAGTTTTTGAATCATCAAATAGTTATTTTTAATATCGATAATATCAGTATATCCATTTCGGTCGATTTATCGAATACACATTTACGCTATAAAATAACAAAGTTATGCTCACATTTCTGTCAGCTATTAGTTTTGGAATTGTTTGCTATTTTCTAATAGTTTAATAAATTTTCAAAGAACATAAAAGTCATCACTGTTTTGTCTATTATAGTCAGCAAGTCGGAAATACCCGGTGGAATTTTCAGCTAGTTAGTAAATATTATTTTTCTGTTAATTATTTTTAATATGCTAGTCATTTTAAATAAGAAATTTGATATTTGATACTCCTTCGGTAATAAGAAATTTTCTGTAGTTTATAATGTATCTAATATAAAAATATTATTATTTGTATATATTATTTTTTTACCATTAATCAGGCTTATTTTTTATGTGTATTGTCAGAAATACAGTTATTATTATTATGTTTTTAAAATTTTAAATAATTATTTGTTGAACTGAATGAAATATATATTTTTTAGATAAATGCAATATTTTAATAAAAAATAGCCTTTTAATTTAATTTTAATTAATGCATTAAATAAGTATTTTTAGATTTATATATAAAAATATATTTTCTTTCTAGAAAACATAGTTTACATTAGTAATATTTTTAATGGGTGTTCAAATATATGCCAATAGAAACAAATTAATTTTAGAATAAAGAAGTACATGCACATAATATAATAAATTATAAATTTAAAAATATATAAATAACATATCTTAAATCGATATTATTATAAAGCAATTAATAATTTATAATACCTACTCTAATAATCAAATATTATGTCTTATATTACCTATTTAAAAATTAAAATCACATTACCATTCTTACAAACGAGTAAAATATCATGTTGATCAATCGTGATAAAACTTGACAACAAAAAATACAAATCTTAAGGTATGTTACTTTGTGTCAAGATCAACTGATAGGTCATTATTTCGGCGCTACAAAGAACGGATAAAATTACATACAGCTATTTAAAACAAATATATTAACTGGTAAGGACATGGATTTGAATAATCTTCAAGTACATAAAATCTAAACTTTACAACACTTCTCTTTTAATTAGTTTCTATCACAAGTACCGGCCCCCCTTTGAGTCTAACCAGGGGTGGATTTAACCAATTTGTAACCTCTTAGCGTTTAAAACCAGTTTTTATCATTCGCAAGCCAGAGATATCAACGTCGTATTTTATTAAAAGGAAAAATGAATATTTCCATCAAAATCAGGAATTCGAAAAAAAAAATCGGCTGTATAAGCAATTAAAAACTTTGTTTTTCTTAACTGTTTTCAATATAACAATTGTTAACTATCTTACTCTTAAAGAGATTACTTAAACTAACAGTTATGTAGAGGCTCTTGTTAATCATTAGTCATTTTTGCTTCTGACAGACTCATATGATAATATATGAATGTTTCTACTAGATTTTAACTTTCTTATACCCATGTATATGAAATATAATAATAAGAATGTGTGTCTGTCTGTCTGTAAGCGCTGTAACTCAATACGACAAATCTTAGAAGGGTTTTTTGTCTGGGAAGAAAACCTCTTATTTTTGAAAACGATTTTTCAACCGGATACGGATGTTAACTGACGTCGATTTTTGAATTTTTCAAAGTACTTTGAAACAGTACGAATTAGAGAAAAATGGTCAAGTTAAAAATTGTATGTAATATTATTATCTATAATTTATTTTCTATTCATTTAAAAAAAAATTAATTATAATTCAAATGGTTCATAACAGAGAAGAAATCTATAGTTTATGTCACATTCATGTTATTCTATCTTTAATTAGTTAATCAAAAATATGTTTTAATAAATTAAGAATCACGTACACTGTTCACTGTCATAATTACGTATAAGAAAGTCCCGTGTCTCTTTTATTTTTTTTAATGAAATTAGGAGGCATAATATACGTTTTTAAATTTTATTTTGCCATTAGTAGAGCCGCCTCTGTGACAAATGTTTAAATCAGTTAAATAAAAAGGATTTTACGAGAGAAATACGTGATTCTGGATTCTTGTTCCTCAATTAAATTTATGTCGGTATAAATCTTATTGATACATTAACGATTTTTAGTGGCATAAATAATAGGAAAGACCTGCTGAGACCGAGTAGGTTTTGGATTGTCAAGGAAATTATGCGTGTACAATGTACATATTATTTTTTACTGCTATTATTTCGTATTGGTATTTGTAAATGTTATTTTATTCTAATCTCTCCATATTCAATACCTACTTATGTATTTTGGACTTAAGTATGTTTGGTAATTGACAGGTGAAATGACATGGAACTTTGTGTTTTAACTTTTATGTTACTTGTCTCGTGATTATCTTTATTTAAATAAGGGATTAGAGAATTTATAATAGGTTTAAATTGTATCTTACATAATCTAATATTAGAGTTTTTTGTAATTTTAATCGATTATTTATGTTATTTTTATTTTCTACCTACGAAATGTTTCTTACAATTATTATTAGGGCGATAAAGTTAATTTTGATATAGTAATGCCCATTGCCCATGTCACACTTTTAATGCTCATATCTCCGGAACTAATAATCGTAAAGTAATATGTCCAATTTTAAACAAAATCAGTTTTAATTCTTCATCACTTATCCTTTTAATAAAAATTTATTAAAATTACTTGAATCAGTTTAAAATATTTCTACGTGTCAAGTAGTGATATAAAATTTTTATTCAAATGATTTTGTAGTTGAACATTTATAGTGATTTGAATTCATCTAACTACTTTAAATAACTTTCAGATTTCTTCATAATATCTAGTATATCTATTTAATTCTTGTTGGGGGGGGGGGGGGAAGTCATAACCCCTAGGACCCTTCTCTGTATACGCGCCTGGATCAGCGATTCGTTTAAAGTGAAATACAGTAGAGCAAAACAAAAGCAAGAGTTCATTGGAGGGTACTCTGCAGAAAACAACTCTAAAACGGTTCTTTAGAAATTGCCCTAAGCGAGTCTTAGCCTCGATAAAGCGAACACATTGAGATACTTTTCTAAAATCACCGCCTGCTGAGAATAATTGAATTAATTTATTTCGAAAAAAATATACACTACAAATTATTTTAACCACAAACAAAAGTGTACCGACGTTAATGAATATGTACCTGTGTTTACATGTTTAATAGTCTATAGGTGAAATTGTGTAGTTAATGGTCTTTAAATGGGTTCAATTATGATAGTTTTTATTTCGATTAAATGCAATATACTGAGTGGATAAAAAAAACTTTTTAGTGGCATAATAATAAAATTTCAAATAATTCGATAAATACATAAGGTATTGGCACCAGTTATGGCCGCTATTTTGTTTATGGTTTTTTTCCAGTAATGGATAAAGTAAAACCAGTAATGAGCACGCACTGATGGACACTTACTAATGATTACAAAATGATAAGTACTACGACACAAAAGATATAAAAGAAACAATGTAAAGCAGTTGCTATGATAATATAATAATTAATAAATAAATTATACTAATAATTAGTTTAAATGTTCACCATTTTGACACCTATTGGCCGATTGTTATAAAATCACGCTGTAAGACAGTTAAATGTATATAGATTAATATTCAGAAATGGTAGTAATCAGATATCAACAAATATTTCTAATTCAGTACATTTAATTAAAAAATAGCCATTACTGGGGTCATATCCAAGACTGGTGCCAGTACCTTATGTATTTATATGATGTCAAATTGGGACTAGACTTTTTTATTCAGTAGGTTTGTATACGTGTGCTTAAATTAATAATTATAATTTATATCTACTCATTATTATTTTTGAATAGCTATTTTGAAAATTGAAAACTAAAACAATAATGACTTAATTTTCCGTGAGAATTTTCATGATTTGTTATTTTTAATCACATATTAACTGAAAACAAATTTTAATTAAATATATAATTAAATCATTAGGTTTGATAAAAATCCAATTTGTAATTAATTAAAATCGCTATAAAATTCTTCCGGTTGAACGTTTTGTTATTTTTATTGGTTAGTTAGCGAGATTAAAAAAAATCTTATCTAAAAAAACGCACATAAACACATCACATTTAATAGTTTAGTACTTGTTATAATTAACATAATTATTATAAATATTGGATTATATTTAATTATGAAATTTAAATACACCTTGTGCGAAAAAAATGTTAATATAATCTTATAAAAAACATATTATATTTTTTGTTTGACCAACGTTTTTTAAAGTGAATATTTTTATGATATCTTTGATAGCTATTTTTTATTTTCTTTTACCCTTGTATATGAAATATACATATAGTATAAGTAAGTATTGTTAAACCGATTTTTTTCGAAATCCTGAAGTATCCATTTTGACCTTCCCTGAATCCATTCTGACTATTTTCGCCATAATGTATGTGTGTCTTTCTGTAAACGCTGTAACTCAAATACGAAAAATCGTAGAAGGGTGAAATTTTATATTTAAGATTTATTTTTTTCTGGGAAGAAAACCTCCTATTTTATAAAACGATCTTTTAACCGGATACGGATGTTTACTGACGTCGATTTTTGAATTTTTCGAATTAATTTGAAACAGTACGAATTAGAGAAAAATTGTCAAGTAAAAAATTGTAGGTAATATTATTTTTGAGAATTTTTTTTATTATAATTCAAATGGTTCATAACAGAGAATAAATCTACAGTTTATGTCCCATTCATTTTATTTTATTAGTTTGTCAGAAACATATTTTAATAAATTAAGAATCACGTACACTGTTTATTGTCAGGATTACGTATAAGAAAGTCCCGTGTATCAAAATTGGGAAACTGTAGATTTTTCTAAAGATATTTATAATTTGTTTAAATTGCTATTAGTCAATATTTCATAACATGATGTTCCAGAGTTTATTATTAGTTTTAATATTTGCGGTTATTATTATAAATTGAGTTACTTGTATATGTTATATTATTTGTGGTTAATTTCGATATATTGATTTTACTTTCGAATATTTGTGGTTTGTAACTGTACCTATATAAACAGAAGTTATAATATTTGATTGAAATTTTTACTGATATTACATGACAGTTATTTTTTTCAATTATAAAATAAAATACAAATACTATAGTTTATATTCATAAATATTCTATATTACTTTCAAAAATACTACTACAGTACTAACAGTGGCGAAGCGTTCATGGAAGCAGGGGAAGCAGTGTTCCCTTTCTTTATAGGTAAATTAATACAAATCTGTGTTTTCAGTTAATAAATAATTTAAAAATATTATTAGAATATTTGTCTTAATGCGCAACTCAAACATTTTAATCAAAAATAGCATTTAATATTAATTTACACGTTCAATTATAAAACTATAATACCTCTACGTCTTATTTTCTTGTATTTTAGTCGATATTTGTATGACGAGTTGAAGTTCACTGCAGGAAATTTCACTAAAAAATTTTGAATTTTGAATTTCGTTAAAAGTATGTTTATTGTATAGAAAATGACGTGAAAAGTTGTTTGTTTCAAACCGCAGGTCTGTATCTCAAATCGTTCTCGAGATATAGCCTCTCAAAATTTTAGTTTTTTCAAAATTTTGGAGAAAAAAGGCCATAACTTTTGAACGCGTGGTCGGAATTGATTTTAGTTGACGGATTTGGAATCAGCGTGTCAAAATCTATATAATGACATGTATAATACCTTAAAATTCGAAAAAAAAAAATTATCGAAAAATCGAAAAAATTCAAAGGGGTATACATTAAAAAAATGTCGATTTTTGCCGAAATTTTTTTTGTCGAATTTTAAAGTATTATACATGTCATTATATAGATTTTGACACGCTGATTTCAAATCCGTCAACTAAAGTCAATTCCGACCTCTGGTTCAAAAGTTATGGCCTTTTTTCTCCAAAAATTTGAAAAAACTAAAACTTTGTGAGGCTGTATCTCGAGAACGATTTGAGATACAGACCTGCGGTTTGAAACAAATAACTTTTCACGTCATTTTCTATACAATAAACATACTTTTAACGAAATTCAAAATTCAAAATTTTTTAGTGAAATTTCCTGCAGTGAACTTTAACTCGTCATACAAATATCGACTAAAATACATGAAAATAAGACTTAGAATCATTTAGTTACTATATAAATATATAAGAATTTATTTTAAACAGTAAAAGCTTGAACTAAAGCTATTTCATAACTAGTTTTTTTTTGTTAATAGGAGGGGAAGGATTGACAAAATATGCTTCCCTTTTAAAAATTTCACGCCTCGCCACTGACTTATAAATTGTATGAGATGAGAGATAAACAGCTAAAACTGTGTGTACAACACATAACTCCATGTAATTTCAAATTTTCGCAACTTCAATAACATGAAAATTTTGAACTAAATAAAATTTAAAAAAATATTTACAAAATTTTGTACAAATGCATAATTTTTATTTTGAATAACTTTTCTCAATAATTGTATGGACTTTACCTGAAGAATTATAAATTTTTGTACTTGTCAAAGCCTCTTACTTACTTTTGAAAAACCAAAACTATTTTTATTCAATCAGAGCTGAACCCCCATTATACGTTTTTTCGACTAATTAGCCTCGACAAGTTCTACCAGCTTCTGGATTAAGAATGTTCCACAACTTACCGCTTCTTAAAAATTCTAGTTTCGTTTCCTGTATGAAAAATTTTAATTGATTTCAACAAAATTTAAAAAGAATACTAAACATGAATTATGTTAAACACATTCTTTTTATTAATAACGGGGTTCTATGGTATGTAATTTTTCACGGTCCATTCTATCTTATTATCAAAATGTAATCTGGACTAGGTGTTAAGGGCATTAACGCCAACCAAATTCCATGTCTAATTTATATATAATAAACTAAAATGATCCGATCAAAAAGAAACTGTTTAATGCAAAACGTTTTGTTTAGAAAGAGATGGCAATTGGGTAAAAAGAATAACAACGTTTAAAATTATACGGTAGGAGTTTGAAATAACAAAATAGATTAAAGTTGTGATATGTTAAGTATGTTTTAATTAAGTGTGATTAACCGCAAGATACAGTTGATGTATTAGATAGACTTTTTGGCTTCGATAGAAAAAAATTACTTTTTTTTCTTTTGGTTTTGCATTAATTCATCTTGAATAATATTTTTTATAAAATATAAAAAGATAAAAATCATTATTTGTAAATTTATTGAAATATTTTTTTTTTCTTTAGAAATATCTCCTTCGTAATAATATGCTACCGCTGAAATTACCTCTTTATATCTATCATAGAATTTCATGTTAATCAAAACATAGCTTTTTTTTCTTATTCAGGATCAGTCAATTAAAAGGTTGGGGAATTTATTTACATTTTTTTATTTCAATTACTTTAAAAAATGCCTTAAAAAGATTTCAATAGGACATTCTAGCACACTGTTTAAGCTGCCTTTTTTTTATGACATAGCTATGACGTCATGAAACCTTTTTCTATTGGAAAACTTTTTTTACTGTGACATAAAAATAGTATAGTACAGTTGTTTATTAAAAAATATTTTTTTATAAGTAAGTAAGTAAGTTCTCAATTATTGAAAAATAATTCAAAAATAACCTAAACAGTAGGCATTGGATTGAAAAGTTAACCTAAAATCCAACATCCAAGATAAAAGACAAATAACACATTACCTAGCGTTGTTACTTGTTATCATATCGCTCCACGAGTCATTGGCGTATCATTCAGATTTTAAAATAAATATCAATTGTTTTGAATTATAAAATTAATTAATAATAAGTGTTTTATATTGCCTTTAAAAGTATTTCAGTGATAATTAATTAACAGAGAAATGTCTATTTGGAAGTATCGTTTCTTGTTATGTATCCATAGTCTTTCCTAATCTAAGAATAAAAGGAAAAATTATACATTTTTCGTTAGTGGTAAATTTTCAATCCAGGTGTTATATAAGAAAACAAAAACAAAAAGGTGTCTTAAAAGTGCTCTTTAATTTTCCATTGAACATTTATACATATATTTACTGATTAATTGATTCACAGGTAAAAATTGCCTTATTTTATATACATATAACGAAAATAGAATATACCTACTCTAAATCCGACTATATTACCTTTTGTTTATCATTCAAACTAATTTAAAGCAATAATGTCGGAAGAAAACAATAATATAGTTGGATTAAACTCAAGTCAACGTTTCTACCAGTGTAGTTACGTGTATAAATTACCTTACTTTTGATAAACAATGTATGTAGAAGTAGATACAATAAATCTTTAAATTGATCTCATGAAAGCATAAATATCTAAAAAAAATAATTACAATATATAACAGATGACTTAACAAAATAATACATGCATAATTTCTATACACATTTGTTCATTTAAATGCCTACATACATATTATGCCCATTGTCTAGTTTCAATTACTACTTTACCAAATGTTCTTAAACACCTGTACATTCTTCTTAATGTTGTATGTCGAATCTAAACGTTATTAAATTAATTCTTTTTACAACAATAAGATCGAAATGCGGACATGACGTTCTGAATTATGAATAGCATTGACTTATTAAAACTTAAACAGTAGGGGGGTTCTGTTTAAATGACAAAGACCGCCTGCTGATTACAGATAAAGATGGAGTGAGTATTCGCCAATGATGTCGCAAAAATATAAATTACTTACACATATTGCCGGTGTCTATGAGATGACGTTTCTTATAAATATTTGTGAAATTTACTGTGTGTGTGTTTTAAAATATTTTCGTGGTATTTAATTTTATTAACTTTTATATTTATGTAGTGGAAATTTGCGAAAGTTTACAAAAATCAGCTTTTACATTTGTATTGTGATTTGGATGCATTTTTACAAGTATGGGGTAAAAGTGAAACAAAATACAAATCTTTCATGTTTTTTTGGTAGTTAACGATACAAATTCATACTTTAATTTTTTCTACTAGATGCGCTTATGAATAACCATTTTAAATACTTACGTCATTTGAACTGTACGATACAACACGGACTTTAAAAATAAAAAAAGTATGTTTCATTTGGGAAAAAATGAAACAGGCCTCTAATGGAAAATATTTCTCGAAAAATTAAAAGAAATGCTACAAAGGCAACTTTGATTTATCTTCTTTGTGGCATATCAATATGAAATTGTTACTTTAATTAATATCTGAGCTAAACAGAAAGTTGTGTGCAAATGTGATAGTATTTATGAATTGGCTATGGAATTTAGAGCAGTGATACTTCAACTTATTGTAACGTCTTCTCTAATTACAAATTAAATATACTTTTAAGATAGTTTAAAAAGAAATACGTCTTAATTATAGGAAAATATATACAGTTAATTCTAATTGTCAACAAATTGCATTGAAATAGCTTAACTGTCATAGGAATTCTAGTTTAACAAATGAGTAATGGATTATCTTCACGTATATCTTAAGGTAATATAACCTTTAACTTGTAACATTATTATTCTATAAATATGCCAGATAAAATGTTTCAAATTCTTATTTATCGTACAGATAAGTATAGAATATTTAAAATTTTAGCTTTAATTGATAGCTGAAATTATACTGTTAAAATTTTATCTAATTTCATTAAAAACAAATGTCAATAAACTGTTAAAATGTTGTTATGGTATTGTTTTTATAACCAAAGGAAAAACTGTGATAGAAAAACAATAAAATTAGTTACGGATTATTTATGAAACGTGATTCATTATGAGAAAGCATCCAAGTTCCCATAAAATAAAATGTTTTGGTTTTTAAGTAGTTTCACAGTCGTTTATTTATTTATTTATTTTTTTTAATTTTTACGGACTGGCGATTTTCGATAACAATATCATGAAATACTTGAAATCTCTTTTATTGTGTTTTTTTTTTGAGATGGCAATCCTGAGAAAATAATCAAACTAAACAAATATTTTTTGGAAATACTATTGTTAATTTATAATAATTATAATTGATATTTTGATTAGATATTTTAATTAATCTTATTTATTCAGTTCAGATATTTTAAATAATATTAGTTAGTACATAATATATACAAATATACGAAGTACAAATTATCGTGTAAGAAACTATAGACAGAAACAAATTACATTCATCAACAATATTCTAAAAGTCATCATTAGTATCAAAATGAAACACTACCTCAAGAAAAACCAACGTGAAAGAAGCGATCAGAAACTTAATTTAAAAACAAACATACAACAAACATAATAAAGCAGAAACAAAACATCTTTATGACTTGTCAAGTTTACCAACGTCGAAAAAAATCTGACAAAATGCCGTCAGATCAGCAACAACAAAGCAGCACTGCCAACATCTTAATGTGCCGACAATGGTGGAAGGTGTGCTGGATGTATGGTGACCAAGAGAAGTATTACAGACAGTTATATGCAAAAAGGAGGAGCACAAATTCGGTTATTGGCCATGCAAATAGACCTCAACCAATTCCAAGCATGCTTTACAACAGGAACGATATTTTGTACAACAATCATCCGTTATATTCAAATGATCCAATCAGCAAGGACGTAGGACATCCCCTTTATTTGAATGAACCAATCAGGAAGCAAATCGGACACTCGATGTATTTAAACGAACCTATCGGGAGTCAGAATCGACACACGATGTATTTAAACGAACCAATAGGAAAAGAAATAGGACATTCGTTGTATTTAAACGAACCAATAGGAAAGGAAATAGGACAATCATTATATTTAAACGAACCAATAGGTAATGAGATTGGACATTCGATGTATTTAAACGAACCAATTGGAAAGCAGATTGGAACAGTAACAATGATGACGTTGACACAACAAGCCAGGTTTTTCAACGAGTGAGTATATTTATTATTAATTAGCTTGATTGAAGAGATTAATTGCTTTGTTTAATTGTAAATCTTAACTATCCAATCATAAAATATATTGCGTCTGCGATGACGGTGCTTCTAGCTGAAATGTAATAAACAGTCATGTAAATTTCAATGTACAGTATTTAATTTAGTTACAGTTTCTGTATTATACAATTGGATTTATGTTACGCCCTTTATTTTTTAACTATAATAATTGGTATAATCATATGTGATTGACATACCTAATCTAATTTTTTCGAAGCCCTTTGCTGAATCAAAAAATAAAACCCGATTTCTTCCAACTTTTTTTGTGTTGACAGCTTAATTTGTCCATTTGGAGGTTAAAATAGCTGATACCATAGACATAGACCATGGACCGTGTATTCTGTATTAACATAATGGTGTAACATTTCTCCAAAAGAGTGAGAGAGATGCGGTGGCGTTTGGGATATATCTATCTCTTTTTCTTATAAGAATGAAATAGACACTCCTGTTTAAATAAGGACAAGTATATCCCAAATCAGTTTCTATCTCTTTCTTTTGGCACGGCTCTGTTTTCGACTCAAATGCGCGGTCCATGTTTTATGTCTATGGCTAGTACCAATAACAGATTTTGATAAAATTTGGAGTTAGTGTACTGATGCCCGGATTAAGGCGGTTTCAGTGGTGAAGCGTCCATGGAAGTAAGGGAAGCAATGCAATGTTGTAATTAAAGATGGCGTTAATAATTTTATGATGTAGGTATATAACTATGAAATCTAGAAATTATATTAGATGTAATTTCAACTTCGATTCCCATAGCAATAAAACTTGATTTTTTTATAATTTGCTCATTTGTTTAAACTGCAGTAAGTAGATTTCACTTTGATGATAGTAACATTACACGAAACATTAAAAATAAAATACAGTAAAACATTTTAACGCGTTGTAAGCGGTTTGTAAAGAAGAATCGTAAAATCTTCAAGACATTTGACGGACAAAATTATATCTGAAACACGCAACTGTCCAACCATCTCCTTTTAACTGCTGGCTATAGATAGCTGTGTCTTTATTTAGTGCTGACAGGCAAAAACATAATCATTAGCTTTTTTGTTTGCCGGTTAAGTATGTTCTTACATAGGTATCTACAGGTAGGTAAGGCTTGAAATTTAGAACAAAAGGAAGAATTATTGATGGTCCCCCATTCATTTTTTGGAGTACCTGTTGCGTCATTTGTCTCCAGGCATACTTGATCTCTTTTATTTTTAAAGGTACTTATCTACATTGTTTTTGGTTCCTGGTTTAAATAAAAAAGTGTTTGTTTTGTACAGAAAATAATAAATAGCCGTTATTATTTCTTATCTGAATTTTTTATGTCATGTTTTATGATGTATTATAAAATCCAAAAAAAAAACAATATTTTTTAATAGGATTTTAATCTTACATAGAATTATTTATTTACCAAATTATTTAATGTTGAAAACAACATAAAAACTATATAAAAAAAATATTAAATAGCTAAGCTAACACTATCTGTGGATTGTTAAATATGAATGACAAAACACTGACAGTTGTGTACCTCATAAAACGTATATCATTTACATTGATATACAGGGTGATTTACAACTAATGTAAAACAATTTAACAGTAGATCGAGGTTGTAATTCTAAGAAAAAAATTTATGTGAATCTGTGTCCGGAAATTCTTCGTGAGGGAACTACAGTCTTCCAAAAATTTTGCCAAAAACTAGTGTTTATTTAATATCTAGAGAACCCATTGTGACACAGTTATAAATAAGATTTGATACAGGTTCAGTATTAATAAGTGTTATCGATTTCCAATATCAACCAATCATAATTTAGACCAGGGTTGTATGGGGCCAGTAAGCCCGCCGATTTTTATCAAGTATTTTTTGTTCTTTAATTGTTTCCTGAGTTGGTACTTACATTTTGTTCATTTGACCATTTGTTCTAAAATCCTTAGCTTTTGCTCTAGAGTCTAGAGCATTTTTTTTAATAATACCCGACATAAGAGAGACATAATAAACAAAATCCTTTTCCAGGATTTTATTCCTGCAATTTGAACAATATTCCAAGCATTGTTTTAAAATTATTTTCGATCACATGCGTTAAAATATTTTTTTACATAAATGATTCATTTCTCATCTTTTCTTAAATTATTCAATAAATGCCCATATACTAAAAATTAAACCTGTCAGCATTGCTTTTAGATATATATCATAAAAAATACAGTAGCTTTTAACAGTAGGTTAGTTTTACATACATAAGATATTTCGATAAGAATATAAAACGTCAATATTAGTAATAATAACTTCATAACTTTATGCTTGAACAAATTCGAGGTACAAGTATATATTACAGATACGGAAGTCTTAGCTTGCTGAAGATGAAAATCTAGCACGTCGTGGGAGTTTTTTAAAACCGTGAGAAATGTGTGTCTTTATTGTTACAATGTTTGTCGGTGGTACAAGACAAATTGCTTTGGGTCTTACATGACAAATAGTAATTTTAACTGCTGCTGTAGATTTGATATCAATATAAAAAAACAGTGGCTGATGAAGATGTCAAAGAGAACTGTTTTACCGACCGTGGAACTGAAACCAATTGATGTTAAAATTGCATGAGTCGTTCAGTAGCCAATGCGATTTAGTTCAGTTAAATATTTTATCGTTTCTGATAAAAACTTCAATAATTAAAGATATTGGTACCAAGGATTTGTACCGGAATTTATTTATGGTTCGGGTTTGGGTTCAGCATAGTGCAAACTATTTGGGTTCGGATTTCGGGTTCAAGTTTGTAATTGAAAGAAAATTATTTTGTTCGAAAAAAAAAATACAATTAACAAATAAAACATTTTTTGAAGAAGAAAAAAACATTAATAGCCATTAAAATATGGCTAGAAAAAGGGTAAAAAATAAAATTACATTTTAAAGATTGAAATCTCTACTTTTCAAAAAAATTTTGCAAATTGAAATGTAATTCAGTTATAGAATTAAAAAAGAAAGTAAAAAATATGTAAATTTTTGTAGTTGACTTGATAAGTCACATCATACCATAAAATTCAAACAGATTTCCAGTATTAGTACATTTTACGATCTCTTTTAAAACCCATTGGAGAAAATTATTAAAATATTAAAAATAATAATTAATTGAACCTTCTAAAAATATATGGTTACCGGTTATCCATGAAAAGGTTCGGGTTCAGGTTCAGGTCTCTAATTGGTACCTATACTAACTACTCAGGGGCATATATTACCAGTCTGTTTGTGGTACCTATCTGTTAAATAACAAATGCTGGGGTGAATCTATATTATATAGAAATTAGAAACGATAATAACCCTAATTAAATATTTTATAAATTATTTCATATCACAATTAGTATTATTTAAACAGGTACTGTCTTTTTATATATACAATAGTTTGACTTATCATTTTATAACCAATTATTTATTTCTGAGAATGTATCATATCAAGAAAATTATTTTTTAATGAAGATATAATTGAACATAATCTTTTGTCTTTGTTTTATTTGATGTATTATCATAATTACACAGTGCTGGAATTGAATCTCCCGCCTCAATTACTGCGAAATTTATTTCCGGTTTTTTGTTTTTGAAAATGTGTAGTTCATTTATGTAGATATGTTTACAACCACATTTTAATTTATTGTTCTGTGTATTTTGTAATTGAAATGTTGGTAATTGAATTTGTAAAAAAAAATTAATTAATTTTTGCTAAAAATACTTTTTTATATATAAAATACATTTTAAATTATTTCAAGGTACACAATTTTTTTATATTTTTAAAATGAATAATAAAAAATAACAAATTTGAAAAATAAATTCAAATACAAAATTACAGTGCCATCGTGAGGTACATATAAATCTACAAAAAAATCCCTCAAAAATGCGTTTTCTAGCCTTTTCCCAAAATTTTGTTAAAATCCATTTACTATCAGCTCAGTTGTAAAAAAATACTAATGCCTTTTTAAGTTAACATGATTTCTAACTATTCAATTTCGTAGTGAAATTCATAACGAAGAAAATAAGACCAATAAAATAGAATATATTAAAAAATATGTATATGAGAGAAAAAAAGTAAAAAGTAAAAAAAGGTAGTTTTTTTATAAAGGTTAAAAAAATACAGTCCAGAGGTCACCCAATGTATCTAAAGATTTCAATAACATACTCCCTTTGAGGCATAGAACAAGTTAAATATATATATATAAATATATATTCTTTCCTTTCAGAGTGATAAAGGCATAAAACGTTGATAAAAAAATAAACAACCGACTACAAATTAAAAATACAAGCATACATTTTCAATTTACAGCAAACACTTCATCTGATACACCATAAAACATCTTTGATTTCTCTATTCTCTAAACATTATCACATAATTTTCTAAACAAGCCAACCTTGGCATTTGACCATCGTACCTATAATTTATCTAAAAACCACAGTATTGTATTATTGGAAAAGTCTAAACGGTAAGAGACAAAAACCATCTGACATGTTGACATGCCGGACATGTTGCAGAAACTATGTGGTCTTCACTTATTTGGTTATCTGCTGTCGAGATCTCGATGCGTGTTAAATTTGTAGCTTTAATCGGTTTCTGATCAACGCCGATGTAGGTAATTAATATGTAGAACGAACCAATATCCAGAGAATTGAAAAAGATTAAAAATTTGTCGTACTGAATTTGGGAAGTAAATTGAACTAGTTTTTTTGGAGAAAATATTAATTAGTAAAGCAACTATTAATTATTGGAAAAAAATTAATTTAATTCAAGCAATAGGTCAATTTTAAGATGTGTTACAATCAAGTTTTTGTAGACAATCAATAAATGGGTTGTTTTTATGACACAAATTAACTTTTACACCCATTTTCATACTAACATACTTTTGTTTTTGGTGGATATGAATTATCGCAGTTGATTTAAGGATTCATGTTAATTTTAATGTAATTCTTAGTTTATGGGTGTAAGTCACATAAACTTAGTTCATATTTTATCACATCTTGTAGATAATTAAAATGGATTAGAGTAAAATCTTTGAATAATAAATTAAAATTACCTATCCAAAATAGAAATTAAAACAAACAAAATATCAGCATGGAGAACCATACATGACTTCCATGTTCTTTAATATCTTTTTAAATAATTTACCCCTTCAATAGCTGTTTAGGCACGTACAAATAATAAATGTCCCTTAGGTTCAAATGTACCAACGTTCACTTTTTAAACGATAATAGTTACAAAATTTCGAATATTTCCAAAACCCCTAATCCGATTAGCACCAAAATCAATAGGTCTGGAGTACTCACTGAGACAAACATTTTCCCCAAAAATAATTCAAATCGGTGCATTTTTACAGTAATTATCGTGAACGAAAGAAAATTCTACATCCGCACAGCCGCCATGCTGTAATTAACTTTTCTTTGCGTTTTAAAGGTAGTACAATCAGAATCTGCTCTTATCTCGGACACGATTTTTTGACGGTATTATAATACTTCCATTTCATTCAGAACATGGAAGTAAAATGAACTCAAAATAGAAATTAATCAAACAGTTAATTGTTCCGCACCTACTAAATCACCAAAGTTATAATAAATCACTGAGTGGAACGTGACTTAAGCTATGAAATAAAAAAAATATATTGTTAACATTTTTTAAATTAAATCTTGAATGGGTGATTGCATTTTATGACCATTTATAGAGACCTAAAGCATTCCAAAGGTGTTACGTATGTGCACCGTATTTAAAACACAAGTATTGTAACACTTTTTTTTAAACTATGCTTTATGGGGCGAAGCTACAAAGGTAAAACCACTGAGAGAAAGTTGTAGAATAAAATATTTTTATGTGTAAAAAAGATTTATGTATATTTGATTCTAGATGTTGTTTGCTCTAGTTCTTCTATTTTTGGATTGAATGTTTTGAATTTCTTGAAAATTAAATCGGATTTCTAAAAGTATATAAGGTACTGGCACCAGTTATGGCCGCTATAAGAGTAACGTTCACTGTTTTTGTGATTGACGGGTTTCTTTTTATAATTATCATTAACTCATGTTTCTAAGAAAACAAATGTCTCTTTATTAAATCAAAAATTATAGCCTTTTGTTTTGTTTATGTTTTTTCTCCAGTAATAGATAAAGTAAAACCACTAATGAGCACGCAGTGATAGACACTAATTACAAAATGATAAGTACTATGACACAAAAGATATAAAACAAAGAAACGTTAAATTTCAATCAATGTAAAGCAGTTGCTATGATAATAATATAATAATTAATAAATAAATTATGCCAATAATTAGTTTAAATGTCCACCATTTTGACACCTATTGACCGATAGTCATCAAATCATGCTATAAGACAGTTAAATATATATAGATTAATATTCAGATTAATATCAACAAATATTTCTAATTCAGTACATTTAATTAATAAATAACCATTACTGGGGTCATATCCAAGACAGTACCTTATGTTATATATTTTCACCAAAAATTGTATTAGATTCTAGCTTCTAAGGATTATATTATAGATTACTATATATTATTTATAATGGATATTTTTTTTCTAAATCCCATTTCGAATATTTTAAATATATATTCACAAATCAAAACAATAATAATGATGTACCTATATTTGTCGTTTTATTTTAAATAATTATTATTTATATTTCCTTAACATCGGACCACCGCCTTGAGAAATAAAAACTACTTATTTATTTAACTGGTAATCAAAACTCAAATAAACAGTCAATAAAAAGCAGAATGGACACATTTTTAAATCCGTAAATGGTAATAAAAAGCACAAAATGAATTTTTTTCCGAAACTTTTGCATTGTAATAGTCGATTAACATATAGCAACTGGTTTTAAGATGTTCATAAAAATGTAAAACATGTTAAATATTTGTTTTGTGTACATACACATACAGTGGAACTCCTGTACGTCGATACAATACAATAAAGTGTTTAGTATATATATAAGGTATTGGCAACAGTCTTGAATATGACCCCAGTAATGGTTATTTTTTAATTAAATGTACTGAATTAGAAATATTTGTTAATATTTGATACTACCATTTCTGAATATTAATCTATATACATTTAACTGTCTTACAGCGTGATTTGATGACAATCGACCAATAGGTGTCAAAATGGTGGACATTTAAACTAATTATTAGTATAATTTATTTATTAATTATTATATTATCATAGCAACTTTTTTATATTGTTTAAAATTTGACGATTCTTTCTTTTATGTCTTTTGTGTCGTAGTACATATCATTTTGTAAACATTAACATTACTGGAGGAAAAACATAAACAAAAACAATCACAAAAACTGTAAACCTTGCTCTTATAGCGGCCATAATTGATGCCAATACCTTATTTAACTAAAGTTTTTTTGAGGTAAATATGTCATAATTTTTATACGGGTTGGTTTCTTCTCCCCTTAAGAAAATATAGAATTCGAACGAGACCGAGACGTATTAAATACTGACGAGACTAACTTAAACTTAGTTTCGTCTCGTCTACAAACAAACAAACAAACAAGCTTACAGTTCAAATACATAACCAATATTTTGAATAAAACATACTTCACAAAATAAACAGATGGCCCACTCTTTATAAAATGCAATGAAAATATAATTATTTTCATGACAACAATCAAAATTTTCTAAGGTATATTTTATTTACGAGATACTTGACCAAATTTCCCCATTTCACGGGATCAATCTAGTGTTATATATGATTAATTAAATTACATATTTTTCTCAAGCCATCTCTGTCAAATCTTCACTTTGATGTGTTAAAAGTATTTAAATAATTATAACCTATAATTCTCTAACAATACTGATATAGAATAAAGAAACACTTTAAATAATTCGGAGGTAAGTCAATTATAAAGATATTAAAGAAGAAATATTTGATATAAACTTAATACATTTTTCATTACTAAATAATTGCTATACGAAGTAAATTGTGCTTAGTCATTACTGGTGTTTTGCATAGGCGTCAGATTTATAGAAAATATAAACATGTTAATTTAAATTTACAAACTAGATGTTATAAAGTATTAAAATCAGGATTCAATTTATGAGGAGGAGGGGTTTAATTTACAAAAAAATAAGGTTGACATTCTAGTTTATGATTTTATTTTGAATTTAATTAAATGGGTAATGATTTAAGTATTAGATTATATACAAAAACAATTTTTAAGATGTATAAAAAATCAGACAGTCTTGCCTTTATCTCGTCTCATGAAAATCGAAGTGTAAATTTTTTCCTAAAAAATTATTCATTTGTTTTTATTAAAAAAATAGTTTTTCAACTATTGCGTAAAAATGCATTTATTGTAATTTTTATTACATATCTCCACCGTTTTCAGAAAACTTGTTTGATTGAACACAATTTAAAATCAACTATTTGCAACTACCTTTTCAACTATTTTAAAACTATTTGCGACACTTTTTACTGCTTCGTTTGCACTAATTATTATTAAATAATAAAAAAAAACTATTTACCAACTATTTTTCGAAAAAAAAAATTCAACTAGTAACTATTTTATTGAAAATAATAACTATTTTTCCAATCTCTAGTAATATCTAAACAATTAATTTAAACTAATGTAAGGAAGTGAGAAAGAAGTAACTAGAAAGAGATATAAACTAGTGTCCAGGCTAACCAAAGAACTTTTATGTTCACTTCATGTTGAGCGTTTCTGCCAGAACACTAGTTTCTATCTCTTTCTGGTTACTTCTTTCTCACTTCCTTACACGCTTAAAAAATAACATTCTTTTAATTTCTAGTACATTCCACCAGAAATTCCATGAATCAACCAATTGTGGTTAACCCATTAATGCCCAAAGGGATGTTTTCAAAAATTATAAGAAATATTTTATTGATATGTTTATATATTTTTGGGAGGCCCTAGTTCCCCAATTTTTAATGTTGCGTTGACGCACTTTTGGGCGTTAATGGGTTAAGGTGTATTTCTTTAGTTTATGTGACTAAGAAACCACGTTTCTGCGTTTTCCCAGTAGTAAACAATTCATTATTAATATGTATGTTAGTAAATTTTAACTTATTTTAAAGTTTTTTTTAAGGAACTCACCTGAACAAGATATAATAAATACAATTATGGTTGGCTAACAACAAGTTAATATTATATGATAATTTTCGGTATTAAAAATTGAGGCCTGTATTGAACCTATAAGATTTCTTGTACAAGTGATTAGAGCTACAACTCCTTTCAAATATATATCTGACATGAACGGTATGTAAAGATAGCTGGACATTGGCAAAGAAATGATTAATCATCTACAGAAATAATTCCAAATCGATTCCAAGCAATGATCGTTTTAACTGATAATTTAGACTTTAATAATTGGAATTTGGTTTGGGAATTACTGTGAGCTATTTGAAATATTAACTGTAGACATCAGAGAACGCCCAGTCGATAACTATGTATTGTTGGTTCTGAAAAAATGATCCAGATTTTATAATTACCTAATAAATATTTGTCTAAATTTGCTACCGTTTTAACACGTTCAATACCCAGAATTTGCATGTAAGATGTCGTAAATTTTAATCAAATGCATCGAAAATATCAAAAAATATTTATCAACTAAAAAGGAGTTTTATAATAAACTGAATTTACTCTGGCCCCATTTTATTTTAACTTTGAAAAAATGTAATATAGATTGTTATTGAATCATAGTTTTTTGTTACGATATTATAAATATTAATACTTGGCTGTCAACGTGTTAATATTTATTTTATCTATTAATATTTTTTGTTCAAGATATTGATAAGATGGTAGTGTTAATTATTCATATTTTATAAAATGGTCTAGATATTCTAATTTTTTAACACCTGTTTGTTTAAAGTCACTACCGATGTTCATATTTCTTGATAGTTATTTGTCTATAAGATTTTTTTGGCAACTTCAATTAAGAACTGACGATGATTTATTTAGTGCCGTAATTTCTTTTTAATTGCCATTTATATATCGTTTTTCATTTCGTGTAACATGTCAAAATAAAAACGAAAACATGTAGATTTTTTTTTAGATATATATAAACATACGTTTTTAAATGTTTTATTTAAATGAAAATTGTCGCTAATTTATAAAGTTCATGCTGTTAGGCTTCCACGGTGATCTTAATAAACCAAATCGACGCGGCTTGTACCCTAAAGCCAAGAACAAACAAATTAAAATTTAAAAATACAAAAGGGAAGAATAGATTTGATATTGTTTTAAACATTTAATTATTTTATTATTCTTCATTATCTTTATTGTACAATAATCCACAAACACAATTCATAAAATAAATCAAATTCAACAATTGAATCAAATAACAACAATCAACAATTATTTGTCAACAATAGAACGTTTTGAAAAAAATTACGTGTTTTTTATTTATATATATAATAATCATAATAATATAATAATAGTGACGTTAAATATAAATAAAAACAAACTTGTTTGTTTAAACGTCAAAATTTAATTAAGAAGAGGTAAACGCAAGCTTTCGATTCACAGAATCATCGTCAGGCTATGAATATTATTGAGATAACGACATCGTTCTCAAATTTAAATCTTTATTAATAGCCTGACGATGATTCTGTGAATCGAAAGCTTGCGTTTACCTCTTCTTAATTAAATTTTGACGTTTAAACAAACAAGTTTGTTTTTATTTAATAATCATAATATATCGAACTAATTTCTATAACAAACCAGTCAAAATTTTAGGACGATTTTCATCACTATGATTGTCTATGTTCAGAGTATTTCATTGAACCAACCAATTAAAACTAAAGGAACTAAAACTTCATTTACATATGGTTTATCTTAGTTAATTAACCAGAATGTACCATTCAAACTAAATGATTCATTTTGAATTCCAATCATCTTTATAAATGATACAAATTGATACAAATGGTCTTTATAACTATTTATTAATCATTTTATAAAGAATTACAGTTTACTTATAATAGTTATAGCAAACCAATTCATAAATAACTATTGACAAGTAAAAATGGACACAGTGACGCTTTAAAAAAGTCTGGGGCAAAATTAATATTCGAGTCCCTCATTAAAAAAATATTGTGAAATACGAAAAATATTAAAGTTTTAACTCTTCAACCAACTTTCGATCATGCTTAAATTGTGTATAGGGTGACCAGATTTTAGTTTTTGTAAACCTTGACATGTAAACTAATGCCTCTTTTTTTATCCTTGTTATTTTTATTTTAAATATCCTAATTGTCACTTTTGTGACCCCCTGCTATTTTTACGAACTTTTTTTATTACGAAACCTGGAGAAATTACACCTGAACCCGGAGAAACAGTACACAAATCCAGGTGAAAAGTCTGATACCTGGTTACCCTAACTATGTAACATGCTACTGAAAAGACACGTTCACACAGCTCAATCGTGTTGATTGAACCAAAGTGAACCGTGTAAATGCAACTTAATATTACGAGTAAAATAACAATTGCGTTAATTTTGCTATAGGTAATTATTTTTAAAACTGACACAGATTTTTTTATTTATTCCTCTATGCTTCCTACGCTTGCATTAACATAATTTATGTTTCTTTTAGTAATAATACGTAACAATATATTTGCTCTAATTTAAACTAGTTAGACAACAATAAATAAGGTCGGTTATATACATTTTTTCAATGAAATGCACCGGTAGAAAATATTTTTCTACAAACTGTAATTAAGTATTAATTGAGTATAAATATGAACAATGCTGTATTGAGTACTATAGGTTCAATAGAATTTTGTTCCGGATTTTCTATGAAATAATATTATTAAAGAGATCGTATTATATTATAGAGGTTAAATAAAATTTAAACAATAGAAAATATATGTGAAATATATATTTTTCTACTCTATATATTTAAATTAAGTATTTGCTATTAAAAATTTACTTATGTTGTATACATTTTTAGCTATTTAGAAGTTTTATGTATTATTTAAATTATGATGACTTTATATTCTTCCTCGACAAATAAAAAAATCTCAATATTCCTACATTCTATAATTTTACAGTTATTTTCTCAATCAAAAGATGATAAATTCTTTCACGTATTCCTTCGATGCAAGTTAAAATATGCAAAGAACCCGTTACTTGTATCCAGAAATTAAAAATATTAATTGTCAGATTTTAAATCCTTATATTCAAGATTCTATAACTTCCAAACAATTTTTTTCTTATACGAAGAAGCAAAATTCTTTCACGTTTTCCTTCGGCAAAAGTTAAAACACGTCAATAAAATGTTACTTGTACTCAGAAATAAAAAATCTTCATTGGTAATAATATAAGATCCCAGCAATCGTTTTCCTAGGAAGAAACAAAATTCTTTTAGGTCTTCCTTCGATGTAAGTTAAAACAAGCAAAAAGAAACATCTGCCAAGTAAATGCATAGTGCTTCCTGGTGCTAAATTCACCAAAGGTAGTTAATTATTGAACAATTTAAATAAAAACCAATTTTTATATAATTTTACTAAAAAATATTAGTTCAAAATTTTTCTTAAGTCGCACCTGATTATATTTAATTTTCCATCAATCATTTTCTTACGAAGAATCGAAATTCTTTCACGTCTTCCTTCGGCATAAGATAAAACACGTCAAGCTAATATTACATGCACTCAGATAATAATTAGCAAATTTTAAATCTCAATATGCTCTTGTACAGCAATCTCTCTCGCGAAGAAGCTAAATTCTTTCACGTGTTCTCTCGACACAGGTTATACTTAATTTAATTTAATTATTAATTACCTTCACACCAGTACAGTAGTATTTACAGAGTCCATTAACATTTGAACATAAATAACAATATTTCAATTCCGTGCAACATGAAGTTGGCGGTGACTTGAGTGCTGATGTAAAGACATATGCTTTGCTTAAACAAACAGCGAATAGACGTCGACGAAAACATTGAAAAACCGGGCACAACTAATGAGTAACACACAGTGTAGCTTTAGGTTACATTAATAATACGCATAGGCGTCACAGTTGGGGAAATCGCAAGATATTAAATTGGGCTGAATATTCAGATGCTAAATATTCAGATTCAAAAATAATATTTATACCTAATTTCTTCCATGTTGTTGACAATTTGGTAGGGGAAGTTGGGGAGGGTTAATACATTTTTAATAAAATATAAATTTTTAATACATTGATACACGTGCCGGAGAGGAATAATACACATATAAAAAAGTTAGTTCGAAGCATAGTAACGTAAGTTTTTAAGGTTTATAATTTTTTTTATTTTCATCAGGCCTAAACCCCTGTACGTATCGAAGCCATATTCACACCATATGTTCGTTTGGTGCTCGAATAAGTTTATATATTTTTTTGGACCCGGTAGGAGGTGCTTGAGTCGAGATATTTACAAAAATGTGTATTTATGGTCTGATTTATAAACAAATTAATTTTGGGCAGAACAACGTTTGTCGAGTCAGTTAAAACAATAATTACAACCCTCCATACGTGACAGGAGGTGAAATATTAAAATTATCCGCTAGTTTTATATAAAAAATTCAACCGAATTGATAAAAAAATGTAGATTTTACTCTGAAAAAAAATTGTTTCTTTTAGTTTTTTATTGAACGAAAAATAATCTTGATCCTGTATTCTACGTAAAGCATGTGTGGAATTTGAATAAATACACTTTTGATATCTCGAATATATTTTTTTTATTTAACCTTATACACGCGCCACTGTCATAATGTCCGTATTTTCAATCAGATACAACTAGATAAGACATAGTTATTAAATACAGCATGTTAAAATTATATATTCAAATTGTAACGATTAAGTCTAGCATCCAGGAATGCATTAATTGCTACATACAGGCCGGCCATTAAGTCCCTTCCCCGCTCTGTTATTAACGCACCGGAAACATGCATGAAATCGGTAAACACCAATAATTTCTGATCACCATTTGAATATGTTCCGAATGGAGGTGTTAGTTTAGCATACATTTTTAGAGCGACTATTCCTACTGGAATTTCGTGAAGTTATTTGCATATAAATTATATAAATTACTTTTAGTTTTACTTTACATTATGTTCTAATTTTATTAGCGAACGGTGTTTAAGAGGTTTTTTTTTTCGTATTTTATTTTAATAACTAATATACATTATTTAATTAAAATATATTTGTTGTTTATTTTTTTTATTCATGTTTATTTTAAAGACAGGATGTTTATTAAATAAGGATATGTGTAGATGTTAATTATATTTTGATTTAATTTTTAAAACAAATTGGTTGATATTTTGTAGTAGGTAGTTATTTAAATGTAAATTTTGATCTCCGAAACATATATTTCATATTATATACTTACGTATTATTTTTTTATTAACTTGTAGCTCAGTAGCGCACCCATGGGAGGACAGAGAGAGCTTAGGGATCAGCTCTTTCCTCTCGAATTTAATAATATACATTATTGATTAATCAAGATATATAAATAAATGAAAATTATACATAATTAGCCAAAAAATATTTTTTAATCTTATTTAAAAAAAAATCTGGGTACGCCGCTGATGTTTAATTTTATTAAAACATATAAAAAGCATCATTGTTCATGTAACCCTAGAATTAATATTTTTATGAATGTATTTGAATACAGTGGAACCTCGTTAGTACGTTCTTTGGAATAATTGGGGGGAAAAACATGTATCAACGAGAAAAACATACTTACGAAATATGGGGTCTTATGAAAGAATGCCGGGGCCTAAAATAAACGTACTTAAGTAAAACCAAAACGTACTAAGGAGGTTCCACTATAAAGTACTGGCACCAATCTTGGATATGACCCCAGTAATGACTATTTTTTAATTAAATGTACTGAATTAGAAATATTTGTTGATATTTGATTAATACCATTTCTCAATATTAATCTACATACATTTAACTGTCTTACAGCGTGATTTGATGACAATCGGCCAATAGGTGTCAAAATGGTAGACATTTAAACTAATTATTAGCATAATTTATTTATTAATTATTATATTATCATAGCAACTGCTTTACATTGTTTCAAAACGATTCTTTCTTTTATATCTTTTGTGTCATAGTACTTATCATTTTGTAATCATTAGCAAGTGTCCATCACTGCGTGCTCATTACTGGTTTTATTTTATCTATTACTGGAGGAAAAACATAAACAAAATAAAAGGCTTTAATTTAAAAACAAATTATATTTGCGGACTTAACGAAGAAATATTTTAATAACGGGGAACAAAATTAAAATTAAAGAAAATTCCATCACATCCTTATGTCAAGTATGTTTTAAATATATGCATATATTAATTAAAAAAGCAACTTAAATTGTGTTTTTTTTTTAATTTTCATAAATCGTATGTATGTATAATGTATATAAATCCTGTTGCACTTAAGCGTTAATATTATTAACACAGTGTGCCTCGCTCTCACAGCATGAGTTGAGTTTTTTTAAGTATAACGAGTTCTTGTTATTAAAATAATTAAAGATTTATAACATTCACAATCATTAATTACAAGTAAATGACAATAATTGGAAATAATTTATTCGTAAGGTGCGTTTAATTGAAAACTGCTAATTAACGAATTATTGTTTCATGATTTCTGCCACATTTATATTCTTTAAAAAAATAATTTCGACAGATTTATGAAATCTTATTTCTTGTGCTCTGGGAAAAATTTTTAACAAAAATTAAAATTAAAATTTAAAAATTAGAATTAGATCTACGTAAATCTAAATATTTTAAAATGTAGATCTACATCTTTGTTTTTTATTGTTAGATCTATATAGATAAAACTCGATCTTTGGTTATCGATGTAGATCTAAAAAATAAAGATGACCGAATCAAATTTTAGCGTAGATCTATTTTTCCAAATTTTTTAAAGTATTTAGAAGTAAAAAAGTATTTATATTTCCTTATACAGCTTTCATTTTTTTCTGTATTTACTCGAATTGGCTTATGAAACATGATTTCTTATGCTGTTTTTTTACTTACAATAAAAAATAAAAACCATTTCATGTGATAAAATAAATCAACGAGGATTAACAACAATGTAAAGCGACTTAATATCTTTCATATTTAATAATTCATGACATAAACCGATTTAAAAATGTTTTATTCTTATTTCTTATAAAAAAATAACGGAATGCCGTACTACAAAAGATGTTTACAAGGTGTTACATGTTCCTTACAGTGGTTTATGAATGCACAAAAAGTGGTATTTACTTGTTAAATTTTAAATCATCCATTCTTAACTGTTAATAATGACTATGTATTTATACAGTGGCGCCTACTGTTGGAGGGTATAGATTCTTCTTTCTATGTTAATAATAGGCATGATGCATTATTTAAAAAAACTTATTCTATGATGATCTTACGTGTCTCCTATTATTAAAAAAAATACTTAATTCTGCAGAAAATAAAGGTTTAATCACAAAAATTGACCCTTTTAAAACTAATTTTGAATTTGACGCCAAAACGCTCGTAGGTGTCATGGCGCATTTTTGACGTCACGCCTATGTAAACACTCACTGTCAACAATAATAAATCCTTGTTCCATCGCTAACGTTTCTCGGTTTTAGTTTTGGTAATACAAAACTGAGCAAATTGATAATTTAAAACCACAAAATAATTTATAAACAGTGCAGATATTAATGAAACAAAAATTATGTTTACGGGATCAAATCTGGCACACTTTGAATAATCTTGTTAATAAGGATTCATTTAAAACGTTAAAAAAATAATTTTCCCCCCAATTGCCGGATTCAGGTCGAAAATTACTTTTCCTGAAAAATGCGTGCCTTTTTGATTGTACACAGAGAGAAAAGTCATGATAATTTTTATACAGAAAATCTTAGAAAAATTACAGTGCTCTCTTATAATGCGTGCGCAATCGACGATACAAGTAAAAAATATTTATACGTCCATATAAAAATTATCAGTGCTTACATTATATAAATTGCTTTTTTATCACGCTAAAAATTATGGTGCTAGCATGGTAATATTTGGAATCTGTATCAGAAAACTGCCTTACCGATTCAGTAAAATTTCTATAGCTTATTATTTTTTTTTTTCAAACAGAAAGGTAAAAACAATAAAAAGCAATTTCATTTTAAGAAAGTTATCGATTTATTTATATAATATACATTGTTTTGAATTTTACAATTAATAATAGTTTACAAATATAGTTGTAGAACAATTTACATAAAGATATGACAACCAATACATGTGCAAAGAGACCGATTCACAGAACAAATTAAATATAAAATAACGTATTTTTAATATCTAAAATCTAAACTAACCTATATCTGTCAAAACTTATTTTACAAATAAAACTTCTAAAAATAACACATTAAAACCGAACAAAACATTATTGTAAAACATTTAACATCCACTTTCATTTAAAATTCGCACAAAACAATAATTTTAATAAAATAAAAACAATCATAGCCATTTTGAATCTAAATATGCTACATTTCCCGCTTTAATATTATTCACAACACTTTTTAATATAAATTAAAATATAATACTTTAAAATCACGATAACATAGAAAAATATCTTTAAAATAGAAAACACTACACAATTACAATATGTACTTTTAAAACAAATAATACATTCCAATACAAGTATGTAACTGTCAGCTTATATACGCCGTCGGAAATCGAAAATAGCCGACTGTACTCGAACCTTACTACCTTGTTTATGCTGATAGTAAAATTTGCTTTATATCCTAACTTTCTATTAAGATATATCGAAAACCATAAATCTGAGATCTAGACATGATGCGTATGAATTTTAGAGAATCGTTTTACAAACAAAATAAAACCATACATACATCTCCACGATAAACAGTTAATGAGATATCACATTTTTAGTTTTTGTGTTTTCAACATAATTGGTATCTTCTGTCTTTTTCTTTCTTTCTGCTTTTGCCAGATATCTTTGAAATATCATTGAATTTTATAAGTCAGTATTGTAAAATTTATCAGACCGCCTAATAATTTACATCAACTTAAATAGCATTTTTTTTAAGAAAAACAATTAAAAAATACAAATTTGTCGAGATAGGAACTTTTTACTGTGCTGTTTTATAAATTTCGCTGGCCTGTATTTTAAAAAATAATATTGTGTCCTTTACTTTTTATATTATGAATTTTAATTTTTCTTATTTTACCGTATAAAATTGACCATATTCGACTTTCGCACATCGTTTATAGTGCAGAGCACAGTAATTTTTCTAAGATTTTTCTCTCCGTGTATATAGCTTAAATCTGACAATCTCCCTTCTCTATAATAAGTAATAACACCACTGGATTTATTATACATGAATATGAACAGGAATGTAATAAGATTATTATTATTAAATAAACAGTAATACATTGTATATATATTGATAATAATGTATTCAGACAATATATAATTTACCCATTACTGCATTCTTAGATAGAGACTAAATTATTACAATCTAGCATAAATCATACCTCTGTCTTTCCTTAACAATTTTGATACCATCCATAAAAAATTAAATCCATTTAAATAATATTTAAACTAGATTCATCTTTCTTTTGTTCATTAAAATATAGACATGTTTTTTTTCTTACCGTTGTTATTTCCCCTTGAACAAAATTACAATTATTGTTTTCATAAATGAGATGCATACATAAAATATTTCCAAAAAAAGAGACAGGGATATAATTTAATATATAATAAACAATACCCATCTCTGTCAACTCTGATGAAATAAAAAATTATAATTTATAAATTTTGTGTCGTACGTGAAAAAGTGATGGAAGTATACACAATTACGCATTATGCATTTGACGTCTTTGTTTAGTAGATGACAGTGTAAGTGATGTTACCTCTGGGGATATGCGTGAACAAAATGATAATGATATACGCCTTATATAAATATGCAGATTGGTCTGATTATTGACCGGGGGGCAAGCAGTTGTCTCCCCCCACTCGTCGCGCCACTGGATTCCAATATGGCTGCGTGGAAATTTGTGTATATTATATACATTTACATAATGTTTAGAGGTGTTTTAACAATATGAAAGACCATAGATGTACATATATCATAATTAATCAAATTTGGGTAACTTGTTTTGAGTATTTATATGAATATTTCTTGAAATTTATTGTTTTGATAATTTTATAGATGTCTATAACTTTAAACTGATTTAAACTTACCTTGTTGCATGTAAAGAATTTATTATAGCATAAAAATCGTGGGTTGTCATGATTTCAAAAAATTATTTTTTCGCTCTTTAGTTAATTTTACAATTTAATAAAATTTCCAAATATTGAATTTTATCAAGACTGAAAAATTCTAGCGCGATCAATTGTTTTAAACAATTTAATTGTGTATTTCCTTGACAAAAAATATTTCTCAACTTTTGTCAAAATTTTCAATAATTTTAATTTTTTTTAGTAATTCTCTAATCAAGAAATCTGATATAAAATATAAAATTTATCATTTTGGTAACTGTGTCCACTATACATTACAAATATTAACCATATACGAAAGAATTTAAAGTCTGCATACATATTTCATGTAGGTACTTTAAAATCCATTGAATTTAAATATTTTTACCACTTTTCTAATGTTGATAGAACCGATATATTATAAAATTAACATCACATAACAGGAATATATATTAATAAAATGTCTAAACGACAATTTTAACATATTTTTTGTCAATTATTTTCCAGCTGTTTCGGTATAAATACACGAGAAATAAATTATGATATAGATAATTTATTATGATTATTATTATTATTATTATTATTAAAAACGAACAAAGATATATTGTAATTGATAAAACAGCATTTAAATCATTTCTTCATCTTAAATTGATACTAAACCTGCGAAGGCGAAATACCGAAAATTATTTATAACGACAAAATTATGCTAATCTGATTGGTAAACAAAATTACAGTCAGATTCTAAATAGAAATTATATTCTTAATTTGATGCTATTAAAAAATTATTGACTTTACTGAATAATCCTTCGATTATGACTATAAAAAAAGAACATAGAATGTGGAAGAATAAATAATAGCTTACACATTCCATATAAATGTATATTTTTAGTTTTTGTGTGGGTACATAATTGTATTTTGCTTCCTCGCAATATTAAAGATATGAGAAGCTTTGTGATCGTTTTAGAATGAGAAAAAAAATGTTCTCCGATTTCAAAATTTTAAATTGATCTATCCGTTTCACGTCAAGACAAACACTTTTCGTTCCGTGTCTGTCTGTCTGTCCGTCCGTGTGTGAACCACTGAACCGATATTATTGAAACTTGGTCGGATGGTTAGGTTTGGCTTGAAAACGGTCCCATTTCAAAATCGTGTGTAAGGGGGAGGGATGACACCCCAAAATATATTTTTTTAAGATATCTCAAGAACGACACATGTTACGTGAAAATTTTATAGAATATTTTTTGTAGAGCATTAAATTTCCTATAATATGAGTCTACAACGTTTATTTTAAAATCTTCCTTACAAAGATTTATCTCAATTTATTTTAAAAATTCGTGTTTTGATATTTGCTTGGATATATTAAAAGCTTTTTTTACGTTTTAAATGTCATTTTGACATTTGCATAAATTTAGATTTAGATTGAAATTGTCAAAAAATTAAAAATATATGAAAAAATATTCAGGTGCGTTTTAAGAAAAATTTCGAACTAATATGTTTTAGTAAAATTGTATAAAAATTAAATGATTAACCAATTCCAGGCAATTTATATAAACACTATCGCTTTTTATTTAAATTGTTCAATATAATTAACTGCCTTTGGTGAATTTAGCACGAGGAAGCACTGTGCATTTACTTGACAGATGTTTTTTATCTTTTCGCACATATTAAAATATTTTTATAATTTATAGGTAAATTAACAAAATACTTTTTTTCGACTTCTGTGTAGAAACAGTTAATTTCTTTGGCATCTGAACTGATCGGTTAATCATAAATTAATTATCTCTTAAAACAATCGATTATTCCATTTATATACGATTTATAAGCATATCTGATTTTAAATCTCAGTAAAGAGAAGTCGGTTAGTTTTTAAATGGACTGAACTTTAACTGAAGGACGATTAATGCTGGGGGTAATTATATAGCACCAATATTTAATTGTAGATAGTGTTTTATTTAGTCAAAACATAATTTACATATTAAATGAAATGTTACGTAGTTTTATTGTATAGAGGAATTTTTGAAAGCCACTAATGATCCGTAATGGAGCTATGGTCTGTTTCATTTAAGATTGCAATGGTGGGCGGAGATTAGACGGTACGATTCACACAGGCACAATTCTATAAAAAAAAATATTTGTATATGAAAACTTTATATTAGTTTTTAATATCTTTTTTTAATATCTCAATGTCAGTAATTTAATGCGTACATATAACACACCCAATCTGCTGGGCCGATTTTTAGGGAGGTTGAGTAGGGGTAAATCGGGTACAGTTATAGTAAGTAGTGTTCCCTATACACGATCTGCAGATTGAATGTCAATGTTGTGTTTAGAGGCTTTAATCTGACAATTTGAATTTAATTGCATTTGTTTCCAAGGCAACATGATGTGTTGCTTCAATGAAAATTGTGTTATTGTAAATCTGCCTGGCGTTTTTCCCAATCAGAAGCGGTATTATGCTTCATATGTTAGCTATCACTGCAATCTTAAATGAAACATACTATAGGCAAGATTGATTTATTAGTTGGATCTGGCTAAGGCGGCTATTACACTATCAAAGAAATATGATAAAATTTCTTTGATCAAAGAAATATGACAGTGTAATAAGTCAACTTTTATAATATTTACCTTCATAATATTTATATGATCATAATTAATGACAGTCTCTTATATTTGATCAAAGTTTTTTGACGTCAAAAACAAAATGGCGACTACCTAGTTATCACTGACAGTTACAGTTACATAATTATTAATATATGAATATCAACAAAATCCAGTATTATATGATAATCTTCTTATTGATTATAAAAACCACAATACACGGTTGTAAATTCAAACCTCGATCGCGTCAATTGACGAACATCCACGCACTGATATTCGAAAGGCACCAAAAAAGAAGAAAATATCCCTAGATAATATTGAGAAAATATTATCAAATATTTTATGTAGTGTAATAAAACAAAATCTCGTATTTTATCAAAGAAATATGATCAAATCTTTGACATATTTATTTGATAGTGTAATAGCCGCCTAATGAATAATCTTATCCCCGAAATTTTGGAAAATTAAACTATAATAATACTATTTATAAAAGCATTGATCTGAACATTTCATAAGTATACTTATTATACACACAAATAGCTATAATTCAACCCAAACTCGATAAAAAGTGCAAGTCGATGATGCACATTATCTTGCGATCTACTGTATGATTACACAGTCTGATCAGGAAGTCCCGTGTTAAACGTTACACTCGCTGGAACCTGGGGCTAGCGCAGTATGGACAAGACCAGTTTTTGTTCGAAGTTCCTGTCTAGAATGTATAACGCTAAAACACTACGTGTGATTTAAACATTAATTATTTGCAATGGTTTTCCTACGTCGGGCAATGGGTATTTTTAATAATGCATGCTTGGAATATAGAGTATTTTGTTATTGTGGATTTTTATATTGTATATTGCAGTAGCGTAACTAGCAGGGGTAAGGGTTAGTTGGGCCTGCTCCTCCCCCAGCGAGGGACCAGATGGTTATACAAAATATATGTAAAATATATATGTATTAATACATTTGCTTATTATGCCCCCCTCTCCCATAGGTATTTGTTATTTAACAAAAATCCCCCCTCTTGAAAAAAATCTGGCTACGCCACTGGTTTGTTTGTATTGAAAGCAAAAGTACTGAGAATTGATTTTATTGGTTGTTTGGAAAATAACAAATAGCTATTTTGTTATTGAATAAGAATTATTTAAGATCGTGTACATAAAGAAAACTGACACAAAGATGGCTAATTTTAAATATACGAGTATGAACTGTTCTATTGTATAAATTATTATGAGTTTTACATTCTACAATTATTTATTGTTTTGTGAAATTAATAGTTTGTTTGTATTTTATAATTTTTCTTAATTATGTTAAATACAATAAAATTAAAAATGCAGGCAGAAAGTACGAAAAAATTGGCTAAAAATCGTTCCTATGATGTTTAACAAATAATTTTCATTCATATTAAAATATGTTTGTTTGATGACCTAAGCCAGTAATGGGTAACCTATGACACGCATTGTTTACATTTTGGTATAAAATTTTTAAAATTCGTTCGGTAGAAGCCGAATCTATAAAAAAAAATTACAAAAATTATTGATATTTTTTTTATTTTTCAGAATTTTGATATACCGAGCTAAAAAGGTTAACCATCACTGACCTAAGTTAATATAATATATAATATAATAAATTTCTTTTCTTGAACGTTTGTTCTGTGCCTTCTCGACTTCGGAAAGATTCGAATAATCTACATACATATTTAAATAGTTTCTAGTACATATTTAATTCAATTACTTACATATAAAAATGTGTGAGAAACAAATAAAAATTAGTTAAATCGTGCCCCCCATTGTGTTTAATTAAATACCGCCACTGTTTCTGGGAACATAAAGCTTTTAGTTGTTTCATAAGTTAATAGCTACAGGAGCACACAGAGATATTTTTCTTTCTTTATTAACCACATGGGAGTATTTAAATTTTTAATTGTGAAATGTAATAAAAATTAGTAATTAAAAATGCACAGATAATATATTCTTCTTTATCTTCTGTGTGCGTATAGAGATTTAATTATGATTAATATTTAGTGTTTTTTATATTTGTTTTTTATTACGTTTATTCAATTAAGAAATATATAAGGTACCTACTGGCACCAGTTTTCGATACTACCCCAGTAATGGCAATTTTTTAATTAAATAAATATTAATCTTTGTACATTTAACTGTCTTACAGCGTGATTTGATAACAATCGGCCTATAGGTCTCAAAATGGTGGACATTTAAACTAATTATTAGTATAATTTATTTATTAATTATTATATTATCATAGCAATTGCTTTATACTGTTTCAAATTTGACGATTCTTTCTTTTATATCTTTTGTGTCATTAGCAAGTGTCCATCACTACGTGCTCAATACTGCTTTTACTGTATCCATTACTGGAGAAAAAACATAAACAAAATAAAAAGCTATAATTTAAAAAACAAACTCTTTTTGCAGATTTTGGTAATTAAATTGATTAAATAAAGAGTTACTTATTTTATTAGTAACACGAGTTCATGAGAATTACAAAAAGAATCCCGTCAATCACAAAAACAGTAAACCTTGCTCTTATAGCGGCCATAACTGGTGCCAACACCTTACCTGCTTTTAAAACAGATTTTTTTCTAATTGAAATCTATCACTGTAAAGTAATACAGTTTACACCCAGAAACCATGAATTATTTACAAAATAATGGAGATCTATATACTAAATAAACCTTGCTCTTATAGCGGCCATAACTGGTGCCAACACCTTACCTGCTTTTAAAACAGATTTTTTTCTAATTGAAATCTATCACTGAAAAGTAATACAGCTTACACCCAGAAACCATGAATTATTTACAAAATAATAGAGCTCTATGTACTGTATAAATATAATATGTTTAAGCCTGCGTCGTTCCCAGAAGGGCAATACGATGGTGTTTTTTAAAAACGAAATTCCGGCTCCGACTGTATAATTAGAATGGTTAGTTACCCAAGCATTCGCTTCAGGCTAACGAATATATTTGGTTTGTATTATTAACTTTACCTCACGAGTATGTGGATCGGGTATTATGTAGGGATACGTTGTGTAGAAGTTATTAATGGTAACTCAAACATGAAACGTGTTAGATATTACATTTATTTTTAGTTACATGTGTATATAAAATTTATGTTAAATGTTTGATAAATATCCTTATTTGAATTCAAATATTAAAATACCATTAATGGACTAATTCTAAATGGTCGTAACCCTAAACGTTTTATTGAAACAGAATAGAATTTCAAAGATATTTCACTTCTAATTTAAAAAAAATATAGTTCAAATCATTTTTTTAATAAAATATTTTTTTAATTAAAAATAACTGTTAAATGAAAAATATTTTGTTATTTCGTTTAATTTGAATCGATATGAATATTTGTTTTTTATAAGTTACATTTTCATTATTTAAAAATATATTCATATCAAAGTAAAATTTCGTGTAAGAAACTTTATAAATAAAACCGGAAATTAAAATTAAAAGCATGTTCAGAATTGTAATTTTTATATTTTAAAAACACTTTTTTGTTTTTAACTTTGAAATAAAAAATTACAAGAAGGGTATTATACTTCATAGAATATTTCATTAATTTCTTTCCTGAAACTTTTTATATTAAAAAAAATTACACAGAATCGTTTATATAATTAGAGGGTTTCTATGAACCCTCATACATGCTTCAGGGCATTTGTAATTTTATATAACCTATTAGAAAACATGTGATCATTATTATTTATCATAAAAGTTTAAGAAACATATTACCTACATTATTTTTTATAATTCACATAAAATACTTTTATAAAATTCTACTAATCATATCTAATTAAACTTTAAAAATACCATTCATTTACTAAAACAGTAGTAGATATATTTATATGGATTTTAGCTATAAGGCACTTTCAATAGAATTCTTATAATGACGAATATTATAAAGAAACTGGATATTTGCTGACTTGTAAGTACTTTCAATAATAGGCATGATGCCTAGTTTAAAAAAAATCAAAAAAATACTTATTTCTGCAAAAGATAAAGGTTTAGTCACAAAAATTGCCCCTTTTAAAAATAATTTTGAATTTGACGCCAAAACGCTCGCAGGTGTCATGGCGCATTTTTGACGTCACGCCTATGAAAACACTCACTGTCAACAATAATAAATCCTTGTTCCATCACTAACGTTTCTCGGTTTTAGTTTTGGCAACACAAAACTGAGCAAATTGATAATTTAAAACCACAAAATAATTATATTATATTCGATTTCTTCGTAATTCCGGACATAAAAAAACAGGATTTTATTTTATTATTAGGTCAATTCTAAGAAACAATCAGGGTTGGGATTAAGTTTAAAATTAACATTAATCTTGGTTTAAAAACTACTGATTAACTAATCGTAGTTAATATTGCCTTATGCAATTCAAGGTAAAAGTTTGAAATGAATTAAAAATTTAAAACTTTATCTCCAAATGAAAAATCAATGAAAACTAATACGCTTTCAAATTCAAACTGGAATTCATTGCAAAATTGAAAAGTGTATTTTAAAATCACTTAGTCACGACGTACTTACAAATGAATACTGTTCATATATATGTACACTTATGTACATCTATATTTTATATATAACATATCAACAATGGAGAAGAACTGTATAAATACACTTAACTGTATATCTACATATTTATAAGAAAGAGTTAACTTTTGTGTTAAATGCACAGGAAATACGATGAATATCTCTACTTTTTTACAACATATGTGTTTAAATACCTGATAAAGAAAATAACTAGTAATTTATATGCATTATATTGCAGTTTATTAATTTACATAAATAAATTATATTACATATGTTTGATGTTATAATTGACATTTAGCTACCCATACAACTTACAGAAACTTTGGTTGATTTAAAAATGTTATCTTATATATGTATATTCATCTTTACTTAAATGCTATATATACCTACTTAACTAAAATTCACTAAACGTAATTATTTTTTACTTTATATAAATATAATTTATTTTAACTGTGATTAAAATTTAGAATTAACGTAACAATGGTTTAAAAATGGACGATAGTTAGTGTATTGTTTGTATTTTTGTTTCAAGGAAAATTATTATGTAAATACAAGGGGGGTGGTTGCCCCCCTCCCTCTTAACCCGTCACTAAGTTTACTGTAAATATTTACAAACACGTGTATATCAAGGCATACTTATTTAAGTTATTTAAATAAATTAGCACGTCTAAACATACACTCAAAGACAAATTATGAATAATTTCATTAAAACCTGATGAATTTTTTTAGGATTAATTTAAATACAGTTAGTAATTTATGTGCAAAGATTAATAAATAGAATCGGCAAGTTTTTCAGCAAGCGTCGAGTATTTTATTAGTTATAAAGATGTTTAATATTTAATAAATATTTTAACGAACTGAGGTAATAAAAAAATAGTATGTCCATTGTAAATATCATAACGGATTTTTGTTGGTCGTTAATTAAAAAATGATATTTAAGAGGAAAAAAACTATATAATTTATAAACTACATCAAATTTTATTCAATGAATGAAATTTTAATTAAATTAGAGAAACAAGAATGTTTTTTAGATTTTTAAATAGTTAAAGAGTTTTTCAGATGTCAGAATCTTACAGATACATTTTTTGGCAAATTATATTTTTAAGATATGGTAAAATGAAAAACGTGAATATCTGCCCTAACCTTTTTAAATTAATAGATTTGTTTGTGTGACGGGTGGGACACGAATTACCCTCCTCTCTTTTTTTTCCAAATGACAGTAAATTTAAAAGTAGCTTCCCTTTGTTAAATATTTTTGCACTGATCGTAAGATAATTAAATGCTCTAACCTGAAATATCAAAACAGAATGCTTTGCTACAATACAATGGCGGAAAAAGGGTTGCCAATTTCGACAAAAATCGTTGGAGTAAAAATCATTTTTTAAACTGAAAAAAATACAAAAAATGATTTTTTTTAATATTCGTATATTTTGGACTATTATGAAACTTTAACAATACTTTAAGCCTAAAAGTTATGTTTATTTTTATTGATCATGTATCATCTTCCATGGAATGATCCTTATTCGTTTTAACTTCTGAAAGTATCAACAAAAGTAACTATAAGAAAATATAGAAAAGTAAAAATACTACAGTATAAATATTATTTTACAACATTCACCAACAAAAAATACTTGTACAGCCGCTTAAATAAATAAAAAGTAAACTTTCATATAGGTAATAAGTAAATATACACCTTAAAAAAATCATGTTTGAAGCCAGTTAAAAAAATCTTAAACATACAATCTACCTGCTGCGCTCTTATAATTGGTAAATATTATGTTAAGATCCTAGCAACCTTTATATAAATAATATCTTACCTACATGATCGACAAAATCAAGAGATTACTAAATATTGATTATCATGTTGTGAATAATTCAACACCAATTAATACTTATTTGGGCCTTTCAAATGCCACAATGAGTAACTTAACTTGTTGTTGATTTTCTTATTTAAATATGTACCTTGATTAGTACCTCAACTGACACTACTATAATGTAAACCTAAAAACAATACGATTCATCAAAACCTTACGAATTTTGTAACTAAATCTGACCTAACTTTTTAATTTAGAAAAAAAATATGCTAATATTAATATCTTTTATTTATTTTCCATACTTTAAAAAATAAATAATTTATGTAGAATTATTTAACTCTCCGATTTTAGGATTTGCTTATTGTTAGCTTAGGTTGAATTATTTCTGAGGTTAAGGGCCCCTCCTATGACTACTGCTTTGGGCCCTTATAGATATAAATCCGGTCCTGCAGTGGATAAAGTTTCTTGTATATATTTGCATAATGTTAATTATAATTTTATTAAATGACATGAAACTTAGCATAAATATTTTACAATACAAATAATGAAAAATGTATTTCAGTTTTTTTTTTGTTATACGTGCCTAAACAGCCATAGAAGGGGCGAAAGGTGAAAAATTCAATTTTAAATACTAATAAATAATTCTACAATTAATATTGCCTTGGAAACAAACGCAATTAAATTTAAATTATCAGACTAGTTACGTTTTATTAAACAAATGCAATTCAATTCTAATTGTCAAATTAATTATTCTAAAAATGTGTGTTATATTATTGATATTAGGATATTAGAAAACTAATATTCATAATACAAAGGTGAGTTTTATTTCTGACCAATTCCATTTAAATTTTTCAATGTACATATTAAAAAAATATTCACATAAACTATACGGAAACAATAAATAATCAGTATTCAAGTATTTATAATCATACTGTGTTGGGAAGTTGATTGTGTGGACCTAAAGGGTCTCACCACACCCCAAGCTTGTTTTATAATTGCATCAAAACAAAATCTGGATATGAATCTAATTAAAATTTAAACCACAAATCAAGACTTAGATATCTGATGAATCAGTTAATTGTAAGCCCATTAACATTTGATACTATGGACATTTGTCATAACCATTTCAACAGATTGCTATCCGCGGGATTTGGTAGCTCGGTAATCAAGTCACTAATTGCGTTTGTTTTTCCGCCGCAGTCTCTGATGATCTGTCGTCAATAAATCTCAACGATTTTAGACCAATTAACGCATTCTTTGCAGATGTTTTATTTCAATGCCCGATTATTTGATAATTGGTGACAAAACTTTTCGATTTCGGTGGCTCTGAAAGAAATAACTTCAGTTTGATATTTATTTTAATTTGGTGTAAAGATTTTTTAAATTAGGAAATGTTGTTAAATCGTGCATAATTTTACATTGGTAAGTAACTATTAGAAGTGATTTTTATTGGGATATAAATACATGTGTTATTTTTGATGTTTAAGTGATTTATTTTAATGTGACTTAAATAAATCAATTTGTGTAAGTAGATAAGTAAATTTAAATATTTGAGTATATTTTTACTTTCATATATCTACTATAAGTACCGGATGTCCCAAATAACTTATTCAGCAACGAGATCTCAGCAACTATAACAAATATAGATTCAGATAATTTTTTTACTTAGCTTAAGGCAGTACATTGAAAAAAAATATGTTTTTTATAATTTCTATAAGTTTTGCAAAAGTAGGTATATTATTATTATTATATTATTTGATAATTGCGTTACAATCCCTAACAAAAAAGTTAAGTTTTCAAATAGGGTAAAAAATGGATAATGATATAGAACGTGTTTTTACTCTGATTTTCCAGTAATAAATCATTTAGTCTTTGTAATAATTATTTTAAAAAATTAGTCTAAAGAGTCAAGGTCGATCTCGAGCTACTATAGTAGCTCGCGAATTTTCGGTAACTCGTATGAAAAATATTTTCAATAGATTTTTTTTAAATTCTAGTCAATTTGTTAGACAATATATTTTTTCTCGTAATATCGAAGATATGAGAAGCTTTGTGATCGTTTAAGAATGAGAAAAAAAAATTGTTCTCCGATTTCAAAATTTTAAATTGATCTTTCCGTTTCAGGTCAAGACGAACACTTTTCGTTCCGTGTCTATCTGTCTGTCTGTATGTCTGTCCTCTGAATCTTTGTCACACGCATAAGTCATGAACCATTAAACCAATATTAATGAAACTTGGTTGGATGGTTGGGTCAGGCTTAAGGACGGTGACATCCCAAAATATTTATTTTTTCAATATATGTATCTCAAGAACGACAGATGTTACGTGAAAATTTCATAAAATATTTTTTGTAAAACATTCAATTTCCTATAATACAGGTCTACAACATTAATTGTAAAATATTCCCTTACAAAGATTTATCTCAATTTGCTTTAAAAAATTGTCTTAAGAAAAATTCCAGGCAATTTATCTGAACACTTTATCGGTTTTTATTTAAATTGTTCAATAATTAACTACCTTTGGTGAGTTTAGCACGAGGAAGCACTGTGCATTTACTTAACAGATGTTTTTTTTTTATTTGCCTCGAAATTATATAACAATAAATTGATTATTATTCAACAATCACTAAAAAAACATCAACAATTATATTATACCATCATATATTTGCATACGTACGTTATGTATTATGTGAGACATAAAACTGCCTGTAACCTGATAGTGGTGACTTTACTAGAGTTACAAAGACGTGTAAAGTAATTTTTAAATACAAATTGCGGTCACCTATGTTATTTCACAGTGGGAAATATCAAATGTCAGATGTACATATGTGGTTTAGGTATTCTTCCACACATACTTGCGGTATTGTCATTCAAAGTTGTTTGAAACTTTTATGCATATATGAATTCATTTATCTAACTCACCTCAACATTTATGACTATAGTTCGAATCACAAGGGAATAACTAAACTTTATGTTATCGAAGCTTTTTGTTGTATGTTTTTAATGCCTGGTATGGTATTATAAAGAATTTGCTTGAGTGCAAATGCAAATAAGCTTCCAGCTAACGCTATCTGCTAGGTGTCAAATTGTTATGAAATTGCTCGATATTTTAAAGCAGTGGTAATAAATGTATAGTAAAGTAAATGTTATACATTGGCAGCACTTATTTTAAATCGCTGATTTCTACTTATCGCGTATGCATCAAGGTTATGATATGTACGATTTCATTCGTTACATTTGTGAGTGTGTTGTCATTTTTATTTAATACCTCAAAATAGCATTTACTTTATTGTATTTCTCAATTGAATTCACTATCTCATGATATGACTTAATTATATTTGTACCATTTTGAGGGGTAGGTAATAAAAAAAATTAATGGGCTAGTAAAAATTGTAACAGTAGCTAAGAAAAGTAATAAGGGCTTAATGTGTAATTTTTTATAATTCCATACATAAATGATTAATATCAGTATAAGAAAATTTTAGTAAAATATTTTAATAATTACTAAAAGTAATATAGAAATAAATATCACAATGATAGTAAACATAAAAATAAACAGTTACTGAAAAAAACATATGTTTCCCCCCTCCCCAAAAAATCCGTTGAGTATGTGGGACTTAGCGCCATTGCTTCAGGGTAATTTTTTTTTATGTCGCCATAAACATACCTAGTTATTTTTAATTGTTTTAGATATTTGGTCGATAACCATTCCACATCTTATATTTAACTTAAGTCACTACAGATTGATGACAAGTATTTCTAATTTAAAAAAACGATAGATAAAACGACTTTTACTTAACTTGATATACGATAATGTCTGCATTCCCATATATGCAATCGTGAACGAAAATAGTTTAATGACATATCAACAAATGTTCGGTCGTGGACATTAATTGGCATGTTAAGTCAACTTAAACGATGACTTATGTCGATAGAAATCTACCGAACTATACTTAAGTACCTGACGATGAAGTCTTAGAATTTAACAGATTATTTTACTTCCATGTTCCGAAGGAAATTGAAGTATTGTAATACCGTCGAAAAATGATGTCCGAGAGAATTTTCTTTCTTTCACGATAACTAATGTAATAATGCAACGATCTGAATTATTTTTAGAAAAAATGTTTGTCCCAGTGAGTACTCTAGACCTATTGATTTTGGTGCTAATCGGATTAGGGGTTTTGGAAATATTTGAAATTTTCGTTCAAAAAGTGAACATTGCGAGTATTATCTCACTAATTTTGATAAAACTTGGTACATTTGTAGTTCAATTGAACCTAAGGGACATTTATTATTTGTATGTACTTAAACAGCCATTGAAAAGTAGAAAAACACCCTTATAATTTGAATTTTAAATACTAATTAAAAGAACATGGAAGTCATGTATAGTTCTCCATACGGATATTTATAGATCAATAAATATTAATTTATTTTTTCTCTTTTCAGACAAGTTTGTCGAAACTGCCATTGGTCACAAGACACCTCCAACGACACGATGACCTCAGTACAACCACCGAACTCTCTCCCACCTCTATCATCCCCTCACAAAGCTCTCCCACCGATTCCATCTCCTCCCTTAACCCAACCACCCCCTGTACCATCATCACCTCCACCCACGACGCCTCCAAACCAGCACCACGTTCTACAGCATCCGAAACAGCCTTCGTACCATCACCACCAGACGTCGATCACGTCGAGTACGTCATCCACGACCCCTTTGCCGACCGGGGGAGTTGATGTGCTGGGAGGTAAAGGATCACCTTTCCCGGGGAATCCTCAGGGTGTGCCTGGAGTGGAAGGACATTGCAGGCATTCACAGTCGGATGATGATTCTGGATGTGCCTTGGAGGAGTATACGTGGGTTCCTCCTGGATTGAGACCTGATCAGGTAAGGAGATGAAATTTGAAATACAGTAAAAGCTCCTTATTCGCACTTCCTTCATTCGCGTTTTCACTATTCGCAGATTAAAAAAATGCGACCCAATTCCTAAAGATATCTTTATTCGCGGATCTAATCAGGAAACGTGACATTTAATTTGAAAAATCTTAGTGAAGGTTTAAGAATGGCAAATGAGCTTTGTGATTTCTTTATGAAAATTGATCCGTCTATGGAACGAAGTCTTATTTTTAAGAGGCAAATTGCTAATACCACTGCTGAATATCAGTCTGAATTGAAGGAGCTTTTAAAAACTGCCAAGCAAGAAAAAATTACAAAATGAAGATAATAATTAATCAATATGGTCAAAAACTTCAATTAAATTGATTTTTTTAACATTGTATTTGTTTATTTATTTTGTCACCTAGGAACGTATCCCCTATAATCCCATATAAATTACCATTCCGTATTCACGGTTTCTGTATTCGCGGCATATTTATGGAACATACATATACCCCGCGAATAAAGAGCTTTTACTGTATCTGTAAAAAGAGGTATATTAACACTTTGAGTATCGTTTTGATATATGTGTAAGCCACTTCAATTTTTTATTGGCACTTACAATTAGTTTTTTTTAAATATCACTGTTGAAAATCTATATGTGTTATTTTTTCTGTAAATAACTAGAAACTGTAGTACAGAAAAATTTTACCAAAATGGCCAAGACATCGGAGAATCATTGGTAAAATTTGGTGGGACTCAAAGTGTTAATCTATTCGTAAGTTAAGTTTTTAATTAGTTATTTCAAATAATAACTTTATCGCTCATCACGTTATTTAACTATTAAAAATCAAATTTTATCTGGTAATATATCCTTAATGTATATAAAGCTCAAGGTCTGTCTGTCTGTCCGTTAGTGCGCTTATAACTCGAGAACCACTTATCCGATTTACGTGTTTTCTTTAATTCATAGATACAGGTTATAGGATATATTTTTTTACGTTAGGTAACATAAGGAATAAGCAGTGACGATAATAAATAAATAAATCAAATCGGGAAAAATTATGCCGTCAGCTCGCTCTTTTACAATACGCTGCCTAAACCGTTAAATATTGAACAAAAATCCTAAACAATGATTTCGTAGTCCAAATCTTGAAATAAATTATATTATATATATTATTATAATGTAGAAGAAGATATATTTTATCTTAAGTAATTTCTTAAGTAAAAGCAGCAATTTCTTACTATATCAACTTATACAATGAATTCTATTATAATTACATGCTAAAAAATTATACAAGAATGTTCATGTTACTTTACAGTTGTACGATCTTAAGTAACTTCTTAAGTCAAAACAACACATGAATATATTGAGCCTTATCGTCTGATCGTGTATAACATACTCAAGTTGTTAAGAGTTGTTTAATTTAATTACTTCAGATAATCAGAGCGCCGTCTTCGAACGGGTAGACTTGTTCCTGCTGCTATAAAACATAATTGCATATACGTGTGTGCGTACTAACGGACACACTGACCGGACAGACAGATAGACAGACAGACAGACCGGACGGTAGATGAGCTAACGTGTGAATTGTTTAATAGCTATATAAGGAAAAACTTACGTGGTTTTACTTTCTTGATAATGAAGATAAAGAAAAATAAAAGTTTATGGTTGGAATATTTGTACTGATTTATAAAGAATGGCGTACAAACGGAATGGACAGACAGACCGAACGGACGGTAGATGAGCTAATATGTGAATTTTTTAATAGCTATATAAGGGAAAACTTAAGTGGTTTTACTTTCTTGTTAATGAGAATAAAAAAATAAGAGTTTATGATACGATGATGCGATTGGAATATTTGTAGTGATTTATAATGAATAATTTATGTCTTGTTAGTAAAGCTAATGTGTTACAGACAGATAACAATTATTACAGATACTGTATGATCAATTGTAGAAAAATATTTTAATAGATTCAAATAGGGTAATACCATTTTCATCTTAAAACATTAATTCTGTGACTGACAACGAGTTAAATACAATAGGGTTTCTTTTTACGCGGATTTGAAGTTACGCGGTGCGATTTTCATGCAAATTCAGGGTTTCACCGTTTTGGCGAGTGGGGTACCAAATATTGTTACTTTTTCAATGAGATAAATTTAAAAAACAAACTTATTAACTTCTCAACTTGTTGAGGTACCAATCGAAGCGTCTTAACGTGAATATGATCTGAAAGAAATGATTTTTCGAAATTCCACCCCTAAGGGGGTAAAAAGGGGTGTAATTTTTTTTTTGTCGGATTTACTTGAAACTTAGAATAAATATTCTACAATACAAATATGTTATGTTTTTTGTTATACGTGCCTAAACAGCCATAGAAGGGGTGAAAGACGAAAGCCACCCTCAAAATTTGAATTTTAAATAGTAATAAATAAGTCTACAATTCATGTTGCCTTGGAAACAAATGCAATTAAATTTAAAAACGGAAGTTACAGATTATTTTAGCATAGATGGTAACTCTGGTTTCTCCACCCAATACCAAATTTAGGTATCATCAAATTTCTCGTCATTATATCTAATGAAAATTGATTAAATATGTAATAAATGGGTGTGTTAATATTTTTGACAGAGTGACTTTCTGTCCGAAAACTATCAATTTTACAATTATGAATATTTCCTTTAAAATAATATCAATTGAAAAATGACATTAATATAAAGTTAATGAATTAGAATTCCTTTCAAACTTTCTTGTTGATTTTATTTTAAAAGGAAAAGTAAATATTGATAATACGTAAATAATTAGTCATTAAAAAACAATTTCTAAAACCTTTGGGCTAAGCTTATTTCCACTTAAAGATTTCTTTGCATAATTACCATAGATAATTTAATAATAATAGTAATAAGTAATGAATTATTTAAAATAAATGAAACTAGAACTATTAATTTTTCTGACACTGTGATAAAAAATTAAAAAGTATTTGTCATGTATCTCAGTTATTAGAAAACAGCTTTTATATTTTATATCCTTAGGCCCTATAAAATTAAAGTTAATTTCTGTACAAAGTGTCAAAACTTTTTTTACTTTCAATAAAAATTATAACAAATTCACATCAAAGGGAAAAAATATCAGAATTTAATCATATCTGGAACACGATTTTTCGACCCTATCACCATACTTTATATTTTCCTTTTTTGTCATTTAACAAGATTGCAAAAAAACAAAAAAATATTGGTATTTAAAATTTCTAATCTAAAATATTGATTTTGCCTAGGAATATCAATGTTTATCCAATGAACTGATTCATTTATTACTCTTTGTCCACGAGCTAGGGGGGAGGGGGTAAGTCCCCCCCCCCCTGCCCATGACTGACTACGCCCATGTCTCAGTACAAAAAGGTGAGAAGAAATCGAATCAATTTTCAAAGAAAGTGTCCTTTTTGTTCATTAACCTAGATGGTGACAATAACGACATTTTACTAGAAGTTTCCGGTGTGTTTGTTGATGACAAACATTTTTGCTTCTACAAAATGATTAAGATGCAAATTGCTGCACGTTTATAATTATTATGTTGGCAACACTGCGACGTTGATTAGCCACTTATCTGAAACAACTATCTCTAGTGTTTTCAACCCCGTACTTGTGTTGTTTTATTTTGTTGTATTATTTATCGATTTTCGCCTCTGAGATGAGCAAGTGTGACATATGTAATTATTTATTGATGATAAGACAATTTTTTGCTACAAATTCCATAGAATTATGCCAAGTTTAACTAAATGCCCCTTTAACTGTCATTTAAATTTTGTATCGTATTATCAACAGAACTAATACATTTAATTAAAGAGATTTTAAATTTTTTACATTATGTTTTTACAGCACATATTATGTCCATTTTTCTATGAGAGGCTACAGTCTGTTTCATTTAAGATTGCAGACGGTACGATTCACACAAGCAGAAACGAACTCCACGTTAAAAAACTGGAAATCGTTTTTACATACACTCTAAAATTTGTAAGAAATAAAACTCACCTTTGTATTATGAATATTAGTTTTGTAGAATAACTAATTGAACAATTTGAATTTAATTACATTTGTTTCCACGGCAACATGAATTAGTAGATGTATTGCGTCCGTGAAAATTGTGTTATTGTGAATCTGCCTGGCGTTTTGCCCAATACCGCTGCAATCTTAAATGAAACAGACTATAGCATTTAACATTTAAAGAAGAATTTAGTGTTAAGAGAGCATTGAATTGATTGATAATATCGACCATTAATGTCATATTTATTTGAACCAGACAGTGGTGTAGATAGTTTTTGCTGCGATGGGGGGGGGGGGGGGTATGACCAGGGCCGTAACTAGAAGCTCGGGGGCCCCGGGCAAGAGGTGCCTGAGGGGTCCTCAAAATATGCCAAATCAATTATTATTATAATTTTGAATTGAATGTCCTTTTTTTTACTCTTAATTTACCCAATTTTTCCTATTTACTTTTACTATTTTGTTCATACTAGAAGAGTTTAAAAAAATGTCTTTGAGTTTTCTCATGAAGTAGACTTATGGAGGGGATTGATCCCCTTGATCCCCCTCCCTTATCTACCCCACTGGAACCAGACTACGTTTATTGTAATGTAAACTTTTTTTCGGTTTGTACTACTTTTTACTGTATCTTTCGCACATGCTCTGAAACAAAAACCATTCAAATATAACCGCGGAAGTGTCCAATTTTGCATCAAATATGTTTCAATCAAATATTCTTCCTTTCGTTTTTTTCTTAAATCAATTAAATTCCCCAAAACCAGAACACGTTCACTTATTTTATCTTGGTCTATGATTAACCGTTCTTGCTGGTCATTAGGAGCAATCTCTAATAAATTTAATAACATACGATAGATAAAATGATCGTCCACGAATATATTATACTTGGCAGTGGCAGCTCAACGAGGAAAGAAATTATTTTAGAAATTTTTACCCCTCCTCTTTGCATAAGCATAAGGTGACCCCCCTCATCCTTACACCCTTAGCTCAGAATCATAAAAAAAATATTATAAAGAAATATTTTAAAGTGCTTCCCAACTTTTTTACATTACGGCATTATTTGATAACGAGGAAAAAAATGATTTTCGAAATTCCGCCCCCCCCCCCTTGCAAAGTTTCATAAGTATAAGGTGACCCCCCTCCCTTTCCGTACACCCTTAGTTTAAAATCATAAAAAAATATTATAATAAAGAAATATTTTAAAGTGTTTCCAAATCTTTTTGCATTACCTACGGCACTTTTTGAGGATTAAGTGGTAGAGGGTTAAAGTTAAAATTTTATTATATAAGCTTTCTATTGCCGTTTTATTTATTGTTCTAAGATTATTAATTCCGGAGATATAATCTTTCAAAGTGTGGCATTTTATGTTGCATTCGTGTTCCCACGATTAACCCCTAGTACCGACAGAGAGACGTAGTTACACGTCAAAATATTTTTTTAAATTTAAATTAAAGACCATACATATTATTTGTCCCTACCATAAAATGCATTGTTTACCTCGAACTGCTTAAATATTTTTAAATTAAAATATGCAGTAAATATTTTTATATGACTCTGGCTAAAAGATAATAATTTTGGCAGTCCGCCACTGTATTATATATGGCCGGAATGTAGACGCGCCCGCAGTGACACCAAGGTCTCAGTAATAGTCTATTATTACGAGCCATATTCATTCGCTGGCGACATCATCGCCTCTGGCGGTAGTGTGTTGAACTGGTGCGTTTTTAAATTCACTGTAATTCATAACAATTACATGGAAAATGTTTTAATGCTCATTGTTTCACTGCAGATGTAAAATGGAAACCGTTGTTTTCTGTGAATTGTATTCACGTGTTATGTAATATGTACAATTGTACAGTTTTTCCAAGAAAACGGGTAAATTTTTAATGAAAATTTGCAACGACCGTTAAACTTGCATGACGACATTTTCTAATTCGTGAAAATGTAGTATGTTGTTTAAATTGTTGGAAACTATAGCATGCGACATAATTTTCTATGTTTGTTGTATTGTTATTATAGATTATTTCAGTTGAGAAACATATTTTTTTGCAATTGGTGCAAAATATTTCCTTTTGATGAAATTTTCTTTTTTTTAAATTATATAAGGTTATTCAAATTAAGTCAATAGCTAGAACCCCGTCATATTCGGAATTTCAGATCAATGCTAATAAATGTAAATTCATTTTATGATGTACACTTGTCACCAATGCTTTTTGGCTGTCGTTTATATTTAATATCTCTCAGATAGTTATCTTAGATTTTTCTCTAAAAAAAATTCTTTATAATACCATTTTCATTAAGTTCTGTCTTAACTTGAATTAGAAATCACTAACTCATAGTGAATATTCACTAGCTAAAATAGTTGAAAGTATATCACTATAATATTCCGAATTTTAGTATTTAAATATGTTAAACTTGATATAAAATTAATTAATGAAATGGGTGTATATTTGTGTTTTTATTTAAAATGATACAACTTTATAAGCTCCACCCTAGAAAAAGATAACCGATGATGTTTGTCTTAATATTTTGAATCTGTTGTAAGCGATTCTGACCTTTACGGTGGCAGACGATTATGTAGGTACAAAAACAAATTATATCATGGTAAAATTTTATAATTTTATCAATACAGATAAACTAACGACAAAGAGAGTACCTATATTTTTTCGTTTATCGCAGCGGTCATTTTATTTAGCGCACGCGGGACATATTTCTACCCGGAAGCGACGTTTTTATTGAGTGTGAACAGTTTGTCTTTCGGGAAACCATTTCAGCGACCCTAAACCTGGATTTTTATGAGTCCAAGGGACAAGGGACATGCGGTAAATCTCTGTAAATACGGTCACGCTGATTTTATACGGCGGAAATGTGGGTTTTTATGTATTTGTTGTTTTAAAGGTTTATTTAACAGCAACTTGGGATTTAACAGTTTGAAATTCAGTGAATTTATTTATCTATATAAAATACTGGCACCAGTCTTGGATATGACCCAAGTAATGGCTATTTTTTAAATTAAATGTTCTGAATTAGAAATATGTGTTGATACTTGATTACTACCATTTCTGAATATTAATCTACATACATTTAACTGTCTTACAGCGTGATTTGATGACAATCGGCCAATAGGTGTCAAAATGGAGGACATGTAAACTTTTTAAACTTATTATTAGTATAATTTATTTATTAATTATTATATTATCATAGAACATACATTGTTTCAATTCTTTTATATCTTTTATGTCGTAGTACTTATCATTTTGTAGTCATTAGAAAGTGCTCATTATTGGTACTTTATAATTAAAAGGCTCTAATTAAAATAAAACTATATTTACGGACTATGGTAATTAAATTGATTAAATAAAGAGTTACTTGTTTCATTAGTAACATGAGTTCATGAGAATAACAAAAAAGAAATCCGTCAATCACAAAAAACAGTAAACCTTGCTCTTATAGCGGCCTTAACTGGTGCCAGTACCTTATTTATTATTATTAAATCATAATCAGTTGCTGTAAATTAATAAATTCAATTGTTAATAATAAAAATACACAAAATAATCATGGACCCACAGGCTAGAACTGTAAGGGCCCCCTAGTAAAATTTTTTTGACCAGGTTTTTATCGAACTTTCAATAAGAAATAAATATTTCATAGATAAGATTGAATTACCTTTTTTCGATCATTTGACTATCCTCAGGCACCCGGCCTAGAGCTCTATCAGCCCCCCCCCCCCACCTCTCTTGTGGAAGCTACGAAAATAATTACCCTATATATTAGGTTATAATATTATGTACATATGTGTATAATGAACATATTTTGAATTACCTTTTTTCGGTTATTTGATTAGCCTCGGGCACCCGGGCTGGAACACTGTCAGCCCCCCCCCCCCTCTCGTAGGAGCGACGAAAATAATAACCCTATATATTATGTATGTGTGTAATGAACAGATTTTATACATATTTACACATGTTTATGGTCTAATAATAAAAAACATGAACTGTATCTTCTTGAAAGTAAAGCGAATCAAATTAAGCATCTATTAAATTATCGTTACACGTGGTTAAATGCACAATTACAGATTTCACGGTTTTCTTGTTATTAGTTATTCACAAACGAAAGTAGTCAGACAATATACCTATGTATATACGAGTACATATAAACAGGAAGGGAATTTTACATTTGATTTTTATAAATTTTTATAAATGATGTAAAATTCCATGAAAAGATATTTTTTTCTAATCATCATGAAAAATTTTAATACGATTGTTATAAATTATAATGTAATAAGGTACTGGCACCAGTTATGACCGCTATAAAGAGCAATGTTTACTGTTTTTGTGATTGACGGGCTTCTTTTTTGTAATTCTCATGAACTCATGTTACTTATAAAACAAGTAAATATTTATTTAATCAATTTAATTACCAAAGTCCGTAAATATAGTTTTTTTTTTTAATTATAGCCTTTGTTTTGTTTATGTTTTTTCTCCAGTAATGGATAAAGTAAAACCAGTAATGAGCACGCAATGATGGACACTTGCTAATGATAGATAGATATAATGTAAAACATTTTTAATCTCAAAACATTAATATTTTACTCAATTAAAGTAATTCTTATGACTGTTTGAATTACTTATTTGAAAAGTTAATCAATGATTTTCAAAACGGTATATTTTGAATTTTTTTTATAATAAATGATTAATTTAAATACCTATTCGAACAGAAAAATAATAAACAATTATACTAATTTTGGTAGATTATCGTGAACAGGTTTTAATAATTTCAACTTAGAAGAAATTATCTCAGCTAGTCTAATTGGTTTGACCAATATAATTATCAAAAATAATTATACATTTACACAATTATAGTACGTGACGGAATTTGGTAGCTGTTTTTACTCATTTATTTGAAAGATACATACAAATATCTATCTACCTTTTCTATTATGCATTAATGTTTCCCTTGTAAAAGATACTAAAGAAAAATGTATTTTTTTCAATTAAAAAGTAAAATTTTGTTCATATATTATAATTTTCGTTAATTATTGAAAACAAAATAAACAATTGACGATCAAAAGATAACGGCCGAGCCGATTGAGTCCGAATGGCGGCCGAGATACTCCGACACGGCACTTGTTCTTCAGTTCGCGCGTTATTAATAATATTTTACCGTATATAACTTATTTAAAGTTATTTCCTAAACTAAAATACCAAATTGGATGCGCTAAAGATCAAATTATATCTACATTAAGTACTTATGACGATGAAATAATTTATTTCGATAAGGATTAATCTTTTGCAGGTCATAAGTCCACGTAAACAGAACCCAAATATTTTTAATTTTCTTTGTAACATAAAGGAGTCATTGTGACTTAAATATATGGTATAGCGGACTTAATTTTAGATCTTTTGATTCTACACAATTGTTTTCCACATTATATTGTTCAATATTTAACGGTTTAAGCAGCGTATTGAAAAAAACCGCGCTGGCGGCAAACGTTTTCCCAACTTGATTTATTTATTTACTATCGTCATTGCTTATTCCTTATGTTACCTAATGTAACTTGGCCAGAGAATATATCTATGAAGAGACGTTGAGCTTTGTATATTAATATATCTTCAATTATTTTGATATTTTATATCATATTTCTTCAGGTACACCTGTACTTCGCCTCACTCCCCGAAGACAAAGTTCCGTACGTGAACAGCGCCGGTGAACGTAACCGGGCACGGCAACTCCTCCGTCAGCTACCTCCACATGACAACGAAGTACGATTCTGCCACGCACTCTCTGACGAGGAGCGTAAAGAATTACGTCTGTTCGCCGCTCAGAGAAAACGCGACGCTCTTGGTAGGGGTGTGGCCCGCGTCGCCGCCGCCCAGGCGTCGTGCACCAGGTGTGTCGCTGACGTGACTCAGGGTGAAGTCTGCGTCGTAGCAGCTAGAGCTGGAGGCAATGCCGTATGGCATCCAGCGTGCTTTGTATGCTGTGTGTGTGGGGAACTTTTAGTAGACTTGGTGAGTTTGATTTATGTAAACATGCATTTTTATCACTGCTTGCAGTTAAATCTCATTCTTAAAATTTTTGGTACATAATACCATTTTGTAGTACTGTAATGGGGTAAAATATTAAATTTTTATCTGGTCCCCCACCAGAGTTATTTAGCTTTGAAAAGTCTCATTTTCTCGAATTTTCAAATTTTGAGAATTTTTTGAAACAGAGGGGGGCAAGTCTCAGAGATGAACTTTGGTGTGTGAATACAACTAGTACCCACCTATTTGTAAAAAATAATTTGACTTGTTAACTTTTCCCTTTCTTACGAAAACTTATAATAATTAAGACTGAAATTTCACCCTTTAGGATTACATTTTGGTGAAAATGTCTGGAAGTAATCTTGTAGTCCGTTTTTCTCTGAACAAATTGCATTTAGTCTTATGTTCAAAGGTTTGATAGATCCTGATATATTCTAGTTTTCGCAAACCCTTCATAGTGCAAAAAATTCTGCGACTTGTAGAACAAATATGATCGTCACGCGAAAAACAAAAAACAATAAAGTTAATGGTCATTTCGAACTAACAATATAGTGCCCGCCGACCATTTTATGTGTGCCCGCTACTGTGCGACTACGATAAAACAATTTTTTTTAAATTTTCTATCAAATAGTTTAAAAAATTTTTTTTAATGTTTAGTAACTATTTAAAAAATATATATTACATATATCATTTTAACAATATTTCTTTTATGGAAATATTATATTTGTGTACTTTTGTATTCCCAATAACAGTAAAAGAATCAACCATTTACAAAATTAATTTAAAAATATATTGTTACTGTTTCTAATTTGTGTATTATTAAAGTAAGTGGTACCAACCAAATCAACGTATGAAAAAAACTTTTCAAAAATTTGAAAGGTTTCGTAGGCGAGTGAAATTGAAAAATTATGAAACTTTTGAAAAAATAAATGGTGCCCACCGCCCGACCGTTATTCTAGAATGTGCTCTTAAGTACAAAAAGGTTGGGGACCACTGTGTTGGGCTAATTATACACAAAAAATCTATTTTTAAAATGATCGAGGAAAGCGTCGATTACATTGAGCGAGTTTACAAGCTAACAAGCCAGCTTGTTAGCTTGTTAGCTTGTAAACTCGCTCAGTGTAATCATGTTCACAAGCTAACAAGCTGCTTGTAAACAATCTGCTACAAAAGTTGAAAGCCGGGCTACTTTACTCGCTAGCTTGTTAGCTTGTAAACTAGCCATGTGTCATCATAGTAGATAGTTCGCTAGCTGCTAGTAACTCGGTGATTCCTGGTTTCAGTGTCTATAAAATGTATTCATAACACGTTATTTACTCGCTATCTAGTTGGCTACTGAGCGAGTGGAAAGTTTTGTGTGTCAAGAAGCCAGCTTGTAACAAGCTGGCTTGTTAGCTTGTAAACTCGCTCAATGTAATCGACCCTAAACCATTTAATTTAATTCTGGACCACTTGACATGGATTGACTCTCATACTATTTCTTTCCAGATCTACTTCCACCGCGAAGGTCGACTTTACTGTGGCCGGCACCACGCCGAGACTCTGAAACCGCGTTGCGCCGCTTGCGACGAGATCATCCTCGCCGACGAATGCACGGAAGCCGAGGGCAGAGCTTGGCACATGAAGCACTTCGCGTGCGGCGAGTGCAGCCGACAACTCGGAGGACAGAGGTACATCATGAGAGACCAGAGACCGTACTGCTTGCACTGCTTCGACGCGATGTTTGCCGAGTACTGCGACGCGTGCGGGGATCCCATAGGCGTCGACCAGGGCCAGATGAGCCACGATGGTCAGCATTGGCACGCGACGGAAAGGTGTTTCTGCTGCAGGACGTGCAGGGGGAGCTTACTTGGTGAGTCTTAACGCAATTTAAAATATCCGTATAGAGAACCATACATGATTTCCATGTTCTATTAATTTTTTTTAAATATTTTATTTATGTAACCTATAATAATATAAATTTCGTAATACATAAAAAAACATATATACTACTTACGACGGTTACAGCAGTTATTGCCATTTGTATATAAATATTAGTTTTCTAATGTCCTAATGTCAAAAACATAATACACATTCGTAAAATAACTAATTTGACAATTTGAATTTAGTTGCATTTGTTTCCAAGGCAACATGAATCAATGTATTTAAAATTCAAATTTTGGGGGTGTTTTTCATCCCTTTCAATGGCTGTTTAGGCACGCATAATTAATAAATGTCCCTTAGGTTCAATTGAACTACAAATGTACCAAGTCTTATCAAAATTAGTGAGATAATACAACGTCATATTTTAGACGATAAAAGTTACAAAATTTCGAATTTTTCCAAAACGCCTAATCCGATTAGCACCAAAATCAATAGGTCTGAAGTACTCACTGAGACAATCATTTTCCCTAAAAATAATTCAGATCAGTGCATTTTTACAGTAGTTATCGCGAACGAAAGAAAATTCTACATCCAGACACACGCACAGCCGCCATGCGGAAATTAACTTTTCTTTAAATTTTGAAGTTAGTACAATCAGAATCTGTCATTATCTCAGACACGATTTTTCGATGGTATTACAATACTTCCATTTCCTACGGAACATGGAAGTAAAAATATATCTTAAAGAAATCACATATAAATTATTATTTATATTTCAGGTCGTCCATTTCTTCCAAGAAGAGGCGCAATTTATTGCTCTATCGCCTGCAGCAAAGGTGAGCCTCCGACACCTTCGGATAGTTCGGGACCGGTACCTCCGCGCCCTCCAGCTCCTAATCGACGCGCCGCGCCACCTCCGACGTCTCCTGGAGGTTCGAGCGGGACACCTCCTCCAGGGTCACCGCCTCCTAGACACCCGCCGATACCCAGATCGCCTAAGATGGGTAGAAGGGCTTTGCAAAGGTCGCCGAAACCGCCTAAGCCTTCTCCGACACCACCTCTACCTGCTGCTAGCGATTCGTCGCCGGATGCGGATGATTTGGCCGCTAGAGGGCTGGAGAAAAGTTTGGATAGGGTTTTGCTGGAGAGGAATTTGGAGAGACTGTTGAATGAACGTAGCGTTTCAGGTTAGTTAAATTAGAATTTATATTATTTATATTATTACCTAAACGGTAAGAGATACAGATTCGGTTAAATGAGATAAATTATTTGTAAGGAAGGGATGAGTATTACTACATCAAAAAATATTAATAATTCTTTGTAGTTTAAGCGGTATACCCAAAAAACTGAAAATTCAGAATTTCTTTAAATGGCTATAACTTTTTTATCTAAGTAGATAGGTACTTTTTGTTTACAGTTTCTTAAAGCATTTTTTGTGTAGAATTGATTGGTGTATTTAGAATTTTTATATCACCTCTAGTTTCCGAGTTACAAGTCCTAAATTTATTTTTTCTTATGGGTCACTAAGTTGGCTATAACATATTTGAGCGTTTTTTTTTAAATACCAAAAATAGATAATTAAAACTCAATTATTAATTTGCAGGCACTCCTGTACCTCCAAGTCCTCCTGAACTAGATAAACTTCTGCGAGATCGTAGTAGAGAACCTCTACAACTCACAGAATTGAACCTGAGCCTCGAGACCTGGGAACCTCTGACACCAAATTCACCAACGAACTTAGAACAGCATTCACCGCAAATATCTCTAACTTCTGCATCTATTCCTAACGAGGAATCACAAAACGAAGGCACGTCTCAATTAACAGGCCATGCTTCGTCTATGCCAGAACTAGGACCTTCTGAAAGAAACCTAGGGAGGAACAGAGGACCTCTGAATGTTAGATTCGAAGGTGATAATGCTGCGTTCGAAGACGACGAAGGTACAACATCGCATAGTAAAGCACATCATTCGAAGAAAGCTTCGTTTCCACGTAGCAGAAGCTATGCAGGGAGATCTAAACATAGATCGAGGGATAGAGATAGGGATAGGGATAGGGATAGGGAAGAACAACGTGATGATGACGCAGATAGTTATTGTTCTACATGTTCGTCTAGTTCAAGTAGCGATGATTTGGCATATTCTTTACCACCGAGAAGAGCCTATGGAGGTGTACGCATATCTTATGTACCAAATGATGCTCTTGCAATGGCTAGAAGAAGACAAGGCGATAATAAAAGACAAAATCCAGATGACAAGAATTGTATTATTTCTTGATGGTTGAAAATAATAAATGAACGACTGAAGAAACAACTTGCCATTTATTGATTTGAAAAATTGCTTCTTCCATTTTATTGCTTTGGTAGCAGTGTTGAACAATGATGAAAAGTTTGTGGTTTTATTTGTTAATTTTATTTGTATTATAATTTTATTTAACAAAGATTGTATTTGTTTGTAGTAAATATTTGTTTTTTATGTATTTAATAAAGTGTAATCATTAATATATTTGCCATAATATTATTGAATATTTTCAAATATTTAATTTAAAATAATGATTACTGTTTTAATAGAAATGTACTAAAATAAAAAAGGTAGTTTTAAGTTTTTTTAACTTCTTCGACACTGCAACTTTCAGAAGATATATTGTGTTCCTTACTTCAATAATTTTGGTACAAATAATTCAATACGTTTTGTATATTGTAATAAACAGATTAAGTGTTGTAGATAGAAATAGATTTTTTTATACATTTGCTATTATGTATTGCGCAGTGTATTTATTATATATTAATATGTATTATACTCATGTTGTAATATATTTGAAAATAAAGAATTGAATTAAATATAATTTTGAATGTTTGATAACAATAAATATTCCAATAAACCGTTTTACAGAACAATGAAAAAACATTTCTAACTTTTATTAATTTGCTCTAATACTGTCTTAATTGCAACTATAGCATTGCATATTTTTTTAGAATTTCGCCAATTGGCATGAACACGGTCTTTTAATTAATTATTGCAGAATTTTCAATTTATGAATTGTAATTGTTGTGTGAAAATAGTTGCTTCTAGAAGTGGCGACATCTGTTGATGATTACTAGATTTCAAATTGTGTTATTTATTACAGTTTCCTGTTTTATAAGATTTTTCTTATGGCCACTAGATGGATGCTTAAAAATCATTCATAAATTAAAACTTTTTTATATTTTTACTTTTTTAACTACTTATAGTTCTAAGTTGTGTTCGACAGAATAGTATTACGAAAAGTAAAGAAATCTTTTAAGATGTGATTTAAAAATATTTAATAAATACAATGGAGCTTAATGAAACATCATGGAAATTACTGAAAACGGTATTCGATATTTATTTTAACCTGACATAACCTATAATTATTTAAAAAAAGTGGTTTTACTACAAAAAAATCACGTACATAAACTGATCCTGTTATTTTAGCTTGGTTTTTGGGACCCTAGTGTGTATATGTTCCTAGTTTCTAATATCTTGGGTTTTTTTGGTATTTTGTTGGTGATAAGGGTTAAAAGGTATTGATTATCGAGTAAAAGTCAACTGAGCATGAGCATTATTTTTGGGGGGTGTGGTTGACTGAAAAATCAATAGTGTCTGCAAGCAATGTGTTAGTTTAGTAAAACATGACAGTCTCTTTTTTCCTGTCAAATATAATATCGATAATGGCTAGTCGAAAACGATTCCACGACTTTTGTGGCGAGCTTTTTGTAGAATGGTGATGGTGATTGAACACCTCAGCGATGCAGACGCTCAGAAAAAAAACTAGCCCTTGTAAATGTAAGTCACTATTAACATGCATGTGCAATTCATCTTTATTTCATTATTTTCGCCTACCTGTTTGTTAAATATTAATATATTTTATTTCCTATTAATGTTTAGGCATCATATCATAAATTTTATATAAAATATCAAATACTTTCAAAATTATGAGTGTACATATTTTGCACGCTTAAAAATTATGCACATGAGTTATTAATATGAAATTTAAATATGTTAATTTAAAATTTCCAGTATTCATTGCATGATTATTCCACAAATAAACTTGAAAATTGAATTAGGGTTCAGAACAATCAAATAATTAAAATAGCATGTCGAATTACACATTCATATAACTTTTACTTACATGTTATACTTTATATATACATATATATGTTTATGTCATACAGTTTTAGTGAATTTTTATTGAACTGTATTCCAAAATTAATATAATATAATATATTTTATTAGAATCAATTAATAAAACTGTTTATTATTTTACTGTAATATTAATTTATTACACTGGTGCATAAACTATTTAACCAGTAACCACAATAGATAAATTTTTTAAACGTTATTTGATATTCTCTTCCTGTAGTTTTAGTTTGATAAAAATTACCTCAGAACTACTATCATTTTTTTTGTTAACAAATAATTTTACAAATGAATGCCTATGAATCTATATTCAATTTAAGGAAGTTATTTTTTACTTGCATTAGTGAGTATTTTTAAAGTTTTTATGCAGAACGTAGAGGGAATTGCTTTCTGTAATCAATATATTTATTTATTGACCTAATTTTCAAATCTATCATATTTACTATAGTGATCGATATCTAAATTATATTACCATAATTTATTCAAATACTTATTAGTAGTTTATAAATGTGTTTATTAAAATTAATATAGATTTTGCATGCATTTGAAAAGTTCATCCATTTAAACATTTATTGTGTTTAATAAAAATTATTTCAAAATATTAAACTGTTGGGGCATTTTTTCTTCACAGTTTGCCTAGTTCTGTTATTAAAAATCGTAAACAAAATCTAATCAAAATCTGTCTGCAGGATGCCAAGATTTTTATTTAATTTTGTAATAAGTATGAGTAATTTTTCTGATCTTATCTTGAAGAATATTAAAAAAATATAGGAGACAGAACAATATCATCTTTGTCTTATATTGACTTTAAATACTTTTATTTTCAGTGGACCAGGCAATTTTCTCCAAAAAAATAACTTACATTTTTCATGTTTTTCCCCTGTTTTTGATACTGTACCAAACTGTATTAATAAAATTTTAATACTTTTTTATCTCCAACTCTTAAGATTCATATTATTTATTTGATTATGTCAGTTCTCTAATTATAAGTTAAAACATATTCAAGAAAATTGCTTAGTCCATTTTTTATGTCACAAATTACATACCAAATCCCTAGATTTATACAAAAAAAAAAAATCAACTTTGAACGTTGTTAATAAATTAATCCAGATAAAAATGAACCGTCGCGGTACCTGGGCGAAGGAGCATGCTTCCGCGCCAAGTTAATTGGTGTCCTGGAAGTGAGCGAAGCACGGGGCGACCGCATGTGTCAGGATGCTCTGGCAGACCTAAAGATGGCAATACGGGCAGCTGGCGAACATAAACAACGCATCACAGTCCATGTAGCCATCGACGGTCTTCGCCTGAGAGATGACAAAACTGGAGACTCACTGTACCACCATCCGGTGCACAAGATATCGTTCATTGCGCAGGATATGACAGACTCGAGGGCGTTTGGATATGTGTTTGGATCACCCGATACAGGGCACAGGTTTTTTGGAATTAAGACTGATAAAGCTGCTAGTCAAGTTAGTTGCATTTGTTTTTATATTGATATAATATATTGCTTATCGCTGTACAAAATTATTGCTGGAGTTTATCTATTTATCAAACTGTCAAATTGTACAAACACATAAATATTTTTTCATGGTTGTTCGTAATGCACTTATAAATATGTACGCAACTTGTTAACAAATGTGGTATCTGCTTTTAGATGAAAGTAGAGAAAATTCAGTTTGTATTTTTAAATTGTTGCCCTGCATTTAATACTTGCTAAAAATTATAAATATAGTTTTTATCTAAAGTATTTTCTTTAGGTGAATTCATTTTTTAAATTATAAATATGATGAATATTTCTTCTTAAAAAAGCAGTTAACATTTTACAGATTTATAAACCCACTTGATTTTACTAAGCTAATTTACTGTAACTACTTTTTACTTAGACTAGTAAAGTATAGTTACGTGAAAACGCTTAGTAAAGTTTAGTTGTTTATTTAGCTTTGCTTTTTTTTATTATATCTATATTAAATATTCTAAAAATTAAGTAAAACTGTGTTAAATCTGGTTTATATTAATTTTTAAAATTAAAAGACATGAACAAATTTTTGTCACATTGTCAATAGATTATTAAAAATTGTAAAACAATTCTTAGTAAACTGCAGTTACAACAATATAGTCTAGTAATTTAAGATTAAAATGCAGATTACAGTAAACAAAAAATGTGATTTTTATTAGAAAAAACAAATATATATACCATATTTAACACTAGTAAGACACAGGAAGATATAGATAATGCCATTTTGTGCTTAACTCACTTTTGACAAAATTGTCAGATATCACATTTGTGTTTAGCAGGGCAGAAAAAATTAGCAGTTTAAAAAATTGATATTTTTTCAAGTATATTGACAATAGAAAGATGTAACCATGCCGTGACAGACAGTTAATTAACATTTTTTATGATTGTTTTCAGGTTGTAATTGCAATGCGAGATTTATTTCAAGTTGTTTTTGAATTGAAAAAGAAAGAAATAGAACTTGCTAAACAACACATTTCTGAACAAAAGTCACGATATGGAAGTTCCAATTTATTTTCAGATTCTTCTACATTGCCCAGTGTAAAGGTAAGTTATTTTTAACATTTAAAATTAAGTGCAAAAATTGGTTGTCCAATATTCTTTCTGTATTTATTGACAAGTTAAAAGTTCAATGTATATTTATTTATAAAATAATTATTCATTAGCAAATATCTACCATTATTTGACTACATTATTTGTCTTATATGTTATCAATTGCAGATTATTTTAAAGATTAATTTTGTTATCTGGCATTTTATTTTTGAAAATAAAACCAGTCTCCAATTGAATATAATAATTCTTTAAAATTTCAGTCGTCTGCTGAGTCATCAACAAAAACAAGTGCGGCTAGTGTCACATCAGAGCCTAACAAAAGTGGAGCAATAGCTGATTTAGTAGATTTAGAATTAGAATTGAGCAGCATTCAGCAAGGAATTCATCAAATGGAACGTATTACTCCCTCTACAGATCCATTTGGTGATTCTTTCACTAGCTTTCCTGTAAGTTAACTTTTTAACCCACTCAAAAATAATTATTTGAAATATTTATTAATTTGTAGAAGCCTATTTTGCCTCCACCTCCACGATCCGGCCGTGTATTAAGTCCACCTAGAAGGAGACAGCAACAACAGCCAAATACGACAACTCCTTCTACTTCATCTGCACGTGAGGTTTCTCTTTTTGACAGTCCAACATCGGATACTGGAATGCAAGAGGATGATTGGTTCTCACCACCAATAACTAAGTCCACTTCACCACTTCCAATGGCGGAAGCAGAAGAAATAAAACCTTCAAGCGAATCGGATAAGGTATCTATTTAACATTTTGTTTAAAATTATTTTTTGTATTATGATCCTTTTTTTTTTGTAGGTTTCTTTATCATATAAAAGTACTGAAGAAATACAGAAAAGCATTCTTGACCAATTTGATGTATTTACTGACTTAGATCCATTGGGAACTGGTCGAAGCAAACCTTATGTTGATAAGAAACTATTCTTTCACGAACTTAAGAATCCACCAAAGAAAGTTCTCAAGGATTTAGTAACAGGAACGTCTACGACATCTTTACCACAACAGTCTGAACCTCCATTGTTCAAAGCGAACTTCAAACAATCATCTAGCTTAGACCCATTTGCTGACGAAGACCCGTTTGAAAAATCTGATCCATTCGGGTCAAATATTGGGGACCTAAAACCTTTGGATCCATTCAATACAGATTTTGTAATTGATTTTAAAATGTATGAGCAATCACATTCTAAATCAGCCGAATCAGAAACTGCACAGTTTAAATTTCCTCCAGTAGAAACTCTTTTAAGTGGAGAACCTGAATCTCTTGATTCTTCCTCGCTTTTCGATTCATCTCGATCATTCGATGTTCAATTTGCATCGTTAAAACTATCTCCAAAACGTTCGGTTTCACCTAGACAAGAGTCCGCACAAGTAAGAATAGATAGTACAAGTTTAGATTTATCTTCTGGCTCAGACGGAGCTCCCGAGCCCCCCCCTAGGCCTCCTGTCGGGGCCCCAGCATTGATCAAGCCACCACCATTGCCTCCCAAGAAACAGGTTAGCGATTCTGTTATAGCACGCCCGCCTCCGCGACCACCGCATTACGATTATTTAGAAGGTACTGACAGTCCACCTCTTCCAATGCCTACAAGAAAGCTGAAGCCTCATAGTGTTGAAATTGCGAGACAGCAAAGTGAAGATGATTATCTGATGCCGGTGAGGGGGGAATCGCCTTTAACAACAGGGTTGTTGTTGCCACCTCCTCGAAGGAAAAAACCAGAAGATAATGCAAGATTGAATGAAATAACTAAGAATTTGACTGAAGATGCTGATTTTGGTAAATTTGATGATTTCGATAAAGCAACTGAGAAAAGTACAGTTGAAGTTAGTTCTCAATTACCGAAAGTTAGTGAAGTGACAGAACACAATGACCAAAAACCGGATGAAGAATCTACGCTTGATAGTATAACTCTAACAGATCTGACTATGGGTAAATTTGAAGATTTGGCTAAGAAACTCAACGTTCCTGAAAGTAAATTACGAGATATGACTCTATCTCAGTTAACAAACTTACTGCGGCGAGTCAAGCAAACAACCCCGACTCAGAGTAAATCTGTTACAGAATTAAAATCAGAGTTTTCTACTAATTTTACTGATGTTACTAAATCTGAATCATCTTTCGATAAGTATGCAGTATTTAGGGAATTGTTAGAAACGGAAATCAAAAAAGAACCGCCTAAAGTGGAGGAGAATGATCCATTTGAAGATGAGATTCCGGTTAAAGATACAACTCCTGTTGATTCTAAAATTGATAGATATGCAGCATTAAGAGACATTTTATCCGAAGATTTGAAAAAAGATGAAGAAGTAGTATCAGAAATTAAAAATGAAATCATTGAAGACATAGAAGATGAAATAGAGGTTAAAACAATTGAAGAACCTGAAGAAATCACGCATCATATTGAAGAAAAACCAGAAAAAATAGAAATTAGTATACCGATAAAAGAATCTATAATCGAGAATCCAAAAGAAGAGAAAATAGCTGAAGTCATTACACCAGAAAATAAAATGGCACCCATCGCAACATCCGGTTCAGAAGGAGGTGTTAGTATATCATCTCCTGAGGAAATCAAACCTCCTGGAGAAGACGGTGGAGGCTGGGCAATTTTCGAAGGAGGTGAAGCTAATTCACCTTGGTCGTCGGATTCGAAAGAGTTTGTGACAGCTTCACCAATGGATAGAAAGCCACGCAGGGACCAAGGTAATGAAGAATGGTGGCCAGATAGCTATGACGATGACGAAGGATGGGATTATAGATTAGATGCACACGGTGCAACCGCCGGTAGAAGAGGACCAGTAAGATATAGGGAGTGCAGGCATTCATCTTCATCGAGAGATGCTTCGCCTTGGGAGGACGAACCTAGGGATCTATGGTCTAGACGTGCGCCACCACCAAGAAGGCCCTATTGTAGATCTAGGGATTCTTGGGATGAGGAAGAAGAAGATTATGTGTGAGTAAAATCACTGAATGGTTTAGTTTAAAATGATAGTGTTAAATCAATCAATCAATCAATCAATGAATTTTTTGCAGGTATGAACATAGACGGCATCCAGGATCTAGAGAGAGAAGACGTGAAGAATCTTGGTCAGTAGAAGGAACTAGGAGGCATGGGCCACCCAGGAGACGACACAGATCTGATATGGACCATCATTGTTGTGGAGAATGGGAACACGAAAGAGATACAGGTACTTTTTAAAAATTTTCAAAGATATATATTTTATGTGAAAATGTGAAACTTTATTTTGTCCAGCAGTTCGTAGACAAAACCGGTACTCAGAAAGAGACAGGTATGCGGTTCCCCGTTCAATTGACAATGAGGAATACAACTGTCCAGTAGACTCGCAGCATGTATCGAGACAGCGCGGGTACAAGCAGCGACCTGCGAGTGCCTCGGAAGCAGATAGGCGGTGCGGGGTCAGTACTGGGCCTCGCAGAGCGAGAAGTCGCGGCGAGCCTCCACATCCAATGGTACCTTCTAGTTCCTCAGCAAGTATGTAAACTTGTTTATATATAAACTTATTGTAAAGAGCAAAAATCAATTACTTATCAAATATTAGGGTTACTAATATTTTATAACCAAAGAATATTGAATATAATATTATATACATGAATTGCTAACTAGTAAATATATTTACCACCTGATAAACATATTTATTCGGTACTTTACATTAATTTCTTTTAATTATAAAAGAAAGAACCAAATGAATAAAATCAATTTATTGTTATATCCGTAGGTCAACCTCCAGTCCATAGGCATAGACAAATCAAACAAGCGAGAGCAAATCCCCCTCCTAGACCAACATTTGAAGATGATTTTTCAGAACAATCACCGTTAGACACTCCAAGTCCGAAAAATAAATTTGAATTTCTACCAGAGGAGATTCCTAAAGAAACAAGGACACTAGGTAAGTTTTATATATTTCAGACTTTAGTGAAAAAAATGTAGTTTATTAAATTAAATCTTTAATTGCAGGAAGAAAAAGACCCGAGCGTTGCAGACCAGAAAAAGATTTTGCAACAATGAGTCGTCAACGGAATGTATTCAAGTACGATTTCTCTGAAGAGTTTAAACCCAAAACCGAACCTCCTGTGCAGCAAATGGTAGCAGAAAAAGAGTACGTATCAACACCTGTGCGTCAAGAATCTCAGTTTGAAGACGATTTTTCCCCGCCTCCGCAAAGCAAAGCGTCAACTACGCAAACGTCAACAATTGAAGCAGCTGAAAACGAAGATGCGGTGATTCAAAACGCTGTGCCGGTTAGAAACAATAATATCGGCCGACAAAATAATCACAAAGCTATGAAGAGGTTATCTGCGTGCGGAAGGATAGATCTTAATATCAAAAAGTCGGAATCGATTAATATTTTCGCAAGGGAAAGTGATCCGTTCGAAGATGATGATTTTTTCACAAAAGATGGAGATTCCGATATCAGTACACCTGGTACGAAAAACGGGGAAAATGGGGTTACTCCAGTAAAAGGTAGGGAAGGTTGGACGGAGGATTTTGGTTGTTTTGATACAGTTGAAGAAGAGAAGTAAATACTTATTTTTACTTATTACCAAAATCCTTGTGTATTAATAGTTTTGATTGGTATTTTTTTTTAACTTAATTTATTTTACACATATTTTACATAATATTATTAATAAATAGTATCAGAAACAATAACGTATTAGTAATATTTGCAATATTTTTAATGAAGTAATAATTTATTGTTGATATTAACCCTTGAAATAGTATGTTTATTTTTATTTATTTATTATATTTAATAACGTTAAATAGAACTTATTATACATTTTGTATATAGAAAGAAAATATATTTTCATGTAAAACAATTTATTAAATTGTGATAAAATTAATTTTTTGTAGATCAAATAACATTTACGATAATAATGCTCTATAATAAATATAATTTGTTATTTTCTGTAGTATAATAAGCAAATTAATAAAAATTGTGAAATAAAAAATTTAATAAAGAAATATACAGTATACAGTCATCAAAAAAATTAAAGGATCAGAACATTTCTTAAAAAGAGTAAAGCTTCAGTCAAACTGGCATGCAAACTTCGCTTGCATATTCATATTGGGGCGAATAGGTTTCGAAAGCGAATTTTGTATGAGACAAAGTTATTTATCAAAAAAAAGATAATTGATATTGAATTATTGATACACAAAATCAGAGTAACTCTATTTCAGCGTCCTGTGCAGGATTTTGCAGTTTAACCAGAGCTTTAATACTCAAGCATTTCAGCTTCAAAATACTTTTTACAGATTTGAACTGATTTTTTTTACAGTTTTTTTAAAGATTTACGTATAAAATATTTCACTTTTTCTAGAAATAATAATTTTTTTGATGAGTGTATTTTTATCCAGTAGAAATAACATATGGAGAAAAATACATATCAGTAGATATATATTTTTATTTATTTTTTTATATTTCAGCATGTTATTTTTTAAGATGCAGCAAATAATCTTTTCTCTTTATCTTTCTATCATTCCTTCCATCTCTATTGAGATACAAACAATTAAAAATAAAATATGGTCGAAAAATAAAACAAGAAAATATTTTATTGATTGAAGCTACTTTTCGACCAGTCTGTACATATTTTTATGTAATAATAAATTTTCTATGAATTTTAGTTTACATCGATCAAATTGTAGTAATAAATAATAATATTATTAAACCTTTACAGTAAAGCAATAATAAAAGATAACTTATACAGTATTTTTATATAATTTATTACTTACTAATATATACTTTGTCAAGCAATGTTTATTTTTTATATGTATACAAGAAAAAAAACTACCAATCAAAACATGTCGCCGTGCTTTTTAACATAAATAAAAAGCTTAAAAAAACAACTTTTTGTCAATAACTAATGAAAAAAACTGAAGACTTCATAACTATATAAAAAATTACTTTTACGTATTCTTTCATTAAATGATTCATATTTCTATGGTTGTGAAGTGCATTTTGAATTTAAATTAAATAATCGTAACATAGTTTTTCCTAATGTATTTGTATTCAATGTAAAAAAAATTCGGAAGGGTTCAAAATGCATTTAAATTTGTAATGAAAATGTACGTAGAAGTTGTAAAATTACTTTATGTGTGATAAACATAATGATGAATTTGTAAATAATTATTTATTGAAAGAAAGCAAGGGAACATTGAGTTTAAAATGCAAATGTATTATAATTATTATTAATAAAATAAATCAATTATAAATATTGTTTGTAATTGTTTTATCATCCTTTTTACTATTAATCTTTAATTAAATTAACAAAAATAATATTTCTAAGTTTTTAGACAGAAATTATTAGAGTATTAGAAAAACAAATTACTTTAATTTCACAAATATCTTTCATATATATTAATACAATATCTATAGATTAATGTTATAATTTTTAATTCAATTTTGTGGGCCGTTCCCAGCAGTTCTGCAAAACTGGGTCAACCCGTGCGGCGACGGGAGCAAGCTCCATATTCGCCGCGAATGTCCAAAAAACAGTTTAATCACAGGTGTTTCAATGAAACACTATCAGAGATTAAGCTGATAAGAACAGATACTACACTTTGATCTTAGCTCATTGAGCCGAGAAGCGATACTGTATGTATGCATCCTAAAGCTTATAAAGAATCACAACTGCGCTTCGTTACTGAGAGGTAAGTTGTAACAATCCCCAAAACCCCCCCTCGTTACTACGTCACTGCAATATGCATAGCAATTACAAAAACATTCCGTATTCGTAAATAAATACGTATACAATATACAATAATATTTATTTTTCAATAGCAAAATCATATATATTACTAAACTAGATTAATATGTGGTACAATACTTAATACCTGTGTAGATAAACAGGTATCAAAGTCACTTAAGGTATCAAAGAACAAATTAAAAGCATCTATGTAGATAAATAGATGTTAACAAACAGATTTATTAAAAAATTAAATCACATCCGAAAATGACATCAATAAATTTTTTGATTTACAATTAGTCGGAATGGCTTCTTAAAAAATATTGAAATTAAAAAAATATATGTGGCGCCATCTAGCAAAAATAGCTTGAACTAATAATAATTCAGCATGTCTCTGATAGTTCAAACTTTTCTCGCTAGATGTCGCCACATACACTTTTTAACCATCAATAATTTTTTCAGAGGCCATTCCGACTTGATCAAATTTTTTTGTCAAGTTTGAGACACTATCATATATATTAGGGCATCCTGAGTGCAATAATGGGCATGAAAAGATTCGCTCGGATCGATAAAACTGTTTTTTATCATCTTTTGTCTAAAAAGATACACCCAATTTAAATTTGAAAGTAAAAGATACGCCAGCATATGTAATATGACACCTTGAATTTTAAATACATAATTTTAAGATTTTTTTTAGACAAAAGTTGATAAAAAACGGTATTATCGTTCCGAGTGCAACTTTTTATGGGCATAATTGGAATTAGGATGCTCGAATACATACGATAACGTCTCTAACACGTTTAAAAAAAATTGACTTACAAGGGGAGATTATATCTAGGGAAGTTGGGATTTTAGTCAGCTTTGGAGTGGTGAATCTAGACCAAAAATAAGGAGACACGTGTTCGAGAACTCATCTGGGCAGCCCTTATTAGTAAAGATATTAAATTTTGAAAATTGGTATATTTCCTTAAGCTCTTATGTACTGTAATAAGCATCTACGTTAACAATCCTTCAATGGCTGTGCGTGTAGAGCGCCGGCTTATGATCCAAAGAACACAGGTTCGAATCCCGTACCCTGTACAAAATAATTTTTATTTTTATTTTCAATTGTTTCTTACTTTTTATTTTTTTCACATATAGATTACCACTACCTGCTATTTATACATTATGCTTTTTATGTAAACATATCGATAATACATATATGTTTTTTGGGTTGAAATACACATGTAAAGTTTTAAATAGTTTATTTATGATGTTATTTTTATTGAAACTACGTATATAATTTACCAATTAAAAATATATTTCAATTAATCAAATTTATTTGATACCTAAATAAATTATTTTTTACTTTTATTTAATTTTTTTCATTCAAATAAATTATCGGTCTTCTATACTATTGAAAATATTATTATTTCTATTTTTTTTCTTTTTTGGCCTTATAATTAAATTATTTACAGCTAGTTATTTGTTTATATTTATATTTCTTTAATTGAATAAAACAAGTAAGATTTTACGATATTATTATTTTTATTTTATAATAAATGATGCACATTTTGGAATATTTAAAAGTTTAACAATTGAAATATATTTTTAATTGGTAAATTATATACGTAGTTTCAATAAAAATAATCTATTTAAAACTTTACATGTGTATTTCAACCCAAAAAACATATATTATCGATATGTTTACCTAAAAAACATAATGTATAAATAGCAGGTAGTGGTAATCTATATGTGAAAAAAATAAAAAGTAAGAAACAATTGAAAATAAAAATAAAAATTATTTTGTACAGGGTACGGGATTCGAACCTGTGTTCTTTGGATCATAAGCCGGCGCTCTACACGCACAGCCATTGAAGGATTGTTAACGTAGATGCTTATTACAGTACATAAGAGCTTAAGGAAATATACCAATTTTCAAAATTTAATATCTTTACTAATAAGGGCTGCCCAGATGAGTTCTCGAACACGTGTCTCCTTATTTTTGGTCTAGATTCACCTCTCCAAAGCTGACTGAAATCCCAACTTCCCTAGATATAATCTCCCCTTGTTAGTCGGAATGGCTTCTGAAAAAATTATTGAACTATCAAAAACTGATTGAAAAATATTATTAGTTCAAGCTGTTACTGCTAGATGGCGCCATATAAGCCATTCAAATTTCAATAATTTTTTCAAAAGCCATTCCGATTAAGTCAATTTTTTTAACGTGCTAGAGACGTTATCGTATGTATTCGAGCATCCTAATTCCAATAATGCCCATAAAAAGTTGCACTCGGAACGATAAAACCGTTTTTTATCAACTTTTGTCTAAAAAAAATGTTAAAATTATGTATTTAAAATTTGATATCATATATGTTATCAGCGAGTCTTCTTACATACGAAGGGGTGTTTATTACTTTCAAATTCTTAATAGATGTATTAATTATCGTAGCAAAAATCACACCCTTTTTGAATTTGAAAGTAATAGACACCCCATCGTATGTATTATGACACGCTGATAACATAAATGATATCAGATTTTAAATCAATTCACTGGGTTAAAATTTGTTGAAATTTTTTAAGACAAAAGTTGATAAAAAACCGTGTTATCGATCCGAGCGCAACTTTTTATGGCCATATTTGGAATCAGGGTGCCCTAATACATACGATAGCGTCTCTAACTCGCCAAAAAAAAATTTTCCCCAAAAAGAAACAAGGCTATAGTATGGCTTAAAAAACAGTCGAAAAACACTTTTTTCGATTTTCAAATAATTAGATACGTTATCGCATGTAAAGGGATACGCTTATTCGACAATTTTTATCTGTTGTGAAATTCATCAAAGGGTTCAAAAGTTACAGCCATTTTACGACGAAAAATTGATAAAAAACAGTGATAGCGGTCCGAGCGGAATTTTTTATCAACATTTTTGGAATCACCATGCTGTTATACATACGATAGCGTGCCAAACTCGACAAAAAAAAATTTGATGCTATGACGTAATATGACGGTACCTCCACCATATATACAGAATAAAATATTTTTTGATTTTTTTGTATTCCTTATTCAAAAATACCACATTTATATTATTTTTGTACATTTTTATATATGGTGGAGGTGCCGTCGTGTTACGTCATCAGATTAAAATTTTTTTTATCGAGTTAGGTACGCTATCGTATGTATAACAGCATGGTGATTCCAAAAATGTTGATAAAAAATTCCGCTCGGACCGCTATCACTGTTTTTTATCAATTTTTCGTCGTAAAATGGCTGTAACTTTTGAACCCTTTGATGAATTTCACAACAGATAAAAATTGTCGAATAAGCGTATCCCTTTACATGCGATAACGTATCTAATTATTTGAAAATCGAAAAAAGTGTTTTTCGACTGTTTTTTAAGCCATACTATAGCCTTGTTTCTTTTTGGGGAAATTTTTTTTTTGGCGAGTTAGAGACGCTATCGTATGTATTAGGGCACCCTGATTCCAAATATGGCCATAAAAAGTTGCGCTCGGATCGATAACACGGTTTTTTATCAACTTTTGTCTTAACAAATTTCAACAAATTTTGACCCAGTGAATTGATTTAAAATCTGATATCATTTATGTTATCAGCGTGTCATAATACATACGATGGGGTGTCTATTACTTTCAAATACAAAAAGGGTGTGATTTTTGGTACGATAATTTATACATCTATTATGAATTTGAAAGTAATAAACACCCCTTCGTATGTAAGAAGACTCGCTGATAACATATATGATATCAAATTTTAAATACATAATTTTAACATTTTTTTTAGACAAAAGTTGATAAAAAACGGTTTTATCGTTCCGAGTGCAACTTTTTATGGGCATTATTGGAATAAGGATGCTCGAATACATACGATAACGTCTCTAGCACGTTAAAAAAATTGACTTAATCGGAATGGCTTCTGAAAAAATTATTGAAATTTGAATGGCTTATATGGCGCCATCTAGCAGTAACAGCTTGAACTAATAATATTTTTCAATCAGTTTTTGATAGTTCAATAATTTTTTCAGAAGCCATTCCGACTAAGTTAATTTTTTTTTAAACGTGTTAGAGACGTTATCGTATGTATTAGGGCATCTTGAGTCCAAAAATGCATACAAAAAGTTTCGCTCGGACGATGAAACTGTTTTTTATGAACATTTGTCTAAACAAAATGTTAAAATTATGAACCAATGAATGTATTTAAAATCTGATATCATATATGTTATCATGGGGTGTTTATTACTTTCAAATTCAAAATAGATGTATTAATTATCGTACCAAAAATCACACCCTTTTTGAATTTGAAAGTAATAGACATCCCATCGTATGTATTATGACACGCTGATAACATAAATGATATCAGATTTTAAATCAATTCACTGAGTTAAAATTCAACCAGTTTTTAATAGTTCTAGATTTTCAAGCTAGATGTCGTTACACGTACTTTTAAAATTTCAATTTTATTTTCAAAAGTCATTCCGACTAAGTTTTTGTTAGTTCAAACTTTTTCTGATAGATGGGTCATGTGTACTTTTTTTTCTTCAGAAGCAATTCTGACTATCAATAAGTTCAACAATTTTTGTCGAGAACTGGCTAAATTCATAATATCTATTTATCTACATAGATTATTTAGTTATATTTTACTTGTTTATCTACACAAGTATAAAGTATTAATTATTACTTACCTTCTTTATATAAATGCATGCATACTTACTGTTATTTTTTAAACTTAATGAAAAAATATTTTATACAAAATTTGTACTTTTGTGATTCTATGTACTGTTAAAATATCAAAAATACGAAACAAGAATGTTTTTGCAATTGGTATAAATTATACATTTGAATATCGATTATCGGTGACGTTTTCCCGCCCAATCGTTGATTGAAGGAGCTTGTACTTTACATATCTTGGGTGATATTATGAAAATTATGCATAATTTTTGAAATACAAATAATTAATAATAATAATTTCAATACAAATTAAACTAGCCCCCAAAGGGACCAAAATTCCAATTAGTTGATAGCTCAGGTGCTTACCTTGATAGAATCTGAACGAAAATCAACAACATATATTATCTTTCTTTAGTAATTTCTAATATTCCTGATCACGCAACCTCGAATTAAAAATAAAATATATCCTATACAAACATCGATATGTCAAAATTATCCGTATGGACATAATAATATAATCTATTACTTATGCATTAGGTTAATTAGAATTGAGTCAAAACAAGAAATAAGAGACAATGGGGACCAATAAATTTGCTATTACGTATACAAGCGATTTTTCCCCGTCTATTGATCCCAGTTATTTGGGAGCTCCCGCACGTTCAAAATATATCAATGGAATTTTCAGGAAATGTAATGTTGGTTATAACGGTTATTTTCAGAAACATAGAAGTGAGGAAATGTCAAGATATAAGGTAAGTTTTATAGCAAGGTTAGTAAATTTACAGGTTGTCTCAGCTTGGGCATCCCAGATGACGTATTTTCCCCTTCTCGCGTTGAGTTAGGCGGCTATTACACTATCAAAGAAATGTGATACAATTTCTTTGATCAAAGAAATATGACAGTGTAATAAGTCAACTTTTATAATATTTACCTTAATAATATTTCTATGATCATGACAGTCTCTTATATTTGATCAAAGTTTTTTGACAAATAAATCAAAATGGCGACTGCCAAGTTATCACTGACAGTCACAGTTTATATATTAATATCAACATAATCCAGTATTATATGATAATCTTCTTATTGATTATAAAAACTAAAATACACAGTTGTAAATTCAAACCTCGATCGCGTCAACTGACGAACATCCACACATTGATTATCAAAATGCACCAAAAAAGAAGAAAATATCCCTAGATAATACTAAGAAAATATTATCAAATATTTTATGTAGTGTAATAGAACAAAATCTCGTATTTTATCAAAGAAATATGATCAAATCTTTGTCAAAGATGTTTGACATATTTATTTGATAGTGTAATAGCCGCCTTACAAGGCTATATTTATTGTGATTGGACACATCATTTCCCCTCTTCCACATTTAGGTACCCCAGATGACGTATTTCCCTCTCTTGCACCGAGCTACTGAGGCTACCTTATACTTTACATATCTTGAGTTTATATCTAGTTTTATAATATCTCAATTTTCAGGAAACAAATTCGAGACGAGACTTACCTAACTTTCATCTTTCGTTCTCGTTTTGTTGTATGATGCAACAACATAGTTAGTTTTTAGTAGAGGTGTACCAAAATTCCGGCCGGAACTCACGATGTAGATTTAAAGTGAATATTTTATTATTATTTTCAAAGAATATAACGAAATTAATGCTATACAAATAATTTAACGAAATTATAGCTATACAAATAGTTTTACGAAGCTGTAAAAATTACAGAATAATATGTAGAAAACACAATTTTTATAATTTAATGTATTTTATTAAAGAAATACCATATAAAACAATGTTATATTAATTTAAGATAATAATCTATGTATTTATAATATATTTAAAATATAATAATGAAATTTCAACATGTACCTACCTAATACTTTTTTTATTTTTCTGTTATTTAGACACCACCTTATAACTGGGGTTTAGACGACTCCATGTATTCACCTAAACCTACATCGATATCCAGGAGATCGTACCAATCACCAGGTTGCGATATAACCACTATTGATAAAATCAGAATGGCTGAGGTGGATGGATTTTACAATGTTGGTATTTTTGAATTTACCTGATATACAATAGTCTATATTTGATTATTTACATTTACTTACATACATACTATAGTATATGAAGTACCTATTCACGTCAAAACAGCCACGGGACTTTCTTATACGTAATACTGACAGTGTACGTTATTCTTATTTTATTAAAAAATATTTCTGACGAATAGTCCAGTGTATTTAGACGAAAAATATATGTATCTGGGGGAAAAATTCGCAGGGAACTGAATTTTTGTATACACCTTCATTTTGTCTATATAAATAAGGTGCTAAAAGTCCCCATCGATACTTTTTTATAACCCACAAAAGGTGCTAATAATTAGTTTTATAATAAATATATAAAATGAGTGCAACATTAATTATAGATAATATTATCCTTTACAATTTGTATCAAATGAATTTTTTAAACGTAATTACTAAGCCGGAAACGGATGTTTACTCTTGTCAATTTTTGAGTTTTCGAATTATTTTTGAATTAAGGAAAAAATGTTTTGGATAGAAATTGTCGAGTATATTATTATCTATAATAATAAATAAAGTAATAAAACTTTATAATAATTTCAGATAACCCAAATGCACAGGGATCAATATAAAGACAGTACTGGAAAGTTACACCCTGTAAGTTATTTTAAGCTTGGTGATTATAAATGGCAATGCCCAAGTGATCCTATCAGGTAAATGAAAATATTAAAATTTAATTCCGTATAGCAATATCTTCATATCTCTTCATACTCTAAAATTAAAAACAACTATATGTATATTCAGGACTAGCGTATAACACCAAATTTAAACAGAGGATCGAGGAAGTTATTTTAAGCAAAAAAATTATATGAATATATGTTTCGGAATTCTTCGTGGAGGAGCTACAATTTTTTCTTGTATTTTTTTTTTCTGTAAAATGATACTTTTTATGATGAGAAGATAAAAACTACAGAAAAAAGTGTTTTAATCTATACTAATATTATAAATGCGAAAGTGTGTCTATCTGTCTTTGTTACCTTTTCACGGCCAAACTGCTGAACTGATTTTGATGAAATTTGGCAAGAGATAGCTTACATCCTGATTTTGTATCATAAAAATTTATTAAATAAAAAATGGGTTATACTTTTTTGGCTTAGACATCTAGCGTGTAAATGCGAAACTAAACAGAAATTTGTATTACCACGCGGTTATCAGTTTACGAGAAATATTGACACAAAAGAAAATATTACAGAATTTTATTTTAATGAGTGGATTTTAAAATATAATTTTTTTTATAATTTTTCAGTACTTATTTTAAATATCCTGAATACAACACTGGATATAAGCAGCCCCTAGTTTTACCGTTGACGTTAAATAGAACCGTTCGTTTACCGGATCTACCAGACAGAACTTTAGCCGGAAGGTATTCTCCAGGAAATGACGTCGCATATAAAAGATAAAATAATAAAGTGAATATTGTGAACTATATGTAATAAAATACTGTACATAACTTAAATAAAACAGGAAATTTAATGGGATAGTTTTAAAAACATATATCAAGTTAACAGATAATCATAGCATGCTGAATTACTTATTTAAAATGTCTAAATATATATTTATTTTTATTTGACGTATATTTTGATTTATATTGGATTGATTGATTATAAATAATATATACAATTAAAGATGGACGATGGAGATACATTTGATGGTATAAATAACGAATTAAATTAAATAAATAATTTTCGTACTTAATGAAATTTTTAATTATATTTCAGTTGATGATGGTAAGGTTAAGATACTATACTTAACACTGCTTTAATCGTGTGGGGTACTAATGTACCCCAAATTTGAAGATAGGGGGTATTTATATTCTTAAAACTAAGATTTTTAGATTCGTACAATTTAGATAGATATATGTATAGTTCATATCACCAAAGAAGACCAGTTCGGTAATGTAATAACAACGGTTATAGATTGGCCATCTTTCGTAGTACAAACTTTATAAGACATATTGACAGTGGCGTCGTTAGGGAGGGGGGAGGGGTGACATTTTAACGACAAAAAATATCCATTTTTTAAAATAAACTGGATAGTTATCACACCCTTTATAGAATTACGATGACCAAAAAATTTTTTTTACACATTTTACTCCTTAGAAGTTTAAAATAACCAAAAAATAAGGTAAATAGGCATTATTTAGGATATAATTACACCCAAACACGCGAGTAGAGCAGTGTTAATAAATACTACATTATAATAAATAATGAATTGTAGGCCAAAGACAGTCTATACTGAAGAGTCCGAAGAAAAAGTAAGTATAATTTGATTTATTCCTCCCTTCATTTACGTGGTTAATTGGTTCCATGAAACAGAGCGTAAAAAAACCGCAATAGAAATTTCTCCATTACATTATGTTTTTTTTTTAAATTAAGTCTTTCCACCCTTTTTTCCAAACTATTTGGAAACCACGTAAAGGGATTATTGTATGTAGTCCACCATACTAGTATTAAATGTTAAAAAATAATGAATATCTTCAATTCAAAATGTTAGTGAATATGGTTGAAGTCAATCCGGAAGTTTTTTTTTATGGACCGGTAGAAAAACAGTGGCGTACCGTAGGTTTCTGCCGCCCCTCATTTCTACACTATATGCTAAAATTTTGCACCTTCTACTAATTTTGATGACGTTTTTTTTCGTTGCTGCCCCTTTGTCTTCCCACCCTCGGTACGCTACTGTAGAAAAATGAAGGTTATTGATTTTTTATTGAATTTTTTCAGAGAGGCCAGCAAAATGGCGTTAATCAGATCCAGTAAGCAGGATGTTTTAAAGTCTTCAGGGAGTCAGATAAATGTAATGTTTAATTTAAAACTATGTATGATAGTTAAGACACGTATCTTAAGAAGTTTCTGAAAAATATTGTTGTAAATAGTAGTGTATTTCGTGAGAATTTTTTTAGAAATAACCTATACGAGTTTCGACCTGACAAGAAGTCCTCATCAGAAGCCTAACAGTTCTGAAACTGTTAGTACAACAAAACGTACAAAAAAGATTTTATAAAATTTTTACGTTTTCAGGAGCCTAACAATTTCAGAACTGTTAGGCTCCTGATGAGAACTTCTTGTGAAGTCGAAACACATGTTAAGTGACATTATTTTCTTGTGGTTAAGGTGTTTATATTTAGTTTAAGTGAATAAGAAATCACAGCTTCTCCGTTTTCCAGTAGTTATATGTATGTGATACATTTCTTTCGGAAAATCCTAGATACGTGCCTGACTTTTTTCTTTTCATTTAATATACATATATAATCCGAAATAATAAATCAATGAATTTGTATTTTTCTTTCAGACAGATATGGGAACGGGACTTAGAAGAGCGAGTGCTTTCAGAGCGAGTGAAGTTGGGAAGGTAAATATATATGTTAGCAATGCAATATCCATACTAATATTATAAATGCAAAAGTAACTGTCTGTTTGTTTATTACCTATTAACGGCTGAACCGATCTTGCTGAAATTTAGCAGGAAGATAGCTTAAATCCTGAGTTATTTTGTACCCCGAAATAATATTGATAAGATAATAAAAATACAAATTCCGCACGGACGAAGTTGCGGCTAACAGCTAGTAATATATAAATTAGCAATATAATTTAATAAACAACATTTGATTATTAAAATAGGAGTTTGTTAAAGTTTTTGTCGCAAAATAGAAGATGGTAAAGTGCAAAATGTAATACCTTGCTGTGAATCAAATATAGGTACTATAATTAAAATGAAGATAACAGTTGCAAATAGAATGAATTCTAAATATAGATATGGAATTGGAATATATTTGGAACGGTAACTCAATGTTGTAAAGCAGGGTTTAGAACAGTGGTCTCCAAAACTATGGTTCTTGGGTAGGATCTAATCTTCGATCCTTGATTATTTTAACAGTACCAATCTAATGCTCGTGTATTTTTTCTATACCAACCCAGCTGAAGTCCTTATTTTTTAAACTGAGTAGAGTTATAGATTCTTAATTAATGACGATTTTTGAAAGTATCAATATTTTGAATTTTTATTTAAAATATCAATATTTTCACGTTATTTTAATATTTTATTATTCGCTCATTTGCTATAACATCATAACTCAAAAATTGCTATTTTTGAGTTGTTTCTTTAACTAACTAAGAGAGAGCATAAAGATATTTGAAAATTATCATATAAAGATACTAATTTAAAACTTTAAACGTACCTCCTGAAAAATCACAATTTTTGAGTTATATATAATAAGCGATATGTGTCCGTTTACTCAAAATGGTTTGTGACCTCTGGTCTAGAGTTACAAAAGTGACGCCCTTGTCTGATTGGTGTTGTAAGTTGAAAGATTAGGTACTGTTATTAGTTTGAATAGTAGGAAGGACTTATGTTCTATCTCTTTCAATCTATTTTCTCTAATGATGGTAATCATTCCCATTTATAATATAGTTCTATAGAAAACTTTAAATACTAAATTACCAACAATTTATATCATAATTACACTAATATCAAAATGATTATCATTACACCAATCATAATATATATACACTTAACTGTCTGACCACAGATTCAAAATTCCCTGACCACTAGAGGCTCGGGGGCAAGAAGTGATCGAGAGGCCCCCAGAATGTGCAAAAAAAGACCTTTTTTTGCTCGTCAACTAAAAATGTATACACTTTTTTCTTCACTGTCTTTCTAGATATAATAAATTCCCTAACTTTCCAAAAAAAATTTAATAAATTCCCTGCCTTTTCAGAATTTTAAATAAATTCCCTGACATTCCCTGACCACTTTAAGCTTCCATTACATTTCCCTGACTTTCTAGAAAGTGGACATCCTGAATTTTTAGTGTCAATAATAATATAATATAAAAATAATAATAATACAATAGTAGTGACGTTAAAATATTCAATTTAATTCTACATCCAAGACTGTGGCCAGTACTTTATAATCATATAGCATTTAAAATGTACACCCTTTAAGTACGATACCGACTCGATGCGAGTATACTTACTTACACGCAATAATACCGATTGTAAATGAGGAACATAACAGTATATTTTTCTTTCGAGAAATTGCGAAGTTCCTACTTAGTTAGAATTCATTTTCACAGACGATTTAAGTACACATAGTTTAAAATGAACCGACCGAATTACGGATGGGTGCGTTGGGGGTGTGTAGGGTGTAGGGGGGAAGGGGGTAGTAGAGGCGTGCAAAGTTTGTGAAACGATGTTGGTTTTATGTGGAAGTTATGTTTGGAATGTTAACACGAGTACTAAAAAATAACTTATTTCAGTTGGTGGGTTCATATTACCGAATGTTACCGAAGTAAATTGGATTATTAAGTAGTTGGATTGTCACAATATTTACAGTGTGGGCGAGATATCACCGATAGGTACCGCCACGGCCGATAAATCGATTTTTTAAATAACCGCGGGAATCCTTGAGTGACAGGGGAGTGTTTAGTTATTTAGAAAAATAACTTAAAACCAAGGACTTGAACCGGAATTTATTTATGCTTCGGGTTCAAATATAAATTTATAAACTAATATAACATAAACTAATTTATTTCGTAATGAGAGCGAAGAAAAAAATATTTTTTGACACACCTTAGTGTACACCTATTTTTTATCATAATCATTTTTCGGAATACAAAGTAGCCTATGTCCTTTTTCAGCATATAAGTTATCTCCCTACCAAATTTCACCAAGATCGGTTCAGCCATGAAAAGGTAAAATCAGACAGGTAGATAGAAAGATAGACAGACACTTTCGCATTTATAAAATTAGTATCCTAGATTAGGAAAGACTATGGTTACATAACAATCAATGAAAATTTTACGGCGGTCATCTTTTCTTAAATGTCATAAGCGTCATTTCCATGCATATTATCCCAGAGGCGTCAGTTGAAAATTTATAATAGACGTTTCTCTGTTAATCAATTATCACTGAAATACTTTTTAAGGCGGCTATTACACTATCAAATAAATATGTCAAACATCTTTGACAAAGATTTGATCATATTTCTTTGATAAAATACGAGATTTTGTTCTATTACACTACATAAAACATTTGATAATATTTTCTTAGTATTATCTAGGGATATTTTCTTCTTTTTTGGTGCATTTTGATAATCAATGCGTGGATGTTCGTCAATTGACGCGATCGAGGTTTGAATTTACAACTGTGTATTGCAGTTTTTATAATCAATAAGAAGATTATCATATAATACTCGATTATGTTGATATTAATATATTAACTGTAACTGTCAGTGATAACTTGGTAGTCGCCATTTTGATTTATCTGTCAAAAAACATTTGATCATATATAAGAGACTGTCATTAACTATGATCATAGAAATATTAAGAAAGTAAATATTACAAAAGTTGACATATTACACTGTCATATTTCTTTGATCAAAGAAATTTTATCACATTTCTTTGATAGTGTAATAGCCGCCTAAGACAATATAAAACATTTATAATAAATTAATTTTATAATTCAAAACAATTGATGTTTATTTTAAAATCTGAATGATACGCCAATGACTCGTGGAGCGATATGGTAACAAATCCTTTATCTTTAGTTATCATTAGTATGGATAAGGTATTAGATATTTATAGGTTATTATAATTTGAATATTATTATAAAAACCTAGCTGCGGCCCTGTACTTGTACATATATCTATACACATTCACAATAATGGCACGAAAGAGTATCGGTTGTGTGGAAAATCCATCACGGAGACAAAATGTTCCAACAATAACATGTCTGTCGACGAAGGCACTCTTTAGGAGAATACACGGCGAAGTATACTGTCATTTCCTTGCGTGCATTGTTTGTTTCTTTTATACTATATTGTGTTTTGTTTTTTGAAAATGGAGTGTTGATTATTCCGGATATAGGTATTGGGCGGACTTTTTTTTTGTTTTTTGTTTTTGTTCTGATTGGGTGGAGTGTTATCGATGGATTTTGATGATCATTCCGATGAAAAAAAGGAAGATACAGAGGTAAATGATGTATTGATTGATTTTGTGGCGAAACGTCGATATAATGTTGTGGTGTTAGAAAGCTTTTTGAAGTGGTTTGTGGCGCCGGGGGCAGTACGAAACTCAAAAATTAAACTGACCTAATTTTACTTGGCGTTCTTAAAATTCAATTTTCTTTAACTTGATAAATATCGTATTATTTGTTAAAAATAACAATAAATTAAAATACAGTGGAACCTCGACTGGGGGAAAACACGGATTAACGAGGTTTTATTGTACTCATTTTATATTTTTCTATGTTTCATAGTTACATTTTATAATTTGTTTACAATATTAAAGAATTTTTAAGAGTAAAAAAATTACAGAAAACAGATTTTTGTAATTGCACGTCGCTTCAAACCCGCTTTGAAAAAAAACAGGATCCAAATTGGGAGGGGGAGGGGCACACTTGTCAATTTTGAAATTTTTCGAAATGCACGTATTAAAAAATAGATGTAGGGAATATTAATTTTTATAATTTATTTTTTCTAAAAAAGTTGCCATGTTTGCTACAGATTTTTTGTTATACGTAATACTAAGTGCATCCACTTGTATAAACCAGACAATTTGTACTTGAATGTTCTTACTTCAACGGTGATAAGTTTTAATAGAGCTACTATAAAAACATCCATAAAATGGAGATACATTAATGGGGAGGATAGTAAATAATAGTTTTCTTTATGAGCTCCTAAATAGAGTTCAATTGTACTTCTTGCAACAAATAAACTAATATTGGATGGCGCCATCAAAATGCATCTGATTCGAAAATATAGTTTTTCCAAAAACTATGCTTGTCTTTATTTAAACAATTTCATCGAGGAAATTAAAAAAAAAAACATCAATTGATCTGATTGAAATTTGCAAAATTATGAACGGGAAAATAACATTTTTGTTACCAAAAATATTAAATATATATTAATAAACATAATTTTAAATCAATTCTCATGTGGTTGCTACAAAATGATGAGGTGGATTGCACTTACAAACAGCACATATAAGATTTACTTAACAAAATTTTAAATATTTTTTTTGATATTAGGTTACATTACGAAGCTACGAAAAAAGAACAAGATATTAAAATTGGGTTAAAAAATTCGAAACTTATATTATTTAGAAATCAATAATCGTTTTTTTTAAATAAATTTTTTTTATAACGTTAATTATTTTTTGTTTTTTAACCTCTTTATATACATATATATCTATGAATATTTAATGTTCGGGACCAAGAATGAAAAAGTTACACACCTGTTTAAAAAAAAGACAAGTATATTCCAAACCTGTTTCTATCTTTTTCTTTTGACACGGCTCTGTTTTTGAGTTCAGATGCTCTATGTCTATGGTTTTGAAATATTTTTAGGTGAAGTATGCGAACACGTATCGACTGGAAGCGAAGAATCCTTTCCACGTGGACCGAGTGAAGGCGATTCTACGTCAAGTAATGGTGGATACGTTGGAACCGGAGCGCTACGATCCGGCCACGGCGCCTATGCTAGCTACCCAGATCACGAATGAAGTAAGAAAACAGGTCAAGAATCAAGACATCGACAGGTATGGTATTTTTATATTATTTTGAATTAAAAAAAATTCTTCCTCATAACTTTAGTTACGGTTTCATATTAATTTAAATTTAAAATATTTGTATTTCTGTTAAGGAGGTTGGGAAGTTACGTCAAACCAGTAGGAATAAGTTGAATGAAATACTGAAATTTCAGATTTTTTGACCAACTCGTTTTATAATTGAAACTAATGCGTAATATGGCAACAGTGCTATGGTAATGTTAAAATGACAAATACATGAGTGCAAGTGAGAAAGACAGGTCATAGTTTTGGCAACAGTGAACACTGTGACCTACTCTATCGCCTGCCCCTTAAAAGTAACTCCTCGACCTCCTTAATAAAATTAGTGGGATCAAATAAGTGAAAAATATTTATTGCAAATTTTGTTTAAAAAATTAACATTAAATTAAAATTAACCATTAACTATCCGATTTTCTTAAAATTAGCTTGTATTATAGAACGTGATTCGTTGAATTTTCTAGAAAACAAATGGTTTTCCTAGATAACGTTTTGGTGACGTCACCCATCGCTACATTACGACCGCTGTTCGCCGATGCAGTAGCGTATCCAGATTTTTTTCGTAGGAGGGGATATTTTTTTGTATTTATATATTTTTCATTTGTTAAATAATGTATATGAATACATTCGGAGAGGGGTAAGGGGGGAGGTTTTTTTTAACGCACTGATGAATGAATCTATGAATTTTATTTTTACAGATATAAGTTTATTTGTTTGTGTACAATCGGTGAGAAACGTTTGCAAGATATTTACGTGGCAGCCAAGTTCCTATGGGATTCTGATCGAGATAACTACACTTTCTACGTGTATGATAATATGACGTTGTTTGCAATTGGCGTTGTTTTTGGATTGTATTATGAATGAGATGTTATTGTTTATGTAAAAAATAAATAAAGAATGTTGAATTTTGTTGATTATTAAACTGTTCATAAGCCAAATTGATTAATTATAAAAATTAATTAAATTTAATACCACCGTTTTTAGTAGGTAATCATTATTGGAGATTGGAAAATTAGTTGTTATTTTCAATGAAATAGTTACTAGTTCAATTTTTTTTCGGAAAATAGTTGGTAAATAGTTTTTTTACGATTTAATAATAATTAGTGCAAACGAAGCAAATAGTTGAAAAAAAGTTGGAAAGGTAGTTGCAAATAGTTGATTTCAAATTGTGTTCAATCAAACCAGTTTTCTGAAAACGGTGGAGATATGTAATAAAAATTACAATAAATGCATTTTTACGCAATAGTTAAAAAACTATTTTTCCAATCTCTAATCATAATATATCGATTTAGAGAAGTTCTCTATGTATGTAAATTCCAAATATTCGCGAGAAATTAATTTTTTATAGGTTGTAAAAAATAGACACTGTTAATATTATAATTAATATATTTTATACACATTTTTTGAACAACGAAACTTGATATAATTTTTTTTATAATTCTACGTATTTGTTTGGATGAATTCTTTAAGGTGAGAAAATATATATTTTCTCGAAAAGATATATACCTGTATTTTCCTTTAAGTAAGTATATCTAAATTAAAAAATAATATTTCTTATAAAATCTCATGGTTATTGCTTACGTAAAACTAATAGAGTCTAAAAAATCAAATAAAAATTACTCTGTTTTGAATTTTTGTGTAAATCAAATCATAAAAAGTGAGGTTAAATTAAAAATGGCGCCTATATGATAGGAATCTTAAAAAGTATTTTTATTATTATTTATAATAATAATAAAACAAGTTATAAAATTATCCTATATCTGCATATTTAATACTATTTATAATGATATATAATAATCTTTATAACTTATATTTCTGTTATTATTGAGCACTCGTTAAAGTGAAAATTATATTTTTATATATATTCAAAACAGTGCAATTATTTAGCAACAAATTCAAATATTTTTACAATGTCAGCCTTAAAAATAACATAAAATATATTAAAAGGACATTGTCATTTTTCGGCAAACTTTTGTAAATATCTAAAGAATAATTACTACAAAAATAAATAACGTTTGCAGTAATTTTTCTTTTTTTTTTGTTTAAAATAAAATATTTTTAGAATAACTTACTTTAATATAAAACTTTATCTAAAAATTAAAACAATATATATTAGTAGTATCTACAATTTAATTATATTTTATTTGTATTTACACAATTTTTTTTCAGTGCATTTTATGCAAGAAAATAATGTGATATTTTATACCAATTTTGATCTTTAAAATATTACTGGACATGTCATTTGATAAACTGTTATATTATTAAATAAAGTATTTTTTTATTTTAATTTGTTTGAAACAAGATGGATTGAATGAGGTAAAAGCTGCAAAATCGTTGGGGTGAAAATTATTTCTGACCACCAAATTATACTTCTATACAATTCTGAAAAGGAGTTATTTGTGCAATCAGAACTATATTAAAAATTGTATATTAAATTCCTATTCAAGGTAGGTATACCCACGCATTTTTTTTGAATTATATAAATATTTTTTATTTTTCTCATCCCTGATTTTTATGCCTAAAAATAAAGTAAAAAGTTAAACGAGTCGTACTAATGAATAGGCGTATGAGGCGCTAGCTGGGGGCCTTATTATTTAGGCGTTAACTGAAAAAAAAAACCGCTATCTCTAACTCGCCCGTATATTTATTTTTATGTCTCGGGCCTCAAAATGTCTAAGTACGACTCTGTATACATGTTAAGCAAACACCTTACATCGGTGCAGGCTATATTTTCAAATTCCCGAGAATATTTTGTCTAAATATATAAAACAATGCAATTTTAGAGCAGTTTTCATTATTTTGTAAAATCAAATCAAAATGTATTTTAATAGTTTCAGTTACTAGATATCACCTGTATCTGCTCTTTTTCTGGCTTTATACCCCCCCCCCCCTCCCCCCCAAACATAACTAAACAAAGTTTTACTAATTAAACTAATAATAAAATTTCATGATAATTCAGGAATACAGAATTGTTATCAAATAAAAAGAAAAAGTTTAGAACATAAATTATATGTACCTATATATATAGTTATTTGCAGTGATATTAAAAAACTTAGGTAATACAAAGATTATTGAAAAAAATTCCTGGGGAATTTAAAAATCGATTTTCCCCGGGAGGTAACATTAGATATATTTCAAGATTTGAAAGCTATAGTTTTCACAATTCAACTGAAAATTATACCCTGTATAAAACTTTACGTTGTAATAGAAACTGATAGAAAACGAATAATCTAGTATCTACACTTATAACGAGTATTTTACTCTTGCAATATAAAACTTTGTTGCAAGTAGGATAAATAAAATTGCATTTAAATAATCGCTATTTAATTGCTGTACCAATCCAGTAACATTTCCAAGATCTTGCCGTACAATCTAGAAATAGCTATGTTATTATATTCACTTTAAAGTTGCTAACCATAGATAAAATCACTTGTATTAAAGTTTCCTTGAAAAAGAGAAACTCAAAATCACTGTTAGAGATTTTTAAAGATAGACATTTTCTCTGAAGATTATCGTTTTTTTTTTCTACACACTTATTTTTAATATTATTATTAAATTTTAAGACATTTACAAAAAACATAGATGTGAATAAATAAATAAAAATCACAAAATATAGAAGCCCATCTGTTATTCATTGAGTACGTTTACACAGTACTGTTATTCCGGTTTTACTATAACCGATGTAGTTAAACCGTTTTAAGTATGGTGCTGTTTACACATACGCTATAAGTGACGTCGGCTGGAATTATAATACCGATTTGAAATACGCTATAAGGTCGATGGCGTACGCGTACCAACAAGAAAACCCAAAAATACTTCGTCTCCTTTACGCCCCACGAATCACTTTTTCTTTTGTTTTCCATCTCTTCGTCTGAAGTGTTTTAACCATATTTTAACTGACGACGCTTTTTCAAATGTTAATGCGAAGTGTATTACGATGAAATCCCTATACTCCGTAGATACTTATATTTTTTGAGGTTGGCTAAATGTCCATGCAGTTTAAATGCATTTTTATTCCATCTAGGTTTAGTTATAACTAATTGTAAGCCTGATTAGTTATGTCGAGTGTAAAGCACTATCTATACGAACTTTTACACCCAGTTTTATTACATCGGTTATAGTAAAACCGGTATAACAGCGCTGTGTAAACGTACTCATTAAGTAAATTTATCATGGCTTGTTTTTCGGATAAAATTATTACAAGTAAATGTAGTGATTTTTTTTATTTATTCATATAAATGCAAATAAAAAGAAATTTGCAAAAAATCTTGAATATATTTTAATAAATTCTGACGAATTGAATATATCTTTAACATGAAATTGAATTTAAATATTAATATACTTAAGATTTTTTGCTACCACAGTACGATTAAAAATTAACGAGTTAAAATTAAAAATGACATATTTCACTTTAGAGTTATCTACAATATATAAGGTAAACATATATTTAGAATTTTAGAAAATATGAATGTTTTTTTGCCACTTATTTACACTACTTTTTTGTGAATAGACTCAGTTATTTATGTATAACATTATATTAGAATTACCATTATTATATTAAATTATTATTATTATTATTATTGATATAATTTGTGTTCATTTAATCACTTTTTTCTATCGCACTGTTCCATAGAGAACACAAAAACCTAAAAAGAGTAAAACCATTTCACATGTTATTATGTTTCCACTCGATGTTTTTCTTCTAGAAATTGCCGCCATTTTGTCACCTGAAACAGTTAAGAAATATAATTAATATATGAACAAAAATATCAAATCAATTTGTCAACCTTTTTATTTTGAAAATAGGAACATATATAAAAATGATTTTACTTTTAATTATTGAGGGATTCCAACTTCGAAACGATAATTTTGATGTAGAACATCCTCCCCAAAAACTCGAAATTTTTTATTATTTTTTTGACCTTTGCTAGAATAGTCGTAGTGGCACTTCTGACATTTTTTAGGATCAGTATTGAAAGGCAGATGTTCATAACTGTCTTTAAAATTCATTTCAAAAGTGTGTGTCTCCAGCGTCGCATGCAGAAGTGGTCGACCAGTTATCATTCAAATTCGCATATCACAAGTAGGCTCCTCCCATTTGATTATTATAATATTTAAATCATTTCTCCATGTACCAAACAAAGACAGATATTTTGAAACTCATTTGCTAGATAAAGAAGTACTCTTTGTTTATAGTACTCATATATATTTGTGCGATTAAATTATTATGTAATCTTTTAAAAATAGTATAAGTAAATTTTGTAGCAATAAATATTTGATATTCCGAATTTTAGTATTTAAATATGTTAAACTAGATATACAATTAATTAAAGAAATGGACGTATATTTGTGTTTTTATTTAAAATGATGTAACTTTATAAGCTCCGCCTTAGAAAAAGATAACCGATGATGTTTGTCTTAATATTTTGGAATCTGTTGTAAGCGATTCTGACTTTTAGAGTGGCAGACGACTTCTGAATCGAAAATAATTATATTTTTTAAATTGTACAATTGATTAACCGATTTCAATTGTTTAAAAAAATCTTCTCCTGAAAGTAATTATTATTTTAATATCTAGTTATAAATTCGATTTAACGACAATGCAAGCAATGAAGTATAAACGAAGTTATTGATAATTTTAAAATGCTAATAAAATAGTGGATAAGTTAAAATTCTTAACAATTCCTGCTGTTTTTTTAAATTTATTATAATTATCTTAAACATATTATAATATTATTAAATTATACTTATCTTAAATAAATCCGGAGTTTCGAAAAAAAATGAATTATTTTTTAGTAAAATGGTTGCCCATTTTGAAGCCACCCTTTTGTTTTTTCAAAATTTGACGTAATCAGCGATCTCAAAAATCCCTATATAAGAACTTTAATAAAAATTGAAAAACATCTTCATATTTTGACCTGCTTTTGAAGATTTAAATGTGCGATTATTGGTTTTTATGTCACACTTTGAAAGCTTATATCTCCAGAACTAATAATTGTAATAAATAAATAAAACGTTAATGTAAGTCCAATAAAGAAGAACTTTTAACCCCATCTTATAATCCTTAAATACAGTAGTGTAAAAACGTTATTTGTATTGGTTTTGTACATATTATAACAAAAGTGACCAGATTTTAGTTTTTGAAAACCCTGACATGTAAATGAAGACCCCTTTCTTAAATTTTAATTTTCATAAAATTTATTACCATAATCTGCACTTTTGCACCCCTTCTCTCTTTTCTTGACGATCTTTTTTTTTTAGTCGTCATCATTTTTTGCAATACCCGGAGAAATTGCAACTATTATTATTAGAATAAAAAACACTGTTTTGATAAAAACGTGTTTTTCACAAATATCATAAAATTTTTGACTACCATTTCGTCATTTATGCGTTTAATACCTTCAGAAAAAATATATCTAATAGAATTTATTATATCCAAGGTTGGAACCTTCCTTAATGAGGTTTTTAAGTTCAAACCCGACGACAGCAGACTACTTAGCGATGATACGAACCTTCTGAGACGAACACGTATATCGAAGCCGGCTTTGTATTGGAAGCGCTGCACGTGTAGTTCCCCGAATCGGCATCGGTGGCGCCACGCACTGTCAGCCGGCTGTGGGTCTGAGCACCGCCCGGCCGCGTGTCCACGTCAACTCGGGACGCTTCATAGTTGATCATACGTTCGTTGTGGTACCAGAAAACGTACTGCAAAGGTGTTGGGCTCTGGAGAAACAAAAACTATACAAGTCTTGAGGCTTCCGCGGTGATCTTCATATGGATTTTGACTTCTGGGTGTAAAAGCACTTTTAGAAGAGCCCTGAAGATGTCCACTGCAATGTGTGACGAAACGTTGGCCGATAACACGACCAAACCGACGCGGCATACACCCAGAAGCCAAGATCCAAACAAAAACTATCAACATGTCTATGTACAACAGACTTTCGGTTGTGTGAAAATGGATTGAATCCCTTATTAAATAAATTCATGAGGAAAATATGAGATATCTCTTTTTTATTTGGGGATGTATAGAATTCCGTTATAGAAATTGTAAATGGTTTTATGTATAACAATATACACTATATTATATATGTAGTTTACTCTAGAGCAGCGGTTCTTAAACTAGGGTCCGCGAAACTTTTGCCGGGGGTACGTGAAACATGTTTGGCATAAATTAAAGTACTTTTACATTTCTATTTACCAGTGATTAATTAGTATCTAATGACCTTCTTTTGTTTCTGTCAGGGAGGAAGGGGTTATTTTAGTGGGTAGTTGTAGCTTGTTTCTATAGTTGTAAAAGCTAATTTGTGTAGTGCAAAAAATTAAAAAATGTATATGTAAGAAATGTAATGCAAAAAACAAAAATTTTAAAGTATGGAGCAAAAAAAATAGGTTGTAAAAATTTCTTAAAATAACCCCTGCAGATTAGATTTTTTTAAAGGGAGGCGTAGTGATATAAAGTTTGGAAACCACTGCTCTAGAGTCTAGTAGGTTAACTAATTAAACTAAAGATTAACCATACATAATAAAAATCAATTTTGAATCCTGTTCATTTTCAATTATAAAAAATATGGAAAACCAAAACAAAAATAATTATTCCGAGAATAAATAAAGACAGAAGTAATATGGATATAAATGATATTTACCTTTTCAATGACGCATACAAGTCTAATAACACTTCCGATGTCGACGTGGTGTTCCCCGGAGCCTAGAATGAAAGCCTCCGGGACGACTACGTGCAGATTGACGAACTGGGACACGATCCCCGTCCCCGTGGAGATCTGCAACAGTAAATACAGTCACTATACTGCAGAACTACATTTAATATTGATGGTATCAAGTTGGTACCTGTATAAAGCACAGAGATACATAAGATAGCGTTGGAAATTGTGATAGCAAATATTTTTCAATGTGATTTTTGATTTTTCAATGTTATTATTCAAATTTTGATCTCGATTATTTTCGCATTAATCGATGATATTATTTTTTAGATGCATTACTCGAGATTTTGTAGCATTTGCATCAATGTCTTTCTGTCTGTCTGTCCGTTAGTGCGCTTATAACTCGAGAACCACTTTTTTTTAATTCATAGATATGTTCTCTGGCCAGGTTATAGGATATTTTGTTACGTTATAGTAAATCAAGTCGGAAAAAAGTTTGCCGCCAGCGCACTCTTTTGTGATACCATATATCTTACTTTTATATTTAAGAAAATTAAAAATGTTTAGATTCTGTTTACGTGGACTTATGACCTGCAAAACATTAATCCTTATCGAAATAAATGATTTCATCGTCATAAGTATTTATGTAGATATAATTTTTCTTTTACAGCATTCAATTTGGTCTTTTGGTTTAGGAAATAACTAGAAATAAGTTATATACGGTAAAATATTATTAATAACACGCGAACTGAAAAAAAGTGCCACGTCAGAGCATCTCGGCCGTCATTCGGACTCCCTCGTTGTATTTTGATCGTCAATTGTTTTATTTTGTTTTCAATAATTAACTTTTAAATTTAAACAGAACAAAAATTATTTTTAATTTTTGTTCTGATTCGTTTTTGTTAGGTAATTTAGGTGTTGATTAGTTATTATTACAATAATAAGTCGCGCGGGCACAGCTAGTTATTTTTTATATCTATTTTAATTAGACTATTAATACTGAGTTAAATTGAAGTAATAGTTTCTTTGAAAAGGTAATAAATGAATTATTGAAAGAAAATGTTGTACGATGAATTATTAACTCTTTACGAGTTCACAATTTATAAAGTAAAAATTACAATTTTCTCTTTGATATTATACTTGAATTAATAATTTTCAATTGAGACGATTTTATTCTTTAAAATAATTTTATATTTATGGATATTTTTACTATAGTTTCAATATTATTTGAATATTGCCTATTTTACCTTAACACTATTTTCATTAGGTACGTAGTAAATTTAATTAGTTTAGTTAAGAATGTTTAAAATGATTTAAATTTAATACAGACTTCTAGATTAATACCTACATAGCTAATTTTATTGTTTCAAACAGGCCCGTATTTGCTTAAGTACAATCAAAATTCACGAGTAAAAACTAATGGTATGAATTTAAGGACAGAGTGATCTGGGACGTAGGAACACTAATAGTAAATACACGTAAGCATACAAGCATAGGCGCCGACAACATGGGGGCGAGAATATAATTTTGTTCGGTATAAAATTATACTCCTAACATTAAGAAAGTAGACCCAAACTACGATAAAATATGTCAACAAAAAATAAATAAGTAAAGGCCTCTATACATCACCTAATCTGCAGTACCCCCACTCTACGTCCCGACAAATTTTGTTTTATTAAATTGTTAATAATGGAACCAAATGAATTTTTTATTTTTTTTCAAAATGGAGGTTGTAGGGAATTTTGTAACGAATAACTTTTATTTAAAACTTATTTTTGTATAATACTTATTTAGACCGCTATTTAACAAAAATCAGAAAATCTGAAGAATTTTGCAATTGAACCTGTCGCGGACAATCAAAATCGGAGCAAACTTAGGGTATTATTCTACATCACTTTTGTAACATATCCTGTAAGTATTAAAACTGTACGCAAACATTTTTAGCGTTATACGTGACGTTTTATCAAAAAAATCTCAATTAACCTAATTTATGTCCTGGACAAAATGTGTGCCCCCTCACTGGTGTTTTAAGTAGGCGCCTATGTACATATGTGTAAGAACAAACTGTATGTACAAAGGATGTTAGCATAGAACCCGTGGGTCTGTATTTAACCACTAAGCCGGTCGGTTTGTGTGAAAACGTTTATATGTACAGGGTCGCTCCCAGATTAAATTGGTAGATAATTAATTAGTAATTTGTTTGTAATTATCCACTCTGTGCCGGCTGCGTGTGTTATTTTTGTGGTTTGGTGTTGCAAAGAGGTTAATTTTGATTCTAGTTTTGTAAAAATGTTGAAAACAAATATTTTATGAGAAAATGATTTCCAGAAATATTTTTTGGTTAATTAAATGGTGTCATTGACATGTTTTATAAATAGCACCCTGTATTTTTTACATTATATATTATAAAACTCAACGTCCCTCTGCCTGTGCGTTTATCACTCGAGAACCACTTAAGGTAACATAAGGAATAAGCAGTGACGATAATAGTAAATCAAGTCGGAAAAAAGTTTGCCGAAGAAATGTATAGAATAAACAGATCTAAAACTGTTCTTGGTTAGGACAATCTATTGGGGCGAAGGGAGGTTGGTTAGTTTTGGTTAGGTTAAAATATAGAAAATCACATTAAAAATATCAAATGTGGTATTTTTCAGTGAAAAGATTTAAAAATAAAACGGCCAAGTGCGTGTTGGGCACGCACTTGATAGGGTTCCGTAGTAATTCTCACTACGATTTATAGAAAATTTTATAAACAATTTTTGCTACAGTGTTAGTTATAATTTTTCATTGAAAGTACTAATTAAAAGCTACATTCTGGAATTTTTTCAGATTTTTTGAATCGATAGTTTAGAAAATAAAGAGGGGGGCGCTCTGATAACGACTTTGAACGCAAATATATCGTTATTGAAGGGTTAAAATCAAAAGGTCATTTAACACTTTTTGTTGCATTTTAGGAGACCTGTCTAAAGACACCCCACTCAATGGATTAAGTCAATTTTTTTAAATATACTTGTCAGTCGATGTGAAAGGGGTTAAAAAAAAATTTTTTTTTCAAAAATATCATAATTTCTGTTTCTGGGTCCGAAAAACAAATTTTATCTTAATAGGTATAAATTTTTATAGACAGTGCAAAAGTATATACATATGCTAAAAAGTGCATTTAAATACAAACCATAAAAAAATCTTAACGTTCATCAAATAGTTAAAGATGTCAAAAGTAACCTATATAGATTTACTTAAGCGTCTTCACGTACACAAATATATTTATATGGATTGTGGTGTGATAATATTTGACAGCTTAATGGAGTTTTTGATGTATTTTTCCCACAAGTATTGATGTCGTGTATTAGATTTAAATGTCATACGTTTCACAATGATTCTCAGAAGAATATTCCAGCAATCTATTTGTTCATGTATGTGTATATATATTCATGTATATCTGATATTTTTGCACAATATATTTTCAGTATAAGAAATGGAATAAGGGAAAGTCGGGTAATTTGGATTTTTTTTAAATTACGATATTTAGTATACTAGTTTTTGGTTTAGAAAAATTATTTTTTTATGAAATGAAACAGCAGTTTATTGATTTTGTTTCTATTACATATTAATCAACATAATTATGAGATCGGAAATTTATTTCAATTTAGCCAACTTTTACTTTATCTTCTAAAAGTTGGTAATAAATAAACAATACAAATAAGTAAACAAAATAGAACATTATTTATAATTTGAATATATTTTTCACGATAATTGTGTCGTTTTCAAAACAAATAGTGAGTTTTTTCACGATAAATAGGGCTCCGATGTAAAAACTTTGAGTGCCAAACCCAAAAAACTGACAAAACTGACCATTTTTCCAAAAAACTGACTTTAACTGATTTTACTGACCAGTTTTGACCTCTGCAAATATCAACAAATATTTCTAATTTAAAAATAGCCATTACTGGGGCCACATCCAAGACTGGTGCCAGTACCTTATTATAATATTTTGCTTCCTCGCAATATCGAAGATACGAGAAGCTATGTGATCGTTTCAGATTGAGACAAAAAAAAAGTTCTCCGATTCCAAAATTTTAAATTGATTTATCCGTTTCACGTCAAGGCAAACACTTTTCGTTCCGTGTCTGTCTGTCTGTCCGTCCGTCCGTCCGTCCGTCCGTCCGTCCGTCCGTCCGTCCGTCCGTCTGTCCCATGAATCCTTGTCACACGCATAACTCATGAACCACTGAACCGATATTGTTGAAACTTGGTCAGATGGTTGGGTCTGGCTTGAGGACGGTCCCATTTCAAAATCATCAAAATCGTATGTAAGGGGGAGGGGTGACACCCCAAAATATTTATTTTTTCAAGATATCTCAAGAACGACACATGTTACGTGAAAATTGTATAGAATATTTTTTGTAGAGCATTAAATTTCCTATAATATGGGTCTACAACGTTTGTTGTAAAATATATATTAAAAATATGTATCTCATTTTGCTTTAAAAATTCGTCATTTGTTTTTTTAAATTGATATTTTCTATGACATGTTAAATGTCATGTTGATGTTTTAAATGTCATTTTGACATTTGCATAAATTTAGATTTAGATTGAAATTGTCAAAAAATTAAAAATATATGAAAAAATATTCAGGTGCGTTTTATGAAAAAATTCGAACTAATAATTTTTAGTAAAATTGTATAAAAATTAAATGGTTAACCAATTCCAGGCAATTTATATAAACACTATCGGTTTTTATTTAAATTGTTGAATAATTAACTACCTTTGATGAATTTAGCACGAGGAAGCACTGTGCATTTACTTGGTAGATGTTTTTCCATTAGTGCATTAAGCTAAAATTTGTAATCGAAGTACAAATCTGGCTGACACTTGTATTAATTTGAATTTAAGCATGCGAACGGCGCATTAGCCCCAGCTCTTTACCGGCAGTGAAAGTTGAGTGGGCGTATCACAAGTTTGTTACATTATTGATTAAGGCCTGTGATTATTAATTATACATAAACCATCCTCATGTACATTTAATTATTTTGGCGTAGCCTGCATGCAGCTTAACTTAGTAAGGGTATACTTAACATGTTCGTATTTGTTTGGAATTAATTGAATAGAAAATTGCGATGAATAAATTAGATGTTGTTATTGATTAATTTAAGTATTCAGAAGTCAAACTGACTGACTCTATTAATATAGGGTTAAACGGGGTAAATATGAAACACCAAAAAAATGGGGTTAAAGTGAAACAATCTTGCATTTAAAAAACTTTAATTATAAAAACTGACATCATCATTAAAGGTTTGTTAAAGCGACCTGAAAATATTAATGTGTCACCCCTACAGATTTCCCTGTTAGTCGATGTCAAAACGTGTGAATTAAATTTGAATTCTTTGCACATAACATTCTGTATAGCTCAGATATTTATTAAAGTTACAATTTCACATTGATATGCCACAAAGAAGATAAATCAAAGTTGCCTTTGTAGCTTTTCTTTTAATTTTTCGAGACGATTACCCTATATAATACATATTCTTTTGCATCCTCGCAATATCGAAGATACGAGAAGCTTTGTGATCGTTTTAGAATGAAACAAAAAATTTTTAAATTGATCTTTCCGTTTCAAGTCACAAAATTAAAAGCACCCACAAATACATAAATATATATCATGTTAATGTCCGAATAACAAAGTATTTTTGTAAACAAATTAGTTTTCGAAATAAAAATTCGTAACGTTTTATTTTGAACATTCTGTATATAAAAGTACATTTTTCTCAGTTTTGGAATAAATCAGGTCAAGGGAGGATTAAAAACGACTAAATTATTAATCAAGTATCTTAAAAAAAAAAAATGAATAATTTATTACGATTTTAATTACTTAATTATAATTACCCTAATGCATTTTAGTGAAATCAACATAACGGTACCTTAAATTACCAGAATGTCCTTAAATTACTATCTAAAACGTTATACCAAATGCAACGAAATTCTTGTATACATAATTATTAATCATGATTGCTATTATTATTGTTATTTATTAAAGTTTATAATTTATACATTCACTTTGTATCCAACATTGCAGCAAAAAGCAACATTAATTATTGCCAGTTGTGAATTATGCTACAAAATGTGTGCTTTAATAGGATAATTATAAATTATTAATGAGAAACAAACTGATAAGAAATAATTGTCTATTTAGCTCTCATATCTTCTATTCGAATTATAATAGATATCTTTATGTATAATAGAATAAACTTTTTACTTTTATAAAAGCTAAGATAAGAAAATGTTGTAAATTCGTATGTATATCTATAGAAACTAGTATCGCCTATAGTCGAAATTCGATCTTTCGATTTTTTGTACACATTTATGGCACAGTACCTAACCTAACCTAACCTAACATAATCTAACCTGATTTTGTAAAAAAAAAATTCCAAATAAAAACACTGCAATTGAACGCGAATTGAAATCTCTATACATACGCATTCTCTACGTTTGACAGAAACCCAAAATTATTTATTTTTTCCGCTTGGTGGCGCTATGATGCTTGTTGAACGATACGAGGGGAAACATGTTATGTTAACTTTATTTTACCTGCTTTAACGGTAACATACAAATATGATATCATGTTTTTATAATAAATATTATAATAAATAAATAAATTGTTTTATTTTCATGAATTTTTTGCATTGAATATTTCAACTTTAGAGGAAAATTGTAAAAGATAAAAAGCGTTTAGACAATTTTAAAGATTTTTTGAATTTTTTTTTCGTAGATACTTCGAAAAATATAATTCTGAAAAAAAGTTTAAGCTTCATATTTTAAAACTGTGTTCACTAGATTTACAAAATTAAAAATAAACTGTGCAAAAATAAAAACCATACAACTTTATGTACAGGTAATTTAATTCAATAGCTCTCGAAATATTCCGTTCTGCCAATTTAAAGTTTAGTATTATAATATATCATATTGCATTTTTTATTGGAAATTAAATTATTTTTTTTATTTTGGTTTTTAAGCTTGTTAGATTGTAAAAGTGATCACTATAAGTTTTGAAAATGATAAATGAACCAAATTATTTTTATTTTTAGCGCACATTTTCCTCGTTGGATAATAATAAAGTTGTACATAAAAAATAAGTCAACGCGAGTTTTCTTCTTTTTCTTATAAAATGATCAAATTGGGACCAGTAAAAATATCAAGATTATAAAATTCATAAAAAAATGTTACGTCTCACTTTTTACATAACCATTAAATTTAATTTTTAATATTTTCATTGTCAATAATTAATGGTAGGTACTGTACCATATGTGCCGACTTTTGATTTTTCCCTTGGGGACAAAATTTTCATTAAAAATATTTTTTTTAAAATGGCTGTTTATAAATATAAAAGTTCGTTTTATTATCAGTACAATGCCCGGCTTCACAAATGATAGGTATCTGTTATAGATAAACTATATGTTTAGTTGCAGGATGTTGTTTATGCTACTCTGAAAACATTTATAAGATGTTTACTTTAAAATTTTTGGCAGTCTATTTTTATATAATTTTTTCTTATAGTTAATTTTATTTTTTTATTTTTCCCTAATTATTTTAATTTTAATTAGTTTTACTATATAACAACTTAATGTAAATTCACATGTGGGCCTTGTCATTGTGGAATCTCGCCCCCAGGGAGTCGGCGCCTATGATATGATTTTGTACGAAGCGGAACCAAAACGAGTAAAAGGTGTTATTTTTTAATACGTACTCTTTGTTAAATATGAGATTAATCGTTGATAAAACTTGCGAATAATTCATGAACTACTGAACCGATTTAGATGAAACTTATTTTGTTAGTTAGGTCTGATTAGGGTTGGCTTCACACGTATACTGTGATTAATGAAAAAGTTAATAAGGTAGTGGCACCAGTCTTGGATACAACCCCAGTAATGGCTATTTTTTAATTAAATGTACTGAATTAGAAATATGTGTCGATATTTTATTACTACCATTTATGAATATTAATCTATATACATTTAACTGTCTTACAGAGTTATTTGATGACAATCGGCCAATAGGTGTCAAAATGGTGGACATTTAAAGTAATTATTAGTATAATTTATTTATTAATTTTGATATTATCATAGCAACTGCTTTAAATTGTTTCAAATTTGACGATTATTTCTTTTATATCTTTTGTGTCGTAGTACTTATCATTAGCAAGTGTCCATCACTGCGTGCTGATTACTGGTTTTATTTTATCCATTACTGGAGAAAAAACATAAAAGGCTATAATTTAAAAAACAAACTATTTTTGCGGACTTTGGTAATTAAATTGATTAAATAAAGAGTTACTTGTTTTATTAGCAATATGAGTTCATGAAAATTACAAAAAACAAACCCAATAATAAAAAAAACGAAAACGTACTCTTATAGTGACCATAACTGGTGCCTTTAACTTATAATATTATGTAATATCAGAAACAAAATAAGGTAGTCACATCATTATTCATAGAGGGAGTATAAAATCATGTTTCCGGTAGAATAAAGACCATATACAATTTTCTCAGTATACAAAATCAAGAAATCTATAAATCGGAAAACTGGAATCCAATAAAAAGATATTTTTACTGTAAAAATCCCGTCTCTTTATTTGCACAGTCCAGATTAGAAATCTCAGTGTATATGTTTTTCCTACAGCAGCCAATTCTTGCTACCAACACATAGAGTCGTTGAGTGCTGAGAAGGTCGGCCAATTTTAATTAAATTTCGTTCATAAATTGAACAGACGGTCCCCGAGGTGCAATGGTTTTGTATGTTTACATTCTATGGCCAAAGCCCTGGCTGCAGAAGGTTCGTTTTGTATTGCGTAAAATTAAAATTGAATTTACGATTCCAAGTTAATTGTTTCGGCTATTGTTAAAACGTACTGGTCGCTGAATGTTTCAAATGCTTTTTTACCCAATTGTTAATTATTCTAATGAAAATTAACCAGGTGGTTATTTTTAATGAAGATACTGTTTAATTTTTTAGTTAAAAGTCATATCAACTAACTTACCATCATTTTTTATGCGTAGCCATTTGTAGGTGGGTAAGGTTTTTAAATCATTTACAGTTTCTCTTTCTAAAACGAATAGTCGTGTTTCTTAAAATTGTTAGTAATGTTTAATAAAATATTTTTCTTTAAGGGCTTACATGTAACGTTTTAAAAAAAATTTATTGGGATTAAATGATGTATAAACATCTTAAAAACGATTTTCAAAAGGAATTATAAGTAGAGGTGTACCGGAATTATTATTTTTAAATTATATTATTATTGACATTATAAATATAATTACATTCGATCGAAAAGAACGTATGCTATACAAATAGTTTTACGAAGCTGTAAAAATTGCAGAATATGTAGAAGACACAATTTTTATAATTTAAGGTATTTTCTTAAAGAAATACCATACAGAATAATGTTATATAAATTTAAGATAATAATCTATATATTTATATTTAAAATGTAATAGTAGTGACGTTAGACATGAATTTAATATTTTGTCTCATTCTAAAACGATCACAAAGTTTCTCGTATCTTCGATATTGCGAGGAAGCAATTAATGTAAAAAATGCTGCAATAAGAAAATTACCTAAAAAGTTTTAATATCTGCACTAATTTACATATTTATTATTTTTCAAAACAGATACTTACATACTTTACAGTAATTATATTTACAAAACACAATTTTCCATATATACAAAACTAACACATTTGATTTTATGTTGAAACATTCCTCTAAAACTGTTATGAAAACAGATATTAACCTTATTTTTAAAACTTCTGGCACACGGGAATGAAAATTGGATATACATGGAAAAGCAAAACATTAACAATTCACATCATAAGATGGTTTACTAAAAGTTAGACCATTTAAAATAATTTATGTGCTTTTGGGGGTGTTAGACCCGCCTTAACGGTTCATGGTTAGGGCTAAGGTTCCATTGTTTCACTTACCAATTGACTCTGCTCGGTGAATATTCTACTATAAAGTAGCACGGCGTAGATGAAATTTGCACTTTTATTAGTAATAATTGTTACTACATGTCTGAAGTTTTGAACTTGTTATAACCCCTATGTTTGTCGGATATATACATAGTTGTATACAGCTTCCAATTGTGTTTTTATTACTTAGGGTCCATGGATGAATTAATTCAGTACTTCAATTGTAAAGAATCCTACATTTCCTTTTCCAACATTTGGTTTTATTGTTCTACTTATAATTAACTGCGACATTGCCCGCGTGATAATACATATTTCTGTTATGATAGTCGATAAAATAGGTTTTAGTTTCGCATTTGCACGTTAGATGTCATTACACCCATTTTTTATCTAATCAATTTTTTGGGATATAAAGTAACCTATGTATGTCCTTTCTCAAGATGCAAGCAATCTCTCTGCCGAATTTCATCAAAATCGGTGCAGCGGTTTAGTCATGAAAGACAGACAAACAGAGACACTTTTGCATTTATAATATTAGTGTGGATAAAGCTAAAGTATCAATACTTTATGGAACGTTCATTAATTTCGTAAGTCTTTGGAGGAAGGGGGGAGAGAGAGGGGATATAAAACCAAACAAATAATTTTTTGTATGTAATTGATAATAATATTCGCTATAACTATTATTTAAAACATACGTTTTTTTCTATGCACTATTTCTAAAATAATAAGAAAAGTAACATTGTTAGATTTCTGTCAAAATATGATATTTTCTACCGAGGTTCAGAAATATCTTAAAATTAAAATTATAGGTAAAAAATATAGCTCACTGCATTTAAACGAAAAAATTCGTAAGGAGATCAATTTGTATATATACACTTTTATAAATAAGGTACCAAAAGTCCCCATCTCTAAAAAAACAGTTAGTTTTAAGTAAAAATCTACGTATTTATAGATTTTACAAACACATCTGAAGAATCGAAACGTTAAGAAAAAAAACGCTACAATGCAATGTGGACAACAGCCTAGAGATAAAGTTTATATGGACATTGGACAGAGACCTACAGAAGAAAATTTTCAATAAATTGTGATAACATAACACAAATTTAAAAAAAAATAAATGACAATCGATAGCTTATTAAATAAAATAATTAAAAATATTCAAACAGTTTAAAAAACAACGGTAAAATGGACAATATTAAAATACAATGACCTATAGATGAAACATAATTTTTCTAAAAAAGAAATGACAGTTGTTGATCATTAAATAAAATAATTTAAAATGTTCAATTAATGTAAAAAACAATGGTAAAAAACAGATTGAAAAATATTAAAATAGATGTATGTAACAAGAGCTCATGATGGTGATGAATTATTAATCAAATATTGTGTTTGTTTCACGGTATCAAGCAAATTGTGTACCAGAGTCAATATTGTCTGAATAATTACTAAATCAATAAATGATAATTATTCACTTAAAATTGATAATTGTTATGATTTTTGTGCTTTTGTTTAACGTTGATAACCGATACAACTGTAAATATTTTGTTAAATTTTAAAATTAACAAGTATAATTACTTGTTTGGTCTTTGGAAAACAATTTACAAAATTGCGATTTATAATTCTATAAAAAGAAATAAAATTATAATATGTGTAGGTGGTTTTCATATCGATTTTATTAATTTTTGTTTATAGTTAAAACAATAATAAATAAATAGGTTAGCAACAATCATAATAATTAATTTCGATATTTTACCTTTCTTGGAAGTGAAATGTTTCTTTACATTTCAATTTTCAATCAATATATTTCAAAATGACCTAAATTAATAAAATACTAAAATCATAAATTATAGAATTCTGTATGCCATGGCTAGGTACTATGTTTTTATATATATAAATGACAGTTGTATGCTGTGACATCATAGAAACGAAACACGATTTGATAAAGATTTTTTTAATCTTTTGATGTTAAATCTTATATTTTCATAAAATATTAATAGCCACGATACTGTACAGAAAAATTATCTAACTATTGGTGAAAACCGTATTGAAATCAGTTCAGTAATTCCCGAGTCTATAAGCCTCATACAAACGAACATCCATTTTTATATACAGTGTATTCCAAGTTGATTAAGACATAGGAAATTTAACATGGGGACAATTAGAAGTGTTGTAGTAACCTTTGGTCAAATTTAACAGTATGCCATTGGTGCATTTTGAAATGCTGCCAAAAAATTTAATAAAATAGTCATTAGTATTTTGTTTTCAAATTTATAACTGTCAAAAAATATTATCATAATTTTATCTAGGATGTTTATTTTAATTTCATTAAAGTTGAAAACAAAATACTACTGATTAATTTAAAATGTAACAGTTAGTTTCGAGGCGGCATTTCAAAATGCACCAATCACACATCGTTAAATTTGACCAAAGGTTACTACAACACTTCTAATTGTCCCCATGTTAAATTTCCTATGTCTTAATCAACTTGGAATACACTGTATAGAGATTAATAACAATCGATCGAAATTAAATCCACGACCGACTGATAGATCGCTATCGACTTGTTGGCCACCCCTGAAATAAACAATTAAATATTTCCTAATATACAGTTTAAAACAAAATTAAATAAATATTAATCTGTAACTTTCATATAAAAACATACCAATACAAAAATTAATACCAACAGTGAAAAAGTGAGTAGCTTATGATTTCAGGGTGGATTTTTAACAGTTTCCAAAATTCGCTTTAAACCAAAGGCTCTACTGGTGATTTGTGTGGTAGTGCGTCATTTTAATTAATCATACCATGAACTTACACACGCCCACCTCCACCTCCACCCTCACACACACACACACATACACACTCACACACACATACACATACAGAATACACGCGTGTAGAGGAAGCTGGGTTTTTGGAGTATAATTATATTTGCATTTTAAATAGTATAATAACCTATGGTGTACAATTTCAGTTTGTGTTTTTGGTTTGCAGAGTTGGTAATAATGTTAATGTTTGTTTTGAATTTATGTTATTTGATTTTGTTATATTTATATATATTTTTTCTTTGTTGAAATGTTATATATATTTTGTAGGTATTAATTGTATTAAATATGGACTTGGAATCCTTAATAATGTATATAAAGCTTAACGTCTCTCTATCTGTCTGTCCGTTAGTGCGCTTATAACTCGAGAACCACATTTTTTTAATTCATAGATATGTTCTCTGGTCAGGTTATAGGATATATTTTGTTAGGTTAGGTAACATAAGAAATAAGCAGTGACGATAATAGTAAATCAAATCGGAAAAAATTTTGCCGTCGGCGCGCTATTTTGCAATACGCTGCCTAAACCGTTCAATATTGAACAAAATAATGTAGTAAATAATTGTGTAGAACCAAAAGATCTATATGTCTAACTTTTATATTTAAGCCACAGTGACTGATTTTATGTTACAAAGACAATTTAAAATATTTGGGTTCTGTTTACGTAGAATTATGACCTGCAAAACATTAATAAAATTAAAATTAAAATGCTTGGGGTCACAGAGACCACACTTAGGTGATTAATGGTTAACATTATTTTTCGAAATCTAAAATTTTATATAGATTGTAGGAGGGGTGGGGGGGGGGGGGGTATAAAATGCATATATAATTCCAAGAACTTTAAATCCGGCTCTGTCTAAATATCCAGACATAAAAAACCAAAACAAATTTTTAAATTATGACAGTTGGACAGACGCCATTCCTTTTGTCACGTGCTGCCATCTGTGGTAGAAACGTAATGAGTGATAAATAACGTGACGCCAGCGCCGTGCGCCAACCAGCGGTATTCCCGTGTACCATTTTTTATATCTGTTTTTACGACGCGCAATACGCTGCTAGTTTCATATCAGTCTTTATTGTTGTAACAATCGTACGCGCTTAATTTTAGAGCCATATTTTTTATGAACTTTTCAGATTTATTATTGTCTAGATGCAACTTTTTATATTGTGGTGATACTGTAATAATCTAGTGTGTTTAAATAATATGTTCAGTTTATAGATAAGGTACTGGCACCAGTTATGACCGCTATATAAGAGCAAGGTTTACTGTTTTTGTGATTGACGGGCTTCTTTTTTGTAATTCTCATGAACTCATGTTATTAATAAAACAAGTAACTCTTTATTAAATCAATTTAATTACTAAAGTCCGCAAATATAGTTTGTTTTTTAAATTATAGCCTTTTATTTTATTTATGTTTTTTCTCCAGTAATGGATACATTAAAATTAGTAATAATAAGTACTACGACACAAAAGATATAAAAGAAAGAATCGTCAAAATTTGAAACAATGTAAAGCAGTTGATATGATAATATAATAATTAATAAATAAATTATACTAATAATTAGTTTAAATGTCCACCATTTTGACACCTATTGATCGATTGTCATCAAATCACGCTGTATATATGTATGTTATGGTTATACTAGCCTACAAAAATCAAGGGTCTTTTGCCCTGACCTACGTCCTAAACATGTTTGACGCATGCCACATCAAAAACGCCCAAATTCTCAGAATTTTCGAAGATAAAAAAATTGTAGGTTACGCCAAAATGAATCCATTCACGAAGTTTCAGAGGAGTATTTTTTATTTCAAAATTTAAAGCCGGGATATTAACTCGAATTGTCCAGTTTTAATATTACTACTAAAAGTATCGACATTTCTTAGAGAGAATAATAATTATAACAGAAACAAAGAGAATAATGTTGAAAGAACAAGGGACTCCTTTCGTATTAATAATAACTTTCGACAAAATCAAATAAATGATTTTCACGTAGAAGTTGAAAGGAGTTGATAATTAAACAGTAAGTAGTAAATAATGAAGTTATTTTGCGTTTATCTTTTTGTCAAAACTGGGAACTCATTTTTAATTTCTTATTCAAAAACATATTACACTTCAAACATGAGCAGGAGAGAGAGGGAAATTAATTCCCAGTATTCGAGATTAAATTTGTTTTCAAGCATTTTAATCCTATTAGTACATTCCTTTATGAAATCTGCTGCTCCAAGACGATATTTTTACAAGAATGTATTTCTTCTGTCGACTTTGCAAATGAAAATCATTTCAATTTACAATTTAGTTTTATCAAAAATGTTCAGGTAGTATTATTATAGAAGGATCAACTCAATTAAATTTTTATTTTCAGTTTCTTCAGTTCTGTTTTATATTATTGTATAAGAATTATGGTAATTGGATAAAGGTTTGCTATATTCTTAGTGTTTTCTCATTCTTCATGTTTTGTAAATTAAGCAAAGATAAGAAAAATTTGATTTTATTGTTATTATTTGTTATTACATTTTTTTTTGTTTCTTTAATTTTTTGTATAAAATGTAGCTTCATTTACGTGTATTCATTTTTATATTACTTCCTCGCAATATCGAAGATACGAGAAGCTTTGTGATCGTTTTAAAATGTGGATAAAAAAAATTGGTCTCTGATTTCAATATTTTAATTAAAAAACATCTGCCAAGTAAATGCACAGTGCTTCCTCGTGCTAAATTTAATTTTTTGATGATTTCATTCTAAATCTAAATTTACGCAAAGTAAATATCAATTAAAAAAAATAAATGACGATTTTTTAAGCAAATTGAGATAACTCTTTGTAAGGGAATATTTTACAACAAACGTTGTAGACTTATATTATAGGAAATTGAATGCTTTACAAAAAAGATTCTATAAAATTTTAACGTAACATGTGTCGTTCTTGTGATATTTTGAAAAAATAAATATTTTGGGATGTCGCACCTCCCCCTTACACACGATTTTGATGATTTTGAAATGGGACCGTTATCCAGCCAGACCCAACCATCCAACCAAGTTTCATTAATAAGTTAACTTACTATGAGTAATAGACTACATATTAAAAAAAATCAAAATACAAACACCATAAAGAACATGGTATAGGTACTTTAATTTTAGAATAATTTTAAACAAGATTATAAATTTTTTTAATTGCTTTGTAACATTAACATTTTGGTTTCTAGCAAGTCTTGAGAAAAATGTCTTCCCTTTCATATTTTAAGTACCGGAAAATTTAAACAACATAATAGCCAAAGAGAATTTTTACCTTCTAGTTATTATTTCTGAATACTTTGTACATATTTCCGGTCTGGTATTCAAGTTCACCGGAAATAAAAAAGTGAAATATTTGTTTTATTTTAAAAGCAAAGTTAATATTTAAACTACGCACTGAATTTTTTTTTCAAACCACAATCTTGAAATTTATAATTTTACTTTTTACAGTAGGATCTCTATAACTTGAATTATAAATAAACTGAAATTCGACTTTTAGAAGTTTTCGTGTTACAGAGATTGAGAACGAAGAATCAAAAGATCTAAAATAAAATCTAACTTTTATATTTAAGCCATAATGACTGCTTTTATGTTACAAACAAAATTAAAAATATTTTCGTTCTGTTTGACCTACAAAACATTAATCCTATTCAAAATAAATGATTTTATCGTCATAAGTACTTAGTGTAGATATAATCTGCCCTTTACAGCATCCAATTTGGTCTTTTGGTTCAGGAAATAACTTGAAATATACATACGGGGACATATTATTCGCGCGAAGCTGATTTATGTCGCGGCGTGCGGTAGGTGGTAGTGCGTTCGGCCGGCATTCAGTCCTCTGACTGTCAGTTGTTTATTTTGTTTTTAATAATAAATTTTTTAATTTAAACAGAACTTTTTTTTATGATTCGTTTTTGTTAGGTAATTTTGGCATTGATTAGTTATTATTATCGTGTTTGTATTTAATTCAACTATATTTTTCAAAAATCCTAAACAATAATTCCGTAGTCCATGCGAGCGAAGCCGCGTGGGCACAGCTAGTAATAAATAAATAATAATATGAATAATTGTTAAATTTAATAATGTTAATTTGTAAATTGAGGGGGGGGGGGATAGTGATGAGTCAACTGTAAGAATAATAAGATCTAAAATAATTCGCGGGTATTGCTAGTATAAAATAAATAATTGATATTAAATTCCTGTACTAATAATTTTGGATAGATCTGCCTCCTACAAAGTTATAATATAGTTATTAAGAGAACTATTGGTCAGTTCCGGGTAAAGTTTCTCAGTAATATGTCAATTATTTGTATCGCATCTATGTATTGACGCGTACTCATATGTATAGACAAGCACATATACATACAAAACATTAAATTTGATCTCTGGGACTGGAGAGATTCTGCTGTAAGTATCTTTGAATAATAATTAGAATGCCTAGTCTGTCCCCTTTAATGCTAACGATGTTCATTTAACAAAGGCTATTACATGTTATGATCAACAATGAACGTCGCTATATCGCAATACATGAAACAGTGATACCAAAAATGTTACATAACTAGAAAATGATTCATTTTTTAACCGATATATTTTTGACAGCCATGTGCTGATAATATTGGTCACGTTCACGACTGACCAAAAACTTTGATTGGTTGATTCATGGAATTTCTGGTGGAATGTACAAGAAATTTTTCATTTTTAAGCGTGTAAGGAAGTGAGAAATAAATAACCAGAAAGAGATAGAAACTACTGTTCTGGCAGAAACGCTCAACATTAAGTGAAAATAAAAGTTCTTTGGTTAGCCTGGTCACTAGTTTATAACTCTTTCTAGTTACGCTTAAAAAATGACATTCTTTTAATTTCTGGTACCTGTCCCCTGAATCCTTGAACCGAACTCATGAACTGATATTAATTAAACTTGGTTGGATGTTTGGGTCTAGTTTCAGGCCGGTCCCATTTAAAAATCATCAAAATCGTGTGTATAGGGGGACGGGTGACATTCCAAAATATTTATTTTTTCAAAATATCACAAGAACGACACATGTTACGTGAAAATTTTATATAATCTTTTTTGTAGAGCATTCAATTTCCTATAATATAGACCTACAACGTTTGTTGTAAAATATTCCCTTAAAAAGATATATCTCAATTTGCCTTAAAAAAATCGTGTTTTTTTTTTTTTTAAATTGATATTTACTTTGATATTAATTTAAATGTCATGCTGATGTTTATCGGAAGTGCATTTACTTGGCAGATGTTTTTTTCAAATTACCTTCAAAACAATGGTAGCAAAAATGTTTTTTATGTCGATATTATTAAGGCACGTTTAGAAGTCACTTTTTGTTTTATTTTAAAACTGTATTTTTAGGATTTCAATTCAAACCATCGTCAATTGTTTTTCGATACACATGTGCATTCATTTGACAGGTGATTTTTTAGTTTAAATGACATAAAGCTTTAATTAGTCCAGACGTTAAGCATAATATTTCTAGTTTTGTAGAAGCAAGTTTAATGTACAACTATACTAATTTTCATGTTTCTATCAAAAAGTCCAGATGAAAAGTCCTTAACGTCCGGACTAAATCTGGTTTACATATCAACGTGGATATTTAAAATCTGTATTTGAATTTTATGTTACATTTTATCCATGTAAAGTACGTATAGATACTATTTTATATTCATAGTTTCATAAATCATTTTCATTGATAAAATAAAACAACTAAATCTTAAAACAAAGGAATACAAAACATACACTAAAGCAAACTTCAACGATCTGACTTTTTGTTTTAGTACATTTTTATAACCTCTGCAACACACAATTTAACTTCAGTTGTGTTTCTCACCCACATACTATTATGTATGTTATGTATGCTGTTGTCTTTCTTCCATACAAAAAGCTTAACTCTAGAAACAAAAATAAACTGCATACATTTTTATAACCACTGCGCCAAACTCAGCACCGGCTGTAGATATTTTGATGCCCGAGGAACAACAAAAAAAAATTCCCAGGCGTTTGTCTTAAAATTCGTTTTGATAGTTAATTTTTTTTTATTAGAGATTGGTGAATAATTAAAATAGAATATCAAAATATGTATTTAGTAAAACAAATACCTGTTCAACTTAAATAAGGGATCAGATAAAAAATGTCGAAAATTTGGTGATTTTTAAATCGATATATTTTCGCAAAAAATGATCAGATTTAAAAAAAATATAAGCTTTTTTTGAAGCTTGTGCTTTTTAGTTTTTAGATCAAAAATTCAAATTATTTTATCATCTCTATGCGAGTCGTGAGAATTGAAAAAAGAAAAGAAAAAATGATGAATTTTTCATGTCTGTGAGCTCCAAAAAATTCCATATTTTCGAGTAAAGCATTTTAAAGCTGGTACGTTCCGCTTGAAAATAATTTTTTAAATTTTTTTTACGATTTTTTTAATTAAGTTTTCAGCTATCAAAGCAAAAAAGTCACCTTTGTTTTTAAATACTCATAACTCCTAAAGAAATGATTCTACAACAATTTGCTAAAGTGAACTAGACAGCTGGGAATGTTTTCTTTAAGATATTTTATTCAATTTTCTTTTGCAAAATTTTTTTGTTACGTAATTATCGTTTTAAAATGTCATTAAAAAACGAATTTTTATCATTTTTTTGTTATCTAACCGCCATTTTGTTTAAAATGGCGAACTCATTAATGTTTTAACCTTTTTTTCTCAGAAGAGTATTACTAAAACTGTACCAAATTGCAAATTGCTGCAATAATTTTTTCTTTGTGTCTTCTACTGTTGAAAATTTTTTATTTTCACGAAAAATTATGAGATTTTAATGAACTTGGGCTAATTTTAAAGCTTGTTTTGTGAAGTATTTAAATAAAAATTTCAAAATTTCTCAACACTTTCTCCACTGCGTATAGACAAGTTCAATGATTTAAAAAACAATCCTTTTAGTTTTTTCGTAATTTTGAGTGCATTTGTGATCTTCTCGATTTGCAAAATATCTATCGTTTTTCTCCCACACAAAAATCCCATGTGTATTTTCAAACATGCATACATTTTTACAACCACTGCACCAAACCATTCAAGCTCTATATATCTATCTGTCTCCGTCACTCACCTGACACTCGTATGTGCCGTTGTCTCTCTTCTGCACATACTTGATCTGCAATGTCCAATCGTCAGTGCCATCTGGATGCAGAACTTGGAATCTCTCGTCGTTTGTGTACATGAACATCCCGGACGATAGAATGTGCCAGTCGCGGCGTCTCACCCACGATACCTGCAAACAAAGGTCACAGTCTTAACTACAAGTGATGTACATTTAGTGTATATGCTAGAGTTCATTACTGTCAACCTAAAAATTAGTAATATTGGATTATGTTTTGTTTGTATTGTTGGTAATAATACGTAGTTGGTGGATGTATTTTAAGAAGGGAGGAGGGTCTGGTAGGACTTTTTAAAGTTATATATTATGTCGAAGTAGATTATATTGTATAAGTAATTCGTTTTAAACGGGGGATGTGTTTCATGGAATTTTCATTAGGGAAGAAATATGACAAAATAATTTAAGTAGAAAAAAACATCTGCCAAGTAAATGCAGAGTGCTTCCTCGTGCTAAATTCACCAAAGGTAGTTAATTATTGAACAATTTAAATAAAAACCGACAGTGTTCAGATACATTGTCTGGCATTGGTTAACAATTTAATTTTTATACAATTTAACTAAAAACTATTAGCTTGAAATTATGACGATTTTTTAAAACACATTGAGATAAATCATTGTAACTGAATGTTTTACAAGAAAATTTGTTGACCTATATTATAGGAAATTGAATGCTCTACAAAAAAGATTCTATACAATTTTCACGTAACATGTGAAATTCTTGAGATATCTTGAAAAAATAAATATTTTCAGATGTCCCCCCTTACACACAAATTTTGAAATAGGACAGTCCTCAAACCAGACTCAACCATCCAACGAAGTTTAATTAATATCGGTTTAGTGGTTCATGAGTTATGCCTGTGACAAGGATTCACGGGACAGACAGACAGACATGGAACGAAAAGTATTTGGATCAATTTAAAATTTTGAAATCGGAGAACAATTTTTGTCTCAATTTAAAACGATCACAAAGCTTCTCGTATCTTCGATATTGCGAGGAAGCAAGAGGCTTTACATAATAATATATCAATTACATATATCTAATAAAAATCAAGTTACTTATAAATTACAATATGTCAAAATAATTTATGTTACAAAATTCTTGTATAAATAAATTATTCGTATCAAATTTTTGGAATATTTAAATTATATATGTACATAGAAAATATCTCGATTTCGTCAATACGCGTTTATTAAATTAATAATGACTTCCCTTGATGAACTACCAGCAAAAGAAAACGAGGTAGAAGGAGAAGAATTTGACGTAAAATCGTCAAAGGTAAAACATTTAACTGAAGAAAACAGATTGAAATGGATTTATTCAAGACTGGAGAAGGTAACTAATAATTAAAACTGTATAAATTAATTAATTTGATTAGAAAAACCAGTGACGTTTTGGAATATTTCGTTATTAGCCGGTAGAGGTAATTATATTTGTTGAGAATAAATTCAGTTAAAACATTTTTGATCTTTTAATTATTTATTTTTTAATTTTATTTTTGTTCGGGAGTCAAAATATTACTCTTCAAATCAAGGATTATAAAATATATTTTTTAAATTAATAACATTACAAATTCTTATATATTAATATTTGACTGAAACGAGACTGGACCGGGCCGGCACGATAGTGTGGATCGGCCCTAAAGATGTTTTTAAAATTTGGAAATTCTTTTCATATCATAAACTTTTAATATACATGGAAAAGTTGAAAAGATTCTTTAAAATATATATTTTCCATGAAATTACCTACCAATTTGAATTTTTACTTTATTAATGAACCTTAATTAGCAAATATTTTTTGTTAATTATGAACTCTCACAGCTGCGTGAATTTAAAATTAACTTCTATTTATAAATTCTGTGTATATATGTATAATATTTGTAAGTATTAGTCCATTCAATAAATGACAATGTATTATTAAGATATCAAATAAACACGAAAGAAGGTAATTATACATTTATAAATGTAAATGCTAAATATTTTCTTTTGTTATATGTATATTTTAATATGTATAGTATAAACATTAGGGTATGTAAAAAATCGATATTTTTCCTTGCTCTCGTTACGAAGTAAGTCAAAATAAATCCCCCCACAATGATTATCCTGCAGTTCAATTTTAAGAGATACCACAAGGGGGGGTCTTGTTTCCCATTTAAATTACATGGAAAAATTATTATTGAGTACTTAAGTTGGTATTACTGATTCATGATAACTGATGAACATTTTTTGAGGACGTGATTTTGTAGAGAATAAAATTATGTTCTAATAATGCTAGTTTAATTTAAAATTTAAAATAAGATTCTATTATAGGTATTAAAACTAAAAAAACCAAACATAATAAGATTAATTTACTTTTGATAATGAACTCCAAAGGCTGAATAAACACTGGGAGCATTCACGTCTGACCAAAAAACGGAACAACGAGCTTTGATTGGTTGTTTCATGGAATTTCTGGTGGAATGTACCAGAAATTAAAAGAATTTCATTTTGTAAGCGTGTAAGGAAGTGAGAAAGAAATAACTAGAAAGAGATAGAAACTAGTGACCAGGTTAATCAAAGAACTTTTATGTTCACTTCATGTTGAGCGTTTCTCCAGACCACTAGTTTGTATCTGTTATTTACAAGCTTCAAAAATGACATTCTTTAAATCTCTGGTACATTCCACCAGAAATTCCATGAATCAACCAATCAAAGTACGTTGTTCACTGTTTTTGGCCAGTCGTGAACGTGACCATTGATTCTATAACCTGAAATAGTAACTTTATCAAAAAATTATACCTATTTACAAATGGATAATTTGTATTACAATTATATGCTATATCATTTTTTTCTATTATATCATACTTTAGATATATAACAACATCAACGACCGGTTGTTGAATAGCATCCTGTATTTTTTATTATACCATTAGTTAGTACTTACTTATTCTCTTTATGTCAATGTAAAAATATCATACAATGCATTGTAAAACTAATTGTATTTTAACATGCAAGCAAGTAGAATATTACAATAGAATTTTAAAAATTGTTTTTCTCAAAAACAGTTAAACTATTTTTGCATTGATAAAAACAATGCATGGAAGCTGGGGTGATCTGTTTGGAATCCACCTTTTTGTGTACTCTTTATGCCATGTTTAGACCGAAAAAACAAAACAGCAACATCGTGTCTTTTTGACAAAAGTGCAATAAACTCGAACGAAGTGTTTTAAAACACCGTGTTGCTGTTTTTTTTTTGTCTAAACACTTGGAAATCAATCAGAGGTTATTTTAGTGTGTAGTTTAGCTTGTTTCTGCAGTTCCAAAAATGAAAATTGCAATTGTAAAAGCTAATTTGTGTAGTTGAAAAATTGAAGATATATAATCTAACTTATTATTAATAGAAAGAAAAATAAAAATAAATTATAATTTGTAAGAGACAAATATACAAAGTGTAGAGCAAAAAAAAGGTATTTGCAGTTGAAAAAATTTCTTAAATTATCACTGAAATCAACGATAGACAACTAAATATAATACATGAAGATAATTATGAATATATATTCAACAAATATCCTTAGTCCTGAGTATCACATTCCTATTCAATATTCCTACGACACCAGATTATCAATAATCCTAAATCCTATCAAAATCCCAAGAAAGGCTTGTAGGCTTTTGGATATAACTGCTATACAAGGTCTTCCTTGCACCAAAATTGTTAACCAATTAATATTACAGCATTTAATAAATTAATAATAATTTGAATACAATTATAAAGCTCAACGTCTGTCTGTCTGTCACTCCATAAGTACGCTAATAACTCGAGAACCACTTATTCAACTATCCAATTGGCCAGGTTAGGTTAGGTTAAGTAACGTAAGGAATAATCAGTGACGATAATAGTAAATCAAGTTGGAAAAAAGTTTGCCGTCCGCACGCTATTTTGCAATACGCTGCCTAAACCGTTCAATATTGAACAAAATAATGTAGTAAAGAAGTGTGTAAGATCAAAAGATCTACAATAAAGTCAGTGACATCATATGTCTAACTTTTATATTTAAGCCACAGTGACTGCTTTTATGTTATAAAGAAAATTAAATTAAATATTTGGGTTCTGTTTATGTGGACTTATGACCTGCAAAACATTAATCCTTATCGAAATAAATGATTTCGTCGTCATAAGTACATAGATCAAATTCAAACTAACTACAACTGAACGCGCTTAAAGAAGTGTAGCTTCAATAATTTAATTTATTGCTCTGATAACCGCTGTATAAATATTTTTATTAAAACCTAAATATATACAAATTAAAAATAACATCAAAAACAAATATAATAAAACAACAAAAATTCCCAAAAAGCTGTACCTGCCAAAAAACAAACACATGCAAATATGAATAATTTTTTGTGTGTGCAAATGCCAGGGTTATTTGAAGAGCGGCACATTGTAGAGATGCAATAATATTATTTAAATATTGTTTTATTGTTTACGGACCGGATACACTCGCGCGTAAGGGCGATCGCACGAAGGTACTTCCGGTAACGAGAAAATGAAATTTATTCATGATTTCCATTTATGTTGTTTCCTTCGTTTCGTTTTACATTGTAGGTACATGTTCTGTAGTAAATGCATATATTATGTTTGTTTAGTATAGAATAGACATGATGTCAGTAACAAAGTATCACTGAAATTATGATTTTAAATAATGAAATAGGTTAATATGTATTTATTTTTATATTAAAAGCGAGATTAATATGATTTTTGTTAAAATAAAAACACAAAATACAGCAATCCGCCATGTTAAATAAAACACCGGTCAGAGTGGATGACGTCACGGCTAAGTAAATGTCATTTTTGTTTCATTAATATCTGCACTGTTTATAAATTATTTTGTAGTTTTAAATTATCAATTTGCTCAGTTTTGTGTTACCAAAACTAAAACCGAGAAACGTTTGCGATGGAACAAGGTTTTATTATTGTTGACAAGGAGTTTTTACATCGTAGAACACATTTATTGCCTTTTTTTTAATTTTAGACATTTTTACTGACTTAAATAAGCCAAAGAACTATGTATATTGGATGTAAAACATGTTTATTGGTATTAGATTTTGGTTCCTTTACTTAAAACTGATTAAGAACCACTGACATAAACAGTTAATTTGTTTCAGACAACTTGCTTTGATTCGCCAATAGATCTGAATATATACAGAATGTTCAAGATAGGCTTGCCTCCGTTGGTTTGGGAGAATTTTGAAAACAATTGTAGAAAAATGGCGATACATAACACAGGAAATACTGTATTACTTACTGCAAAGTGGCATCATGATGATTCTCCGAAGATAAGTGGCGGGCCTATGTTGGATAAGTTTCAGTTTCATCAAATACATTTTCATTGGGGTAAAAATATCCATTAAAAGAATAAATATCGAAAGAAAATAAATCATTCTTTTTCTACATAAAAATATTCCCTAAACTTGTAAAAAAAAATTTAGGATGCTTGTACGTTGTCTTGTAACTGAAAGTGTTATGGCTTCAGAAGTTGTCTGCTACCGTAAAGGTTAGAATCGCTTACAACAGATTCAAAAATATTAATACAAACATCATCGGTTATCTTTTTCTAAGGCGGAGCTTATATAGTTATATCATTTTAAATAAAAACACAAATGTACGTCCATTTAATTTTATATCTAGTTTAACATATTTAAATACTAAAATTCGGAATATCAAATATTTATTACGACAAAATTTACTTATACAATTTTCAATAGATTACATAATAATTTAATCGTACAAATATACATATATGAGTACTATAAAAGAAGAGTGTTTATTTATCTAACAAATAAGTTTCAAAATATCTATCTTTGTTTGGTACATGGAGAAATGATTTAAATATTATAATAATTAAATGTGAGGAGTCTATTAAGTTTATGATAAGTAAATTTCAAAGAAAACTGGACGACCACTTCTGCATTTCACTGTTAACTTGTTTAAATTAACTCCTTTAGACAAGTTGGAAAATATGTGATGAAGTAAGGGGATAATTACTATCTAGATAAAGTTTTAACCGTTCGAGTTATGAATAAAACAGAAATGTAACTTTAAATAATATTAGTTAATATGAAATTATACCAAATGATATTTAATCCGATAAAATGCACAAAGATAAATTAAGATTAATACATGTATTATACCATGTAGATTATATACAGGGTGTCTCGTAAACACACCGACAAATTTTCTGTCTGCAAACGAGCCGTTTTCGCAGTAAAGCAAAAGAAAGAACCATATACTTTGTTTTTTTTGTTAAAATTTTCTGTAACTTGGGGAAATAATAGTTCAAAGTATGCTGATCGAAAGTTGTATTGGGTACAACCTACGAAAAGCCATTATTTCTGTTTTAGGATGAAAAGTTCTTGAAATTAGCCAGACGATATACAAAAATATTTTTTAGAATTTTTTATGACATTTATTAACCAAAAAAACTAAAAAATGTCACTAAATGTTCTTTTTTGTATTTATTGACTAATTCGAAGCACTTTTTATTCTTTAAATTTTTTTCTAAAAGTTGACCCTTTAGAAGATAAAAATAAAAACATGTATTAAACATTTAAAATGAATTTTCGTATATTGCGCGCAATTATTTTAGCATAATTAAAAAAAATCATTTTCCCTTCCCAAGTTACAAAAATTTCAACTAAGCAAGGTTTTTTCTTTTTCTCTACTGCTAAACTAAAACTATACGTTTGTGGACATGGGTTTATTAACAAAAAGCGATTTTTAATGTCTTCGACAATTCATATGTTTACGGGACACCCTGTATATCACATACAATCATGTAGGTAGGAATTCAATGGAAGGTAGCGAGCATTCGGTTGACAATTGCAAATACCCTGGAGAAATGCATATTACTTTCTACAATACAAAATATGTGGACTATGAGGAGGCTATGAAAAATACAGATGGAGTTTGCATCATAGCTTACTTCATTACAGTGAAGGAGATCGAAAATGAACCGTACAATGATATGTTATTCGATCACATAAAAGAGGTAAGATTTGTTTTAAATTTTCGGCTTCTACCTGTTTTGATGAATTGTTGATTCAACAAGTTAATCGTACCTATCTTTACTCAGAAATAAATTATGAGCAATTTAGTAAAGATTTGAATAGTTAATATCTCAGCTTGGCGCGATCCTACAGACTCAAATATTTTTTTGAAATGTAGCTTACACTATTATCTTTAAGAGTATCACGCACTTAAAGACCCTCGCGACCTCCTTCCCTTTTTAAAAACAAATTAAAACTCATAAACTAACAAAGAAGTAAATTGAATAGTTAATATTTCAGCTTGGCGCGATCCTACAGACTGGAGTATTATGTTTTTGACATTAGGTCATGAGAAAATTAATATTTATAATTCAAAGCTAAGTTTTATTTCTGACAAATCCCATTGAAATTTTTCATATATTAAAAATACTTTAAAAAGATATTAAAAAACATGGAAGTCATGTATGGTTCTCCATATCGATGCAACATAATAAAAAAAATCGAAATCCTTATATGTCCTGACTTACGGAACACCCGTATATCATATTATATATTATGAAGATTACTGAATTTATTGTTTTGTTATTCCAGATAGAATTTCCTCGAAGTAAGAAATATATTTATGTGTCAGCGCTATTGCCTTTATCAAAAATGATCCACAAATTCACGGATGATTATTTCAGTTACTGGGGCTCCGTACAAACTACAACATACCAACATATTGTTATATGGCTCATATGCAGAACACCGATAACAATGTCTTATCTACAGATTAATAAATTTAGGTAATGAAAGCAAAATTATTATTGAAAAAATATCTACGGGATGCAAAGTAGCCTATGTCCTTTCTAAGGATACAAGCTATCTTCCTACCAAATTTCATCAAGATCGGTTTAACCGTAAAAAGGTAACAAACAGACACACTTTTGCATTTCTCAATTTTCTCGCTATCTCAATCTATCAAGAGATATTTAAGATTCAGAGTGTAAATTAAGACTTAACTAACAATAAAGTTTAATCTTGCGTTACAATAGACACATTACATGGGACTACAAAGAGCCTACCAAACAAAAAATCAATACTCCCTGGAAAAGAACTGTTAATCAGATGTTTATCAAACAAGGCGCCATTTGTTTATCTAAATTAAGACTTCCTCCGAATAGGGGAACGAATTCACACATTTCAATTATTAAACGTCCCCTGCACACAGTAAATTATCTGTTATCTTTGTACTATTGGAGAATGCATACATGGTACACATAGATACAATGAACTTTGTATACGGGCGTCTAACCCTTTCCAAATGTATTAAATATGCTATGTACAGTCGCCTGCATTAATGGTCTTGCAGTTTGTATTCATTTTATCACAAACTTAGTAGGCTCCTCCCATTTGATTATTATAATATTTAAATCATTTCTCCATGTATCCATGTTCATTTGCTAGATTTGTTTATAATACTCATATATATTTGTGCAATTAAATTATTATGTAATCTATTGAAAATTGTGTACGTAAATTTTGTGGCTATAAATATTTGATATTCTGAATTTTAGTATTTAAATATATTAAACTTGATAGAAAAAGATAACCGATGATGTTTGTCTTTAAATTTGGAATCTGTTGTAAGCGATTCTAGCCTTTAGGGTGCCAGACGAGTTCTGCAGGGGACTGTACAATGTACAGTCACCTGCATTAATGGTCTTGCAGTTTGTATTCATTTTCGTTTATCACAAACTTAGTAGGCTCCTCTCATTTGATTATTATAATATTTAAATCATTTCTCCATGTATCAAACAAAGACAGATATTTTGAAATTCATTTGCTAGATAAAGAACTACTCTTCGTTTATAGTACTCATATAATATATTTGTGCAATTAAATTATTATGTAATCTATTGAAAATTGTATACGTTTTTGTGGCTATAAATATTTTTGATATTCCGAATTTTAGTATTTAAATATATTAAACATGATAGAAAAAGATAACCGATGATGTTTGTCTTTAAATTTGGAATCTGCTGTAAGCGATTCTAGCCTTTAGGGTGCAAGATGAGATCTGCAGGCGACTGTACAATGTACATGACTAGTTTTGTTTGGCTTTTTCCTTTGAACGTTTGCAAATAGAGCACAACTGCAGTTATTTTATACGTTGGGATTTGTAGTTCTTTTGAATAACGTTAATTACTTGATGTTATAGTGTGCTTTGTTTAAGCGGCGACCAGTGGACGATTGTAGTGGGTGGATTGGTTTATCTGTTTTTGAATTAAAATGGTTACATACTTACAGAATTAAAAAAAAAAAAACGTTTTTATTTTACTTTTATTTTTTTTATAAACATTTTAATAAAATACTCGAAAGTTCCTTTTAATAACGAAGTTATAACTATAAACGTGGGCACGTAACCGATTAAAACATGCCAGGATTCGTGTCTGGTTGAAAGATCGTTTTCAAAAATAGGACGTTTTCTTCCCAGACAAAAATTAATCTTAAATATAAAATTTCACCCTTCTACGATTTGTCGTGTTTGAGTTACAGCGCTTACAGACAGACAGACACACATACATCATGGCGAAAATAGTCAGAATATATTCAGGGAAAGTCAAAATGGATAATTCCATCAAAATCCGGATTTCGAAAAAAATCGGCTTCACTAAACTTACTTATACTATATGTACATTTCATATACATGTAAAAGTAAAAATATGGTGTTATATTCCATTTACAATACTCGATTATAAATGTTGACTCATTTATTATACAAAAACATGAACCAAACGTGCGAGAATCAAGCAACAATAATTTCAAATAAAATAATCAATTCTATGAAGCGAGATACCGAAGCATCAACTCCCACAGAAATTGATTCCAATCGGGTACATTTTGTCGCAACGCTAACACGTTATATTAACGTCGAAGAGACGGATATTATCAAAGGCAATATCGCCGAATATGGTAGTTTATTGTAAAACACAGTCGATACACGATTCGAATTTTAATTGAATTTACTTATAATTGAATATTCGTTTTTTGCAACAGCGACAATAAACAGGCTAATATAAAAATTTGCGTCAGTTTATCAGATCACAGAAATACGTGTCCCAATGGATCGTGTTAATTTATATTTACAGTTTTTATTTTCGTAACTTTCTCTCTGCTGACATTATTTTTTCCTGTTATGTTCTCAAAATCACTGCGTATGACAGTTGGTAATACTGATGTCAGTGACAGATATAGACGGTTTTTTTGTGGAAGGGATGATTGGTTGGATAGATTTATCAAATATAAATGTGTGAGAAATATACGTAATCTTTGAAAAAAATTCCAAAAAATCTAAAAGTTTTAATCTGAGACAGCAACGTTATAGAAACTTCATAAAACTTTCTAGCCACTAATATGAATGTATGACCAGTTTATATTAACGGCCGTATGTCAGAAACTATATTATATATTAAAGATACGCTTACCAAAAGGGAAAAATAAAAAAATTATAAGACAAAAATAAAACTTAAAAAAAAAACCCTAAAAACATTGAAAAGTATACCTAATAATTAAATTTAACAGTTTTTGAAATCGGTGCCAAGCCAATGAAAAATAATAAATCATATTAAAGAAAAAAGGAAAAAACAGCAACATGGTGTTTTAAAACACTTCGTATTTAAAAATGTTCAGGGTTTATTGCACTTTTGTCAAAAAGACACCATGTTGCTGTTTTGTTTTTTCGGTCTATACACGGCATTACTCTTTAATGTTTTTTTTTGAAGTCTGTTTTATATTTTTCATAATTTTTCAAGCACAAATTATAGTTATACTTATAAAAAAAATATTCTTTATAAAAATGTTTATATGTATATACGTATTTTCTAAAATAAATAATATATATAATACAAACTATGAAATTATCAGTTTTTATTTAATGAAAAAAATAACTGACCTAACATGATATAGAATATAGAGGCAAGAACATCCCTATTATGTCGTTGGCATTGACTGAACCATGAATTTTGAAATCTGAAAGCTTTAATTACTTGCGTTTTATACTTTTACTCTTCAGTTCTTTCGTGCTGTACATACAGAATATTTAAAAAGTGTACTTAATGAAATATCTCCACTGTGGGTCGTCAGATAAGATCAATAATAAAAACGGTAATATTAATTATTTCATTCCTGATTCTTGGAACAATGCGGAATAATAAAGTAGAGTGAATGAATAATTGAATAAACGGAAGTAAGTACTGCAGTTTTGTTTGGAATTCATGAATCATATGATATTAAAGTTGCAACATGTCATTGCATGTTTTTTGTATTTGTTTAGTACAAGTGATTCTTTTTCCTGATGTAGCATTTATGTCCAAACCAGTTGTTCTTAACAGTTCTTTCAAATAAAATAGTTTGAGAACCACTAGTTTAGTAGGTATGTGTGTTAATTCTATTCTCTTGTTTTACCAAATATAATTAAAATAAATTTCATAAAAACAAACTTGTTTGTTTAAACGTCAAAATTTATTAAAGAAGAGGAAACCGCAAGCTTTCGATTCACAGAATCATCGTCAGGCTATTAATAAAGATTTAAATTTGAGAACGATGTCGTTATCTCAATAAAATTCATGTGACTGTATACAATGATGTTACGTCTAATGAAAATAATTTATGTTCTTTAGGTATTTGTATGTTTTTAAATTTGTTGACAAAATCAAATGAATTTTTATTGAGATAACGACATCGTTCTCAAATTTAAATCTTTATTAATAGCCTGACGATGATTCTGTGAATCGAAAGCTTGCGGTTTCCTCTTCTTTAATAAATTTTGACGTTTAAACAAACAAGTTTGTTTTTATTTATATTTAACGTCACTACTATTATATTAAAATAAATTTCTCTAGAAAATATTTTAAAAGATCATTTTCAATTTATTTTAATGTATTAATAAAAATTGAATTTTTAAACCAGAAAGATGTGATAACACAGACCCACAAAAAAAGTCTTGTACTTCTAACCGGATTATGTTTTTTAACGTATTTTTGGGCACTGAAGGCGATTTTGACAATGAAATTCGCTGACCTAAAAAATTTTTTTTGCTATCATCAAAAAAATGCAAAAAATAGAAAATTTATATCAAATTTGAGAGCTTTTATATTTAAAAAAAAATTTTGAGTCTGTAGGATCGCGCCAAGCTGAGATATGAATTATTCAACTTATTTGTTAATTTATCAATTTTAATTTGTTCATAATAGGGGAAAGGAGGTCTCCACGGTCTTAGGGCATTTGATAGTCTTAAAGTTAATGATGTAAGCTATATTTAAAAAAAAGTTTGAGTCTGTAGGATCGCGTCAAGCTGAAATATGAATTATTCAACTTATTTGTTAATTTATCAATTTTAATTGACATTTTCGGCGATTTTTTAACATTTTTTTAGGGGGAGAAAGGGCAGAAAATTAATCTCGCCCAGGGCACCAGATTTGCTAAGGCCGACAGTATAACCTAACCTATGTAGAAACCATTTTAAATTTCTGTCTCTTTCCTAAACCAAACCAATATAAAATACAATCTGGCAATCTGACAGATACATGTACACAGATGAACGTATTTTTAATTGATTCATTTATTTCAGGACACTCCTGAACAAACAGATGGAACCACTAGTGCAGAACTTTCGCCCGATGCAAGAGGTAAAAGACAGACATGTGTTTTTTGTGAATCCGTCCACATACGCGAATAGCACGATGCTGCCCGCGTCATACGCGATCGCCGGTGTGACGAAGTATCCGGCTTACGTCATCGGTTCCAGTAATACGGACCTTAGCGTCGATTCCAAAGAGAGCGAAGACTCGGATGAGTATGGCTTTAATAGTCCACAACCTGCTTAATAATGGATAAATAAAGAAAAGTAAGGAGCAGCATAGTATATTATACCACGAGTCAATAATGATAGCTATTATTACCGAGGATAATTTTCAAACCAAGCCGCTAGCGGCGAGGGAAAAAAATCCGAGGTTATAATAGCCATTATTGCGAGTACTATACTACGACTATTTGAATTACTTTTATAAAACACAACTTGGGATTAATATATAGCATTATATAGTAAAAACAACGTATGTTATACATGTATTATATATAAGTCGTGGATAAAATTAGTTAATTTTATGAAAAAATCTTTAGATATCCTTCATTTTTAGTGTGTCGTAATCAAATCGGAAAAAGGAACAATAGATACAATAGTGTTGACATAAGATGGACTAGATACATTGTATATATATACAATATACACCCACTGAAATTGGGTCACCAAAACTACTTTTTCAATCGAACTTGTATAGATCTAATGAAATGTATTTTATATTCGTAGTATGTATTTATATTGTGGTATTATTTTTTCGTTTGTGATTGTTAATTTAGATTATATATTTTGTAAAATAAAAATTACTTATTTTTCATAAATAATATTCTTTTCTATTTTGTAGTAAAATATTTTATTCTATCTAATTTAAGGATACATCTTCTTTAAAAAAAATGTTAGGTATGTCATGTCATCACGTCTAAACCACTGGACGTATCGAAGCTATACTTACACCATATGTGTTCCGATAAGTTTATATTTTTATCTTTTTTTTGATTTAATTTAATAAATTTTATAATTCAAAATAATAAATGTTTTTCCAAAACCTGTTTAAGGAATAAAAAAAATGATTCATTGTATAATGATGAAAAAGATGAAAATAATTGTCGATAACTGTAATTAAAATGGATACAGTTTATAAACAACTGTCGTTTATTTTCAATGTATTGGTTCACTTCATTTGTAACAATTTCATACCAAAAATTAATTTCCATAAATGTTTCCAAAAGTTTATTATGATTCAATAAATGTTGTCATATGTATATTACTATTCAAAATTCCCATGTTTAATCTTTGTTTTCAAATGTACTCTGATACACAAATAGTCTATTAAAACTATTTTGCTGATTTTTTAAGCACTGAGGCAATTTTGTTTTCGGAAAGTCTCTTCACAAGGCCATCTTAAATTTAAATTCTTATTTTGTATTATAAAAATAGTTTTAACAACTAAAACTTTTAGTTAAGCTATAATACATAAATACAACAATATTTTAAAAGTTATTTTAAAGAAAACAATACGAAAATAAAACCAGTTTCAGGCATTTTAAATAACCCGATACTTAAAATATATGGTAGAGTTCCGTAGTCATTACGATTTATAAAAACTACAATTTCATTTCTATTATCTCCATGTTAAATTTTCTATTTAAATCAATTTGGAACACATTGGTCACGTTTACGACTGACCAAAAATTTTGATTGGTTGATTCATGGAATTTCTGGTGGATTGTACCAGAAATTTAAAGAATATAATTTTTTAAGCGTGTAAGGAAGTGAGACAGAAGTAACCATAAATAGATAGAAACTAGTGTTCTGGCAGAAACGCTCAACATGAAGTGAACATAAAAGTTCTTTGGTTAACCTGGTCACTAGTTTCTATATCTTTCTGGTTACTTCTTTCTCACTTCCTTACACGCTTAAAAAATGACATTCTTTAAATTTCTGGTACATTCCACCAGAAATTCCATGAATAAACCAATTAAAGCTCGTTGTTCACTGTTTTTGGTCAGTCGTGAACGTGACCATTGAAGAAAATCAGTCCGGACCTATTGTACGTAGAAAAAGTGCAGAGTTCTCAGTAAATTTTTTTAATAGTCACTATTCCTAGAATATACTTCGTGTACATACATACAATTTTGTAGGATAATGTACACGCTATCGTAATTTTAATATATGCATGTAACATGCAGGAATTTAATTTGTAATTAATGTCCATGAACCAATATTAAATTACAATTGTGAAATATATCTGGCAAGTTTTCATTCAAACTGAATACCATTATAATACCAATTTATTAAGTATAATGTTTTAATGATGCCCGTTAACTACATATTAATTAGTTTAGTTTTATATCTGTTAATGATATAGTTTGGTTTTGAATAAATAATAATATAATAATATGTAATTAATGTATTTTCTGCGAAATTGAAATTTGGGTTGCATTTGATATTATAAAGCTGTACCTATATATATAAACTGTTTGTGAAGTAATTGATATAATTTTAATAGATTGGATTTATTTTATTGTACTTTATTTTTAACTTTTTTAAAAATATCCAAATATATTTTTTTGAATCTAAAATATAGCAAACAGTCGTCGAATAAATGTAGATATAGAGGAAAGTCGGTTAATTTGGACTATTTAAAAAAAATTATAATATTTAGTAATACTAGTTTTAGGTTTAGACAAATGAAATGAAACAGCGGTTTATAGATTTTGTTTTTATTTCAGCATAATTATCATAAACTCCACAAAAAACAACAAAATGTGAGATCAGAGTGGATCAGAGCTTGGTTTCAATTTAGCCAACCGGTACTGTAAATTGGACCACGGGGTTGCTTATTTGGGCTTTAATAGAATCTTTACTAAAATATACCTGTAAATAAAACATAATATATATTTATGAATTACAGACTATCAATAAGTATTAAAACAAAAAACTATAAAAAACAGTCTCGTTACATTATTTCAATTAAATTATTTCAAGAAAGACAATCATCACATATGTCAGGATTATTGGTACAAGTTTCATGATTCCAGTTATGGCAACTACGTGCGGTCCATTTTAACCAACAATGTGAAACGTGAGAAAAAAATCTAACATAAACATAACCTATCAAAGTTGACAATCAATCCATGACAGTTAATTGATAATAAATTGCTGCTGCAAACTATAAATTAAAAAACGCTGTATGCTTACTTTTGTACTTACTGCACCCTTAGCACGAATCACTCAAAATTACATCAAAAATCACTTATTTACATTTGCGGAAACAAAACAATAACATTCAATTTGTCAAGGAAAACAATATGGCCGATAGTTAGGCGCCTATCGCACGATGAAAACTACTTTTCGATATAAAATGGTGGTCCAGTGTACCATAATTTCCCCTATTTATTAAAAATTCGTGCTGGAATTTAATTTAATAAAAATTGATACGATATGGTTATTTTAGTTTTTTTTAAGACTCATTTAACAATTTATATTTAAATTATATTTCAGTTAGGTACTTATTTTTAAAATTTGAATATTATTTCAATTAGAATATTCATGAATATTTATATTCTAAAGCTGTGTTGTTTGTAAAGTAAATAAAATAGGGTTTGAAAATTAATGTCAAAAAAACAGCCATTTTTCATATATAACAAAAAACGACAAAATCGAATATAAATCCATTAATCTACGCCCAATTAACGTGAAATCAAAAAGCAAAAAGGAAATCAATAATCAATTACGGCCGAAACAAAAAAAAGTGTACATCACCGATTATATTGTATGAAAGAGAAAGCAAAACTGCAAGTGAGAGGAGAAAAATCGTAAATGACACCTACAGAAAATCAACAATGAAGAAAAAGTTATATTCTTTCCAAGATTTTAATTCAGAATAATTGGAAAATAAAATTTGAATAAATTATTATTCTCAATTAAGAGCATCCATCTACCACTTTAAAATAATATTAAAAGCAAGCTGTGGGGTGAGACCCTTTAGGTCCACACAACCAACATCCCAACAATACTTGAATACTGATTATTTATTGTTTCCATATATATTTTAAGCGTTTATATCAAAAATTTTAATAGAATTTGTCAGAAATAAAACTCACTTTGTTATGAAATATTATGAATATTCGTTTTCTAATATCCTAATGTCAATATAAATTAGTGTACGTATTTATTAGTATTTAAAATTCAATTTTGAGGGTAATTTTCACCCTTTTTGTTTAGGCACGTATAACAAACAAAAAATACTGAAATACATGTTTCATTATTTGTATTGTAGAATATTTATGCTAAGTTTCAAGTAAATCCGACTAAAAAAAATATTTTTACCCACACAAACTTTTACACCTCCTTTTACCCCCGTAGGGGTTGAATTTCTAAAAAAAACTTTCTTTCAGATCATATTCACGTCAAGACGTTTCGATTGGCACCCCAACGAAGTCAATAGCATTTTTTATTTGCGAGATTTCGTGCAGGAAAAAAAAATGACACGCACATTATGAAAATAATGTAAATACACTATAGTGACCTTGAATCATATAAAAAAGTTAATAACTTCTTGTTGGGATGTTAATATCAATCTGTGTACAAAACTTAATATTAAAAATTATTTCCATACAACGCGTGCGAACTTATAAGTACTTCAAAAAAGGTCAAAGTCAAACTAAAACCTAACTAAAAAAAAGATTAAGTGAAAATCTTTCCAGAAAATAAGGTTAAAATCTTTCTGGCATATTATGCGTCGAATCGTCGCGAGCAAAGATTGAAGTAAATATTTATTTTAATTACCGTGATCTCCATAAATATCCTCGGCTCCGGAGCAGCGGCACAGAACCCGGAGTTGTGCGTTGAAATTAATTATCATTTATAAAACTTTCAATTTATACTGATAATGGAAACCACAAGCAAAAATTGTATGTATGAGAGTGTATATGTGTTGAACGGTTCTAGTTGGACATGATTTAATGATGTGGGTATAAAATTTATAGAAAGTTGCCTTCTGTATTTATCTTTATAATTACATTTTATATTGTTTATTGTACTTGATTAAAAAGTTATTGGAGCTGAATATTCTGTGCGTTTAATTTGATTTTTGCTTCCTCGCAATATCGAAGATACGAGAAGCTTTGTGATCGTTTCAGATTGACAAAAAAAAAATTATCTCCGATTTCAAAATTTTAAATTGACCTTTCCGTTTCACGTCAAGACAAACACTTTTCGTTCCGTGTCTGTGTGTCCGTCTGTCCCCTGAATCCTTGTCACACGCATAACTCATGAACCACTTAACCGATATTGTTGAAACTTGATCGGATGGTTGGGTCTGGCTTGAGGACGGTCCCATTTCAAAATCATGTGTAAAGGGCGGGGTGACATCCCAAAATATTTATTTTTTCAGTTGGATATTTTTGCAGAAAATATTGAATGCTACATTCAAATCCTACGAAATAATGATTTTTCTTTATGCAAAAATTAGTTATTTACAAAATGCTGTAAAAATCACTTTCCTTATTATGTTTTTAACTAGAAAGATAATTGTCAATTATTTACACATGTAGGTATTCTTAATAAAAGATAGATATTAAGAAGGAGAAAGAAAATGAAGATGAGAGACAGAGATAAATTAAGATGCACGGGGCGAGAGAGTATATATTTTTTATTTCGTTGAGTTCTTCTTCATTACGCTACTGAATTTCATAATTGCGTTTGCTAATTAGTGTGTTTAAATAATAATTACGTACGTTTTTGCGGTATATTTACCTAACGGTGCTTTTACCTTAGCGGTGAAGCAGAGCCGTATTAAAAAATAACAATCAGACTTATCTAAAAAATATTTTTTTTTTTTTAAATATTGTCCGATTGCTTAATAGAGTTTGTATAAGTTTATGTTATTCTTTTGAGAGGGTTAATGGGACATAAGAATGATTGGGAAGTTGCTGATGGGCTGACCATAGCATGTTTTGATGAACGATACTATGTCTGATGTAAGTAGAATCAGTTTTTTAAATAATTAATTATTTATTTATAAAATAAAACATTTTAATTGTTTTCATTTAGTTAAGTTTCAAGTAATAAAATTATTAGAAGAATAAAAATACAGAATAAATAAAATGTAACGAATAATAAAAGTGTTTATTATTAAATTTCGACATACCTTCATACTAATAAAATTTAAAAAATTGAGACACTCACCTAAATAATAATAAGTATAGTATTTTTGTATAGATGTTAATAGTATATAAGGTACTGGAACCAGTTATGGTCGCTATAAGAGCAAGGTTTACTGTTTTTGTGATTGATTTAATCAATTTAATTACCAAAGTTCGCAAATATAGTTTGTTTTTTTAAATTATAGCCTTTTATTTTGTTTATGTTTTTTCTCAAATAATGTATAAAGTAAAACCAGTAATGAGCACCCAGTGATGGACACTTGATAATGATTACAAAATGATAAATACTACGACAGAAAAAATCGTTATATTTGAAACAATGTAAAGCAGTTGCTATGATAATATAATAATTAATAAATAAATTATACTAATAATTAGTTTAAATGTCCACCATTTTGACACCTATTGGCCGATTGTCATCAAATCACGCTGTAAGACAGTTAAATGTGTATAGATTAATATTCAGAAATGGTAGTAGTCAAATATCAACAAATATTTCTAATTCAGTACTTTTAATTTAAAAATAGCCATTACTGGGGACATATTTAAGACTGGTGCCAGTACCTTAAAATGTTATAACATTATACTTAATAAAATATATTGACTCTGAAGCGTATTTAGCCCAAATTAAAAAAATAAAAGTTACGGCAAATTATTAACCGCACGAACGTTTTGAAGAAAATATTTTTTTCTTAAAATTTTCATACAAAATTTAAGCTGAAGAAATTTAATTTTTTATACATTGATTAAAATGAATCTAGATATGAAATCATTTTTAAAGGCCCAATTTTAATGTCAATCCGGCCCCCCAGCATAGAGTTTTGTTCTCATTTTAGGATGATTGTTTTTGCAACGCGAGCTTTGATAATTATTTAATAATTTTAACGGACTATTTTAAACCATCTTAATTTCCTTTTGTGTTTTTATTTGAACCTCGTCATGCTTATTAATATAGAATTAGATGTAGGTAGGTACGTTTAGTGTTCTGGGACAATGTTTATAAAGCAAACATAACTCGAGGTTATCCAGAATTAACATGTTAGTTTTTTTGGCACTTTAATTTTGTTGATTTTAAGAATTAAATAATTTTAATATTTATTTTATAATTCTATTAATTTGTTTAAATGATATACAATTCCATGTAAGGTGCAGTAGGGTAAGTGCAGAAACGGGGCAAGTGCATTAACGGGTTCTTTTTTATTATAATACGAATGAAATTGTAATAGCTAATATGTAGTGAACTACTAAAAGTTAATACCAACTTGTTTAAAAAGTTCACTATTCCAAAACTAAACAACGTATCTTGATGCGGTAAAAAGCATTTTATACTAGGCGTATTCACAATTCTGCTCTTGCCCCATAACATATGAAATGCTTCAAAGCGTTTTTAACTACCGGTAATGCACTTGCCCCGAAAATACTGTAGTTGACATTTTTTACAATTTTCTATCATAATGAAAAATATACAAAAAAAATTGGCGTCCTATTCAATTTAAGAGTCAGTAATAATATGGGTTCAAAGTCCAACTATGCAAAAACCGGTCCGCACTTACCCCACTGCACCTTATTTTTGAAAAAATATTAAATTTGTGTTCAAATGTTATCAAAGAATCATGTTCAAATGTAGAAGATAACATTTTTACAGAATTTTAATTACATGTTTTTTCCCAACGCTGAAAACTTTTTAAAACTCAAACTACCCGCACTTTTCCAATAGGAAAAACAAACGAAGTGTTGATTAGTGCGCTGGGCGTAGCACACTTTGATTAATTAATTAGTCCTTTGATCACTTCAACCAATCACCTTCGCTACTAGTTCAACTGAATAGGCATCGAATCACGGAGTAATATATTAGGCAGAAATTCTCAACAGTATTCTATCATTTGACTCGATGGACATGAATCAGTATAATAGCCATAGTGAGGTTTAATTTAATGGGTTTTACAACTAGAATAGACTAATTTTCAAATATTTAATAAAATTATTCTCGCTATTATTATAAAATTAAGTAAAAAAAATAACAAGAACAAATAAAACTTACTAATATTAAATGTAGTTATATTAAAAACCAATAAGTGTCTTGGTATAAATGAAAATAAGTTTTTAGGCTTCCGATGTGATCTTGATATGGATCTTGGCTTCTGGGTATAAGTAAATTAATACAAATCTGTATTTTCAGTTGATAAATAATTTAAATATATTATTAGAATATTCATCTTTATGCGCAACTCAAACATTTTAACCAAAAATCAAAAATAGCATTTAATATTAATTTACACGCTCAATTATAAAACTATAATACCTCTACATCTTATTTTCTTGTATTTTAGTCGATATTTGTATGACGAATTGAAGGATATTTCACTAAAAAATTTCGAATTTTTTATTTCGTTAAAAGTATGTTAATTGTATAGAAAATGACGAAAAAAGTTGAATGATTCAAACCGCAGGTCTGTATCTCAAACCGTTCTCGAGATATAGCCTCTCAAAGTTTCAGTTTTTTCAAAATTTTGAAGAAAAATGGCTCTAACTTTTGAACGCGTGGTCGGAATTGATTTTAGTTGACGGATTTGGAATCAGCGTGTCAAAATCTATATAATGACATGTATAATACCTTAAAACTCGAATAAAAAAATTTCGTGAAAAATCGAAAAAATTCAAAAAAAATGTCGATTTTTGACGAATTTTTTTTGTCGAATTTTAAAGTATTATACATGTCATTATATAGATTTTGACACGCTGATTTCAAATCCGTCAACTAAAATTAATTCCGACCACGCGTTCAAAAGTTACGGCCATTTTTCTTCAAAATTTTGAAAAAACTGAAACTTTGAGAGGCTATATCTCGAGAACGGTTTGAGATACAGACCTGCGGTTTGAAACAAACAACTTTTCACGTCATTTTCTATACAATTAACATACTTTTAACGAAATCAAAAATTTGAAATTTTTTAGTGAAATTTCCTGCAGTGAACTTCAACTCGTCATACAAATATCGACTAAAATACAAGAAAATAAGACGTAGAATCATTTAGTTTCTATATACATAAATATATAAGAATTTATTTAAAATAGTAAAAGCTTGAAAGTGAGGTTATGTATTTTATTTATTGTTTTGAAATGAACTAATAAACCACTATTATTACAATTAATATCAATTTTTACAAGATAAGAAAATAACCATTTTTTAAAAACATTCTTCAAAAAACGATAGTTTCAAAAGTCTAAGGGTGTGCTTTTTATGGCCAAGCCATGCTATTTTTGAATCTGTAGTAAGCGATTCTGACCTTAATGTCCGGTATCATAAAGGATCTAACAAATTTGTTAGCTAGCAAGCACTTTCAACTGAGATATCAAACTTATATGACAATTCTTTTGGAGTTTGTTGATGACTTTGACAAGTTTCGCGCACGCGTTGTAGGTAAATATAAACGGTATTAATACAATGGTGATGTTATGAAAATTATTTTGTACGGTGAAAGATGCCAACTGTGTTACAATTAGTTGAAGTATCACTGCTCTAAATTCCATAACTAACCCATAGATACTAGTACAGAATTTGAATGTAATTGCTAGCAAATTTTTAGGTCCTTTATAATACCGGACATAGCAGCCTACTAATATTTTAAAACAAAATAAATCGTTACCTCTGATCCAGCGAGTGCCCGATCTTCTCCTGACGGTAAAGACCTGACGTGGCAGTGCAAGTACGCCATGGTCCCTAGTTGGACGGTCACATTAGTGACGGTGTTGTTGGTCTGCAGAGTAGTGCCCACAGCATTACCGGACGCGACGGAAGTGTCCACTATACCTCCACCATCTACGTGGCCCGTCTGCACAGCGTTAGATGACGTGTCCGCGGCGAAAGCGGACAGCTTGTCGCCGCTAATCGAACGCCAGGTTCGAATTGGATTCTGCGGATCACGTTTTTCTGGAAAAGAAGAATTTATTAAATTTTGTAGATGGATCTAAAATATACAAAAAAATGATTTCTCGCCATATCGAAGATACGAGAAGCTTTATCATCGTTTTAACCTTTGTTTGACACACTGGGGTACAATCAACCCCACGTTTTTTCTATGTTAATTTAAAGTAACCAAATCTAATCTTATCTTCCAATTTTTTAAACATACTTTGTTTTAATATTTTACTATATAACTTATACAGTCTTCAAAAGAAACTTTTCAAAAGCCTGTAAAAAAATTCTCAAGTAGAAATATTTAATATTTTATTTTTTATGATGATTTTTGTCGATGGGGTACAAAAAACCCCAATGTGTCAAATATGCTATTCTAGAGAAATGTGTCAAACAAAGGTTAAAATGATTCGATTTCAAAATTTTAACTTGATCTTTCCGTTTCAGATCAAGACAAACACTTTTCGTTCCATGTCTGTCTGTCTGTCTTTCCCCTGAATCCTAATAACACGCATAACTAATGAATCATTAATCCAATATTAAAGAAACTTGGTTGGTTTTCAAAATCGTGTGTAAGGGGGAGGGGTGACATCCCAAAATATTTAATTATATATATCTCAAGAACGACACATATTACGTGAAAATTTTTGTAGTGCATTCAATTTCCTATAATATAGGTCACCACAATCTTGATATGTATCTTGGCTTCTGGGTGTAAACCGCGTCGATTTGGTCGTGTTATCGGACAACGTTTCGTCACACATTGCAGTGGACATCTTCTGCACATTTAGAAGAGCCTTGAACATGTCCACTGCAATGTGTGACGAAATGTTGGCCTATAACACGACCTAATCGACGTTTGTTGTAAAATATTCCTTTACAAAGACATATCTCAATTTGCTTAAAAAAATCGTCATTTGTTTTTTTAAATAGCTATTTATTATACTTTGACATATTAAATGTCCGACGTTTACAATCGAATTTCGTGGTCATTATCTCAATTATCTAAATGTTATTGTATACAATAGATTTGCACCTCATACTTTTAAAAGCATCACTAAACCAAAAACGGATCTTTACTTTTTTGAAAATGTTCTGATTGTTTTTTTAAACAGAAGTAGAGAATAGTAATATCTAAAATTAATGTCCTTATTATTTTGAAATATAGAATCATTTTGTAGTGGCCATTTTAATTAATTTTAATAACTACCCCCCCCCACATATCAAAGTTAAATATTCCTAAACATGCATACATTTTTATCCTTTTATACATTAAGTTATATGCCAGTTGATATTTGAAATTAAAAATTAATATTTGATATATTTTAATTAAAAAATATAAAAAATGAATTTTCTACATCATAGGCGAGGGAAATTAAATCACCCCTCCTCCATAACATTACATATGAGTAGATCCTTCACTGGTTCTTTAATAAAAAAATGTAATTGCCTGGTACAAAAGCTGTTTGAAAAAGGATATTTCATTTATATATACATATATAATATATATGGTTGTGAATTTGTGTATATATATAATAGTACGTATGTTGTACGAACTTCAAAGATATTAGTCAGTACACACTACAAACTATATAAAACCGTGAAAGCCTCAGACCGTGATAAACTTGCTCATATAATGGAACAATATACTCAAATATTTATTTCTCAACGTACGAGTACATGTGTAACAACGCTCAGAGCACACTACGTTTGTTAATAACATTTCTGTGTAAATAGATGACAATGTAGAATATCTCATTAAAATGAATTATTGATTGAACATTATTATTACAATGAATCCAGTGACCGTCCGTCAAGAAATTATTTGAAGGTGTGCAAAGTGTAAAGGTTATGTTATTTCAAAGCAATATATGCATATAAGGTACTGGCATCAGTTATGGCCGCTATAAGAGCAAGGTTTACTGGTTTTGTATTTCTCATGAACTCATGTTACTAATAAAACAAGTAAGTCTTTATTTAATCAATTTAATTATCAAAGTCCGCAAATATAGTTTGGTTTTTAAATTATACCCTTTTATTTTGTTTATGTTTTTTTCTCCAGTAATGGATAAAGTAAACCCAGTGATGAACACTTGCTAATGATTATAAAATTATTAGTACTACGACACAAAAGATATAAAAGAAATAATCATCAAATTTGAAACAATGTAAAGCAGTTTCTATGATAATATAATAATTAATAAATAAATTATACTAATAATTAGTTTAAATGTCTACCATTTTGACACTTATTGGCCGATTGTCATCAAATCACTCTGTAAGACAGTTAAATGTATAGATAGATTAATATTCAGAAATGGTAGTAATCAAATATCAACAAATATTTCTAATTCAGTACATTTAATTTAAAAATAGTAATTACTGGGGTCATATCCAAGACTGGTGCCAGTACTTAAATCGTCTACAGATCGATCAACAGACATAGAAATCATGACAAAAATAGTCAGAATGGATTTAGGGAAGATCAAAATGGATAATTCCGTAAAAATCCGAAAATCGAAAAAAATCGGCTTTACAATACTTATCTACTTAAAACTACCTATATGTATTTCATACATGGGTATAAGAAAGAATAGAATATAAAGAATGGATAAAAAGAAAGAAACATTAAATCTACACCCTCTTTCTATAGTTAATTTTATAGCAATAGAACTGTTTAAATATATATCCACAGAAACTGAAACAGAAGATAAACAATATAATTTAAGAAAATATAGTTACGAAATATATCACAAAACATTTTTTTATGAATGATCTTTTAGGCGTTCAATTAATAAAATTGTAAAAACTCTTCCAGCTTACATATTACAAGAACAAAATAAATAAAAAGATTTTTAACGTGTCTAAAAGATTATATTATCAGCAGGGAACCGTACAGCGTTATTGAGTGCCTTTAAAGCCTTGGCACTTTACAGAAACGGTCTCCATCATCGCTTCGACCTTGAAAATCTATTATATGTGATTAATACAAGTAGCATTTTAGCTGCGTCGAAAATGAAATGGCGCTGCGTTTTGACGCAGCTAACATGTAATAGATTTGCAAAGTCGAAGCGGTGACGGAAAAAAGTGCCAAGGCTTAAATGTAATTTTATTTATTTTTTGTAATTTACGTATTATTATACCAAAAAAATATTGTTATTATTATTATAATTCCTGTAATAATTATTTGTTTGCACCGCCACTGCTTGTATCCAAATTTAAGTTCCAGGACAGAACAAGGACGTTATTTCTACGTAATTAACTCTTACCTAGTACAAAAGTTTCGTCAAGATTCTTTTGCTACTTAAATATTAATTTAAACTGAAATAGTACAAGAACAAAACTCATTCCCGAAATTAAATGAGGTACTTTGAATATTTTGTTTAGATCTCCGTCTTTTACGGTCCATTTAAAATGCTAACATTTCCATGACAGTTACTGCTTTGAGGTTATTTTTAGACGTTGAGTTTAGCTTGGAGTTTTTCTGTTGATTTGATCTTTTATTTTCACACTCTTATTTTAACCCTAGATGACTATCGTTTTTTTTTAACACGATAAGTTGTCGTGACTTTTACAAAGATATACATAAGTGTAAATTCTTGTAGATTATAATAAATAGGATGATTGGTTTTTATTAATAAAAGTAAACATAAGTATAATATATTTTGTAATTTATTTAAACTTAATGTTCAAAATTCACGTATTTTTCGATGAATTTGCCCGTTATATTTTTGATATTTTAATAAAATTGTTGTGATATGAAGAAAATTGGACCTGGTGTTACCCGGGATAATATCCACAAAATTATAGTGACCTAAAATATTCAACATGCCCACAACAGCTGGTTCACTACAAATTGTTTTTTCCGACTTCATGAAATTTACACAAAATATCCACAAATTATACACTTAAACCTAACCTATCCATTAGTGAAAACCGGAATAAAATCCGTTCAGTAGTTACTGAGAAAATCGTGTAAAATTATATTTTCAAACTTCCTGGAAACACCAGGTTCCGTCTTAGAATTTGTATGAACAAAATAAAAATTTGGATATTTTTTTTTTTTTTTTGAAAGTGAAATGTTTCTTTATATTTCAATTTTCAATTAGTACATCTAAAAATATTTAATTGTTAACATATTTTATCTCAAAAATCATTCAATTGTCGGACAAAATATTTGAAAGAGACGTGACCAAAGTAACCTAAATAAAAAAAAATATTGCAACCGTAAATTATAGAATTTTATATAAATGACAGTTGTAATCATGAAAACAAAACACGACTTGATAAAGATTTTTGTAGTCTTTTGATATTAAATCTTAGGTTTTCATAAAATATTAATATCCACGAATTTGCAAAGAAAAATTATCTAACTATTGGTGAAAACCTCATTGAAATCGGTTTAGTAATTCCCAAGTATATAAGTCTCATACAAACGAACATTCATTTAATAAATAAACACAACACAACTTTTATTTAATAAATGAGCAGAAATTGTTTCTACTATATACTTTTAGATTATAAAATATAATAATCTATTACCTAACCTTTGGTCACTATCAAAAAAATACTAGCGGACCTGCTCGCGACTTTTTTGTTTATATTGATCTATCTAATGTTATTTGTAAACTTACAAAGGATTTTACCATTCTGTTCATAAAATAGTATAACATATAATGTAGGTCGTTATATACATGCGAGATATTATTACAATAAACTGGTTAGTTGTTTAATTTCAAATACAAAGGATGCTGTATTTTAATTTAAAGACAGATCTCTGAGCTGACATTAACTGAACGTTTGTAAACCTCCACTGAGACCTGTCCTTATAATTAGATTAAAACAATTTACCAGATACAAGGGTACATTGGGTTTATAATTATTTCTAGAAATAATGAATTGTGATGATATTACTACTGTTATTATGGAAAACTTTATACGATAATTAGTTGTATACAGGGTGTCACAATAAATGTGTACCTATTTACATCCCACAAAATTAGTATAGCCTACTACACGGCCCTGCTAAGCACAAATGTAGTATCTGCATTTAGATGAAAAGAGAGAAAATTCAGTTTGTATTTTTAAATTGTTGCCCTGCATTTAATAATTAATTATAATTATATAATTTTCCATAGCTAATAAAAAAAATGTTTTAAATAAATATTATAGGAGCTAGTATTGTCTATTTAAATATATATTTTAATTTTAAGAAATTTGTAGTTATTGAGATATGAGACAGATTTGTGTATTTTCAAATTCGTAAATATAATACACCGTTAAAATGCCCTTTCTTAAAGGTATCTTTTGTCTCATTTAATTTTATCACATGCAGACAGACAGACAGACACGCAGCAAAAAGTGTTTGTTTTGAGTTGAAAAGTGATAATTTTGAAATAGGAGAATTAAAAATGTTCTGTCTTATCTATAATTTAAATATGGCGAGAAATGATTGTGGTAAATATATTTTCATATATGCAAAGTTAATATTTTAGGCTGTAGAATCAAGGCTCCTTACTTTTTATTAATTCTCTATTTGTAATGCTAATTTCAACATACGTGTAGATATGTAAATTCGAGTATTAATTTGAGAGCAAATATAATATACGTATTATACAATTTGCATTATTACAAATTGTTTCTATGTAAACATCTACAGAATAATACTTGAGGTATTTTATTAAGATGAATATTAAAGTCTTATAGAAAAACGCTTACTTGAATATGGATCAGGTTAATAAATACACGATGTATTAAAAATATTTATCTATGTATAATTAAGAATTAACAAAATTAAATGACAACTTAAATTTCTGCTTACAATATCACTGCTTGTGGTTAAATCTCAATCTCAAAATTGGTGGTACATAATACCATTATGAATGAAATTTCAGACTCCTCCACCAAAGTTATTTAGCTTTAAAAAGCGCCGTTTTCTCGAATTTTCTAATTTTGAGAATTTTTTGAAAAAAGGGGGGCAAGTCTCAGAGTTGAACTTTGGTGTGTAAATACAAAAAGTATTCACCTATTTGTAAAAAATAATTTGACTTGTTAATTTTTTCTATTCTTGCAAAAACAGCCCTTGTGGGGATTTTTTCAAAAAAAGAGCTAAAAATTAAGGCTGAAATGTCACCCTTTAGGATTGTATTTAGGTGAAAATCTGTATTCTTGTAGCTCGTATTATTTTGAACAATTTAGTTTTAGTCCCATGTTAAAAAATTTGATAGAAGCAGAGATATTTTAGTTTCCGCAAACCCTTTAAAGTGCAAAAAATGCTGCAACCTATAGAACAAAAAACAAAAAACAATAAAATTAAAATAATGGTTATTTCGTATTACCAACATGTTAGGTTTATGGTCAAGCAACCATTTGATATCGATTAACATCCGATCAATAACTATTATTAAGTAATTTATGCTTTTGAGTTCTTAAAAAATAAATAATTTTATAAAATGTTTTTTTTTTTTTTTACTTTAAAAAAAATACTCTTTACGCCCTGCAAAAATGTAACTAACTACACACGATTGTACTTCGATTAACGATCCAAAATTCCAAAATCCCTACCCCGAAAGATTCACGACCTGCGTCTATAGTTTTACTAACGATGTAGTAAACTTAAATTAAAATCTAAGATGCTAAATTTGGAAACACTTCTAGATTGTTAGAAGCACAAGAAAATTAAACAAGATACCACGTCAACAACAATATTATCCCTATAATCTTTCAGCGGAGGCACCCTTACACACCGCAGTCGTTACTAAATTAATGACGTTGTTAAAGTTAAAACACCGCAAAACGTGAAGCGGTATGAAATTACGTTTTTTTTTCCTCATCTAAAAACTTTTTTTTGATGGCCGCGTTCCGCGCACGTGCGAATGATGGCGAGGTATTAAAAAGTTAGGGATTATTTTGTTGTCATGTTGTTTCCCTGTTAATTATGTGTCGTCGAGTTTGTTTAAGTTTCTTTTTTTAAGACGTGTCTTTGCATTTTTATTAGATGGTTAACGCGGTGAGATTTAATTTTCCTTATGTTTGTATATACAGGATGTCCCGAAAAGACTTTGATAAATAAATGTGTCAGCAGTTTTAAGGAATGCATTTGTAAACCAGAAGGTACGTTTGGGTTTAATTTTCTTTATGTTTTGTGTATACAAAAATGTCACCAAAATGACGCTGATAAATAATTGTGTCGGCGTGGAAATTTTAAGATAAATATTTTCTCGGTTTATTTTTTTAGAATGGTGCTCTTTTTAAGGGTATACAATGCTTATTTTATATTTTATGTACTTTCTTTTTGTAGGTAAACATTTTTTTTAATCAAAATACGTTATTATGTAATTCTTGTTTAAAGCAAGATTCGAGTTAGAAAGGAAGTTTTGTTTTAAAAAATAGATATAAAATACTTATAAGTGTCCAATTAAACTTATTATGGGAGCCACTGTACTGATGGTAATGTTTGATGAGTGACATAGGACTTTCTTATACGTAATACTGAAAATAGTGTGCGTGTATTTAATGATATAAAACGAATATTTCTGACTAATTGATAAAAGAAAATAGATAATAAATAAATAAATGGTTGTAAAATTGTTTTAAAAAATAGATTTTATCCTTGAAGAAAATTGATCACAAATATACAATTTTACCTTTCTATGTAAATAGTGTCGTTTTTGAGATACACATCATGGCGAATCAATCTCGAGTTAAAAAATTAAACATTTTCGGGGGAGGGGGATAAATACTTATGAGTTTTTTTAAAGGTATTTTGAACTGATGTTTTCTCAAAATACGTTTTTTTAGAACACTGAATATTACGGGGGGTGTTTCGTCCCCCCCCCCTCACGGTTACAACACCACTGCTTAAATCCATCGACTTTTGTAAAATTAAATTTACACGCTGTGTATTTAAAGATATGTTGTGGTAGGTATGAAATATAAAAAAGGTAATTCCTCGAATTTGTAAACTTTAAGTTGAAAGATGTTTTAAATATTAAATATTTTTTAAAAGAACTAAAAGCTTCTTTATTTCTTTCCAACTCTTTTGTAAAAAATTTAAGAAAGATATTTTAATAATAATTTCCATCAAAAAAGTAATTATACATTTTAATATTTAATTATTTTCAAGAATTAAATTATTAAATATTTTATATCTAAAAGGTAACGGATTTTCTTTAAGAAATGAACTAGTCATAACCAAAAAAGTTGATACACATTACACATGTTATTAGCAAAATAAATAAACATAAAACAAAAACATAAAATTATGTTGAAATTTTTAATTTTGATTTTCGGACCGATTACAATAACATCCTGTTGAAAATTTAATAATATTCTCATAACATTTTTTGCGGGTCTTTAATAAACCCCTATTCGTTAACAATCTTTTTGGTAAATTATTCCCCCTACGATAAAATTTCGTTACTAATATAAATTATTAATAAATATAAAATAATAAATTATCAATTGAAGAACTATAAAAAAATACTCTAACAAGTGACGAACGTGCTAATGCATTAAATATTAACACGTTCACAATTCAAATAAAAATTAATAATCATAAGTCATAAATCTCGACCGCGTTGATGGAAAAAAAAACTAAAGCAGCGGCAAAAAACATTAATGGGAATTGTCTGCATGCATTCGAATAATATGTGCATCTGAACAATATAAATTTATTCTTTATGTGCATGTTTATAAATAGACATATGTACATTGTATAAAATATTTCATTAGAAGTCCACTATAATAACGTATGCAGTGCAGAATAATTTTCAGAGGTTACGTGTCAAAGAAACCAACATGAAATTGTTTTTGCAGTTGAAATGTCGTGATGCAAATAGGCATATATCATATATAATATATATACATATGTATATATTATATATATATACTTTGTGAAGATTCTACGAATAGATTTGTCGAATAAAATGTATACGTAAGTTATTGTTATTATAATAATATATAATACTATATTTGGGACAATTTTCAGTGCCAGTTTTTTTTTTAATTTTGAAGAAAAATCACCGTATTTTTTGAACAAGTGGTCGGATTTAATTTTTGTCGACATATTTGAAACCAGCGTGTAAACATCTATATAATAAACATACTTTTAACGAAATCTAAAATAATATAAAATTTTTTGGTAGTTTTCAAAGTTAGTTTTTTTTTAATTTTGAAGAAAAATCGCCGTAACTCTTGAATGGGTGGTCGGATTTGATTTTTGTTGACATATTTGAAACCAGCGTGTTAACATCTATGTAATAAACATACTTTTAACGAAATCTAAAATAAGATAAAAAAAATATATAATTTTTTTGTTAGTTTTCAGAGCTAGTTTTTTTTTATTTTTGAAGAAAAATTGCTATAACTTTTGAATGGGTAGTCGGATTTGAGTTTTGTTGACATATTTGAAATCATAAACACACTTTTAACGAAATTTAAAATAAGATAAAAAATATATAAAATTTTTTGGTAGAGTTTTCAATTAGGGTATAGTCAAAGTTTAACTACCTACTGCCCACCCCAAGAAGTTATTGTTATAAAGAAAAGGTACTCTTCGAATTTCACGTTTCACTTTTCAAACTATCAATAATAAATATAATAACAATATAACATTTCAATGATAATACAAAAAATAATTTAACTTATAATGTACTTTTATATTTTAATTTTTCTAAAATTCTTGTTCGTTTCATAGTCTATATGAGTGGTTATAAACTTTTTGCGTATTATATTTGCAAAATATCAGGGGTCGATGAATCAGAATTATAGAACAAAGTATACTAAACACACAAAAAAATATAGTACTGCATTATATTAACAAGATATCGCAATATGCATTACTAAATCCCACTCTAAAACTCCAGAAGAAACCATATTTATCAAGTATGATAAGTAAACGCTATTACTTGAGATTTTGTAATGCGGTTTTACTTTTCTGTTCCCATAGTATGAAATGTTTTTGAGAAAGTAGTGAAGAGCGCATACATTGTTGTTAAGTCTCTAATGGAAATTTATATCTAATGGACAAAGAGTTTCTGTGTACAGACTTTACCGCAAATCCCATTTTTTTTTTTTTTTTAATTACGATATCCGAGTACGCAAATATGAATATATAGTAGAGCTGCTATAAATCGAAGTTCAGAGGAAATGCTAAAAATAAAGGGTGGACATACCTATACACAAATAAAACAATGGTCACGTTCATGACTGACCAAAAACAGTGAACAACGAGCTTTGATTGGTTGATTCATGGAATTTCTGGTGGAATGTATCAGAAATTAAAAGAATGTAATTTTTTAAGCGTGTAAGGAAGTGAGAAAGAAGTAACTAGAAAGAGATAGAAACTAGTGACCAGAGCGTTTCTGTCAGAACACTAGCCCTTTACGACAGTATAGTTCGGAAAAAAAATCGATAAATATTTCTGTCTTCTGAATTCTTGTCACACGCATAACTCATAAATTACAGAACCGATACTAATATAGCTTTATATTTATAAAAATATAGTCCTTTATAAAAATTTTCAAAATTGTGAATGACATTAATATTTTCTACTAAAATTGTATAAAAATGAAAAATGGTAGTTTATCAGAGTATTTATTAAAATACTTTCATAATTAACTCTCTTTAGTTTAAGCCTGAGGAAGCACTTTGCAATCACTTGGCAGATGTTCTGTCGAATACCATTAAGTACTTTTTATTCTTATCAAATTAAATTATCGCAGTCTAAAATGTAATTAAAAATTTAATCAATTTATAAATTAAATGTATTTACCAAATAATACAATTCCTTTAGATTTTTTTTGTTTCGTTAGTTAATTTATAAAAGAATGTTAGATCATTAAATATCCAAGAATTTGATTAGTTCTTTAAGATTATCTTCAATTAAAAACTCTCAACTCATATTCTAGAAAGGTTAATTGAATTAATTGAGAATTTTTAATTTTCAAGTAGGTACATACTGTTAATCAAAATATAATGGACCGGTCTATGTAAAGTTTAATCTGAATTATTTGTTTCTCTACTGGGGACGATCACCCACCTCAATGTAATTTTTATTAATTTAGAAAATTATAATTTTTCTTATTATTTTCCTATCTTTAAGTGCATCAAACATGAATTTGTCATAGAAATATAACAAAATCATAACTAAATTATTTTTCATCTAATTTTTAATTTATATAACATTTATTTAACAGATTGTTCTACTTAATTCTGAATAACTATATTCTATATATGTATATACGTGATTTTTTTTTTACAATTGTGACGTCAAACCGGCATATTCTTCAATACGAGTTAAAATTTAGTGCAAAATATTAAAATTTGTGTTCGAGTGTACAAATACTATTAAATTTTTAGTACAATTATAATAACCCAAAAATAAAATGTAGTATCTATTTCGTAAAAATGACATGTAATAAAAATTCAAGAGAGCTTATTGTTAGAAAATTTCTCTTTTATTGTAAATTCTTACTCTCTATTTGATATGTATGAATGTAAAACGTACACAAAAATGATTGTGCTTCAAATTTGCGTTATTGAAAATACAAATCGTTGGAAAATTGCAAAAAGAAAACGTTAAGATGAACAAAAACGATATTGATTCAAGTTCCTAGTATTTATTTGGAATGTGGCATTTTCTAAAACAAAAGAAAAACTGCTAACAAAGCAACAGGAAACAACTGAAATTTTTCCAAGGATGTGAATTCTGTAAATTGTAAAATTTATATAATGTGAAATTTTTATTGCTTGCTATACAAATATTGGGCGAAACAAAAAATAAATAAATATAAGGTACACTGGCACCAGTCTTGGATATGACCTCAGTAATGGCTATTTTTTTTAAATTAAATGTACTGAATTAGAAATATTTGTTGTTATTTGATTACTACTATTTTTGAATATTAAATTCTATACATTTAACTGTCTTACAGCGTGATTTGATGACAATCGGCCAATAGGTTTTAAAATGTTGTACATAGCAACTGCTTTACATTGTTTCAAATTTGATGATTCTCGAAAAAAAATCGAACAAAAACCTAGCCTGACAGTTAATTGTTGATAAATTGCTGCTGCAAACTTACAATTAAAAACGCTGTATGCTTACCTTTGTACTAACTACACCTTTAGCACGAATCACTCAAAATTACATCACTTATTTATATTTGCGGAAACAAAACAATAACATTCAACTTGTCAAGGAAAACAATATGGCCGATATACAATGAAGTTAGGGGCCTATCGCACGGTGTTGTCATTTAAGAAATCAGAAAACTACTTTTCGAGATATAAGGGTGGTCCAATTTACCGAGTGGTCCAATATATCATACTTTCCCGTAATCAATTATATAAATTAAATTATTAATTTAATATAAATTGTATCAAAGCAAACATATAATATAGATGCAATATATTTGATTTGACACTTGATTATCTTTGTGTCATTATGACAAGTTATCATATAAATATAAAATACAATGCAATTAATACATGCTACTTCAAATTACTGACATCCAGGATTAGTTAATAATATTATCCGATAATTACGTAATCCTTATAATGGATTAATAAGCGGTCCAATAGGTGGCAGCACATGTATCGAAGTTTAATTATTTATAAATTTTAACAGTAAATAAACAATGGGTAATAACAAATTTTAATTAAACTGTAAATTAATGGCCTAATGCATATTGTGTTCAAAAGTATTGCATTATTAATGGTATTATAAAATAATATATCATAATACCAAGGGATATTTAAAAATAACATATGCAAATACATGTGTTATTACAAAGAGCTGTCAGAAGAGGCTCAGTAGTAGTCGAAAATAAATGTGTATTTGAAAAAATATATTTTGAGTTTTAAAACTATGGGTATAGTGAAGGTACCTACGTGTTTCTTATTATACAATAAAATAAATCTTTCTGATTGACTGATAAAAGATAATGTGAGCGTTCACATTTGACCTGATTGGTTGATTCATGGAATTTCTGGTGGAATGTACCAGAAATTTAAAGAATGTCATTTTTTAAGCGTGTAAGGAAGTGAGAAAGAAGTAACTAGAAAGAGATAGAAACTAGTGACCAGGCTAATCAAAGAAACTTTTATGTTCACTTCTTGTTGAGCGTTTCTGCCAGAACTCTTTCTGGTTACTTCTTTCTCACTTCCTTACACGCTTAAAAAATGACATTCTTTTAATTTCTGGTACATTCCACCAGAAGTTCCATTAATCAACCAATCAAAGCTCGTTGTTCACTGTTACCTGATTGAAACACTAATGCCCGGTATTATAAAGAATTTGCTTAAGTGCAAATGCAAATTAGCTTCCAGCTAATGCTAACTGCTAGGTGTCAAATTGTTATGAAATTGCTCGATATTTTAAAGCAGTGGTATAATAATGTAAATGCTATCGTATGTACGATTTCATTGGCTACATCTGTGAGTGTGTTGTCATTTATATTTAATACCAAGCAGATAGCGTTAGCTGGAATCTAATTTGCATTCACTCAAGAATTTTTTTTATATAAGTAAATAATAATAATAATAAATAAGACCAAACCATAAATCTACACAGGTAAAAAATTGACTTGGGTTAAGAAATCCTTGTTTTAAATATTTTCTTAATATAAGAATATACTCCAACTTTATTATTGTTTTTCTTTAAATTCAATAATATCGGACAAAATCAATAATATAGTAAGGTTCTGCCACCTATCTTGGATAATAACCCATCAGTTGTTTAATTAAATATACTAATTAGAAATATTTGTTGATATTTGATTACATACTAAATCATAATCTATAGATACTTAACTGTAAAACAGATTAATTTGATGACAATCGGCCATTGGGTGTCAAAATTGTGGACATTAAAACTAATTATTAGTGTAATCTATTTATTAATTATTACCTATATTATCATAGCATCTGTTTTACATTGTTTCAAATTTTACGATTTTTTATTTTATTAATTTTGTGTTGAATTACTTATTATTTTCTAAAGTGTCCATCACTGAGTACCCATTACTGGTTTTACTTTGTTTATTACTGTAGAAACACATAAACAAAATAAAAGGCTATTTGGTAATTTCATTAAAAATGTTTTATTAGTAACATTAATTATTTCAAACTTTGTCTTTATGATTTTTTTTTCAATACAATACAAAACGTTGGATAAAAAGAGGCAAATAGTTTTAAAATAGTTGGGAAGGTAAAATAGTTGCAAATAGTTGATTTCAAATTGGGTTCAATCAAACCAGTTTTCTGAAATCGATGGAGATATGTAATAAAAATTACAATAGTTGCATTTTTCGCAATAGTTGAAAAACTATTTTTCCAATCTCTATATAATATAAAACAAGAATTTCTTGTGTTAAAGTAATTAATTAATTTGACCAGTAGCGTACATCCAGTATTGTGTTTATTTTTATTTGAAACAATGATTATTTACATTTACTCTTATAATAGAATTAATGTAAATACTGAATGGATACCCGATGTTCATAAATAAACATAATGTTGTTATTGATTTATTACAAATCCAAAGTAAAATAGATTACGCTTCATTATTTGTTTTACACGGTTCAGTGTTGCTGACGGATTTATTATAAATATAGAAATAAATGGGTTGAAGAGAAATGCGCATATTTACAAATAATCATATAATTTATATGTATAGTATATTTATTCATTTATAAAATAATGATGTCAAATGTAAAATGTATGTTCCAAACAAAAAGAAATGTTTTGCCGGACTAGCGTAGATTACAATGTTTGATAAAGGTTGAAGGTTACAAGGGTCACTTATTCTTAACGTTTTATTTAAAATTTCGTTGCAAGAGAATAATATAATATTGTATTTTTATAAACTTAATTTGTTATATATCGAATTATAATTTATTTGTTTTAAAAGTGGGGTTAAATTTGCTTTGACATTTTAAAGGGTTACATAGATTAGTATTTTTAAGGTTGTATTTTAGGGACTATATTGTTAAAAATATTAATTACATATTATTTATTGGCATTTAAAAGTAAGAAAAAAACGGTAACATTTTTAAATTTATAAATTATATATGATAATTGTACAGAAATATTTTTAGTATATTTTGCCGAGCCATTTTTTTTAATTTCGAAAAAATAAGCATCTTATGACATTTTGAATATTATAAATTATTTTTACCAAAAATTTTGTTCTTTTATGGTTCATAAATAAATGTATGAAATGAAATATAAAAAAGAATTTTGTGTAAAAAATTTTTGTAGTTAACTTACGTTAACATACTGTATGCCTCCTTCTTTTGAATTTTCATATTTTGTATGTGTTTTTTTTGTAATCTGCCTGAGGGTTGTTCAAGCTTTTTTCATTGCCTAAATCGTGCGAATCTTCGTATATTTTAATCTGTAATGCGGCCACATTTATCGCTATAACTTTTTAAAAATGATTAGCCAAGTATAGAGAATAAAAAAAATAAAAACATTTTTTTGAAAAACGATAATAAAATAGCACACAAACGATTTTTTAAATCAAAATTCAGAGATAGTACGATTAAATATATGTGTATGATATAATACAGAAGACAAGCTATACAATTTAAAATATGTAAATATATGACAACGATTTTATTCTAAGCATTAAAACGGATCTTATGAAAATATATAAATTAGTTGTTCATTGCGGAGATAATATAATTGATAACATCTGTATAAAGAAAGAATTCCCCATAGCTTTGAGTGATCAAAATAGTCCTCATAAAACTACAGATATATAAAAGTTTTCAAATAAATAATCTGGATAATAACCTAGTTTCTGACAAAAATCAAACGTTTTTATGACAACAGAATTAACGTTTATATTCATATTTATGATTCAATATTCATATATTTCTACAAAGCATTCCATAGGAGTTATTTGGAAAAACGATTCTGTTCAGTAGGAAGGGGCAATTTAACGAAACGGGGTGATATTGTGTATAATAGACAAAAACAGTACCGGGTTCTTAAACAATTATTTTTGTTTTCTAAATTATTCCAAATGCAAATAATCATTTTAATTATTTATTTTGATATTTAATTACAATCGATTGATAAATTTGTATTCTATAACTTCATTTTTTTCTAATTTTGATATTAAAATACTAGATTGAAACTTTCTTATATAATAGTATGTAAAAAAACATATCTTAAGCTAAAATTTTGAAATCAGAGGCTAAAAGTGTTTCTGCTTTTAAAAATGATTATACAGTTGATTAAGCCATAGGAAATTTAACATGGGGACAATTAGAAGTGTTGTAGTAACCTTTGATCGAATTTAACGATGTGTGATTGGTGCATTTTGAAATGCCGCCACAAAATTTAATAAAATTGTCATTAGTATTTTGTTTTCCAAATTATATCTGCAAAAAAATATTATTAGAATTTTATCTAGGATGCTTAAATTAATGAAATTAAAATTGAAAACAAAATACTGTTGATTAATTTAAAATTTATCAGTTAGTTTCGAGGCGGCATTTCAAAATGCACCAATCACACATCATTAAATTTGACCAAAGGTTACTACAACATTTCTAATTGTCCCCATGTTAAATTTCCTATTGCTTATATAAATAAATTCAATTAAAAAATAACTGTTATTTTTTAATCCCAGTTAAAGTTGTTCTATTTCGACATATTAATAATAAACTATACTTGTTAGTTACTATCTAATCTAGTAAATATTCTATTGGTATGCTAACCCGACCCTGGACACTGGTTTGGAACGGTTTTATGCAAATGGCCGTCCGAACAGACTCTCCGGAATTACCATTTTGTTAACTTAATCTTCATACTATACTGTGTCCTATGTACTGTTGTTGTTCCACTTCCTGCTATCCCATATCCCTCTTAGTCTATGTATGTATGTATGCGTGTCCTTTATGTATATTATATTGCATTCGATATCACAGAAAACAAACATCAAATTTATACGGAATCCTTTTAATTATATATTTATATACATATATACATACATACATTTGTACAATAATGTATATTGTACATTCAGTACATACAGTAGCGTAACTACAAATTCCGCGACCCTGTCAAATATTTATATAAATAATAATAAAATAAACTTTTTATTTAATCAATTTAATTACCAAAGTAAAATATAGTTTATGTTTTTTAATTATAGCCTTTTATTTTATTTCTGTTTTTTTCTCCAGTAATGGATAAACTAAAACCAGTAATGAGCACACAGCTAATAAATACAAAATTATAAGTACTACGACAAACTACGTATCCATTTTATATCTGTGATATAAATTTTGTATTGTATTAAATTATGTTATTGCCACTTATTATACGTTTTTCTATGAAAAAAATGTGGAATATGATTTTCAGGTTCTGTATTTATTTATTATTTTGTGACAAATTGTTTTAAGAAAATATACTACTTGTAAGTGAAGTTATGTTTTTTATTTATTGTTTTGAAATAAACTTAATAAACCACTATTATTACAATTAATATCAATTTTTACAAGAAATGAGAGTAAAGATAAGAAAATTACCATTTTTGTAAAAACATTCTTCAAAAAACGATAGTTTCAAAAGTCTAAGGGTGTGCTTTTTATTGCCAAGCCATGCTATTTTGACACTTATTGGCCGATTGTCATCAAATCACACTGTAAGACAGTTAAATGTATGTATATTAATATTCAGAAATGGTAGTAACCAAATATCAACAAATATTTCTAATTCAGTACATTTAATTAAAAAATAGCCATTACTGGGGTCATATCCAAAACTGGTACCAGTACCTCATCGTATTTTATTACTGTAGCATGATATTCAATAAAAACTAATTTTAGGCAAAATCTTTGGGGATTTGTGGCTCCCTCACGAAAAAATTTCAGACACATGTTCATATAAAATTTTTTACTTAAAATATTTTTCTCAATTTACTATTTTGGCACGATAGTCCTGAATCACTCTGTTTATTTTAGAAATTTTGTAATTTTTATAATCATCGACGATTTAATTTAAAAAAGAAAAAAAATTACAGCAAAAATAGTCTACAATCAAAAAAACATGATACCTAAATCTAGAACAAAAAAATATTTGAAATGAGAAAATATTGTTTATAAAATAAACAATATTTTTATTGGAAAGTTAAAACTTAATAACACAGAACATGAAAAAACGCGTCTAGAAAAAGTCAGAGCTTACGAAAACCAAGTTTCAAAATTGCGTAAAGACATGACAGACTATGAAAACAAGTTTATTTAAACAAATATTGTGATGAACAAAAAATACGTATCTCTTAAGATTTGACACACACAAAACCTTTATAATCGTGCAACAAAAAATATACAGAAATACTTTTACATGATTTCTTGAAATTCGCCATAAATATGTAATTTTCATATGCTTTTTCAGTGGTGTAGACGAGAAGATAAAAAAATTTAAATTATTTTATTTTAATTATTAAAAAAGTCGAGTGAAAGAAAGCTTTTTTCACAGCTTGCAGTAATGTTTGGGATCGTTGTCCTCTTGAAGGATCCAGTCCTTGTTTATATCGATGGCAGTCGGTAACAAAGCTTTTTTGTATATCTTCAACATTTTCTGTGCATTTAGATTGTAGGTAAACAGGTGAAAATTTTCGAGTTTTGGGGACACTTTGAGTACGTTAAATTGCTGAGCCCACATAAAAAATAATTTTTTAGACTCTCCCATGTATTTAGCAGCAACTTTACAAGACATTTTTGGACCTTTCTGATGAGTACAGAGGAACACAACCTCGTAGCGCGTTAATTAAGTGGAACTAGGGGAAAAATTTGATGCCAACTGAATGTTCCGTGGCAAATCATTAAGGAGAAAGGCTCCAACCTAATATAAAAGGTTGGGGCGATTTCTTTTACTGACAAAATTGATTGCATATCATATAAAAGTAAATCTAGAAAATCCCATTTTAAAATTTAATTAATGAAACATAGAAAATACAGATACATATTTAAATAAAAATCTGCCAAAAGTTACGATAAAGTGGCGCCATTGTTGACGTACGTTCAAAAAACAAAACCTATAAACTACTTACACGATATTTTACATGTTGTGTTCTCTTCGGCAGAAACAAAAAACTCGAATATTGTGCTGTCTCCGTATAGAACATAAAATAATATATAATCTCTGTTTATTTTTGTGTTCAAAATAACATAAACTTTTATCTTGGATACATATTTTATTTTACTCAGTACAAATACTCTAAATGTATAAAACATTAATTTATTTTATATTTACTTATTTAAGTATTATTAAATCGTAGACATATTGAAAGGTTTTTACCATTATCGAGGATAAAAAAAATATAAGTAAAAATATCCGCTACGTTCATATTATTACATCAATAACATTATAGGAATAATACCATAACCAATAAGATCTTCTAGTGCAAAAATCAACTTTCGGATAGATAGGTATATTTTTAAATACAAATTAAAAAAGTACCCGACACCTTCACCATATCGTTGGAATTCTAATGTCCGGTATTATAAAGGAGCTAGCAATTACTTTCAAATGGGGTATTAATTCTGTACTAGTATCTATGGATTAGTTATGGAATTTAGAGCAGTGACACTACAATTAATTATAACACAGTTGGCATCTTTCACCGTACAAAATAATTTTCATAATATCACCACTGTTTTAATACAGTTGGTATTTACCTACAACGCGTGCGTGAAACTTGTCAAAGTCTTTAACAAACTCCAAAATAACTGTCATATAAGTTTGATATCTCATTTGAAAGTGCTTGCTAGCTAACAAATTTGACAGCTCCTTTATAATACCGGACATAAGATAAATATCATAATTGGAAATAACAGTAAGATTCTTAAATACAAAAATCAACTTTCAGTTTTTTAATACAAAACTACCCGGCACCTCCACCATACTATATCTACCTTCAGACAGTTAGGTATATATTTTTAATACAAATTATAAATACAGAAGTATCGAAGGAAAATGGAATCCTGGTATTATAATTGCTACTCTAAATGGTATTTTAATACTTGTAAAAAAAACAGCGTAATATTAAGTACGTAAAATTGCTCTTTAATACTCTTATTTAAAAATAAATATGTTATTTCTATAAAAGAATATACATATGTATGTATTATTATGTATCTTTATTTTGAAAATGGTATTTATGTATATAAATATCTCTTTATGGTATTTGAATTTTTGTATTAAAATTTATATATGCTACTAAATTTTTTAATTTATTAATGATCTACTTTCCTGGAAAGAAAATAAATAAATGAAATTTATTTTTCTTCAGTATAAATATAAAATAAAAATAAAACATATGTTTCTTGGCTGTTTGTGTGGAATTAAAAATTTTCATTCCCGAACAACTAAAGCAAAGTTTAATATTTTCCTGTTTTCATTTACATTTTGAAAATAGGAACCTTTACAGTTTCGGTCTGTCCGTCCGCCCGTCCGTCTATATAAATTTTATACCGATTAAGATGAAATTTGGTATACGGATGCAGATTGATAACCTAAAAACAGAAATGATGAGATTTTTGAAAAAAAAAACAATTTTTTGGACCCCCAGAAAAGTATATTCAATTTGTTTTTACTTATCCCAGATTATCTTCAGATAAGTCTTCTAAAACGCAACAAAAATGTTTTAAGACCTTTTGATTTTAACTCTTCAGTCACGATATAATTGCGTTCAAAGTTATTATCAGAGCATCCACTCCCCCCCTCTATTTTCTAAACTATCTATTCAAAAAATTTGAAATATTCCATAATGTAGCTTTTAATTACTACTTTCACTGAAAATTATAGCGAACACTGTTAAAAAAAATTTACGTTTAACTAACAATAAGAGAATTTTTGTTTTAACAATGTATATTATGTACATTTGTCATTGAGAGAATAAATAATGATTTAAATCAAGTTAGTAATACATCTATTTTAAAGGAGCGTTAAATTCAGAACAAGTTAGACAGCACTGGAATAAATCTATAAAGAAGAATTAAATGTTAAAACAACAGTTCCTATAATAAATTTGAACAAGCATACAATCTTGATATCAATAAATTATCATTACATCATAAAATAAAAGTTCCCTTTTGAAAGTTGTTCGGAATCAATATAAGAATTGTAACAAAAAAGATGCTACTTGATATAGTTTTGTTCTTTTCTTTTTGTAGATCAGCAGATAGCCTCAAGAAGGATTATCTGAACCTTGATTTTCCTTACTCGAGTGGGCCGGTTTTGTTATAGTTTCCACTGATCCAACTACAATCATGAGACTGGTAGCTTTTGATAAGTGAATCTATTATTTATTTCACTGCCTTCGTTCAATAGAGCTGTATCTGTATAAGTGAATTTATGTGTTCGATTGACGTATTGCCAATTTTATATTTTAAATGCTGAATATGGACTTTGCGAGTATGTATGTATGTATGTACTATGGGCTACAGAAGTCGTCTGCCACCTTAAAGGTCAGAATCGCTTACAACAGATTCGACAATATTAAGACAAACATCATCGGTTAGGGCGGAATTTATATAGTTAAGTTATTTTAAATAAAAACACAAATATACGTCCATTTCATTTATTAATTTTATATCAAGTTTAACATATTTAAATACTCAAATTCGGAATATAAAAATATTTATTGCCACAAAATTTACTCTTACAATTTTTAATAGATTATACATAATAATTTAATCGCACAAATATATATTAATACTATAAACGAAGAGTACTTCTTTATCTAGTAAATGAGTTTCAAAATATCTGTCTTTGTTTGGTACATGGAGAAATGATTTAAATATTATAATAATCAAACGGGAAGAGCCTACTAAGTTTGTGATAAGCGAATTTGAATGAAAACTGGACGACCACTGCATGCGATAAGAAAATATTGTAGAGATGTCAATACGATTTTAATTATTGTATATAAAAAATTGTAATTAAATAATATTAAATATTTTTTTATCGTTTTTTTTTTTATACAATAAAATACGTATTATTTTATTTCTATATGACATATGTAATTGATATACCTTTGTTAAAATATCTGGTTTATGTTTACAAATTTTAAAGCCGATAGGTACATATAGTAAATAAATACTAGAATATTAATCTATGCATAATTATTTGAACTTTTGTCCATTAGGTTTAAAAAAAATGTTTTTTTATATGTAATGTATATTAAAGTAAATGTTCCAGTTAAAACACAAAGTCAACAAAATAATATATAATTTTTTTTTAAATTTAAAGATGGTATTTGAATTGTTTACTTTATTTCGAAACTGAAATTATAATTTCAAACGGAACAGAGTTAATTAACAATTTTTAACCTAATGAATCCCCACAAAGATTTAGAAAGACGAGACTGAGTCGAGATTGTCTTATATTCGGATAAGATTGGACAAGACCTTCTAAAAATTTAACTAAACGAAATCTATTCGATATTAACTCGTCGAGAGTCTATCAACAATTAAATATATATTTATCTTTGATTGTTACATAAGACAAAATGAAAAATTATACTTATATAATTTTTAAACATTCGACTTCAATTATCTCGAGACGAGAGTGCAAGTTATGAAATTCGAGACCAAGACGAAACTTATCTGACTCTCTTTTCATGTACAAAGTTTTATTCCTCTGAAAATTGTATAAGAACCATTGAAGATATCAACATAACTGCAAATAAGATGTCGAAGAATAAGAATGTTAATAATTCAAAAAAAATAAATAATTATTACTAGCTGGGATAATCTTACTTCAGATTCCTAGTTGTCAAATAAAAAAAACCCAACTAATTATTCATTCTAAAAACATTCACAGACAGCTGCAAAAACTGCATTCACAAAAAGCGCCTGAAAAAAAAACACCCTGCGATTATACCATATCTCGACACTCCACCATTCATGTATTTATTTTTATCTCTCATTGTCTGCACAGACTCACTGTTATCTGATGATGTATCTTTACAGTTGCATTATATCTGGGTTTACCATGTCAAGTGGTGCACGTCTTTATATCTATGTGTCTATAGTGACAGGTATCATTCGGTCAGACATTGTTAGCCACAGGATAAGTTGTTGGTACTGATATTTGCGAAGTGTGGAATATACATATATTATACATATAATATATATAAAACTCAACGTCTCTCTGTTTATCCGTGAGTGCGCTTATCCGATTTACGTGTTTTTTCACTTTAGTTTATAGATATGTTCTTTGACCAGGTTATATACTATATTTTGTTACGTTAGGTAACATAAGGAATAAGCAGTGGCGATAATAGTAAATCAAGTCGGAAAAAAGTTTGCCGCCAGCGCGCTTCTTTGCAATACACTGCCTAAGCCGTTCAATATTGAACAAAATAATGTAGTAAAGAATTGTGTAGAATCAAAAGATCTAAAATAAAGTCAGCTGTACCATATATCTAACTTTTATATTTAAGTCACAATAACTGTTTTTATGGTACAAAGAAAATTAGGGTTCTGTTTACGTAGACTAATGACCTGCAAAACATTAATCCCCATTGAAATAAATGATTTCATCGTCATAAGTATTTAATGTAGATATAATTTGCCCTTTACAGCATCCAATTTGGTCGTATAGTTTAGAAAATATCGAAATATATGTGCATACGGGAACATATTATTCACGCGATGGTGACCTGTGTCGCGGCGTGCGGCAAGGAGGGAGCGTGCTAAGTAGACGCAGGGCAGATGGAATGGTCACAGGCCGGTTTTCTTTTGATTGTCAATTGTTTATTTTGTTTTCAATAATTAACTTTTAAATTTAAATAGAACAAAAATTATTTTTACTTTTTGTTCTGATTCGTTTTTTTTAGGTAGGTAATTTAAGTGTTGTTTGGTTTTTATTACAATAATAACTAATCGTGGTTGTACTTAATTCAACTATATATTTTTTAAATCCTAAACAATAATTCCGTAGTCCACGCGAGTGAAGCCGCGCGGGCCCAGCTAGTAAATAATATACATACATATATAAAAGTCTTTCATTATTAGATTTGTACATATGTAGGTCAGGGGTGTAGACATTAGGTGGCGTTGATTTTAAGGTAGATGAATTAATAATGTGTTACCTTTCACCAGATCTCTGTAGACATTTGGACCTCTTAAGTGTCTCTGCTGTGGTTTGCTAGAGACATAATACTTGTCGTCTAAATCTGGTGGAGGTGCTGAGTAGAATTAACTGGTGGTTCCAAAACTCGTTATTTCCATTTTAAAAAGTAATCGAAAGCTTCTCGTATCTTCGATATGGCGAGGAAACAAAATATGGTCATGATTTAATAACATTTAATAAATATTATAAACTAGTTCTACCAAATAAATAACAATGAAATTTCTCAAATTAACCTACATTTAATAAAAAAATCATATCTTTCTAAATAAATTTTTTCTACAAAAGATATTAAAAGACATAAACAATAAGGAGACAAAGTTTTTAAATTAATTTAATCATTTTGAACGCTTTGTCTACTAAAATTTTGGTAATAAATATAAAATGAAAATATGTAATTAAATTTTATTTATTCATTTCGACAGTTTGTTTATTAAGTATTTTAAAATACACTACGAACACTTTATTGTATTGAAAATAGAACGTGTAAATAAAAGGACATGTCAGACAAAATTAAACAAACCAGCACAAAAAACTAGTTATTGGCAATGACATAGACAAGGTGACTCCCTCTAGTTGTTATTTTCAATAAAACTAATGTTTCTCTCATCAATGTCCCGAGAATGGATATTACACAGGCATATTGCGTCACTAGCTCTGTCTCTTTGTCAGTTCAAAATTACACTTTATTCATTTTTATCGTTTAATGAAAATGTTTGATGGCAACTTTATAAAAGCCAAGTTCAAATAATATATTTTTTTTTTGTTATTTCATGTAAAACATTATATTTGTAAATATCAATACTTAAAATAGATAATATTAATATTTTTTATTGTATAAACGTCAAGAATTTATTGAAGAAAAATTTTCACGCAAGCTGAAGAAAGGCGCTACATATAAATCTCAAAATTGAAATTTTTTTGTTGTAATATAAACAGGCAATAAAGTAGGTATCTGAAATAGTAATAAAAATTTATTTGATACCCATCATGATGAGTTGTCATGTAAAATGTTTTTTTCAACTATTACAATATGACGTCACACGAACTCTATTTTGAATTTTCTTATATTATAGCCTATGACATGCGGGAAATCAATAAATTTTGCGAATAAACAGATAAACATACATACATACAGACTGTTAAAAGCATAACCCGCCTTTTGGTAATCGAGTAAAAATTATGAACAGTTTTGCTTCCTAGCCATATCGAAGATACAAGAAGTTTTGTGATCGTTTTAAAATTACAAAAAAAAATTGTTCTCCGATTTAAAAATTTTATCTTTAAGACAAACACTTTTCGTTTCGCGTATCTATCTGTGTTTCTGTCTGTCCCCTGAATAAACGCATAACTCATGAACCACTGAATCGATATTAATGAAACTTTGTTGGTTTGTTAGGTCTAGTTTGAGGACGGTCCCATTTCAAAATCATAAAAATCGTGTGTAAGGAGGAGGGATGACATCCTAAAATATTTATTTTTTCAAAATATTACAAGAACGACAAATAATATGTTATATGATTTTTTTTGTAGAGCATTCAATTTCCTATAATTTACTTAAGAAATCGTCATTTGTTTTTTTAAATATCTATTTACTTTAACATATTAAATGTAATTTGGACGTTTGTATTACAGAAAAATTTAGATTTAGATTGGAATTGTCAAAAAATAAAAATGCCGAATAAATATTTTTTACTAAAATTGTATTTATCTTGTATCTGTGCATTTTTAATGTTTTTATAATATATTTTGGATCTTCATCTTATGAATTTACAAAATATTATTTTATTATTAAAAAAATATCTAGCCCTGGGCACTATTGCCAACATTAAAAAAAATACAAGAGCCATGACGCATTCACACAAGGAGACGTTTCCATAAAGGATTATAATTAATTTAAAGCATGATTCTGTTGTACAAAGGCTTTGAGTGACGTGACGGTTTAGTAGCTGTCACTTTTCTTTGGGGTTCGTTTAAAAATGTAATCAATTAACCAAATAACCGTTCATGTTGTCCGTTTTGTGCGAACGTGTCCTAGTGTGCTTGCATGTGTGTGACTCTGTGTTAGTTTTTCAGTTATTGAATGATTGGCTATTGATTAGGTTTTAAATTAATGAACTATCGATTGTAGCTGGATTGCGAGTGTATCTCCCATAAGAATAGATATTAAATGATTGGTTTCGTTTTATATGTTAATGAATTATTAAAATGAGTTTTTCTCTTATTGATTAAGGTGTCAGAATTTGTATGGCATGAAGACAAATAAGAAATATCAGGTGAATTTTTTTAGGTCAGTATTCTATATATTTTAAAAGGTTAGTAAATTATTAAAATACTAGTTTGATCGAATGTAAACAAAGAGGGGGGGGGGTAATAAAGGTAATAAATACCCTAAGACAGTTAATAATAATAATAATGCTGCCGTGTTTAGGTAAAAAGTACTAAACTTCTTTTATTTTCTTTAGTAATTTTGATGCTATTAGGTTTTTCAGACGATTTACTACATATTTGTAATAAAATTAAGAATGTTATTTTTAATAGAATATTATTATGATATCATTTTTAAGATGTTTATACATCATTTAAGCCCATAAAAAATTAGTTAATACATTAGATTTAATAATTAGATAATAATTATTTTTTTGTTCTACATTTTTGTCTCAAATAAATTAACAGTTGCCTCAATTAATGGGAATCCGATGTATTATATTTTTAAATACATACATAAGGTACTGGCACCAGTCTTGAACAATACCCCAATGGTGAATATTTTTAAATTAAATGTACTGAATTAGAAATATTTGTTGATATTTGATTACTACCATTACTGGATATTAATCTATACAATTTAACTGTCTTACAGCGTATTTTTTTTTAAATCAGTGGACAAATAATTATTGCGATTCAGCAGACTATCAAGAAAAGTGTACTTTTTTGTTTAAATGCTTTATATTGTTTTAAATTTTACGACTCTTTACTTAATAACGATTGTGTATAGCAGTACTAATCATTTTATACATAGTATGTAGCAAGTGGTCATCACTGGATGCCCATTATTGGTATTGCGTTGTTCATCACTGGAGAAAAAACATATAAAAAATAAAAGGTCATAATTTAAAAAACAAACTATATTTGCGGATTTTGGTAATTCAATTGATTTAATAAAGAGGTAGTTGTTTTATTATTATTACAATTACAAAAAAGAAGTCCGTCAATCCCAGAAAGCAATATACCTTGCTCTTAAAGCGTCCAAGACTGGTGCCAGTACCTTATATCCATTACAAATCAAATCAATGTAAAATAAAACAAATCAAAACTTTTCAATCTAAAAACCCCTACAGCCACAAACATCAAGAAAACTCCAATACCAATTCACGTTTAATCATGTGCAAATCTCGATCTGTTTGCCTTTATCAAATAAACACATGGCGATTAGACGATTGGAAAGTGGCAAGGTTAGTATATGTATAGGTTGCCTCATAACTTTTTGACCAATCAGCGGCTGCGTGTGATGACGTCACCCTGAGGAACCTTTAAACGTTGTTTCATATATTAAGTTTTTTTTTTCAAATTATTTCGAATTTTTGGATATTTGTATTTAAAAAAAGTAAATATTATTGTTTATTACAGAAGCACAAATTATTACATATAATATTTCTTCATAAAAACTTTAAAATGATGTCAAAAATCAATGCGTAAAGAAAATACATTTCTTGGTTACACATAAAAAAACACTTGTTTAAAACTATAATTTATAATAATAAAATAACAAAAATTTAGATTTAAAACTCAGTACACTATCAATATCAAATGAAAATATTTAAAAACAACTTACAATAAATCAGCTTAACTAAAATAAAGAGTAAATATAGTTTGACAGCCGTTTATAATGTCAAAGAGTTCCTCACGATGACGCGTTCTCCCCTCTCATGCCACTCCCCGCCAAAGTTATGAGGCAACCTATTACTTTACTAACCTTGGGAAAGTGGTATCGTCACCCACACATACTGGATCTGTGACGGACTGAACATCACTGTTTGCTTATAATTGGTCTGTTCATATTAGATATTGTATGTCTGGTATTACTCGTTACATAACAGCTTGAATTTCTGTTAACAGGCGTATAGTACATTTTTGTCAAGGGTAGGTTAATGTACTTAAATATGTGACAAGTACAATAATAATTGTTAAATAATGATAACATTTTTATTTGGTCTGTTGTACGTCAGTGTTTCCAACAACAAAAAAAATATGAAAAGAAACAAAAATAAATTTGTGATCCACGTACAGTGAAATGCAGAAGTGGTCGTCCAGTTTTCATTGAAATTCGCTTATCACAAACTTAGTAGGCCCCTCCAATTTGATTCTAAGACAATTTAAGATCTGCTGTTATGTGGGAGTTTGGAAATATAATTTTAAACGATTTTCTGAATAATTATTTTATTCACTAATGGATAGGTAAAGTTTCATGAAGTCGGAAAAAAACAATTCGTTGTTGTGGGCATGTTGGGTGGGCATGTTGAGTGGGCATGTAGAGTGAGCATGTTGGGTGGGGATGATTACTTAATGTTTAATTAAATTTATATCCCAGAGTAACACCGGGTCCAATGCGCTAGTTTTATAATAAATAAAAAAAACATCTGCCAAGTAAATGCACAGTGCTTCCTTGTACTAAATTCACCAAAGATAGTTAATTATTGAACAATTTAAATAAAAATCGATAGTGTTTATATAAATTGCCTGGAATTGATTAACCATTTAATTTTTATACAATTTTACTAAAAAATATTAGATCGAATTTTTTCTTTAAACGCACCTGATTATTTTTTCGTATATTTTTAATTTTTTGACAATTTAAATCTAAATCTAAATTTATGTAAATGTCACAATTACATTTAAAACCTCAAAATGACATTTAAAACGTCAAAATAACAATTAAAACGTCAAAATGACATTTAATATGCCCAAGCAAATATCAATTTAGAAAAACAAAACACGGTTTTTTAAAATAAATTGAGATAAATCTTTGTAAGGGAATATTTTACAACAAACATTGTAGACACATATTATAGGAAATTTGATGTTCTACAAAAAATATTCTATACAATTTTCACGTAACATGTGTCGTTCTTGAGATATCTTGAAAAAATAAACATTTTGGGATGTCACCCCACCCCCTTACACACGATTTTGATGATTTTTAAATGGGACCGTCCTCAAGCCAAACTCAACCATCCGACCAAGTTTCAACAGACGGACACACGGACGGATACACGGACAGACAGACAGACACAGAACGAAAAGTGTAGATAGATCAACATAAAATTTTGAAATCGGAGAACATTTTTTTTGTCTTAATCAAAAGCGATCACAAAACTTCTCGTATCTTCGATATTGCGAGGAAGCAATATAAATGAATACTAAAGAATTATGCAAACAATTGGTGTTTATTGACCCCCTCCCTGCAGACGCCATTGGTACTTTCTCTCACTCTCTTGTAGCATTGAAATGATGCAAATTCCCTAAAGTAATTTCGCACAGTACATAATTACCGTTGTAGTTTAAATTTTCTGTAATAGAAACTTTATGTGCTTTACACGTAAGCATTTGTATGAATTTGAATTTGTTCTCATGTTTTATTACAATATGGCTGGTTTCTGCGTTTATTTTAGTCGGTGGTTTTCATGTAATGTGTTTCTTCTGTTTCTAAAAGGGTTGCTTTTACGAATTTTGACTGCTTGAAAGCGAAAATTCTCAATAAATAGTTTTAAGTTTAAAAATAGAATTAGACATATTAGAATTATGATTCTTCTGTATTTTTAGATCGATTTAACTATGTATATTGGTTTCGGTAGCTAACCTCCTTAAATAAATGTATACGAGTAAAATAATTATATTTATATTATTATATATTATAGTTTCAAGTAAATCCGACCAAAAAAAAAATTTTACACCCCTTTTTACCTCCTTAGGGGTTGAATTTCGAAAAATCCTTTCTTTCAGATCATAATCACGTCAAGACGCTTCGATTGGTACCCCAACGAAGTCAATAGCATTTTGTTTTACGAGATTTCGTGAACGTAAAAAATGACACACATACATCTTTCTGAAAATAGTGTAAATATACTTTAGTCACCTTAAAACATACAATTTTGATTTTCGGACCGATTACAATAACTTCTAGTTGGGAAGTTAAAAAATCCCGTATTTGGATTGAGTCCATAAACAAAAATCAAGGTACCTGTTGTGCCATTATCTTTCTCCCATAATAGAAAAAATATACTCCCCAGAGTTCTGTTACACGTAGCACTTACGTGCACAATGCACGAGAGCTCTACACTTCTACATACATTGTAGTGTATCTGGCTCACGAAACGCCAAACGTGCTGCCAATACGAGATGTTCACTTGTTTCTTATTGAAATGTAACGACGGCGTTGCAGCAGTAGTGTACTTGTTGCTGTTGTTGGATTCACTTTAAAATGCTGACGACGGCACTCCATATCTGTCCATATATCTAGAACTGTGCCAGTGCTTGCTTAAAAGTCTTAAGAGAGTCATCATTAGATTGTTGAGAAAGATATACTTTGCAACAGATAATAATAGTGGAGTCATATAACTGAAATTTTTTATTGAATAAAACAATCTCTCCCTACAGCAATTTTATGATTTTAAAATGTTCTAGAGATCAAGAGAAGTTCATAACTGAGTTTGTGGATTAATCCGTTTTATGCGCGGTACTTTTTTGATGACTTTTCCGAAAAATCATCGATTTTTCCTGTTTGCGGTTCGATTTTTTGCGAATATCTCGGCTTCTACTTGATCAATATCGACCAAAAAAAAATAGGGTCATTCGTAAGGAACCCTTCTATCGATCTGTGGGAGGAGTAATACTATAACTTAATTTCTAACCTCAAAAAAAATTTACAAACTGCGCATATAACAAATTTTTTATTTTTTCTCAATTACTTTGCAACAAGTATGAATATTTTGATGAAAATAAGGAAAAATGTACCTCTTATGATCCTTAATAAACCTACCTTACGAACCATTTGAATTATAATTAATTTTTGTTAAGTTTTTTCGAAAAAATGAATAGAATATAAATTATAGATAATAATATTACCTACAATTTTTAACTTGACTATTTTTCTCTAATTTGCACTGTTTCAAAGTAATTCGAAGAATTCAAAAATCGACGTCAGTAAACATCTGTATCTAGCTGAAAGATCGTTTTCAAAAATAAGAGGGTTTCTTCCTAGACAAAAATTAATCTTAATTTAAGTTACAATGCTTACAGACACACAGACACCAATGCGAAAATAGTCAGAATGGATTCAGTGAATATCAAAATGGATAATTCTATCAAAATCCGGATTTCAAAACAGAAACGATAGACCAAAATAAATTTTTGATTATTTTCTGGAAAAAACGTTTTCGAAGAATGATTTTTAGAGTTCCGTGGGTCTACTAAAACTCTATTAATCTCACTTTGTCGTCCTCATGGAAGCCTAAAACTTGTTAGATATTAACATAAAAAATGAAGCCAAAAAGTGAGTAGAAACATTTATTTCGTACCTCCCCTCTATTTCGATTTTTAAAAACAAGTAGATAATATATATATACAAATAACAAAAATATACATTTCAATTTTAATATTTAAAAAAGAAAATAACGTAAGTACCTAAATGTATGTTACAATTATATGTTTATAAATCTAGAAAGAAGTGGACATTTTGTGAAGCGATGATTTTATTTATTAGATAGATACAAGAATAGTGACACAGTATCTGCTTTGCAGTGTCTACCTACTTATTTTTCAGTTCTTTTGTCTGTAGCTTGTTTATATTTTATTATGAAAGATGCAGTGCCGGCAACTTGTCACACTTAAAATAATATCTTAATGGAAGTGTTGCGGTTTTTAACCCATTAAGGACCAGATGTTTTAAATTATTTTTTTAATAAACAAACATATATGAAAAACTAATTTAAAAAAAATAATTATAAAACATTTAAAAAAAATTCCATTTAGGGATTGCGGTATATTTACTAGTACCAACTATGGGGATCGTGGTACTTAATGGGTTAATGTTGTAACGTAGCTTATTTTCTATGATCAAGATTAATTTTGATGTACAGTGAAATGCAGAAGTGGTCATCCAAATTTCATTCAAATTCGCGTATAACAAACTTCGTGGGCTCCTTCCATTTGATTATTATAATATTTAAATCATTTATTCCAAACAAAAACAGTTATTTTGAAATTCATTTTCTAGATAAAGAAGTACTCTTCGTTTATAGTACTCATATATATTTGTGCGATTAAATTATTATGTAATCTGTTGTAAATTGTGGTATTCCGAATTTTAGTATTTAAACATGTCAAACTTGATATAAAATTAAATAATGAAATGAGTGTATATTTGTGTTTTTATTTAAAATGATGTAACTATATAAGCTCCGCCCTTGAGAAAGATAACCGATTATGTTTGACAGACGATTTCTGAAGCCCACAGTACGTTTAAAATCAGTTTTTGAAAGGGTATATGTAGTTTCAATTTATGTGAAGAAAATTTCAGTTGGGTAGTTATTTTAAGAACTATACAATATACATGTTTTTAATTAGAAGTATTAAAATTTTACTTTCTATTATAAAACAGAGAGATTCAATTGTGCCTTATATGTATAAATATAATATATAAAGAAAAAGTTTATGCCATCTAATAATAAATTATTACCTTTAAAATTACTTAAAAAAAATAATTAAATTATGTTCATACGGTATAATTGGATGTACAGAAAATTCTTAAATGTTTCAACAAAAATCGATCTGAAATATGTATTTTGAAAATTAATAAGCATACAAATTTTAAAATCACGTCACCAAAAGCAGGAGATTTATATCGCGTTAACCCAAAACGATAAATCAAGCTCCGCAAAATCTTGGTCCAATTTTTTTATTTAAATTGGATATTTTTCAAAAGTTATCTCGTAGAGAGAAATCTAATAAAACCGAAGAATAACGTATTCGCATCACACACAGTACACCATATTGCATACTCACCGACCTAACCTATAAACAAAAGAGCATCTGCAAAGGAACACCCTTCAATACGGCCACACTTGATCATCAGTCACATACATACACACACACAGACGTACACACGTTGACGTCACGACAATGGCGCCGAATAGTCTGCACAAGTACATGTCAAACGTACATCGACTGTGTGCGCAAACATTGAGTGAATTTTTTATGAGTAAATGTATATCGATGACGTCACGACAATTTTCTACATTTTCTATTTTGAATACGCGTTTGTCTAACATTTTTTCTTTTTCAAATATTTTTAAAGTTGAGGTAAACGATAATACATATACATATATAATTTCTTTACATTAGGGGTGTACCGGAATTCATGATTTTATTCCGGTATTCGGTTTAATTTTGAAATTTTACGCAATATTACTCTCTACTAAGAAATTCATAAATAATATACATTATTTTTGTTTAAAAAATCAAACGTAAGTATAATAATTATGATATAAAAATTTTAATGGAAACAACCATTTTATAACACAAATGCAGTTTTTTTTCATTTTATTCGGGTGTAATTATAACAATTAATAAATTGACCTTAATTATTTAACTCATTTGTTAATTTATCAAATTTAATTTGTTTATAATAGGAGAAAGGGGTCGTGACAGTCTTAGGGCACTTAATAATGTAGGCTATATTTAAAAAACAGTTTTGAATCTGTAGGATCACGTCAAGCTGAGATATTAAAATAAATAAGTAAATTTTTTTATAATAATATATTAATAAAAATGTCATTATATTACTAAAATTGAACTGTTTTTAAAATAAGACTTGCTCTGCATTTTATTATAATACTCTAGCCCTAGATCTGTTTCTTTACTTATCTAACAGTATTGTTTCTGATAATAAATACATATATAATATTATAGTAATACATTAGAGCTTTAATTTCGAATAGTAGGTATTATTTTATCTACATATACAAAATACCATCGTCTTTCTCTATTGCGAATGCTGTTTGTGATTTATCACATTTATAATTTGACACTAGAAATGTAATTTCATTCGATTGAAAAGAATGTATGATATTACATACACAGAATTTAAAACATTCGATCTTACGAAGCTGTTAAAATTACAGGATATGTAAAAAAGTCTATTTTTACAATACCCTACCACTCTACTATTTAAAAAATACCATATAAAATAATGTTATATTAATTTAAGATAATAATTTATGTATAAAGCATTGCATATATTATTTAAATTATTTTATTATTATTATTAATAAATATAGACTTTTTTGAAAATAAAACCGATTCCGGCTGGATTTTTTTGTGAATTTTGATAAAAACTATTAAAATTGAAGATTATATTGTCTGTTAAACGACGTATAGAACAAGAAAATTCCATTTTACAGAAGGAGCCTTCAGATTTATATAATAATATTGAGTAACAAATTACATATAAGTCTTAAAACAATTCAAGGCATGTTTTATACAATTTGATATTAACTTGTAAAAACTTTTGTTTAAGAACAAAATTGCAAACTGATGGTAATTTTAGATTATGCTTTAAATTTTCCGCAATTTTAACAGCAGAGTAAATATTTGCATGTTTGCATACACATTAAATAAAATTGATTTTTCTAACTGCAAGTATCTACCACAGTTACAAACTTTATGCTCGACATAATATGTTTGTTATTTGTAATATGTATTTATGTGTACCATCATAGGAATGTAAGCATATTGCTTCCTCGCAATATCAAAGATACGAGAAGCTTTGTGATCGTTTTAAAATGATACAAAAAAATTGTTCTGCGATTTGAAAATTTTAAATTTTCGTTCCCTGTCTGTTTGTCTGTGTTTGTCCCCTGAATCCTTGTCACACGCATAATTCTAGAACCACTAAACCGATATTAAATGAAAGTTGGTTGGATGGTTGGGTCTGGCTTGAAGACTGTCCCGTTTCAAAATCATGTGAAAAGGGGAGGAGTGACATTCCAAAATATTTTTTTAGATATCTCAAGAACGACACATATGTAAAAAATTTTATAGAATCTTTTTTGTAAAGCATTCAATTTCCTCTAATATATGTAGGTCTACAATTTTGCTGTAAAATATTCCCTTACAAAGATTTATCTCAATTTGCTTTAAAAAAAAAAAAAATTACAAGATTGAAATTGTCAAAAAATTAAAAATATACGAAAAAAAATCAGGTGCGTTTTAAGAAAAATTTCGAACTTATATTTCTTGCCAGGCAATTTATTTGAACATTTTTATTTAAATTGTTCAATAATTCACTACATTTGGTGAATTGAGCACGAGGAAGCACTGTGCATTTACTTGGCAGATGTTATTTTTAAAGCACTGATATCATTGTTATTTTTATATTTATTATAAAGTGCCAAAAATATATAAATTGATTCAAACATGATTTCTAATAACAGACATTAATTTCATTGGTTCATAAAAAAATTAACTGTAAATTGAGATTGATTTTCAACTTCGACTACAATGCGTTATGTGTTATTCGTAGAGATTGGAAAAATAATTTTTCAACTATTGCGAAAAAATGCATTTATTGTAATTTTTATTACATATCTCCACCGTTTTCAGAAAACTGGTTTTATTGAACACAATTTGAAATCAACTATTTGCGACACTTTTTACTGCTTCGTTTGCACTAATTATTATTAAATCGTAAAAAAACTATTTTCCGAAAAAAAATTCAACTAGTAACTATTTCATTGAAAATAACAACTATTTTTCCAATCTCTAGTTATTCGTCATACCAAATATTTACCGAGAGATCATGTTAACATATAGACGTTTTTAAGCATGCATATCAAGTTGCTAGATACCACTAATTGGGTACCGCTGACACACACTCAACACCAGACACCAAGTGAGAGTATAACAAGAAAACGTCTACTCCAATGACACGAGATATCCTTCTACTGCTGTATGTTACATCGAGAGCGATGTTGTCATCCCGACGTCTGTGTGTCTGTGTGTGTGTGGCACCTAATATATGAGTTGCCATTGCACTATGGTAAGTATTTGTTGGTGTAGTTACTCAAAAAGCATCCATTGATAATTCGATTTTGAGGACTCCATATTTTGACTTTTGGATGAATTTTTTTTTTCTTCATGACATACTAGGTGTGTTCAAAAAGTAAGGTGACTTTTCAAATTTCGCGGGCAACGTATTTTCGATTATCGATTTTTTTGTTTTGTTATGTTGGTACACTCTTCCCGAACATCTGTACCAAATTTCAAGTGAATGGCATTTTTTGTTTGGTTGTGAGAGGCGTAAAGGTTATAAGTGTTTTGCGTGCTCGGCGAAATTGCTAAATTTTGACCAAAAGAACCGTCGCATGAGCATCGCTCAAGAGCTGTTGAATGACGTCAACGTCGACCCAGATTTACTCAAAAGGGTCATAACTGGTGAGGAATCATGGGTATATGGTTATGATATCGAAACCAAAGCCCAATTGTCCCAATGGAAGCGGCCAGAAGAGCCAAGACCGAAAAAAGCACGCCAAGTTCGATCAAATGTCAAAGTTTTGCTCACTGTTTTCTTCGATTACCATGGCGTGGTCGTACGTACGGTCAATAAACAGTATTATCTGGAAGTTATGCGCCGTTTGCGAGAAGCAATACGAAAAAAACGTCCAGAATTGTGGGAAAACAATTCATGGCTTTTGCATCACGATAATGCCCCTGCTCACTCATCTTTGCTTGTGAGAGATTTTTTGGCCAAAAACAACACCACAATCATGCCTCAGCCACCATATTCACCGAATTTGGCCCCATGTGACTTTTTCTTGTTCCCAAAACTAAAGAGGCCTTTGAAAGGACGGAGATTTGCAACGATTGAAGAGATAAAGACTGCATCGCTGGAAGAGCTCAAGGCTATACCGAAAAGTGCTTATGAGAAGTGCTTTGAGGATTGGAAAAACCGTTGGCATAAGTGTATTGTATCTGAGGGGGGATTACTTTGAAGGGGACAACATAAATATTGATGAATAAATAAATATTTTTTCTTAAAAATACAAAGTCACCTTACTTTTTGAACACACCGTATATGTCGACTCGTACTTGGCCTTTTCCGACAGCTCTTCGTGTTGTGTATGAGTATTTTGTTTTTTGTTAGGATCACAGGGACACAAGAGGGAGTGGGAGGATGCTAATGGGCCGATCATAGCAGGGTGAAGACGAACAGGGAATTTTTTTGTAACTTGGGAAAATGATAGTTTAATGTCCGGTATTATAAAGGAGCTAGCAAAATTTGCTAAAAAAAGCCAACTTTTTTTACACGATTGTAGAAAAAAGTAATTTCTTTGTATTCTTTGGCCGATTCTAAGATTTTTTTCGGAAATATTTATACGTTTCATTAGCTAGAAGGCTGTGTCAGAGTGTCCAAAACACATTTTTCAATCTGTAATATGTTAAACAATACACGCCGCAAGTTAAGCTATCTTATAAAAACATTCCCGTTAATAATTTTCCTAACAATATCACATCGACACCATCGTTTTATCAACAGATAAACTAGACAATAGTGACGACATTCCACCGCTTCTCAAGACTGGTGACATATTGGCGACAGAAACATAATGTATTCAACTTGCAAGGCAAACTTCGACGGAGAACTATTTGTAACACACCCATATGTGTATTTTGTCTTTAATAAAAATGTAAATCACATTTGCCAAATATGTCGTTATTAACTCGACAACAGGCGCAGGCACGTAACATTATATGTTTATTTAGATCTTTTATCATCTGGTAATCCCTACCAGGGCCGTATACGAGCATCAACATCGGCCCAGGCAAAATTAATGGACCGGCCTATATAAAATTTAGTTTGAACTAATCGTCGGCCACTGGAGGGGAGGGGGGGGGGGATGAACCACTTTACACGGGGGATTTTTGTTTATTTAGTAAGTTATGATTTTCCGAAGAAATCCTATTAATCTCAATTTGTCGTCCGTCCACCCTTTTCAGTCAAAGTAAAATATCTCGTAAACTATATGAGCTAAAAACTTGAAATTTTTACTGAACATGTAAAATGATACCCTCTAGTAGTAAAATATGTACAAAATAAAAAAAAATCAGAGGAGGCGCGAAGGGACTAAAGCAAGACAACAAATGTGGCACTTTTTCTTATTTTTTTCTAAATCAAAAATGGCGCCTGCAAGGAGCTTTAAAGCAAATAAAAAAAATGTATACCAAGACGTATGGGGTATTAAAATGTAGATTTTAATCAGTAGAATTTGACCCAAAAATAGCGCCAGTAAAAGCAGTATTTAACAGTGACAAAACAAAGAGCAGTATTTAATTTTTTTTATTTAAATATTAAAAATACAATATAAAAAATGTAATAAGTCACTGTAAAATGGAGCAAGTATACTGCATTGTTAATAAAAATGTAAATAGCATTTACCAAGTAGTGTTTTGTTATTAATGTTCTAATAATACGCTCAAGAAGGCTATGAAAATGGCTAGATCGTGATAAATTGGTTGCGACTTGTTTGTGTTTTGTTTGTATATGTAGTTGAAAGTATAAAATACGTTTTGTAAGAGAATGGTATAAGGATCTAATGTTTATGATGCAGTATAAACTCTCCAATTTATTATAATCTCGTGTTCATATGCTTTGACGTGAGTTTAGTTTACGGTTCAAAAGATGGTAGCAATGCATTTAAATAGTGTTTATATTTTTATTTAAAAACATTAATGATTTCATTAAATTCTGGTCCTTTAAGGAAAAGGTTGTCTAGGAGACAGGGTTGGTTAATGAAGTTTCTCAATACAGTTTTTTGGTGGCTACAAAAATTGTTGCCACATATCACTTTCTAAAAAAATCACATAAGGTACTGGCACCAGTTATGGCCGCTATAAGAGCAAGGATTACATGAACTCATGTTACTAATAAAACAAGTAACTCTTTATTTAATCAATTTAATTACCAAAGTCCGCAAATATAGTTTTTGTTTTAATTATAGCCTCTTATTTTGTTTATGTTTTTTCTCCAGTATTGAATAAAGTAAAACCAGTAATGAGCAGGCAGTGATAAGCACTTGCTAATGATAAGTAGGTACTACGACGCAAAATATATAAAAGAAAGAATTATCAACATTGAAACAATGCAAAGCAGATAATAAATTATACTAATAATTAGTTTAAATGTCCACCATTTTGACACCTATTGGCCGATTATCATCAAATCACGCTGTAAGACAGTTAAATGTATATAGATTAATATTCAGAAATGGTAGTAATCAAATATCAACAAATATTTCTAACTCAATACATTTAATTTAAAAAAAGCCATTACTGGGGTCATATCCAAGACTGGTGTTAGTACCTTATGTTTTTCTAATGGAATCGATCAGATCTTTTTAATCCGGACAGAAAGGATAACTAGCAAAAACTGTACTATATCATTATAGACAGTTATGCAAAATATGATTTGAAATTTTAAACTACGCAAAAGCTAATGCCGCACTAATTGCATCATTATGAATAATATCTATTTTCAATAGATTTAAATGGAAAACATACGTTTAATATTGTTATGTAATCAATATAATAATGTAATATTATTAAAGTAGTTTTAATTTAATTTAAATAAAAAAGAAAATGAAACGGATCCTTGTATACTTTTTAACAGCAAATTTTCGAGCATCAACTCCCGGTCTCTCCAGAATCCATTCACATCTTTTCACATAATTAAAAATACCGAAGCAATTGACTATAAAATTTACATAACCGCTATAAATTTCGACTTAATCACGTAACCCAATTTGACAATGTTAAATCCGTGAGTATCACCTTAACCATGCTGGAGATAATGAGGGATCTGGCAATACCGCAGGAACAACGAGCCAACGGCAGAGGAACAGCTCGCGTGACACACATACACATACATACATTCTTACAGACAGACACACACCCACACATACAGCAGGGTTGTTAAAATCGATATTAAAAAATATATTAAAGCAAGAATGAAAAAATATGTCAACCTAATTTTAATAATGCATTATTGAATAGCGGATTTGTTAAAGTTCCTTTAGAACCTACAAAAAAAGATCTGTTAATAAATTTTGTAATTGTAAAATGGGCACATTTTATTTATATTGGTAGTACTTTTAATATATTTTTAACCTCAATAAAAATTTTCATATTATCAAAATATATCATTTCATTTTTTAATTGGAAAGATAACTAAAAAAGTGTTCCATAAACTATCTTTTCCTAACTAATATTTATGGATGATATGTTACATCTATATAAATACTATGTAAGAAAGTTATAAAATGTCATATATATTAATTAGTACCTACATGACTATTAGAAAATTCTTAGAATAATGCTACGTAATATCATTGCGCCAATATGGTTCAATATATTATCATTATTACCATCCAGTTTGAGACTTTTTATATAAAAAATCTTCAGAAGATGAATCGCCTAACTGTTCAGTAGTTTCCTAATGATTTTGACATCCAAGTATTTAGAGTATGTTCTATTTGGCGTTCGCAAGTGTCAAAAGTTGGGAATTTCAGATCGTTCAAAATGATCGCATTGGGAAGTTGAATCAGTGTCAGCGATTACATTATTTCGCAAGGTTTTTAAATTCATCATCAACTAACTTGAGCAAATACTGACAAAATAAACATAACAAATGACAATACTACTAAACTTAATGGTAGCAATAGTCTTTAGACTCAAATGATATTGCAACTTAGAATGCCAACGGTTTGTTTAATATAGACAAGAGTTAAACACCTTCTTAAAGACTAGCAAGATATATGTACATTTACATATTACATATATTACGAATATCTTAAATCGAATAAGCACAGCAGGGGTTATTTTAGTGTGTAGTTGTAGCACGTTTCTGCAGTTCCAAAAATGAAAACTGCAGTTGTAAAAGCTAATTTGCGTAGTTAAAAAATTGCAAGTATATCGAAGATATGAAAAGCTTTGTGATCGTTTTAAAATGAGAAAAAAATGTTCTCCGATTTCAAAATTTTAAATTGATCTTTCTGTTTCAGATCAAGATAAACACTTTTCGTTCCCTGTCTGTCTGTCTGTATTTGTCCCCTGAATCCTTGTCACACGCATAACTCATGAACCACTAAATCGATATTAATGAAACTAGGTTGACTTGAGGACGGTCTTATTTAAAAATTATCAAAATTGTGTTTAAGGGAGAGGGGTGACACCCCAAAATATTAATTTTTGAAGATATCTTAAGAAAGACACAGTAACGTGAAAAATGTATTGAATTTTTTGTAGAGCATTCAATTTTCTATAATATAGGTCTACAATATTTGTTGTAAAATATTCCCTTACAAAGATTTATCTCAATTTGATTTTTAAAATCGGCATTTGTTTTTTATAACCGCTAAATATCATTATGACGTTTGCATAGCTGAAAAATTTAGATTTAGATTGAAATTGTCAAAAAATTAAAAATGTCGAATGAATATTTTTAAATAAAATTGTATGGAAATCAAATGGTTAACCAATGGCAGGCAGTTCGTATGAATACTTAATCTTTCTTCCAATTATTCAATAATTAACTATGAATTTAGTACGAGGAAGCACTCCCAGTAATTGAGAAAAGAGTCAAACGGAATGAAATACCATTTTGTTTTATTCCGGAATCTGAACGTAAAATATATAGCAAATTTCAATCTGAATACGGTTTACCGGATTTAGACGGAATTAATAATGAAAATTGACAACTAAAAAAACTAAAGCAATGTGGATTGGCAGCACTGCAAACTTCTTCAGACTGCTTGGACATAATAAACAACAATTGAACGTAATGAAATTATTGGCGGTGAATACGGAATTTTATAGAAATCGGAATGAAACGTCAAAATTTGATTCCTTTTGATTACTTTTTCAATTACTGGGCTGTTTATTGAACTCTCTTTATTTTGAACTAGCGCATTGGCCCGGTGTTACCCGGGGATATTAATTTAATTAAACATAAAGTAATTATGCCCACCCGACATGCCCACCCAACATGCCCACCCAATATGCTCACCCAACATGCCCACCCAACATGCTAACAACACACGGTTCACCACGAATTGTTTTTTCCGGCTTCATGAAATTTACCCAAAATATCCACAAATTATACACCTAAACTTAACCTATCCATTAGTGAAAACCGGAATAAAATCCATTCAGTAGTTATTGAAAAAATCGTGTAAAATTATATTTTCTCGCAGGAAACACCAGGTCTTATCTTAGAATTTATATGAAAATCAAAAATAAATAAATAAGTTACCTTTCTTGGAAGTTCGTTATTGTAATTTATAAAAATCCGTTTATTTATATTGTAAAATGCATATTTTTTCATTCAAACTCATGGTGGAAAGATATATATTTGTAGGTATCATGATTCAAACTGACATTCACATATAGTAATTGTTTTCAGCGTCTAATGGCTACTGTGTTTTTATATAAATGACAGTTCTATGCTCTGACATCCTAGAAACAAAAGACGCTGTGCAAAAGATTCTGTTTAATCTTTTGATGTTAAATCTTAGATTTTCATAAAATATTATTAGCCACGATACTGCTCGTAAAAATTATCTGACTATTGGTGAAAACCGCATTGAAATCGGTTCAGTAATTCCGGAGTCTATAAGTCACACACAAACGAACATTCATTTTTATATATATATAGATACAAAAATGATTTGTTTAAAAACGAACCCTGTAATATAAAGTAGCACCAATTCTAATTTAGTCACCCCTATTTCACACTAGCACCGAACGACAAGCTGGCGAAGTAGACACACTCGTGAGAGAACAACGGTTCGTGAGCTTACCACGGATACGAACCACGGCGTCATTCATCACGCCCACATCAGCCGTCCGGTCGGTAAAGTAGATGTCGTATACGTACGTGCGCCGCTGATGACGTGAATTATGTCCGATTGCTGATGGAAAACGCCAGTGGCGTACTTTATTCGCGTCTCTTTTTCTCCGCATGCATATACGTGCATTTATGTAATCGTATATCACACTGTTTGTCACGGAATGGAGTTAGATTTAAATAAATAGGGATAAGGTTTGATTTAAAATGGCAGGGGCAATGATGATGAACGGTTTTTGATACTTGGTGACATATTTTTTTTTTTTGGGGATGTCTATATGAATAAATCAATAACTTTTCTATCGATATTACGTTTTTGAAACGGAGTCCAGATGCTACATGCATTTTAAGTTATACAGAGTTGTTTTAGGATTATTTTAAGCCCTACTTACTGAATTTTTTTAAGTTACACATTATAAATTATTTTGGATTTTGTTTTCTCGCAATATCGAAGATACGAGAAGCTTTGTGATCGTTTTAATTAATCTATCCGTTTCAGGTCAAGAAAAACACTTTTCGTTCCGTGTCTGTCTGTCTATCTGTCCCCTGAATCCTTGTCACACGCATAACTCATGAATCACTGAACCGATATTAATGAAACTTAGTTGGATTGTTGGGTCTGGCTTGAAGACAGTTCCATTTGAAAATCATCAAAATCGTGTTAGGGGGAGGGGTGATATCCCAAAAAAATATTTTTTCAAGATATCTCAAGAACGATACGTTACATGAAAATTTTATAGAATATTTTTTGTAGAGCATTAAATTTCCTACAATATGTAGACCTATATTATAGGTAATTTAATGCTATTAATGCCTATAATATAGTTCTACAACGTTTATTGTAAAATATTCACTTACAAAGATTTATCTCAATTTGGTTTAAAAAACGTAATTTGTTTTTTTTCAAGATATATTTTTTTTGACATATTAAATGTCATTTTGATGTTTTAAATATCATTTTGACGTTTGCATAAATATGAAAAAATAATCAGGTGCATCTTAAGAAAAATTATCTGAATACTATATCGGTTTTTATTTAAATTGTTCAATTGGTGAATTTAGCACGAGGAAGCACTGTGAATTTACCTGGCAGATGTTTTTTTTTGTTGTGAAATAATTTTTGTGCCTACATTATAGGGGTAGCCCGTGATGATCAATCAATTCAAGTATTGTGTATATAAAAAAAAATGTTTAATGTTATTGAGGGGAGGGAGGATTTTCGAGGAAAGAATTTTCCCCTCATTTATATAGCTATTAGATGATTTGTATGTATATAAGAGTATGTATCAAAATCTCATCTAACAATCCCAACACGTCACAAAATTATGTTTTAATCCCCAACTACCTCTAATTTTGCCACCGGATATTAGATGTCGCAGAGAATATCCGAGAACTGTATAACTATCTACAACACCTATTAAAGGTATGCAAATTGATCTTCATGTAATAATAATGTTTATAACACTATGAGAAAATATGGAATGGTATTTCACTCCAAAAATTCTTAACCTTATGACGATGAATCATTTATTTCGATAAGGATTAATGTTCTACAGGTCATAAGTACACGTTAACAGAACCCAAACATTTTTAATTTTATTTGTAACATAAAAGCAGTCATTGTGGCTTGAATATAAAAGTTAGACATATGGTGTCGCGGACTTTATTTAAGATCTTTTGATTCTACACAATTCTTTACTACATTATTTTGTTCAATATTTAACGGTTTAGGTAGTGTATTGCAAAAGAGCGCTCTGTCGGCAAACTTTTAACAAAATATAGCCTATAACCTGACCAGAAAACATATGTCGAGTTATAAGTGCACTAATTAACAGACAGACAGATAGATAGAGAGACGTTGAGTTTATATATATTTAGATTATGTTTAAAAATAAAACAAAATTTACATGCTAAAAATAATACCGTTTATTTTCTGATGAATCTATTCATCGAGGAAAAAAAATCTAAAGAATAGGAGAAGAAATAGCGGTAAAAAGTGAATTGAGGCCGAAGGTTTCGGTAGGTGTGTATATTACAGTTTTTAGACGCGCTGTTTCTTCTATTATTTCTTTACCAATGGTCCGTGATAAACATAGGATGACAAGAAAACATGTTTACCAGCTATAAAAGCAAGGGGTTTTTGTTTTAAATAATTTATTATCACATGTGCTGATAAAAAAGCGATGAATACGAACAGTTATTTATTATAGTGTTTATTTTTAATTCTATACGTAGGTTGAATGGATTTTAACAAAGCTGTAGAAAATTGTCGATTCAGAAAAATCGACAATTTTTATTGTCGTTGATTGTTTAAATCACGATTTTGTAATAATTGAAATAACAGAATGATTATTATTGCAGGTATAAATTTTGTAAGAAAAAAATTCTTCTGTTTTTAACTTATAAGTCTTGGATATGACCCCAGTAATGGCTATTCTTTAATTAAATGTACTGAATTAGAAAATTTGTTGATATTTGATTACTACCTTTTCTGAATATTAATCTATATACATACATTTAACTGTTTTACAGCGTGATTTGATGACAATCGGTCTATAGGTGTCAAAATGGCGGACATGTAAACTAATTATTAGTATAATTTATTTATTAATTATTATATTATCATAGCATCTACCAGTGGAAGCAGGGGAAACGGAGCTTCCCTTTCTTTATGGGTAAATTAATAGAAATCTGTGTTTTCAGTTAATAAATAGTTTTAAAATATTATTAGAATATTCATCTTTATGCGCAACTCAAACATTTTAACAGAAATCAAAAATACTATTTAATATTAATTTACACACTCAATTATACAACTATAATACCTCTACGTCTTATTTTCATGAATTTTAGTCGATATTTGTATGACGAGTTGAAGTTCACTGCAGGAAATTTCACTAAAAAATTTTGAATTTTTGATTTCGTTAAAAGTATGTTTATTGTATAGAAAATGACGTGAAAAGTTGAATGCTTCAAACCGCAGGTCTGTATCTCAAACCGTTCTCGAGATATAGCCTCTCAAAGTTTTAGTTTTTTCAAATTTTTGGAGAAAAAAGGCCATAACTTTTGAACGGGTGGTCGGATTTGATTTTAGTTGACGGATTTGGAATCAGCGTGTCAAAATCTATATAATGACATGTATAATACCTTAAAGCTCGAAAAAAAAAATTTCGCGAAAAATCGAAAAAATTCAAAGGGGTATACCTTAAAAAAATGTCGATTTTTGACGAAATTTTTTTTCTTCGGATTTTAAAGTATTATACATGTCATTATATAGATTTTGACACGCTGATTTCAAATCCGTCAACTAAAATCAATTCCGACCACGCGTTCAAAAGTTAGAGCCATTTTTCTTCAAAATTTTGAAAAAACTGAAACTTTGAGAGGCTATATCTCGAGAACGGTTTGAGATACAGACCTGCGGTTTGAAGCATTCAACTTTTCACGTCATTTTCTATACAATAAACATACTTTTAACGAAATAAAAAATTCGAAATTTTTTAGTGAAATTTCCTGCAGTGAACTTCAATTCGTCATACAAATATCGACTAAAACACAAGAAAATAAGACGTAGAATCATTTAGTTACTATATAAATATATTATTACGCATTACTTTCTGAAATATTATTATACAGAATAAGCCGTGGGTGGGTTATGGACTACAAACTACTAAATGCGATCCTTGAGGTCCACACAACCAACTTCTCAGCATGGTTTGACTATGAATACTTTAATACTGATTTCACCAATTATTTTTTTGATAAAAACTATTTCCAATTTTCGATTGCCACCAAAACAAGTCCTTTTTTAAAGAAATTAAGAAATCTAGTTTTTTGCAGTTTTTTTGTTCAAACAAAAAAACTGCAATGTCTTTAAGATTTAAAATAAATACCTATCATAAAGATAGTTTTGTAAAGCAGATTATCTCTTTGAAATTTTAATTTATCTACTACAAAGTGTAAGTTTCTATAAGACAATGTTGTTTTATACTCCACTTTAGTTTTATAAGGATGTAAGAAATGAACAATACAAATAACTCGTTTTGTGGTTAGTAAAGTAGAATAATGGAATTTAAAAAGCAAGCGAACTAACCGTATAAGTAGCGTATAAACTGAACTACTATAATTGAAACTTCAAACTATTAAATGTTCAGTCAAGAATAACATGATCAAGTGTAGTATTGAATTAAATTTTTATAAACTTTTTGGTTGGGTAATATTATATAATACAGAAGTTTTTTATGCTACTGTATTTAAGGGTTGTAGGAAAGAAAGTTCATTAATTATTAATGGGACTGTATATAAGTTATACTAACATTTTATTATTATGTCTGGTAACAAAGTATCACTGAAATTGTGATTTTAAATAATGAAATAGATTAAAAAGATTCTAAAAAATGTATTTATTTTTATATTAAAAGCGAGATTAATATGATTTTTGTTAAAATAAAAACACAAAATACAGCAATCCGCCATCTTAGATAAAACACCAGTCAGACTGGATGACGTCATGGTTAAGTAAACATCATTTTTGTTTCATTAATATCTGCACTGTTTATAAATTATTTTGTGGTTTTAAATTATCAATTTGCTCAGTTTTGTGTTACCAAAACTAAAACCGAGAAACGTTAGCGATGGAACAAGGATTTATCATTGTTGACAATGAGTGTTTACATAGGCGTGACGTCAAAAATGCGCCATGACACCTGCGAGCGTTTGATAATATTTTCTCAATATTATCTAGGGATATTTTCTTCTTTTTTGGTGCCTTTTGAATATCAGTGCGTGGATGTTCGTCAATTGACGCGATCGAGGTTTGAATTTACAACCGTGTATTGTGGTTTTTATAATCAATAAGAAGATTATCATATAATACTGGATTTTGTTGATATTCATATATTAATAATTATGTAACTGTAACTGTCAGTGATAACTTGGTAGTCGCCATTTTGTTTTGGACCTCAAAAAACTTTGATCAAATATAAGAGACTGTCATTAACTATGATCATAGAAATATTGTGAAGGTAAATACAGTAAAAGCTCTTTATTCGCGGGGTATATGTTCCATAAATATGCCGCGAATACAGAAACCGTGAATACGGAATGGTAATTTATATGGGATTATAGGGGATACGTTCCTAGGTGACAAAATAAATAAACACATACAATATACAAAAATCAATTTAATTGAAGTTTTTGACCATATTGATTAATTATTATCTTCAGGCTTAGGCAATGGTTTAAAGAATTTTGTAATTTTATAAATACATCCCATACATCTTTAACAACATACTTTAGGCAAAGTTGTAATAAGGTCTATTTTACTTTTTTATTAGTCCGGCGTTTACAAAGGATATTGGGTTGGATACCTATTGGAATCCTTTTTATTATTATGTATGTACTGATAAGATCCGCGAATAATGAAATCTTTAAACGCGAATATAGGAATTGGGTCGCATTTTTTTAATCCGCGAATAGTGAAAACGCGAATGAAGGAAGCGCGAATAAGGAGCTTTTACTGTATTATAAAAGTTGACTTATTACACTGTCATATTTCTTTGATTAAAGAAATTTGATCACATTTCTTTGATAGTGTAAAAGCCGCCTTATGAATGAAACCGCAAAAAGCGATTTACAAGCAAACAACACTTTCATTCATTGCCATCTCTATTCACATACGCCATCTTGTTGAGCGACCAGACAACAACAAGATGGAGTCGTGCTATGTTTTGTATTCCGTAGTGCCAGATGCTGTAACATTGTTTCGGACTGGTACTTTATGAACTGCCGGAGTTGCCAAGTTTATCTAGTTAAGTGGAAGTTGATGATTAATTAGGTTAACTCGGCTCCGTGATGCTGAATCGGTTAAAGGTGTTTAATTAGTTTTAGGTTATTTATTGTTGGTTGCAACTTGACGAGATATTTAGAATAGTTTGTTGTCTATTTTACTAGACAATTATACGGATATAAAGTAATTGTTTTGTTCTTCGTGATTAAATTTTCAATTAACTAACTGTTGAATAAATTGAATTCCTATTTTGCGTTCAGTCGTTATTATACAGGTCGAATCAAAAGTAAATATAACTAACCCAGTGGCGTAGATAGCTTTTTGCGAGGGGGGGGGGGGGGGTATGACTAGGGCCGTAACTAGAAGGTCGGGGGCCCTGACTCAAGAGGTGACTGAGAAGCCCCCAAAATATGCTAAATTAAAAAAAAATATTATAATTTTGAAATGAACGACCTGTTTTTTTTTTTGATTGTATAGTTATATAAATTACAGTCCTTAATACTAAAAAAATACCTTTTTTTTTACTCTACCCAATTTTTCCTATTTCCTATTTTCTTCATACTAGAAAAGTTTAAAAAAAATGTCTTATTGTTAGACTTTTCTCATGAAGTCGACTCATGGGGGTGATTAATCACCTTAATCCCCCCCCCCCCTATCTACACCACTGAATTAACCTATTAATGCCCGCCGTACACATGTGTGTACACTTCATTTTATAATTCGTGTTGCTTTCTATGGATATTAAAATTATTTGTATATTGAGGCATGTGATATGTTAATATATTTTATCCAACTGAAGCATATGATTTCGAATTTTGTTTAAATCATATGGAATAACTTAAATATACATATAACTTGATTTTTAAATGTAATTTATCTAAAAAAATGATATCAGAAAAGCAGTCTCACACAAAATAATTGCACGATTGCATACCGTTATTTTTTTTTTAAATATAAAAAAAAAGTTTTTGTTGTAATATTTAGTTAAATATATTGTATGTGAACTTAATTTCATTTAAAATTTGGTTAAATGCGATGAATTATTTGTAAGGAAAGGGTGAGTATTACTACATCAAAATATATTAATAATTCTATGTGGTTTGGGCGATATATCCAAAAATCCGAAAATTCGGAATTTCTCTAAATGGCTATAACTTTTTTGTCAAAGTAGATATGTACTTTTCGCTTACGGTTTTGAAAGCACTTTTTGTGTAGAATTGATTGATGTATTTAGAATTTTTATAGTTTCGGAGTTACAAGCCCTAACTTCAGTTTTTATTATGGGCCACTACGTTGGCTATAGCATATTTGAACGTGTTTTTTTAAATCTACTTTACAACGATATGTAACTTGCCATATTTATTATCGAAAAAAGTAAGAACATTAAAATTAATTAATGAAATAGACGTATATTTGTTTTTATATAAGCTCCGCCCTATGATGTTTGTCTTAATATTTCGAATCTGACATTTACGGTGGCAGACGACTTCTGAAGCCCATAGTACATTTATCACCACTGCTTTAAGATCGTTGATTACTACTTAATGCACATGTGGCAAGATCATTCAATAAACCATACCATTCATTAAAACTGTCAGTGGACTGTCATTTATATTTAATACCCCTCAGATAGCTTTTACTCCAGATTAAAATCTTTATAATACCCGACATTAATGTACATAGTGGAATTAAATATAATATCCTTTTTAATTTAATAATCATATTATTTTTTTAAACCCCAAAGTATTAAGTAATATAATATGCAATATTAAAATGAAGTGATGTCAGATTTTATATGTAAAGCGTTTTGTTTTAAAAATCAATATACGAATTAACATTTAAGCTTTTCACAGCAGATATTGCCCAGTAATGTGAATTAAATACCCATTGTAGTATATTAAAACTAGCTGAAGAGAAATTTATATAGTAAATGAATAATATTGTGTTATAATCTATGAACAAAATTATTATTACGTACCTCTTATATCTGAATTGGCGAGAAGGATGGAAGGCAGCCAGGCGATGATGAAGAGAGACAGGAAGCTCTCTCTTAGAAACATTGTGAATTAATGGTTATCTGTAACAGAGGATGTATTTTTAATATAATGTTTATGGTCGTAAGTTTCACCATTAAGGAACTATAAATGTAATTATTTTTGTTAATTAGTTTAAAAATTCATTAACTGATTTTGTGTTGTCAAATATACAGGGTGATTTACTAGTTTAAAAAAAATTACAGTAGATCGAGGATGTTATTTTAAGCGGCGAAACTTTAGTATCCGACGTACACACAGATTTCATATTTTTGTTTGATGGCAATACATTATTTGGGTGTGCGCGCGCATATGATTTATGTTAGTGATTGAACGGTGTTCAAACGGTGGAATACATGCGACCGCTAAAAGATTATAGTATAATAAAATAATATTATAATTATATTATATATAATTCTATATAGATCGCTTTTTTAGTATCGCACCTTTTTGGAAAAAATCAACCTAAACCCAAAACTCTTGCTCAAATAAAAAAAACTGGAAATCAGAAAATTCCAAAAATTTGGATTTTGACTATGTTCGCTTTTATATGTCGTTTTTTGGTATCGAACACCTTTTTTTTGTATGTGGCTGTGTAATTCATGAACAGACAGACGAATTTTCGATTCAGGGAGTCTCAGTTAATTTTCGAGGCCTCCTTCGGCTATTATTAAGAAATTTAAATTGAAAATTTAACAAATAAGTTGAATAGTTAATATGTCAGCTTGGCGCGATCGAAGAGACTCCAGTTTTTTTTTAAATATAGCTTACACTATTATCTTTAAGACTATCTAATGCCCGAAGACCTTCGAGTGCGTCTTCGGCTATTATTAAGAAATTTAAATTGAAAATTTAACAAATAAGTTGAATAGTTAATATGTCAGCTTGGCGCGATCGAGCAGACTCCAGTTTTTTTTTTAAATATAGCTTACACCATTCTCTTTAAGACTATCTAATGCCCGAAGACCTTCGAGAAAGAAGAATTAATCTAAATATTTATAAAGTTAACTTCAGATAATTACAAATCTATCATAAAGTATGTACAATTAATAATGTTTATTATAGTGTATTTAAAACTTCATTATATTATCATATTTACATAAGTATATAACATGGTTTTAATTTGAAATATACCTGGTAATTCCGTTATATTGTAGTAAGATATGTGCGAAAGTTACAAAGAGTGAAATATTTATCACCATAGATAAGAGTAATTTACAACAGGTTATGATAAAAGTATACAGTCATGCAAGTAAGCTACATTTAGCTAATTTATAATCACATTTCACTGATGGTGGCTTATTTTGTATTATTTTATTGCCCACATTTTCATTACCAAAATTAGGTAGATAGAGTCTTAAATAGTTAGTTGATATATAAGTAATTACATCTAATAAGGTAAAGGCACCAGTTATTACCGCTATAAGAGCAAGTATTCGTTTTTTTTTATTAATGGACTAATAAAACAACTAATCAATTCAATTACCAAAGTCCGCAAATATAGTTTTTTTTTTAAATTATAGCCTTTTATTTTGTTCATGTTTTTTCTGGTGAATTTAGCACGAGGAAGCACCGTGCATTTATTTGACAGTTGTTTTTTATTTATATTTCGCAGAATTATATAGTTATAAAACAACAAATTTTTTTTTATACATTTTTGTAAATTTAAAAAAAGTGTATGGGGTCAAATAATTTTATATTTAACATAATTTGTTCACTTTCTACTCATTTGTCATATCATATGAATATATTTCTTACAGAATTTGATATGATTTATTATTTTTATGTGTACTTACAGACAGACAGACATACGGTTTATATTGTTGACAGATATCTATAGATTTCATAGCTGATACCAAGTTACCTTTGACAATATTGACAATTCAAGTTAAACTAAATATAGAATAATAATTCAGATATAACATATCGATTGTACCAACATAAAAAAATACTCTGAAATAATAGGAACAACGAGCTTTGATTGGTTGATTCATGGAATTTCTAGTGGAAAATTAAAATCATTTTTTAAGCGTGTAAGGAAGTGAGAAAGAAGTAACTAGAAAGAAATAGAAACTAGTGACCATGTTGAGCGTTTCTGCCAGAATCTTTTTCTGGTCACTTCTTTCTCACTTACACGCTTAAAAAATGCCATTCTTTAAATATCTGGTATATTCCACCAGAAATTCCATGAATCAACCCATCAAAGCTCGTTGTTCACTGTTTTTGGTCAGTCGTGAACGTGACCAATAATAAATTATTATATGTAAACAAATACAATTTAAGTTTAATTAAATAAGTAAAATAATATTTTATGGTAATAATAATTTCTAATATTGATAGAAATATTTTATGCCTCAAAATTGGTTTTGTAAATATTATTTCGATAGTGTATCAAAAATACCTACAAATGAATTAAATAAAATTAATTTTTGCTCGTCATGATGCCCCCAAAATTGTAAATTAAAGTTTAATTTGCACTGAAAATTTTTGTGAATGTATAAAATAGCGTGGAATTTCTGGTATTATATTATGTATGAAAAATTACCTGGAACATGCTAATGAAAACTGCGTCGATGCACGATAAAAAATTCTATATAAATAATTATAATAATTGTTTGTGTTTTTGTCTATCAAACTTAAAGCAGATAACGATAGTTCTTGTTGAGACAGAGGGCCGACTGTTCACAGATTTATTACCGTATCTCCGTCCTTCTCTCACAAAGGTCAAGGGTATATCTGTTCTGAATCAAGTATACCCGTAAGTCACGAACTTGCCGCTGCACGCATGGCGGCGCTAGTGTCGCTGCAGAAAATCATAAAGCGTTATTTTTTTTAACGTAAATTTATGCACAGTCATATAGGGGTTAAAAAAATATCATGTAATTGATGACAAAAAGTAGTTAATTGAATTTGATACTAAGCACTTGACTGAAAGTGATGTGATATGATAAAAAAATTAATTTATACCAAACAGAATTGTTTCTCCGGGAAAATTAATAGTGGCTGATTAATATTAAATTATTTCCATTTTTTGTTGTTGTTCAAATAATGATATTTATATATGTACAATACTTACATATATAGGTAAGGTATTGGCACCAGTCTTGGATAATACCCCAGTGTTGAACTCTTATCAATTAATTGTACTAAATTAGAAATATTTGTTGATATTTGATTACTACCATTATTGAATCATAATCTATAAATATTTAACTGAACAATAGTTTAATTTGATGACAATCGGCCAATGGATGTCAAAATGGTGGACATTTAAACTAATTTTAATTTATTAATTATTATAATATCTTTGCATTTGTTTTAAATTGTTTAAAATTTTACGATTATTTATTTTATAACTTTTGTATCGTAATATTATTATCTTTTTGTAATCATTAGCAACAAAATAAAAGGCTATAATTAAAAAAAAAAAATTACATTTGGGGACTTTGGTAATTGAATTGATTTAATAAAGAGGTATTTGTTTTATTTGTAATATGAGTTGATGAGAAATACAAGAATGAAGCCCATTAATTCAAAAAATAGTATATCTTGCTCTTAAAGCGGTCAAGATTGGTACCAGTACCTTAAAATAGAACAATACATCTTAACATTAAAAAAAAACAGTTTAATGAAGTATGACGTCAGATAAATAATCTCTTCGTCTCAAGTGTTTTAACCATATTTTAACTGACGACGCTTTTTCAAATGTTAATGCGAAGTGCATTACGATGAAATCCCTATACTCCGTAGATACTTATATTTTTTGAGGTTGGCTAAATAGGTATAACTATGTCCATGCAGTTTCCACGAATTTTTATTCCTGCTCTATTCCGGTTTACTTATGCTATTCTCGTAGACCAACAGGAATAGCATAACTAAAACGGACTTTTACACCCGGTTTTATTACATCGGTTATAGTTAAACCGGAATAAAAGCGCTGTGTAAACGTACCTACTCTATGATAAATTTTCATAAAAACAATATTTTAGGTTTTTCATATTTTTTTTATCCTGAATACAAAATATCGAATTTCTTAAGAAAAAATTGTTTACATCTTTCTGCAAAACATTCATTTTATTAAAAAACAAATCCAATCATTTTTAAAATTCAATAATAAACTGAGAAATGTAATATACATAATATCCTCTTCACGATAAACTTTTTAAATATTAACGTGCATATTTTCCTAATTAAAGATCTTACAAATTTTTGAATAATATATAAAATACGATAAAAAAAAATTCGATGTTAACATATCGTTATGTAAAAGATCTTTATTGGAAATTTAAATTATGTTAATCTATTTTTTTTAAATATTGTAACTTGAGATACCTTCTTAGAAAATGTAATTGAATTATTAATATTTGATACATTAAAACATTTTTCTTGTAGATTGATAATTTAAATATGAGTTTGTAAATACCTTTTACGTTCATTAATAATGTATTAAACAACTAGGTATTATAAAATATATTGTACGGCATTGTACGTAAATGATATATATATATATATAATATATTTTTCGTGGAAATTGTTTTCTAAGAAGTTTCGTTGTTCTTATATTATAAGAAAATATATAAACCTTTAACTGATTTTTATGAATGAATTTTTTATTTGCAAATAGTTGTTCTATACGTATTAATATAACTAGCTAAACAAACAAATGCCAAGTAAATGCACAGTGCTTCCTCATGCTAAATTCACCAAAACCGATAGTGTTCAGATAAATTGCCTTGCATTGGTTAACCATTTAATTTTTATACAAATTTTACTAAAAAATCTTAGTTCGAAATTTTTCTTAAGACGCACCTGATAATTTTTTCGTATATTTTTAATTTTTTGATAATTTCAATCTAAATCTAAATTTATACAAACGTCAAAATAACATTTAAAACGTCAAAATGAGATTTAATAAGGCCAAGCAAATATGAATTTAGAAAAACAAAACACGACATTAACCGTAAATACACCATTCTGCCATAAGAGCCCATGTTAATTTAAAAAAAATAATAACTTTGAAACTATGTTGTAAAACCTTTTGAAATTTTGTGTGGGTACTTAAGATTTATAAAGGAGTAACTTCTCCAAATTTCAACTATTTCTCGTTGAATTTAGATACCTGCCATACATCCTTAAAGCTAAATCTTCAGTATGTAGTACTTAATTGTCATAATTGAATAATTTTTCTGTTAAATATAAGGTACTCAAACTAATATAAGATTTGTTTGTTATTTTATCACACCCTTTACTGAAATACCCATCCAATTTAAAACCAGTATATGTATAATTACATGAAAGGGGTAAACAGTCTGTTTTTACCTGTATCGCGTGCAAGTGGCGACATCACGCGGTATTTATTTTATATTTGTACTATAATGTCAGCGCCGGATCTAGAAATTTTGCTCCGAAATGAAAAAAAAATTCTATCGTAATATTGGAGTGAATTCCCAATTTTTAGGGTTCCGTAGAAAACTAGGAAACCCTTATTGTTTCATTCTGTCCGAACGTCTGTCTGTCTATATAAATTTTATATCGATTAAGATGAAATTTGCTATACGGACGAAGAATGATATCCAAAAAACAGATTTTTTAAATAAAAAATTTAAAAACCCTTTTCATAAACTGAAAATTATAGTTCTGTCCATCCGTCTGTCTGTTTGTCTATAAATGTTTTACCAATTAAGATGAAAATTGGTATACGAACGAAGAAGGATAACCCAAACACAGAAATGATAAGATTTTCGAAAAAAAATTTTTTTTTGAGACCCATTTCATCGACTGAAAAGTATATTTAAAAAAATTCACTCAATCCATGACCTTTTGATTTTAACCCTTCAGTCACGATATATTTTCTTTTAAATATTGTTATCAGAGCATCCCCCCTCTAATTTCTAAACTATCGATTCAAAAAATCTAGAATGTAGCTTTTAATTAGTATACTTTCAAAGAAAATTATATCGAAGACTGTAGCAAAAATAGTTTATGATTATTTTGAGGTTCGTACTGCCCCCCCCCCCCTCTCAGAAAAAAATTGGTTCCGACGCCACTGTTTGCAGCGATTTGAGGCCTATGTTTTATACGCCGGCTCTGAATATTGTATAAACCACCGATCCCCTCCCCCACAATTAACTTGTTCGTGACGGAACAAATAAACGGGTGTATTTATTCACAATGTCTGGTTGACAGTCGCATGAACTACTCTCAACTCCGTACAATGTTAATTCTGTTAATACTTATAAATGTGAAATTTAATTAAAATGAAAAGATATGTTATAAGTATAATAGTTGTCATATTACTTGGGTTTCGCAATAACTATTCAATTAGAGTGGATTTAATATAAATACTGTAGGGTTTCTCAGTGGAGAGGGATGACACCCGGGGTGGAAATCGATAATATCCCCCCCCCCCCAAAATTAGAAAGTGCAAACTTTTAAATGAGCTTTGGATCAAGCAAATCTAATAATTTTTCGCGGAGATATTTTTAAAAATTATCCCTTAATTTTTTTGAGGAGTGTATAATAAAACACCACTTTTACAGACAAACTGTTCTCAATTTAATGAAAAATCGATAAAATAGAGATCGGAAACCCTAAAATTAAATTATTAATTACTGTAGATTTGGACCGTATCAACCCTTGTACGGTAGGTGGTATAAAACTTTTTTTATATCTTTAAATTTTTTGTCCATCACCTTCAATAAGGTATTAGCTGAGATACTAACTAATCAACTTATTTGTTGATTTGTCAATTTTAATTTGTTCATAATGGGGGAAGGAGGTCTCGACGGTCTTAGGGCATTTGATAGTCTTAAAGTTAATGATGTAAGCTATATTTAAAAAATATATATTTTTTGAAGATGTCTCAAAAAATTTTTATAAAATCTTTTTTGTAATGGTGTTTATTAAAATTGTTCGATAATTAACTATCTTTGGTGAATTCAGCACGAGGAAGCACTGTGCATTTACTTGGCAGATGTTTTTAAATAAAATTGTATAAAAATTATATAGTTAGCCATTGGCAATTCACCCCTTCTTCTTTTAGTTTTTCGAATTCGGATAAAATTTTTTTTTGGTATTATACATATATAATACAACCCTGTATATAACCTATATTTTAAAACAAATCGAATATTATTGAAGCTCTTTAATGCGTACTTACCTCATTTAAACAAAAATGAAATTTACTGTTACAATAACTTGAAATAAATAATGTTGATAAGTTTGCGACAATATAACTTTATGACAGAAATAACAAAAAGAGTACAGCTACTCTACAAAACTAGATATAAAGTAGAGTGTTTTCCAATATCTGATAGCAGGTGTGATTCTATCACAATACTTCTTCAACTATCTGAATCTTCTTTATAAAAACTTCCACGGAACCTCAGACTATATCTTATTGGTTTTATTTCCTTTTATTTTCGAATGTCAGGTGTGGTTATGTAAATTGCATAATTTGTGAATAAAAATCGACTTTTTATTATTGTTTGGATGTCATAAAGTACTGTACCGATTTAATTTTTGTTCGGAAGATGTCAGTTTTGGTCTTTTTATTTTTATTGGGAACAAACAGTGAAATTGAATTATATTAAAATGAGGTAATACATTTAAGCTTCACTTGTATCAATTATATAAATAAAAATTACCAAAATGTACACGTATGAACTAACAATAAAGAGCTTGTATTTAAATGCACTTTTTAAAAATCACTAAAACTTAATACTTTGCACTGAACTGTTTTGATATTTTTAATGTGATTTTTTTATGAGTATTTATCACATATTTAAGATATATTGTGATTTTCTATATTTTAACCCAACCAATCTCCCTTCTCCTCAATAGATTGCCCTAACCAAGGACTGTTAACGAGTATATATGTTATTAGAGCATCAACTTTATTCTGAATAATTATGTATACCTATACGTGTTTTTTGACAATTGTGACGTTATATCGACATATTTTTCAATACGAGTTAAAATTGAGTGCAAAGTATTAAAATTTATGTTCGAGTGTACAAAGTGCATATTAAACTATCAAATTTTTAGTGCAATTATAATATATAACCCATATTAAAGTATAGGCCATAGGTTTTTGTAGGCACAGGATATCAGCAAAGTGTTGTAAGCCCAATTTAAAAAAAAATAATACAGAAAGTAATTAATGCAATTTCAATTATTATTATTTATTTTGAATTATAAATACTCACTGCTCATACATATATATATTTTTTCGACAAGTGCCTATGTTCCAAATTTGTATTATGAATTCAATATTTTATTGATTTTTTTATGCCCGGTAGAGGTGAACTATTTTTTACCTTACTTGTTATGTTGTCTATGAATTTATTATTATTATTATTATATAAATTTAAGAAGCCTAAAAAATATAACTTTTTAGCACTAACAATTTAAAAAAATATAATACTTACTAGATATATTATTATTACAAAACATTTGGTTAAAATTTTGTAATAAATTTGAATATTCATATACATAAATCATCAAATCAATTCTTTGGAAAAAATTGAAACTAAGAAAAATATCTATAAATTAAATGCGACGACATGTCATTACAAAGTTCTGAACCGTGTAAAATATAATAAAAAAATGTGCAAGAACTGTAGACCTAACGCAAGACTTAACAAATACCCGATTGTGACGCAAAATTGTAGTAAATTTTTCCTTCATAGCAATCGGTTCATGACTAAAGCAATTTCGGATAAATTATTACCGCAATAAATATTCCAATCCGCGATATTACCTGTCGACTTATCACAGTCTTGCTGTCTCTATCCCTCTCTCTTTCTCTATCCACCAAGCACGTAAGCCTTTAGCTGTATTTTCTAATCTTTTTGTCTCCATTATCGTTTCCTTCCTGCAGAATAAACATAAGTTTCCAGCCTGGGGTAATCAGTTATCAAGTACGTAAGATTTCCTCCATCCATCTGTCTGTCTGTCTGTCTGTTTGTCATTTAAGTTTTGTGTTAGTGGATTAAAGTGAAATCGATTTGAAATTATAAATATTGCCGTGATAGAGGATGAAGAGAAAGTCTAAAGTATTTTATTTTAGGAATAGTACTATAAATAATTTTAGATTTTAGCATTGTTTCCTTTTAAATTTATATACAGTGTATTCCATGTTGATTAAGACATAGGAAATTTAACATGGGGACAATTAAAAATGTTGTAGTAACCTTTGGTCAAATTTAACGATGTGTCATTGGTGCATTTTGAAATGCCGCCTCGAAAGTTAATAAAATAGTGATTAATTTTAAATTAATCAACAGTATTTTGTTTTCAACTTTATAGACAAGGAGCTAGAAGAAAGTGAGTGGACATAATATGACAACCGGAAACTATGTTCAGATTCGTGTACCTGAGACCTCAAAGAACTTGGGTGCAATTTTTTTTAAAGCGCGAAAAGGCCCTTTAAAAGGAAAAAAATGTTTTTTATTAATCAAAACTTTATTTGTATCATCATTAGGCCTTTCCGCTTAATAAAGGTTCTTACACTCATAACTGTAACTCTACTCATTTGTTATAATTTTTTAAAGTTCATAAAACCTTGAATTTGGGTGTTTTCAATCATGAAAATGTACACTTTAAAACTAATATTATAATATTTAAAAAAAATATTTATAATCTTCAAACAAATGTTAACAATATGGTATACTTCAATTTTAAGATTATTACCGGAACCCACCTTTATTTTAATTAACAACTATGTACGTTTTTCTACTCTGCGCGCTCAATATTGCCCTCACAGCGTAGAGGAACGCGCTTACAATTAGTTGTTAATGACTAAAAATTAATTAATAAATTAGGTGTAACGCCTTAGCTCGTAAAGCATGAGATACTTGTACCTATTTCGTTATTTTTTCTTTAAGATGTTTTTAAAAAAATAACTAAATACAAAATGTTATTCATAAAAAAATCTACATATATTATTGTTTTTATTAGACATTCATGACCCTTAAAACAACAATTAATTAAAACCTGTTATATTTTGTAAATCTAACGGCCCAAACTAAGGCAAAAGTTTACTGCTCATAAAAAATATCTTACCGTAATATAATTTCATAAATTTCACTATAATTATTTAAATCGTCTTTGCAAAATTCCCCGCTTTTTATTATTCCCGCTTTATTTCAACAGCTTAAGAATTAATGCCCGCTAATCTTTCATTCAAGGTTTCTATGATTCACTGTTCAACGTAAAAGATGAAAATCAGGCACGTGTTCTTAACATTGTACTGGTTAATTATAAAAAATACTCATTCATAAATTTTTTTTCAATACGTTTTCCAGATGTTATCAACGAGTCAATTTTGTATCTAAATGCGTTTTATAGCTGTCCAGGCCAAGTAGGGCGGCGCACAATAGGGCATATATGAGAGATTATAAGTCCAAATAGACGTTTCTCTGTTAATTAATTATTACTGAAATACTATATAAAACATTTATTATTAATTAATTTTTAATTCAAAACAATTGATATTTATTTCAAAATCTGAATGATACGCCAATGACTCGTGGAGTGATATGGTAACAACATTAATTTTATTTACTTTATTGCATAAATTATTAAAACCTACACTTTTATGAAATATATTGTCAAAAATTCGGATGAATTTTAAAACATGCTTGATATTATATTATATATTAAATTTTTATGATGCAGGTTATATTTGCCTAATAAATTCATACGTATATATGCGCCGTAGGTACAGATCTATCTACAATAACAACAAGGAACAGGTTTATATTATGCAGCACACGCCATTCGCACAGAGCTGCCGGATATTTATAGAGCGAATCCATGCGAGGGCTTGTCGAAATGATATCTTGATTTGACAGTTCGTTCCAGTGATACTCAAAATGTGCATCACTATTATTATTAGATATAGTCCGCCATAACATATAGTTTGACGGAAATCAAATTTTTATGATATGAACAAAATAGGCCATAGAAAATTTAAAGAAAAGCTGTAGTAGCCTTTGGGAAAATATAACAACGTGTGATTGGTGTATTTTAAAATGCCGCCTTGAAACAAACTGATAAATTTTAAATAGGTCAATAGTGTTTTGTTTTCTTTGTTTTATCTTTGCATTGTTAATTTATTTGTTTCTATTTTTGTATTGACTTATAATATTTATATTATATTATTTATTTAATATTATATTTCGAGTTTATGTAAATGACCATATTTTAAATTAAAAGTATTTATTTTTTAGAGGTTTGGTCATTGGTTTATTTAAGATAAAAAATATAAACATATTTCTTTAAAATATTATATTTCAGACGTTTCGGCCATTGTTAGTCTTCATCAGTGTCTTACTCCTGTAATATTCTACATATTATGCCTTTAATAATATTATATTGTAAGTTAACAATGTATCCATTTTCTAACCAATGTAGTAAGTTTGAAAGTATAAACTGTTTCAAACTTACTACATTGGTTAGAAAATGGATACATTGTTAACTTACAATATAATATTATTAAAGGCATAATATGTAGAATATTACAGGAGTAAGACACTGATGAAGACTAACAATGGTCGAAACGTCTGAAATATAATATTTTAAAGAAATATGTTTATATTTTTTAAAATAAGCCAATGACCAAACCTCTAAAAAATAAATACTTTTAATTTAATATTATAATTATATTATTTAAGTTATAATACATAAATAAACAATATTTTAAATGTTATTTAAAAGAAAACAATGGGAAATAAAACCAGTTTCAAGCATTTTAAATAACCCGATATTTAAAAAAAACGTTGTTAAATCTAATTTGTTCGCGGGCCGCACAAAAGGGCGCGGCGGGCCGCAGGTTGGCTAGCCGTACTGTATAGATAGTGAATTTTTATTTTATTTTTAAAACACCTTTTCAGTGAACTTTATAGTTGAGTTTTCAACAGATGCCACAAATCTATACTTTGTACAACCCTAGTATTTATAATATTAGGAAAATCTAGTCATCGGCCTATAAAAAACCATACCGTCACGATATGGTTTAATGATGAACGATTGGTGAATATTTATGGCAGATCTAGCTACGTTGAAGAAATTATTGAATATAAAAATAAATTTTTCATTTGTTGTGGTTTTTTATATACCTATTCGATCGGTAGGTACAACAGCAATTTTTCATAAAACCGAAAAATAGATTTTATAAATAGATATTTTTTAAATCATCGTTATCTGAATATTTATTACAATTCTTCGATAGTTAACTACCTTTCGTGAATTTAGCACGAAGAAGCACAGAAAATATATTCATAAGATAGTGGCACCAGTCTTGGCAAGGACCCCAGTAATGGCAAATTTTTAATTAAATGTATTGAATTAGAAATATGTCTTGATATTTGATTACTACCATTTCTGAATATTAATTTATATACATTTAACTGTCTTACAGCGTGATTTGATGACATATATGTCAAAATGGTGCACATTTAAACTAATTAATTAGTATTATCATAGCAACTGATTTACATTGTTTCAAATTCGACGATTCTTTCTTTTATATCTTTTGTGTCGTAGTACTTATCATTAGAAAGTGTCCATCACTGCGTGCTCATTACGGGTTTTATCTTTTCCATTACTGGATAAAAAACATGAACAAAATAAAAGGCTATAATTTAAAAAACAAACTATATTTGCGGACTTTGGTAATTAAATTGATTAAATAAAGAGTTACTTATTTTATGAGTAACATGAGTTCATGGGAATTACAAAAAACTAATCCAAAAAAACGAAAACTTGCTCTTATAGCGGCCATGACTGGTGCCTTTACCTTATATGCTAGATTCATTATATGTAGCAGTAGTTAATAGAAAAGCTGTACAAATATAAATGTTAGAATACCATTGTCACGTATACACTTCATTCATCATTCTTTCCTGTTTCCGTATATTTTTCATAATACCTACAACCAGAAACGGTTTAAGTGTAACATATCAATGTGTCCAAGACTTTAGTAAACTATTTTGTAGTGTCTTATTTGTCGCGATGAAAAATGGTGGAAATATTATCATACAAATTCTCGAAGATGTTGATAATATCGCGTAGAGTTCTTTAGAGTCACTCTAGTAAGAGTTTCGACAGCGTCGCCATTTTTATCCAAATCGATGTTTTTATAAGATCATTTATGTGTTATTTTTAGCAAGTATAAAAAAAATTATCGTTAAAATTGAACGTAATGTAATAATAGGTTATTTTAGTTGATATTTGTATGACGAGTTGAAGTTCATTGTAAAAAATTTCACTAAAATTTTTTGAATTTTTGATTTCGTTAAAAGTATGTTTATTGTATAGAAAATGACGTGAAAAGTTGTTTGTTTCAAACCGCAGGTCTGTATCTCAAACCGTTCTTGAGATATAGCCTCTCAAAGTTTTAGTTTTTTCAAATTTTTGGAGAAAAAAGGCCATAACTTTTGAACGCGTGATCGGAATTGATTTTAGTTGACGGATTTGGAATCAGCGTGTCAAAATCTATATAATGACATGTATAATACCTTTAAACTCAAAAAAAAAAAAAATTCGTGAAAAATCGAAAAAATTCAAAGGGGTATACCTTAAAAAAATGTCGATTTTTGGCCAAATTTTTTTTGTCGAATTTTAAAGTATTATACACGTCATTATATAGATTTTGACACGCAGATTTCAAATCCGTCAACTAAAATCAATTCCGACCACGCGTTCAAAAGTCATTTTTCTTCAAAATTTTGAAAAAACTGAAACTTTGAGAGTCTATATCTCCATAACGGGTTGAGATACAGACCTGCGGTTTGAAGCATTCAACTTTTCACGCCATTTTCTATACAATAAACATACTTTTAACGAAATCAAAAATTCGAATTTTTTTAGTGAAATTTCCTACAGTGAACTTCAATTCGTCATACAAATATCGACTAAAATACAAGAGAATAAGACGTAGAATCATTTAGTTACTATATAAATATATTAGAATTTATTTAAAAAAGTAAAATCTTGAACTTAAGGTGTTTCATAGTTTTTTTTGTTAATAGGAAGAGAGGATTGACAAAATATGCTTCTCTTTCACACCTCGCCACTGGCATCTACTTTACATTGTTTCACTGGTTTTACTTTAAAAAACATTTTAAACAAAATAAAAGGCTATAGTTTAAAAAACAAACTATATTTGCGGATTTAACCACCTTCCGGGGGAGGAAGTTCCCTGAAAAATAATTGTTCAAAAGGGGTCCCTAGACCATATAAGTTTAAGAACCACTGATTTAAATTGATAAAAACAACAATGTTTATAGTGGAGATGAAGTATTGTAGAAAAATCAAATTACAAAATTACAAAAAAGGACCCCAGTTTAGGAACCACTGCTCTACGTTAATTATTTATAAATTCGCTTATTTTTGCCAAAATTTTTCGTCTGTACTTTTTTTTCCAGTCGATATTGGGAAATCGAGATTAAAAAAAATTAAAAATTTTCAAAACTGTAAAAATACTTTTAAAAAAATAAAAAATGTTAAAACAAAAAGAGGAAAAGTAAAAAAAAAATTCAATTAAATAATTTAAAATTGATTAACTGTTTTTTGTATGTAATCTTTCAGGATTCTGAACGACTTATAAATGTCACAGAATTGACCCATATGATCCAATATATATGTACATATATATAAGCCGTCACTGCATATGAGCTTTTTTTACACACACACACACACACACTGACACACACACTTAAATTCACATATCTTCACATATCATATTCATATACTGAAACCGGATAATGTAAAGAAGAAGGGCAAAATAAAAAGAGAGGTGAAAAAGGATGTATGTGTGTGAGAGAGATACACAGAGAAAGAGTGAGAGGAAGTATTCTTTTAGTCACTTTCATACACTTTTTTTTGCTTTGTTTATTTTTCATACGTGCTGTTATGTTTTTTCCAAACATGAAAAATGTTTACCACTTTTTTGTCGCAGAGTTCTAAAATTGAATAGCGAAAAATAATTGCGTGCGAGGGATATTTTAAAGAAACAAAGACGTGGTTTTTCTCTGTTACTAATTGAAGTTGCTCTATTGTGTGTACATACTGAATGATCCTGCAAGTATGATTATATATAAAAATAATTATATATGTAGATTATACCGTACAATTTTATATATGATTCATTTTATATAATAACTTAATTATTCAGATGTGGTTTACGTTAATTTTTATTTTTAATTATAAATTTATTAATAAACATCACTTCTGAAGCAATATAGAGGTAAAGAAAATTTTGTAAAAAACCAAATTACAATATCTGATAAACTATATATATGGGCAAATCCACAGAACGTGGCCGCATTAGCTTTAAATTAAAATACTCAAATGCTTCTTCAAAATGGAGCATTGAACGCACACTCTTCTATGTCGTCTCAAAATCTTCGTAACAAAGAGAAGAATAATTGGTCTCAATTTCAGGAGTGTGCTTCGGATGTTCCAAAAGTTAGAGCAAATAAACCAAATAAAAAACGCTGAAATTGCCGTTCGCTGGATAAAACAATCGCGCATATGAAATGCAAGAGGTGTGCGTCTTTGAAACTCCGGGAAAAGATTCATTATACCAAAAAACATGTCCAGTAAAAATTTCAGATTCATTGGTTTGAATCTGAGAAAATTGTGGTGGTATGAATTTTTATTTTTTTAAAAGTTCCATTTTGAAAACGTGAAAATAACCGATTTTTCAATGCAAATTGTGCTGCAGTTTTTATATGAATCAAGCAATCGACTAGTAACTCCATGTTTACATCCACAATAAAGTATACTTTGAGTTCGTGTACTTATGGGTGGGTAATATACATTCCCACACGCGCACTATTGCCGTTCCCCCAAAGCGGCCACGTTCTGTGGATTTGCCCATATATGTAGGCATTTAAAACTTTTCGAAGTAAATAGCAAATATATATATATTTAAATTCAACGTAGAAAAGTATTTGTTTTTCGTAGCACACATCGTATTATCATAACATGACATTGCAGAAATAACAATTTGAAAGTTTGCCTTTTTTCAAATATAGGAATAGGTGTTAAAAAAATTAGAAAATGGTTAAAATGTCAGTTATTATGTTATGACCTAACTCAAGCCATCGACATTCAGGTATCCCAGTTTGTCTGGCTATTTTTTTCAATTCCGTATGAAATTTTTTACTTTTTTACAAAAATTATCCAAATGATTAACATTTTTTGGAAGGTCGCTCAAGAATTACACAGCTACACAAAGAAAGTGCGGAGCCAAAAAAGCTTTGTAGTATAGATCAAGCATAGTCGAAATCCAAATTTTTGTAATTTTCCACTCACCAGTTTTTTTTTATTATTTGAGCTTAAACCCATTCGAATTAAAATATTCTTACATCAAACACAAAATCTTAACAAAAGCGCTCTGTTACATATATGTAACGCTGGGCACGATTGGGTTAAGAAATCATACAGAATCGAAAAAAAAAGTCCGGGAAAAATGTCATATAGGTATTCATATTTTAAAAAAAACCTACTCCTTACAAATTTCATTTGTAGTAAAACTGTTAAAACATAATCCATGTACTTGTAGAATTTTTGACGATGGAATTAATTCAGAGATACATTGTAAAGCAGCTGCGGAATATTTTGTCACCAACTGCAAGCGGTGCAAGAAATTTAAAACTTTTCACTCGCCGAGAGTGTTTTGTTTTGTTTTATTAAGATTACACACTTTTTAAAACTTTTAAATATACATATAAATCATTTTTGCTTTCCTCCTTGCTGAAATGATAATTTCAGAGGAGCAGTGTTGCTTGTAAAACGGAGCTTCGAGATAATACGATTTTGGGTTTGGAATATCTAATTTGAATTTAATGAAAAATACTCGGTTCTTTAAATTGAAAATCGAGTTGGAAATAATTAATTCTTTCTTTCTGTTGGATGGTATTTTTTAAAGAAATTCAAGAGAAACGAATGAAATAATTATTTTACCCGCCACATCACCCATATTCAAAATCATGCGACTGGATGCTCCGAAACTTAGGATTTCTAACAATGGAAATTTCATTAAAATCGGTTCAGTAGTTTTTTTTTAAATTACACGAAGCAAATAAATATAGATATAGATAAATAAAAAGATACATTTAGTTATAAGTTACTGGCACCAGTCTTGGATATGACCCCAGTATTTAATTAAATGTACTGAATTAGTAATATTTGTTGATATTTCATTACTACGATTTCTGAATATTAATCTATATACATTTAACTGTCTTACAGCGTGATTTGATGACAATCAGCCAATAGGTGTCAAAATGGTGGACATTTAAACAAATTATTAGTATAATTAATTAATTAATTATTATATTATCACAGCAACTGCTTTACATTGTTTCAAATTTAACGATTCTTTCTTTTATATCATTCGTGTCGTAGTACTTATCATTTTGTTATCATTAGCAAGTGTCCATCACTGCGTGCTCACTACTGATTTTACTTTATCCAATACTGGAGAAAAACATAAACAAAATAAAAGGCTATAATTAAAAACAAAAACATTATTTTATAGTTAATCTCAATAGTATAAAGTAACCAATTCTCGTCGGGCCACCAGTATTTTTCTAAAACCATTAGTTCTAAGACTCTAAGGGTTCCGTGAACCGACAAAATTTGAAGACCACTGAATATATCCTATCGATTATTCTTTTTTTTACTTTCTTATCAATGATATGAAATGTATAATGTATTGTTATCACTGTAAAATGAATTACAGAGAATATCCAGTAAAAAATATAATACATGTGGTGGGTTTTTAATTAATTCTGCATAACGAATGTTTTACAATCTTTTTGTTTGATACCAAAATTTCATGAATTTTATTGATTTTTATTGTTTGTCACATAGAATTGCGGAATTAAACGATATTGGTTATCTCGCAGAACGATAATTGAGGTATTCTGTTTAAAATTAATTTGTAGAGATTGAATTGTTCGGATTTTAACCACTTATTTAAAAATTTAAAACATTTCACAAAATTTTTAATATTTTATTAATTTTGACAAAAAACGAATTAAAAATACGCATACAAAAATATATATTACGTAAAAAAAATATAAAAACCTAATTTCGAGGTTAATGTTATGTATGGTTTATTTAAAAAAAGGGTAGATCGAAAGAAGATTATTTCGTTAATACTTTTCAATAGCATATCCATCACATTACGGAAAATTAATGACCGGTATTTACGAGCAAATGAATATACCTCTGCTATACCAGAGTGTAAATTGCGAATTTAACATTAAAATAAAATTTGCAAAATGGCCACAGTTTTAAAGCAAAAAAGATTGAGTTTTCAATGTGTATCTCTTTATGATTTATCTATAGAACGAATATGATGCTATATATTTCATACTAGCGTTTAATACCGTCAAAAATGACAAGAAAAAAATGCTTCACTACATTAGCTAACAAATAAACTCATAAGCTAACAAAGAAGTAAATTGAATAGTTAATATCTCAGCTTGGAGCGATCGAGGAGACTCAAATTTTTTTTTAAAATGTTGCTTACACTCTTATCTTTAAGAGGATCACGCACTTAAAGACCTTCGCGTACTCCTTCTCCTTTAAAAACAAATTAAAACTCATAAGATAACAAATAAACTCATAAGCTAACAAAGAAGTAAATTGAATAGTTAATATCTCAGCTTGGAGCGATCGAGGAGACTCAATTTTTTTTTTAAAATGTAGCTTACACTCTTATCTTTTAGAGGATCATGCACTTAAAGACCTTCGCGACCTCCTTCTCCTTTAAAAACAAATTAAAACTCATAAGATAACAAATAAACTCATAAGCTAACAAAGAAGTAAATTGAATAGTTAATATCTCAGCTTGGAGCGATCGAGGAGACTCAAATTTTTTTTTTTAATGTAGCTTACACTCTTATCTTTAAGAGGATCACGCACTTAAAGACCTTCGCGACCTCCTTCTCCTTTAAAAACAAATTAAAACTCATAAGATAACAAATAAACTCATAAGATAACAAATAAACTCATAAGCTAACAAAGAAGTAAATTGAATAGTTAATATCTCAGCTTGGAGCGATCGAGGAGACTCAAATTTTTTTTTAAAATGTAGCTTACACTCTTATCTTTAAGAGGATCACGCACTTAAAGACCTTCGCGTACTCCTTCTCCTTTAAAAACAAATTAAAACTCATAAGATAACAAATAAACTCATAAGCTAACAAAGAAGTAAATTGAATAGTTAATATCTCAGCTTGGAGCGATCGAGGAGACTCAAATTTTTTTTTAAAATGTAGCTTACACTCTTATCTTTAAGAGGATCATGCACTTAAAGACCTTCGCGTACTCCTTCTTCTTTAAAAACAAATTAAAACTCATAAGCTAACAAATAAACTCATAAGCTAACAAAGAAGTAAATTGAATAGTTAATATCTCAGCTTGGCGCGATCGAGGAGACTCAAATTTTTTTTAAAATGTAGTTTACACTCTTATCTTTAAGAGGATCACGCACTTAAAGACCTTCGCGTACTCCTTCTCCTTTAAAAACAAATTAAAACTCATAAGATAACAAATAAACTCATAAGCTAACAAAGAAGTAAATTGAATAGTTAATATCTCAGCTTGGAGCGATCGAGGAGACTCAAATTTTTTTTTAAAATGTAGCTTACACTCTTATCTTTAAGAGGATCATGCACTTAAAGACCTTCGCGTACTCCTTCTTCTTTAAAAACAAATTAAAACTCATAAGCTAACAAATAAACTCATAAGCTAACAAAGAAGTAAATTGAATAGTTAATATCTCAGCTTGGCGCGATCGAGGAGACTCAAATTTTTTTTAAAATGTAGTTTACACTCTTATCTTTAAGAGGATCACGCACTTAAAGACCTTCGCGTACTCCTTCTCCTTTAAAAACAAATTAAAACTCATAAGATAACAAATAAACTCATAAGCTAACAAAGAAGTAAATTGAATAGTTAATATCTCAGCTTGGAGCGATCGAGGAGACTCAAATTTTTTTTTAAAATGTAGCTTACACTCTTATCTTTAAGAGGATCATGCACTTAAAGACCTTCGCGTACTCCTTCTTCTTTAAAAACAAATTAAAACTCATAAGCTAACAAATAAACTCATAAGCTAACAAAGAAGTAAATTGAATAGTTAATATCTCAGCTTGGCGCGATCGAGGAGACTCAAATTTTTTTTTAAAATGTAGTTTACACTCTTATCTTTAAGAGGATCACGCACTTAAAGACCTTCGCGTACTCCTTCTCCTTTAAAAACAAATTAAAACTCATAAGATAACAAATAAACTCATAAGCTAACAAAGAAGTAAATTGAATAGTTAATATCTCAGCTTGGAGCGATCGAGGAGACTCAAATTTTTTTTTAAAATGTAGCTTACACTCTTATCTTTAAGAGGATCATGCACTTAAAGACCTTCGCTTACTCCTTCTCCTTTAAAATCAAATTAAAACTCATAAGCTAACAAATAAACTCATAAGCTAACAAAGAAGTAAAAAAAAAAAGCCCGCAAATATAGTTTGTTTTTTAAATTATAGCCTTTTATTTTGTTTTAGTTTGTTGCTAATGATTACAAAATGATAAGTACTACGACTCAAAAGTTATAAATGAAAAAATCGTCAAATTTTAAACAATGTAAAGCAGTTGCTATGATAATGTTATAATGATTTTAAATATCCACCATTTTGACGCCTACTAGCCGATTGTCATCAAATCAAGCTGTAAGACAGTTAAATGTATATAGATTAATATTCAGAATCGGTAGTTATCAAATATCAACAAATATTTCTAATTTAGTACATTTAATTAAAAAATAGCCATTACCGGGGACATATCCAAGACTGGTGCCAGTACCCTATTAATTTTATATTATTTATCTTCACTAGGAGAACGACTTTAGTGAAAAAGGATCTTGACGGACAGAGAGATGGATAACAAAGTGATTTTATAAGGGTTTCATTTTTTAATTTTAATGTTCGAAACCCTAAAAATTCTTGCAAAGCAAAATATTTATAATGAAACTTTATAAATATGCAAGTTACATAAAAAAATAACGATAGTTAATTATTGTAAAACTCAAATAATACCAATCGAGGTTTTCACACGTATAAAAATTGCTATTTTATCGATGTGTAACAATAAAAATAATAATAACGTTGAAAAAATACATATTATATCCATATATATGCATACGTAGCGATCTAGATGCTATAAAATCAAATAACCTCTAGCTTTGAATAGTAAAACATAGACATTTAAAAATTTAAATACCATAAAAAAACGAACCGACGAAATGTGCAACTATCAGTCGACTGGGAGGGGGTAAACGGATGTAAAGAGGGAAGGGGGGAGAGTGAAAAAAGCCATGTAGAAATAAGGTACCCTATCGCGTTCGAAAATCCCGTTTGACTAATACGGGGTCCTTTATAACCGACAAGACGCGAATGAAGTTGGCTCTAGAAAATGGAAAATGCAGAGGTGGGATTGCCTAACTACCTGCCTGTCACCCTGAGGCCCCCTTGCCCCCATTTCTCCCCTCTCTCGCGTGGTAGACGTTCGCGCTGCTGGCACCTTCTTTAATCTTATCTTTTCCATGAGAAGAAAAGAAACAGCTAGCGTCTGTGCATGAAGCTTCGGGTAAAACGAGATATCATTTATGTGAGGAGGGGGAAAAATAAAATAAAATGTGTTAGAATAAATTTGCACATTTGGATTTTGATACATGTTTATAATTATTGAGAAAAAGATAATAAAATATGGGAATAAGAGGAAAGAATTATTTTCTGTAGTATTTTTGTAACGATTAATCAATGCCTATATTCAAGTTTATTTTATTTTTAAATTTGAAAAATCGTAAATAAATAATATTAAAAAAAAAAAAAAAAATAATAATAAACGAAAAAAGAGTTAAATAGTTTTTTTTTTCAAAAAAACTCTTGTTACAAAATTTCGAATATTTCCAAAACCCCTAATCCGATTAGCACCAAAATTAATAGGTCTGAAGTACTCACTGAGACAAACATTTTCCCCAAAAATAATTCAGATCGGTGTATTTTTATTTCCATGTTCCGAAGAAAATAGAAGTATTGTAATACCATCGAAAAATCGTGTCCGAGAAAATGAAAAATTCTGATTGTACTAACTTCAAAACTTTGTGTGTCTGTGTGTCTGTGCGGATGTAGAATTTCCTTTCGTTCACGATAACTACTGTAAAAATGCACCGATCTGAATTATTTTTGGGGAAAATGTTTGTCTCAGTGAGTACTCCAGACCTATTGATTTTAGTGCTAATCGGATTAGGGGTTTTGGAAATATTCGCAATTTTGTAACTTTTTTTATCTAAAAAGTGAATATTGCGAGTATTATCTCACTAATTTTGATAAGATTTGGTACATTTGCAGTTCAATTGAATCTAAGGGACATTTATTATTAGTACGTGCCTAAACAGCCATTAAAGGGATGAAAAACACACTTAAAATTTGAATTTTAAATACTAATATGTCATTAATTCATGTTACCTTGGAAACAAATGCAACTAAATTCAAATTGTCAAATTAGTTTTTCTACGAATGTGTTTTATGTTTTTGACATTAGAAAACTAATATTTATATACAAATGGCAAAAAGAGCTGTAACCGTTGTAAGTATTTATGTTTTTTTAATGTATTACGATATGTATATTCATAGTAGGTAGTAGGTTATATAAATAAAATATTTAAAAATTTAAAAAGATAGAAAGAACATGGAAGTCATGTATGGTTCTCCATACCGATATTTACAGTAGTTACCGTGAACGAAAAAAAATTCTACATCCAGACACACAGACACGCACAGCCGCCATGCGGAAATTAACTTTTCTTTAAGTTTTGAAGTTAGTACAATCAGAATCTGTCATTATCTCGAACACGATTTTTCGACGGTATTACAATACTTCCGTTTCCTTCGGAACATGAAAGTAAAATGAACAGATTCTGTCTCTGTCTGACATACGACACACACACACAAACGAGGTCGCCTTATACACACTCGTGTTCTTGAGTTCACATTGAATTTTCATTGTCAATAAATCAGTAATAACTTATATTATTCTTTTGTTGTCGCGTCTACTGCTACTTGATTCCTTGGTATCACAGAACGTGTTATTTAATTTTTATTTCGGCCTGTAAATGTGTTCGTATGGAAAATGTAATTTATAAAGATTTTTTTCCGTTTCTTTATTCTCGGCTAGGTTTTACGCGACAGTGAATTATGTTATTTTTATTTAAGTGCATTTTTATTTTTACGGGATATGAGGGATTAGAAATGGGATGTTTTTTTTATTGATATGTTTTTTTAAATATTTTTATCCTTACTTTTATTATTATCTTGATTTTAGTTATTTAACTGGGATATTTCATGTATAGTACTAATTATAGCTACTATATAAAACTAACCAGTCTTGAACTTTTAACGAAATCAAAAATTTGAAATTTTTTAGTGAAATTTCCTGCAGTGAACTTCAACTCGTCTTACAAACATCGACTAAAAAACAAGAAAATAAGACGTAGAAGTATTATAGTTTTATAATTGAGTGTGTAAATTAATATTAAATGCTATTTTTGATTTTTGGTTAAAATGTTTGAGTTGCGCATAAAGATGAATATTCTAATAATACATTTAAATTATGTATTTATTAACTGAAAACACAGTTTTATATTAATTTACCCATAAAGCAAGTGAAGCACTGCTTCCCCTGCTTCCATGGACGCTTCGCCACTGTTGTACAATTCATAATATATGTATATAGTATTTAACAATAATATATTTATTTGTTATATTTGCAGTTTTTCGCGGCCCCCTTGTGGGAAGGCCACGGCTCTCTAGGAGGCCGCGGCCCACTACTTTAAGAAGCACTGGTCTACATAACTAACTATTTTTTTTATTCTGAATCGGTCATTATTTGTGAATAAACTGAATATTCTACACTGACCCCACTGAAACATAGAATTCGTCTGCACTTAACATTGTTGTTCACGTATTAATAACGTCGGAATTACTTTAGCATATTCTAGAACTGATAATTTCACGGTTTCAGGATCATGTAAAAGCGGTCGGCAATACAGTTTCCGACATAATCATAAATCAGTCGGTAATTATGAATATGATATACGACCACCACGGGAGAATATAGCTTGGTCATTTACCTAATTGCGAATCGTCAGTTTTCAAACGCGTAACATGTACACCAATTGTTTTACCTTCTTGTGTGCGTGCGTCTGTACGTTTATCTCAGGGGTGGCTTTAAGCATGGAACATAAACATATTTGGGGTTTCTTAAAATATAAATGACAAAACTGAATAGTTTTCTTCTTTTGTGTGTGTATGTGTGCTTATGTAATGTCTTTTTTACATTTAACAGACAAAACATGAATATGGTGTATTTAAAACAATTTGTAAAAGTGTGTGTGTTTTGTCTATCTGGTGTAAACAGTCACTCAGCAATTTTATTTTTTTATTGGTTTAAAACATGTATAAGCTATCTAAAAATGATATTCCATCATATTTATGAGTGGGAAGTAGAGTAAAGGTAAAAAAACTCAGCAGGCCGATCTTTTTAATTTTTCATGTAAAAACTCATTACTATCCAATTAATTTAAAAATTAAATTGTAGGTTCTTAGATACATAATCTATCGAAGTACTAAATATATTTGCGATCAATGACCAACAACATTTTTTTATAAGCAATTTAAGATCGATTTTTTATAAAAAAAAATTTTAATGTATGCCAAATTTGTAAAAATCAATATTTTTTATAATCTCAGGTACTTCATTGGTGGGTACAGGTAGGTTAAGTAAAATAACCTTTTAACCTATACAGCGGGCGTGGACTGTATTTTGCGTGGAATGGTACATTAAATTTACTTACAGTTGTCTTTCTTGTTGGATAAACAAAAAGGATGATGGAATTATAGTTTCACTTTTAACAATACACAAAAACAAAAAGTACAAAAATATAACTCAAATTTTATTCACTTTAAAATTAATATTAAATAAGACAAATATCACAACGGTGTGATAAAAAAAAATGTATTCTATTAACTGCACATCGGGTACAAACTATGTATGAGGATAGTTATTCCAGAGATAAGTGCGTTAGCAAACGCTACTTAATACTGACTAAATTAATTAAAACTATTGCATAAAAACAAACATGTTTATTTGTAACAAGAATTAACATGATAAATTAAAATTAATTTCAGACTTAACTAATCAGTGGCGCCACCACTCATATAAAACAAGAACAAATTTTTGCATTGGTGTTGAAGCTCTTAACAAATAGATTACACTAATAATTAGTTTAACTGTCTATCATTTTGACACCCATTGGCCGATTGTCACCATATTAATCTATTTTACAGTCCAGTGTCTATAGATTATGATTCAATAATGGTAGTAATCAAATATCAACAAATATAATATTAATTTAGTACATTTAATTAAACAAGTTTCAAACACTGGGGTATGATCCAAGACTGGTGCCAGTACTTTATTTCAAATTGGTTATAAAATGATAAATATTCTCTAATGTTTTTTCAAAATTCACAGTTATTTGTTAAAAAATTGTATACCAATTAGAGCTGGGCGCGGGCCATGAATTTTTCGGGTCACGTTGGGTCACGACCGTGACCCGACGTGACGTGAGCGATTTTAAAATATTGGATCGTGAGCGGGCGTGATCGTGAGTCAAAATAAAACAATCGATCGTGACCGGGCGTGAGTACATTTTTGTCGTGTGTGAGTCCGTGAGTACATGTAAGTATATTTTGATATTTCTTTAATTTCTGATCTCATGGATATATGATAATCTGTTAAATCGAATTTTTATATTAAACATTTTATTTATAATATATTATTCGGGTCACGAGCGTGACCCACCGTGTGTGATAGGGCGTGAGTAAAAAAATAGAATTCGTGAGCGGACGTGATCGTGAATACTTTTTTTGTAACCGTGAGTGAGCGGGCGTGACTAAAATTTTTTCTCTCGTGAGCGTGCGTGATCGTGAGTAAAAATTAGTCACGCGCCCAGCTCTAATACCAATTTCAATTGGTATTTAAATTTTGATTAGGCTGCACAAGACACATGAAAATCAAAACCATCTATTAAAACTGAAATTCTCAACAAAACTTTAGACTTTAGACGGTCTCATCTCTTCTTTATTAATACTTAATATAATTTTTTAAATTATGAATATAATCTGAATCTTGAACCCAAATAATAGCTTTCACATTGTTTGAACCTGAACTGAAATTTCGTTATTAGTTGTTCGAATTGGGTATTTTAAAAGGTCTGGAATCCGTTGCGCCTCAACCCTCCCTTTGACACGGTCCTGGGGGTATGTGTGTGTGTGTGTGTGCCTTATGTTTCCTTCAACACCTACACACCCGCCTGTGCGATTTGATAGATGATCCGTTTTAGTTTTACTGCGTTGTTCGTGTGTGCTGCCATCTGTCAGGTTTTCTAATAAACAGGCAGCGCGGTTTAGGTTCGGCCTCTTTGCCGTACAACTTTACTCAATTCTGCGTCTTGTATATTTGGGTAACTGATTGTGTTTTATTTTTGGTAGGGTCGAGTGGGGTAAATATGAAACACGAAAAAAATGAGGTAAAATTGAAACAAGCTTGCAACTAAAAAACTAATTTGTTTATAGGAGAATTATAAAAACTGACATCATCATTAAAGGTTTGTTAAATATGAATCGCCAAATAAGTGATGTGTCACCCCTACAGATTTCCCTGTTAGTCGATGTCAAAACGTGTGAATTAAATTTTAATTCTTTGCACATAACTTTCTGTATAGCTCAGATATTAATTAAAGTTACAATTTCACATTGATATGCCACAAATAAAATAAATCAAAGTTGCCTTTGTAGCTTTTCTTTTAATTTTTTCCCTTATCTGTTTCACTTTTTCCCCAATAGAGGTTAAAAGTGAAACAAACTTTTTTTATTTTTAAAGTCCGTGTTGTATCGTACAGTTCAAATGACGTAAGTATTTAAAATGGTTATTCATAAGCGCATCTAGTAGAAAAAATTAAAGTATGAATTTGCATCGTTAATTGTCAAAAACCATGAAAGATTTGTATTTTGTTTCACTTTTACCCCAGTTGACCTTATATATAATGTACTGCTTGCATACATTTATTATTCATATATATATATATATATATATATATATGTATATGTATATATGTATATATACGTATGTATTCTGTTTTATAATGGATTATTTATTTAAAATTATACATTATATAATATAGAAGCACTGCACTTAGCAAAAACACATGAGTAAAGGCTTGGTAAATAAATAAACCATGTAACATGAGATATTGAAGTTTTCGGCTAAAACCGTCGTTTCCACTTCACGAGTTTCTATATACAAATTAAATAAATTAGGATGACTAAACATCCGTTTCCGGTATAGTAATCGTTAAAAAAAAATGCACTAAATAAAAGTAAAAGAAAATATTATTATCTACATTTTAAGTATCATTCATTTTATTCTATCTTTTATTAGTTTGCCAGAAATATTTTATTTTTATAAAATTTCCAAAATTTTGAAAAAATTTAAAGACTATATCTCGTGAACGTAATTTTCTATATAAAAAACTTACTTTTAACGAAATCGAAATCACACGAAAATTTAGTCTAATTTCATCGTTCAAATTTCAATTTTTCATAGAAATATTAAACTTAAATTTCAAAATTTATTTTCCCACGAAAAACATGCATCTAATTCAAACGTACCAACTTTCTGACAAAGAAATTCCATCACCCGATATAAAGTTACAAAGAACAATAGAATATGTTCGTAGAAGGTACTCGAACAATAATACCCGATTAAATCACACAACCTATTCTGGCAAAAAAAAACAAACGCACGAAAATTTGCTGCAGACGAAAACAATGCATAGTGTCACATAACACACGGTATAAAAAATATTTAAAGATCCAAGACTGTCGTGTTAAAATTCAGTGAAATATATATGGGTTATTTTCGGAAAATGTGTTTGTCGAGAAAAAGTACGTTTCAATATATATGACTTCCACTAGAAACGTCAAAAGGGATAAGATAATATTAAAGAGATAGCAGCATGTTATTGATGCTACTGCGCCCACCGAATTTCTGTTTCTGATAAGGGAAATGTAAAATATATATATGTACATATAAATACAAAATCAAGGTTAGAATAACTTACGTTATTTTTTGTATTATTAATGATAAATCGTTTTAAAAGGTGCTGTTTGGCGATTGTTAAATCATTGCTATAATATCTATTTGAATCAATAACTGCTTTCTTAAAAACTAGTATATAACCATTTGATGACCATTTGATGATATTATTTGATAATATTTATTTTATACTATTTAAAAATAAAATAAAAATATTTTGAGCTTTCGAGCTGGATAATTTATATTTTTGGTCCTTCGAGCCGGATATCTTAGATTTTGCATTTATTGTAGGTATTCTATTATGATTATAGCAGCGTTATTTAGTCTATGATTTGTACCTATTTATTTTTTACATAGACGAAACTCAAATATAAAATAATACACATTAAATGACAAAACAGTTACGAAATTTTAATGAGCATTTTACTACGAACGAACAGAACAAACACACATTAAACATAATGAAGTCCTTAAATTTTTTTTATAAATAAATAAAAAGTATTTTGCTATAAAATTTAAATAATCAACAAGATTCAATTCTTTTGACAACTGATTTATTGTTATAATTTAAAAATTCCAATCATATATGCATATGGATAATTATATAAAAATGCCAATACTAATCCTCGAAGAAAATATTCCGTTTCCTTAATGACACCATATCCATAATAATTTCCATCAGTGCGAGAATCCAGCAATGGCATTGCACAAGAGGAAACGTAATACAAAAAATGAGGTAATATGAAAAGATGCTGTGTTATACCCGCCATCATTAGAGGCTAAATGTGTTAGTTAACGATTATGGGAATGTTTCGGAAAGACAAACAACAGTGTTTGTTTTCAATTACATTTGCGATATTATATTTACATACATTATGTGTATGATTACGAAAATACATATGATATATTATCGGGGTTGAATTTTGAATTAATATGGTAGATATTATGTGTTTATGTACATTTTGGACATACTAATACTCAGTTTTTTTCAGATTTTATATTAAAAGGTGTCTCAGAATTCATTTATTTTTAATAAACGCTTGTAATTTTTAATTACTGAATAACTAACTAACATACAAACAGGTAAAGCTTATCAAACCATTTCATTTGATACCAAAAGGGTTATGACAACAAAGGTAATCCGCCATCTTGGGTTTAAAATGACGTCACATAGTTAATCGTATTCTATTCGCCAAACCTTTTTATTTGATACCCATATCAAGGAAAAATGTAAAATATCGACAAGGATTTATTTTAAGTCATAAACAAACTTATTTTGTAATGAGAGTAAAGAAAAAAATTGCTTTTTTTGACACACCCTAGTGTAACTTGTTTATAACCTTATATTTCATATAAAACATTTTTTAATAACCTATAAAAAACTACTTTGTAGTTCAAACACGTCGTCGTAAAATGCATAAAATCCATATCAAAAAAGAATGCATAAAAATATGTACCATATCTGAATTATTAATACTTCAATTAACCCTGTACTGTTGGCATCGTGACGTCACAAGTGTGTGTGTGTGTGTGTGTATGGTCGGTAATGCAGGATTTTCCACGAGAGTTGACCGTCTGAGCCGCCGCCAATGCGATTTCTGTGAAATCGACTGATTGAAGCTGAAAAGGGATTTTTCTTTGACGATAACTGATCATCTCCTTTTAAATATTTTCTATTCTTTTCTTTGACTTGGAAAATTTGTCGTTATTTTTCAACGTCTCATATTTTATTGTTGTTATATTTTATGGAATTGGATATGAATTTTCTTTGTGGAAACAATTAGAGATGAACTTATTAAAACAAACAAAAAATTGTTTCTTAGCTTTTAAAGCAAGAAAATACAAATTACAAATAATGCAACTTGAAACTTCAAAAATATTGCTTAAGAATAATTACCCATTCTGATCACATTGCTCATTACCGTTCATTTTAAAAAAAAATTAAAATTTGAACTGTAATTGATCTATAATATTTATTTTTAAAAATCCCCATATCTTCTTAAATTACGATAAAAATTATATCCATAACATCAAAAATCGTAATCATTTAAAAGTTGTTCTAAATAGTAAACAATATTTTAATAAAGGAGTTCTTAATACATGTATACGTATATTTAATAATATTCTCTGTGAAATTTAAAATATGTTTATGAAATAATTCAATAAGAAGTTGAAAGAATTCTTAGTGCAAAAAACTTTTACAGTTTAAAAGAATTTGCTGAGATGATACTTTAATTTAAGAATTTTGTATTTTAGTTTTTTCTTATATTTTTCTCTGTTCTGACTTATTCGATATATTATTATAAATAAATAAATTAGGATCCAAAATATTACAATTTACTTAACGTTGTAGTTCAGGGCCCCAAAAGATCTAAATTCGGTCCTTATCGGTTTTATATATTTGTACAATTAAATCAATTGTATCTGTTAGTTAAACTTTAAAGCAAACTTGTTCTAGTATTCTAATTAGATGAAACAAGTCGATCGTGTATATGTGTTTCCCTTGAAGTTAGCGTACCTACCGCACTTCTAATTAAATTTATTGTTTGAAGTATTTTTTCAAATTAAATTACCCATTGATTCAATATTTCAAATGAAAACAAAAATGTTATTTACAAACGAAAATTATTTTTATATACAACTGCATTCCAAAAAAAAAAGAAAATTCATAATTTCTTTCTTATCAGTTTATATACATAAAATATATATGTATATAATTGAAAAATAATAATAAAGCTTATTTTTATATCAAATCAAGCATAAAATGTAAACAAATACGAAATTTATAAAACACAAAGGTATAAGAAGAAAAAAATATTTACGAATAAATTGTACATAAAAATAATATTATCAAAGAGTTTGAAATGAAAAAACTTTACAAAAACCACAAACATTTTTTGTTGAACACCATTTCCCATAAAATTGAGAAATTATGTTCTTGTATTAATTTAATTAAAATTTAAATTAAATTTGAAATATTAAAACACCTGTAGAGTTATGTAGAGGTATTTTAAAACATGAAATATGGTGTGTTATTCTTTTTTTATGTACCTATACAAGTACCTACGTATATTTGTTTATCAAATTATGTGAAATTATGAGATGGTCTTGAAGAAACATAAATATATAACTGACTTTTAATTAAATATAAGTGACATTGAGTAAACTTAATAGAATTAAGACGGAAGTTAAGTATTTTAGAATGGGTTATATTCAATTTTTTTGGATCAAAATAAAAAGATAAACAATAAGATACTGGCACCAATTATGGCCGCTATAAGAGAAAGGTTTACTGGTGGGTTTCTTTTTTGTAATTCTCATAAACTCATGTTACTAATAAAACAAGTAACTCTTTATTTCATCAATTTACATAATTACCAAAATCCGCAAATATAGTGTGTTTATGTTTTTTCTCCAGTAATGGACACTTGTTAATGATTACAAAATGATAAGTACTACGACACAAAAGATATAAAAGAAAGAATCGTCGCTATGATAATATAATAATTAATAAATAAATTATACTAATAATTAGTTTAAATATCCACTATTTTGACACCTACTGGCCGATTGTCATCAAATCACGCTGTAAGACAGTTAAATGTATATAGATTAATATTCAGAAATTGTAGTAATCAAACATCAACACATATTTCTAATTCAGTACATTTAATTAAAAATTTGCCATTACTGGGGTCATATCCAAGACTGGTGCCAGTACCTTAGTTACTTTTACTTCTGAATGACACATTTCACATAAATTACAACGAATCACATTCCGGGAACAAAATATAGAGCCTTGTAAAGCCGCTCCTTTAAATTCGTTATGTGAAGCACGCACAGGTATTTTTTATGAATAGAGCACATGTCACGTGACCGATAATAACGTCGGGCCTTTGCAAAGCTCACGCGAATGGAAATTAGCCAGCGATCGAACTGGTCATGTATTGCTGATTGCGTATAAATTCCCTCACACTCGATGTTTCTACTGATCAGTTGTGGACATGGTGACATAACCAATATCCATAGTATTGAAATGATTTCGAAAAAAATGTTGGTAACACGAATTACATCGTTTAAATATTAACACTTATTGTATGCAGTTCTGGGGTTTGAACGATGTTAAAAAAGTGGTGTGTGTCAGACGCGTATACACAGGAGGGGTCTAGGGGTCATGAATACATTGTAGTATTCACAAGTAAGTAGCATTTTTTCTGATTTTACTTTTTGTTAGAATGTTTCTAACGAAAGTTAAATGTCAAAAATTACAGCCTGTACACTGATTTGAACCAAAAAAGTCACTTATGCCCCATTGTATGCCGCTCTACCTGGCCTGGCGCCCCAGGCAGATTGGAAAAATAGTTGTAATTTTCAATGAAATAGTTACTAGTTGAATTTTTTTTCGGAAAATAGTTGGTAAATAGTTTTTTTTTACGATTTGATAATAATAAGTGCAAACAAAGCAGTAAAAAGTGTCGCAAATAGTTTAAAAATAGTTGATTTCAAATCGTGTTCAATCAAACCAGTGGAGATATGTAATAAAAATTACAATAAATGCATTTTTACGTAATAGTTGAAAAACTATTTTTCCAATCTCTACTTATTAATAAACATAAGTCCTCTCCAAAAACATCTTTCTAATGCAAATTAGACACTATAGATAAACCCGTCTGCTAACTAACGTGCTGAAAGTTTAAAGCAAAACAGTTTTTCCGTCGAAAGAATGTTTTAACTGTATTTTACATCAAAGTATGCGGTTACCAACTGTATAAACAACTTTGCAGTTTTTTGTTTCTAATAGATCGATAGGTAGTTATTCTTCGGGGATAATCTGACCCACAGTAAGACCTTTTTTGTATCTGAAAGACGCTGTATATTTTTAACGAAATGTTTTCGTCTAAAAGTGACAGTAGCTTTGTTGTAAAATAACATTAAATAGAGAGGAGGATTATGGGTATTTGGAAACTGGTTTTGTTTTTATACAAACTCAAGAAATTTTCGAATTTTGAATAATAACCCAAAAATAAATTAAAAATAATTAATGGGAGATAAATTATTGAAAAAAAACTTCACTATAAATATCTTTTTCTGCTTCGAACCATTTCAAATTCAATTTTATTTTAACTTTAAGACGTACCTATTATCCTTTTTTAGTTAATACAGTGTCTATATATGTATGTTACAGATCGACATACAGATGCACATACATCATGACTACAGTTAAAGAAGGTCAATAAAAACGTAAATACTTTTATAATTACTTAAACTAAAAATATACACCTTAACCATTGTTTCTAATGAGGACTTTTTGTGAAGTCGAAACACGTGTTATTGTGGTTAAGGTGCATATTTTTAGTACCACAGTTTCTCAGTTGTTCCAGTAGTAATTTTATAATATTCATTTAAATAGTAGAATCAATATGAATTTAAAAATACCACACATACTATTATGATCAAATATAGCACAGAAAAATTAAGCCAGTTTTTTAGATGTCTAGGTTAATAATACAAGAAACATAAATTATTCTAACAAGAATGTTTTTTCTATTTTTAAACAACTGTACAAAAAATATCTATACAAACAATATTGCTAACGACTTCTTTTCTATTATGTATCCACACATGCAAAATGCATGTAAATATTACAAAAATAAAAGTAATACAGCTATTGTGAATTCACGTTCTATGTATATTGAATAAAAATATTATAATAGCATTCAATATAGCTATTATATATTTTTTTCTGTAGCCATATTTCTATGTCGACCTGAACAATATAAATTTATATCGGTTTTTGCCGTCATCTGGTATAATTCATTTGAAATTTACATAGAAGCAACCAATATGCTCTATAAATCAATATATAATATATTTCGTATATTAATAAATGTATTTTCTATAAATATAGTATGTTAATTTATAATAATTATCGTATTAAATTATATTTTATATATGTTCATTATTATTTTATGAATAAGAACACGCTAAATAATACATAATCTAATAGTCAGAGTGTAAAAATATCTGTCTTGTAAATGCACAGTGCTTCCTCGTGCTAAATTCACCAAAGGTAGTTAATTATTGAACAATTTATATAAAACCCGATAAAAAAACTATTTTTTTATTCAACCAATGATCTTAAACCTCGAAAACAAAAATAATTTTTTTATTAAAAATGGTCATTTTCATAAATTCTACATAAAAATATAAATATGTATTGAAAGTAAATACTAATTTATTTAAAAACATATTATGTATAATTATCAATTATAAGTTCAAACATTTCGTGCTCACTCAAAGGTAAATATATGATATAGAGTTAATCATATTTATAAATGTATTTTTCGTAATATTGAAATTCTTTACAAAACATAACCAATCGAAAATGTTATTGCATACAAAAATAAATACAATCTCAATTTGTACATATTTAAATATAGAGGTACATTATATATCAGAGGTGGCTGGGTGAAACAGTAGAGTGGGGGTTATAGAAACCACGAGACCACCAAAATTTTGTTTTTAAGTGACATAAAATTTTAACAAATATATTTATAAAGTTTAATGTATGTTCTGTTTTCGTTTACCAATTTAATCAAATCGATAATGTTCTATCTTGCAATAAAGACTTAAGATTATTGGCCTAGCGCCCCTTTAGTTGTGAACCATCCGATTTGATTTCGAAAAATGTAATTTTTAATTTATATGCAGAACATTTTTATCTACATTAAACGGAATTTTTTATTTTGTTAATAATTAAATATAAAAATTTAGATATAATTTGGCGATCACACTATATAGAACATATACTATGGCCTCGCCGTCTCTAGTTGTTGCAGTCGCACTCGTTGTTTGCCTGTAAGTCGCACTCTATTACTGTTGTGGATGATATTTTTTCACGCGTGCAGGTATTTAAGAATATTTAATTGTTAAAATAATTATGTCATAAATCATCCAATTGTTCGAACAAATATTTGAAAAAGACGTGATCATATTAATCTCAATTAATAAAATAAAATAGGTAGGTATTAGGTTTTTATATACATAAATGAGATCATGGAAACAAAACACAACTTGATAAAGATTTTTTTAGTATTTTGATGTTAAATCTTAGGTTTTCATAAAATATTAATAGCAATGATACTGCTCAGAAAAATTATTTAACTATGAATGAAAACCGCATTGAAGTCGGTTCAGTAATTCCCGAGTCTATAAGCCTCATACAAACAAACTTTCATTTTTATATATAGAGATACGACCAAATAATATTTTCGAAATTTTCTTGTCATATCTGCGAGTTGTTTGGCTACCCCTGATATATAAATAAAAAAAAAAACGAATAAATAATTACATACGCATACATTATATCAATTATATTAATATCATGGAATACATACGAGAAAAAAATTAATTCCTTTTTACGTTGGAAAATATTTAAGTTAATATTTAAAAAAATGCTCGTATGATGTACATAAAATTAAAAAATAACATTGTAAAGTTATATATGTATTTTAATTAAGTTTTGAAATATCAGGATTGTTACCTACATATATAATTTTGAGCTTTGTTTGATAATTTTGAAGTAAAAATTTAAGCTTAATTAGTATGTTGTATAAAAATTTTTAATTGTTTCCAAGTTGTTACACTTGTTTATAGCAGTTTATATTTATTTAATTAAAAATACAGGTGTATTTTCGTTTAAATTAAATAAATATTAAATTATGAAATAATAAACAAGTGTAACAACTTGGAAACAATTAATTTTTCTTTCGTAATGTAGAAATTTAAATTTTATTTCATAATTAAATTCACTTGAAACATTAGAATATTAACACTGATTTAAAAAGAAAAAAATAGCCATAAGAAACTTACGATACCAAAATTTCGATTTATTTATTTACTGTTTTTGTGACTGACGGGCTTCTTTTTTGTAATTCTCATGAACTCATGTTATTAATAAAGCAAGTAACTCTTTATTTGATCAATTTAATTACCAAAGTACGCAAATATAGTCTGTTTTTTAAATTAAAACCTTTTATTTTATTTATGTTTTTTCTCCAGTAATGGATAAAATAAAACCAGTAATGGGCATGCAATGATGGGCACTTACTAATGATAAATACTACGACACAAAAGATATAAAAGAAAGAATCGTCAAATTTGAAACAATGTAAAGGAGTTGCTATGATAATATAATAATTAGTTTTAATGTCTACCATTGTGACACCTTTTGGTCGATTGTCATCAAATTACGTTGTATGACAGTTAAATGTATGTAGATTAATATTCAGAAATGGTAGTAATCAAATATCAACAAATATTTCTAATTCAATACATTTAATTAAAAAATAGCCATTACTAGAGTCATATCCAAAGTACCTTATCCACTTATTTTTATTATTATAAGTACTAGTTATAAATTATTATTAATAGTTGTCTACAAAGTAGAATATAACAATGGAATGTCTATTCCCATAGAGATATAATATTACTGGAGGTATAACTCAATGTTAAAAACCTGTCCCGCGAAACTGACAAGGCAATGTACCGAAACACCTTTGTCTAGTGAGTTCTGATTGGCTGACAGCGTTCACTGACAGTTCGTAACTCTCTATACTCATAAAAAACTTTAGATTTGCACGATACGATGAAACAAATGAAACATGTTCAAGTTGAATAGTAGGAGTAATGTAATACGTAGTTTTCTATTTCTACTAGTTCAGATTCTATAAAGGTATAATCTATACGATTTCAAAACAACACTCAAAATCTTAAACGCCGTCTACTAAAAACAAACGTTTCTCACTCAAAATCAAAAACAAAACACAATTGAAACAAAATTACAATAGCAAAAGCAAATTCATTGTTGAACAATCGAGAGTTTGTATTTTGTTTACTCGAAACAAACTAAGCAGGCGGGACTGGAGGAAAAAAACCGATTGAGTAGCGTTTGAAAGCGTAAAGGTATTCTGCTGTGACTGCTACTACCAGCAGCTCTTAGAAAGCTGACGTTGTCGAATTTACTGAAAATGACACCGCAAACAATTGGTCATAGATCAATATTGACGACTCGTTTCTTTTATCGATATGGACGTGAAAAAATTTTTGTTATTATTTTTTTTAAATCTTCAAATCTTTTCGTTTTATATGAATATCAGCAATATAATTTTATTCCTTTGATACATAAATTGTACTGTCAAAAAATACTAGTGCCTGTTTTTATCAAGTTTAACCAAAAGTTACTTTAACTAACTGCCATTTAGCTTAAATTTTGTATTATATTATCAATAGAGGTGTACTTTGTCGTAAATTAATATAACATTGGTATTTCTTTAAGAAAATACATTAAATTATAAAAAATGTGTTTTCTACATATTCTGTAATTTTTACAGCTTCGTAAAACTATTTGTATAGCTATAATTTCGTTAAATTATTTGTAAAACATACGTTCTTTTCGATCGAATCTAATTACATTTCTAGTGTTAATAATAATATAATATAAAAAAAATAGTAGTGACGTTAAAATATTCACTTTAAATCTACATCGTGAGTTCCGGTCGGAATTCCGGTACACTTCTAATTATCAACAGAACCAAGCATAATAATTTTTAATTTTCTGCACTATGTTTTTACTAATTTTATTCAATAACTAAGTGAATTAACAATAATATTAATTTAAGAGTTCAAGTGCTTACAACAGTAGAAGAAATCAAAAATTAATTAAAATTAACAAAATTTAAAGTATTCTATGTTAAAATAAAATAAAAAACGATTTGTTTGTTCCACCCTAATAATCAAAAAACTAAAAAAAATGCTTACTATTCTTTTATAAGCTTTAACAATTCTTTACAACATTCCAAATTCTGCAAAAATTCACCTGAAGTTCTATAAGTGTCAATAAAAATTAGGAGTTACTGAAAGTTATCGAAAAGATGGAGATAGGTATCTGTTCAGTAGGCCAAAAATAAAAACCTGAATCAGGAAACAGTTAAAATCACTACCAGCATCTACGATGATGCTGACATCGTAGGATTATCTGGTTGTGACACGACCGCAAACAAAGTGGTTATGAATCAATATTGACATCTCTGAGATGCCAAACGTACATATTATGTGTGGGGCTGTTTTGTCTTCGTCGATGCCCGAGTGCAGTCCAGTCATATGTTGTTTGTCGATACTGAAGACAATATTAACATGTTACATATGTACAATAATGTATAAACAATTTACAATGTACATACGTAATGTTGGTTGCAATCAGGGCCGTAACTACCACCGGGGCAGTGCCCCGGGGCCCCCGAGGTTAGGGGGCTCCCGCAGCAGCGTAAAAATTGAAGTGAGCAAGAAAAAATAAATAAATTGAAATTTTTAAAAATGTATTTAGTGCTAACTTGAAAACGTGATTTACTTATTACTAATTTTGATTTTAATGACCTTTTTTTCGGCTTATGAACTTGTGAACAATTTTACACTTATTAAAATTACTAAGAAGTGTAAAATTCTACCTGGCAAACAAAAAAAGTCATTAAAATAAAAATTAGTAACAAATGTAAAATTTGAGGGCTATGATCCCAAAAAAAGGTATTCAATTTTTATGTTTTGTATATCTGTGGGCCCCTCGGTCACCTCTTGCTCCGGGGCCCCCGAGCCTCTAGTTACGGCCCTGGTTGCAAGTTGTAAATAAATCACGGTCAACTCAACGTATCTACAATAATTGCAGTTACTAGGGTCGAAAATCTTTTTGTCTACGAAAGGATAATAAAAAAACATCTACCGAGTAAATGCACAGTGCTTCATCGTTATCAATTTGCTTTAAAAAAATGTTTTTTTAAAATTGATATTTACTTTGACATATTAAATGTCATTTTGACGTTTGCATAAATTTAGATTTTGATTGAAATTCTCAAAAATTAAAAATATACGAAAAAATAATCAGGTGCGTCTTAAGAAAAATTTTGTAGAGCATTCAATTTCTTATAATATAGGTTTACAACATTTGTTGTAAAATATTCCTAACAAAGATTTATCTCAATTTGCTATAAAAATCGTCATTGGTTTTTAAAAATTGATATTTACTTTGACATATTAAATGTAATTTTGATTTTTTAAATGTAATTTCGACGTTTGCATAAATTTAGATTTAGATTGAAATTGTCAAAAAATTAAAAATATACGAAAAAATAATGTATTAAGAAAAATTTCGAACTAATATTTTTTAGTAAAATTGTATAAAAATTAATTTTATCTGAACACTTTATCGGTTTTTATTTAAATTGTTCAATAATTAATTACATTTGGTGAATTTAGCACGAGGAAGCACTGTACATTTACTTAGCAGATGTTTTTTTTTCATTAGCTTCATTTACTCGTTAAATTGATCCATTTACATTTTATTTCAAAACCTCTTTTATTTTGATTTTATGAAAATTTATAGATGTTCAGTATTCTATAGTAAACAACAACAAAATGCGAGAACCGCATTACCGACCGTTGTCTTAGATAGTACGCTATGTGACTGACACAAAGGATCAGCCTAACAATCCCAATTAGTATTTATCTTTTCTCGTTATTTTTGGACTTTCGAGAATTTGCCAGAAAGCTGGGGAAAATTTATAAATAAAAGTACAATTTATTGATATGTCTCAGATCGTACACAACACTCGTACAGAGACTATCAAACAATTATTTATCATAAGTATTAAAACAAAAAACTATAAGAAATCAGTCTCGATACATTATTTCATTTAAATTATTCAAGAAAGACAATCATCACATATGTCAGGATTATTGGTATAAGTTTCATGATATTAACCAACATGCAACAGTGTGAAAGTGAGAAAAAAAAATCTAACAAAAATGTAACCTATCAATGCAGCCAACCAATCGATGACAGTTAATTATATTATTGATAAATTGCTGCTGCAAACTATAAATTAAAAACGCTGTATGCTTACTTTTGTACTAACTACACCCTTACCACGAATCACTCAAAATTACATCAAAAATCATTTATTTATATTTGCGGAAACAAAACAATAACATTCAACATGTCAAGCCGATATGCAATGAAGTTAGGCGCCTATCGCACGGTGTTGCCATTTAAGAAATCAGAAAACTACTTTTCGAGATATAAGGGTGGTTCAATTTAGCGAGTGGTCCAATATACCATACTTTCCCCTAATCATGTAATTCCAGGAAAACGAAATACTCTTCTCAATTTAAAATGTTGAAAAAGCTTCAAGAACTGGATATAAATGGTTTATTAAAGTATATAATTTACAATAAAGAGTTAATAATAAGTATAAAGAAGAAAAATGTTTTAATCTCCAACTCTGAAAACATTTGGCTACTTTTAATATTTTAATGGCTTGAACTTCGGAACTGAAAGAAAGAAAAGTATAAAAAAAACTTTGTGATTATATGCTCTACAGTTTACAAAAGATTTGAGTTTTTTTAACATGACGTAGAATATGTGTGTGTATTTGAATTTCTTGTTTTGTAACTACCATATCAAAGTAAGTTTTGTACTTTGATTTATATATTCCAGTAGTTTCCAAACAGTTTCCTTCGTAAAACCTTTTTAAACTACTATATTCATTGATTTTTATGTAGTTAAAAGTTTTTCTCTATTTTTCATTTTCTTATTTATATGTAAATGAATTTTTCCCATTTTGATTTGAAACTTTGTAATCTTATAAAACAGTATTTTTTTGTTAGAAAGTTATATTTTTTTAAATTAAAAAAAACACTATGTGTTTCAATTTAAGTTAATTATTTAATTTAATTAAAATAGAATAAAATAGTACTATTAATTTTTGTTGTGCTCTGTCCGTCTGTCTATAAAAATTTTATATCTATTAAGATGAAATTTGGTATACGGACGAAGATTGGTGACCCAAAAACAGAAGTGGTGAAATTTTTTAACAAAAAAAATATTTTTAGACCCCCCTCCCACCCATAGACTGAAAAATGTACTGACATTTTTTTTCACTTACCCCATTGAGTGGTAGGACCGACCGAAAAAGAGATATAGTCGAAAGTACCTAAAATCTATAAAAAACTCGGAAAACTTTTCAGGCAAAAATACTGATAGATTTAAAAAAATACATATTAATTGAATGCATGCATATAAAATTTAAATATAACCTCAAAATGTTTAATATTTTATAGTATAGCCAATTATAAAAAAAACATTACCACAATGTATCGATTACAATACAAAAAATTCCAATAGCTCTAAATAACAGAGCTTTTAAGAGCAAAAAAGAAATGACTTTTGCATTGATACAGAACAAAATTAGGAATGTCAGTTATTAATTCAACGTTAAAAAACACAATTCAAAGAAAATATGCTGAAGAAAAAATTGTTGAAGAAAAAAAAAGAATTTTTCATGATGGGGTGGAGGTTAGCATATCATACGATCGAGAAGAAGCAAAATAAGATAAAAAGGAAGATGATAGACAAAATACTGTCTTTATCCTGGCTAAGGACTTTTATTTATATTACATCCTACAAGGATTTAATGATCTATGAAATATGGGGGTTAACAAAGGTTAAATGTTTTAGGTTTATTCACTTATGTTATTATATTTTATTAATATAGGTCATATACGACAATAAAGTTCCCCTTTTTATTGTTATTTGTACAGTTATACATTTGTAGAGTTCCGCCATTTAAAGTTAACTAAAACATATATAGATATATGTTATGATCGTTAATATTGTTGTAGGAGTCATATAAACTATGTTCATGCTATTTTTATTTAGTTTATGTTCATATAAAAATGTTTTGTGTTATAATTAATGTCATAATTAAATAATTTTACTAAGAAAATAATATTACTTCCTCGCAATATCGAAGATACGAGAAGCTTTGTGATTGTTTTAGAATGAAAGAAAAAAATTGTTCTCTGATTACAAAATTTTAAATTGATCTTTTTGTTTCATGTCAAGACAAACATTTTTCGTTCCGTGTCTGTCTGTCTGTTCCCTGAATCTTTGTCACACGCATAACTCATGAACCACTGAACCAATATTAATGAAACTTGGTTGGATGGTGTAAGAACGACACATGTTACGTGAAAATTTTATAGAATCTTTTTTGTAGAGCATTCAATTTCCTATAATATAGGTCTACAACGTTTATTGTAAAATATTCCTTTACATAGATTTATCTCAATTTGCTTTAAAAAATCGTGTTTTGTTTTTTTAAATTGATATTTACTTTGACATATTAAATGTAACTTTGACGTTTGCGTAGATTTAGATTTAGATTGAAATTGTCAAAAAAATTAAGAAAAATTTCGAACTAATATTTTTTAGTAAAACTGTATAAAAATTAAATGGTTAACAAATTCTGAACACTTTATCGGTTCTTATTTAAATTGTTTAATAATTAACTACCTTTGGTGAATTTAGCACGAGGAAGCATTGTGTATTTACTTGACAGAAATATTTTATATTTTACGTCGTTTTTGTTTTGTCAAAATTGGAAAAATTAAATTAACATGCGCACATACGACATAATATAATTTCAGTACAATTTAAAAAATTCTAGGTACTCGTTGGAGATTTAAAATGTCTGTATAAATTAAAAAATAAACAACGAAATCAAATTAGGAATTCTGGATTAACTTTACTTATTTTTACAAAAGCTTTCTACGCAATTAAGAATATTAACAGTGATGTTTCAGTTTGAATTTCTACCTTTTGTGTATTTCATTTTAAAGAATGGATTAACCCAATTTTTTACTTTCATATACACATGTATATGAAATATACATATCGTATAGTGAAACCGATTTTTTTCGAAATCCGGATTTTGATGGAATTATCCATTTTGATCTTCCTTGAATACATTCTGATTATTTTCGCCATGATGTCTGTGTGTCTGTCTGTAAGCGCTGTAACTCAAACACAACAAATCGTAGATGGGTGAAATTTCATTTTAGAGATTATTTTTTATCTGGGAAGAAAACCTCCTATTTTTGAAAACGTTCTTTCAACCGGATACGATTTTTGAATTTTTCGGATTAATTTGAAACAGTGCCAGACACGGAACGAAAAGTGTTTGTATTGACGTAAAACAGAAAGATCAATTTAAAATTTTGAAATCGGAGAACATTTTTTTTGTCTCAATCTAAAACGATCACAAAGCTTCTCGTATCTTCGATATTGCGAGGAAGCAATAAATAAAAATGTAAACAAATTCCCGTATGCGAACACTTAAAATAACATTCTTTTGTAAACGAACAAAACAATTGAAATTATTCAATTAGCGCAATTACAAACGATAATTCCATTTAATTATGTAATCTGGGAAGATTAAAGATACGTCGTAAAGACCTCGTGACCCATTATCATTCTAAAGATATAAAACTTTATTCTTTACCATCAAAGTTAACTTCGCGATAAGTAAATTAGCATTATTCATTTGTGTATATTTTATCTTAAAATAATTGCTTCAGTCATGTGTTTCAAGTTTTTGGTAGCAATTAAATTCTAACATCAAAGGATCCCAGCGCAAAAGCTGCAAGATTAATTATAATATTCTTTTTAATTAGTGGGATGCTTAGATATTCCTCATTATATTCTATGTAGGTACATGTTACATAAGTGAGGATGTGTAGAATGCTGTATTTATTTATCCGATTAAAATTACTGGGATCAGAGATGTGAAGTAGGTAGTTTATACATATATGTAGTGTGCTGTGCATTGGAGTTACAAATTTCAATGAGAATGTATAAAAATGAATGTTCGTTTGTATGAGGCTTATATACTCGGGAATTACTGAACCGATTTCAGTGCGGTTTTCACAAATAGTTAGATAATTTTTCTGAGTATGTTCGTGGCTATTAATATTTTATGAAAACTTAAGAATTAACATCACAAAACTAAAAAAATCTTTATCAAGTCGTGTTTTGTTTCCATAATGTCAGAGTATACAACTGTCATTAGGTATGGAATAAAGAATTCTATAATTTACAAGAATTTACGGTTTCAATATTATATTTAATATATTGCACTATGATCACGTCTTTTTTAAATATTTTGTCGAACAATTGGATGATTTTTGGCACATGTTAACAGCAATTAAATATGTTGAAATATATTAATTTAAAATTGGAATATAAAGAATTAAAGAAAGGTAAAATATCGAAATTGATTATGATTGTTGCTAACCTATTTATTTTTATTTTTTGATTTTCATACAAAATATACCTGGGAATTTGAAAATATAACTTATAAACACGATTTTCTCAGTAATTACTGAACAGATTTTATTCCGCCTTTCAGTAATGGATAGGTTAGGATGACGAAACATTTTCTAGATGTTAAGTTCTGTATAATAATGTTTAAAAAATCCTTGTAGTGGTCAAAGCATTTTTTTCATTTTGAAAGGAAAAATATCAAGCAAATATTTATATAATAAACTATTTATTATTAATTAGCCTATCAAGCCAAAAACACTATTTGCTTCCATTACATGTACCATATTACCTACCACACAACAATGTATATGTTTGTACTTACATTATATACATATAGCTTGAACTGACATTATAAAATTTACTGCCTAATGTTATAATTATAAATCCGTACAGCAGATGTAAGAGCATTTTTATCTATACTTTTTATATACATTATTTTCTTGTACAAGATGTTGAAAATGCTAAAGAGTTTTATCTTTGCGCTCAAAATCTTAACGACCCTTTGTAGTCATTTCCAAGACACTTCCTTAGTGAATACAGAGGAAAGAAAAAATATTTTTATTTTACTATTAAAATGTAAATTAGAGTTCATATAAAATGAATCATTTTTATGTTAAATATTATATGTGCCGCGTTCATGTTTTCTATTGTGCAGTAAATTTAAATGAAAAAATAATATTTTCTTCGTCTTTAGCCTTGCTGCAGTTAAATATGTTATGAAATATACATATAGCAATAATTTTCAAGGCTCTTTGAAAAATTCTTGTAATTCATGGTACGTGCATAGAATTCCAATTTTTAGGGGGGTTTGGTTTAATATATTTAAATATTCAGATTTTATCAGAGATGTCTAACATTTTTATAGTCAATGCAAGTACTGAAATTACCAAAATTTCAATAAGTAATACACGGAAAATGTTTTTCCTGTCTTTCCTGGAAAGTAAGCGAAAACTTATAATATTTTACTGTCTGAAACTGTAATAATATAATTTTAGGCTGTAATGTTTGCAGTTTTTTGATATTTGATTACTACCATTTCTGAACATTAATTCATTTAAATATCTTACAGCGTAATTTGATGAAAATCGACCAATAGGTGTCGAAATGGTAGACATTTAAACTAATTATTAGTATAATTTATTTATTAATTATTATATTATCGTAGCAACTGCTTTACATTGTTTCAAATTTGACGATTATTTCTTTTATATCTTTTGTGTCGTAGTACTGCGTACTCATTACTGGTTTTACTTTATTCATTACTGGAGAAAAAACATAAACAAAATAAAAGGCTATAATTTAAAAAACAAACTATATTTTCGGACTTTGATAAATAAATTGATTAAATAAAGAGTTACTTGTTTTATTAGTAACATGAGTTCATGAGAATTACAAAAAAGAAACTTTGCTCTTATAGCGGCCATAACTGGTGCCAGTACCTTACTTAGTTTTAAATCAAACAATATAACAAAACTCAGTACCTAGTAAAAATAGTAAACTTAAAAGAATTCATTTTATTCTTACCAAACATTGTTTTTATTTAACATGAAATTGGCTACAACGTATTGACGTTTTGCCGAGTTATTCGTTCAAGATAAAACATTTTAAATGGCACTGTTTTAAACATAAAATCAATCACGTCTCCAAATATATACGACGCCTTTGAATGGATATATCATAAATACCCATATTTATTTCACTAAAATCAATACACTCTATTCTTCTTCCTCCAGTAATCTCTCCCTCTTTCTCCTCATTAAATAAACGGTGATACGCTATATTTCATTTTTAATGAAATGAAAACTTCTTCGTTCCATTTTCAGTATCTGATTGACAATAATATGAAATATTTACGTACCTACATGAGTTTATCATTGTTCATCAATGCTAAATTATTTAAAATGTGTACATAATATCAATAACAAATATAGTTATTGTTTGTATATATTTGATAAAAGATAATGACCTTTTTCTATTTATAAAATAATATATAGAACATCTTTATCAATAGTAAATTAATGATTATAAGTACAGTAGGCACTCGGTAATCCGACACCCATATTTTCCTCGTTTTTTTAATTTATAAATATGTTTTCAGGCCAGATTATAGGCTATATTTTGTGACGATAATAGTAAATCAAGTCGGAAAAAGTGCTATTTTGCAGTAAACCATTCAATATTGAACAAAATAATGTGGTAAAGAACTGTGTAGAATAAAAAGATCTAAAATAAAGTCCGCAACACCATATGTCTAACTTTTATATTTAAGCCACAATGACTGCTTTTATGTTACAAAGAAAGTTAAAAATATTTGGGTTCTGTTTACGTGGATTTATAACCTGAAAAACATTAATCCTTATTAAAATAAATGATTTCATCGTCATAAATACTTAATGTAGATATAGTTTGCCTTTTACGGTCTTATAGTTTGGGAAATAACTTTAAATAAGTTATATACAGTAAAATATTATTAATAACACGTGCCTGCGTCGTAACAGGCCGCCATTCGAATTTCCTCAGCTCGGCTGTTGTCTTTTGATCGTCAGTTGTTTATTTTGTTTTCAATAATTAACTTTTTCAAAAATCCTTTAAGTCCATGCGAGCGAAACTAGTTTAATATATAAAATAGTTAAAGATCTATATTGATAAACATCAAATAAATAAATAATATGTAACCTAAAAATAGGTTGTAGCTCCCTCACGAAGAATATTCGGACACAAGTTCACATAAAGTTACTGTTAATTTTTTAAGGATATAGTTTTATTTATATATCGTTAAAATTGCAGCATTACGTTTAGAATTTAGAGAAATATTAGAATAATTAATTATATATATCATCAAATCTTCCAGAGCTAAAAAATCGCTTGTTGATAACTAAACATTAATCTGACAAATTGCAGATACTTTTTTCATCAACCTTTCTCCAAAATCTTTTAAAAGACGATCAGCTGTTCCTTTCACCTGCTGTCACTGTCCTTAATGGATAACGCGCGACAATTTAGCGAAGATGTTTTAAAAAATATCCACCTACCTTCTTTGTATTTAACTCATTTCAAAAATATTTAATTTCAACTTTGTAAAATGAAAAACGAGAAAAATTTTTCCAATCTAAATTACATAATATAAATACATCAAATTGCACTTTTTGCTGCAGGAATAAAAAGAATCAAAGATTTTAACTTTGCAAAATCAAAAATAGAAATTCAATTTTCACATGCAGTAAATGCAAAAAAAATGCACTTTTTTCTGTGGAGATAGAAATGGCATGATCACCCAATGTTATCATCCGGTTGAGAGATTTTTAACTTCGCGGTACCGGAAAAGAAAGTCGTTTAAGCAAATGGATTTGTTTACTCTGCGTAATTCTCACGGAAAACCGATTTGTGAACTTGAAATAAAACCTGCAGCTTGGATTTATATATTTAATAAAATTCAATTCGACTGTGTCGGGTTTTTTTATTAGATTATTTTTACTCACCCCTATTGGAAAATGGTGCGAATTTATTTACAAATCGGTCACATTATTTCAAATGTTTAAGTTAAAGCATTATTAGTAGAGATTCTGCGGCGAGACATTCCGGGAATTTTCCGGGTTTCTGCTGTCTCGAGTCCCGGGAATTAAAAAAATCATCTTCCAAGTAAATGCACAGTGCTTCCTCGTGCTAAATTCACCAAAGGTAGTTAATTATTGAACAATTTAAATAAAAATCGATGCTCAGATAAATTGGTTAACCATTTAATTTTTATACAATTTTACTAAAAAATATTAGTTAGAAATTTTTCTTAAGACGTACCTACCTGATTATTTTTTCGAATATTTTTAATTTTTTGACAATTGCAATCTAAATCTAAATATATGCAAACGTCAAAATGACATTTTATATGTCCAAGGAAAAATATAAATTTAGAAAAACAAAACAAGAATTTTTAAAATAAATTGAAATAAATCTATTTTACAAAAATTTTAACGTTTCTGTGTAACAAAAAAAAATTAAATTAAATCAATTCATGAGTCTGAGTTTTATTTAACCCCACTTCACGTATTCACGTCAATCCCTCGACTGTGCATCCCGATACAGTCATACCCATTTTTTTTCCAATTCATCTATATAATTTCTTACAAGTCTTGAGATATAGATCTTGGCTTCTGGGTGTAAGCCGCGTCTGTTTGATCACACATTGCATTGGATATGTTCAGGGCTCTTCTAAAAGTGTATTTTCTTCTAAAAATACACTTTTAGAAGAGTCCAGAAGATGTCTACTCCCACTGCAATGTGTAATGAAACGTTGGCCAATAACACGACCAAACCGACGCGGTTTATGCCCAAAAGTCGAGATTTGTATAATTTCTTGTACATAATTTAATTAAAAGTAATTTATAAAGTTAACATGACCATTAACTTTCAAACCCATAATTCCTCTAGTGCCCCAAATTCGCTGGCCATCCTCTTGTATATGCAGATATATACAATATCTATTTCCAAAAGTGAAATTGATGACATAGTTCTTCTCTTTCCGAAAGGTTACCATTCAATGTTTCTTTTATTGAAATTTATTGACATTGTGCAAAATATTTTATGCTCCGTTATACGACGCCAAAATCTTTGTTCTAACGTTCCATAGCTCATTTATAATTCTATTCATTTGTTATTGAATTTCCAACAGAGAGGGGGAACTGATATTTCATCAAACCTTTTTGCACTGTTCGCTTTGATTTGTTAAACAATTTAATTTTAGCTTGATAAACCGATTCCCATATTGTCAAATGTGGTAATGACATAGAGATTTAAATATATGAAGTTCTGTGAACTGTTATCATTGATATATATGTAGATAATGAAAAATCGAAATATGGGTACTGTCTGTGGGATTTGAACAAAATTAATTCGCCCTTTGCATGTTACATTTAGTCTGATATGCATATGTGTGTACTATGGGCTTCAGAAGTCATCTGTCACCCTAAAGGTCAGAATCGCTTACAGCAGATTCGAATTTCAGTATTGAAAAAAAAAATTCGGTTGATATTTTGAAATGAGCTTTGTGTTGGATGAACACAACATTATCTACATTGGTAAAATAAGAGTATACTGTTGTGAATATAATTATTTAGTTCTTTAACTAAAAAATAATTTTCGTTATAAGGAGTTACTTATACCTAGAAACCAAGATTTTTCGAATAAAATTGAGCCTTCAAAAATATTTTTTATAAAATTTAATTTAACAAGAACATCTGAATAATGACATTTCCTTTCAATTCTACAAGCTACGGATAATTTTTTTGTTGTTAGGAATATAAAAAATATTGGATTTCTAGAAAAATATAAACTTTTGAAAGTAAGGAAGAAAAATATTTTGTCATAAAGAATTATCTCACAGTGTGTATCATATACTCATATATTAAACTATTTTTGAATTCTTGTAAAATAAACTACATAAATATGTCAAAACTAAAATCATTTATTAAATCCTCACGCAATTTCCAACAGGCCGTTATTTGAAAGTTTCAAATAATCTTTGACGGGAAGTTTTGCTTTAGAGATAATCCATAATGGTTCCTTTCAGTAAAAAAAAAACTTTTCATGTTTGAATTTTTTCTTGTAAAAAATCGATTTTTAATTGTTAACTTACAAAAATTGTAGGTTTCAATAAGGGAGAGTCCATTAATAATAATTTACGACTCTCATTTCCCCTCTGATAAAGTAACCCCCCCCCCACCTATCATGTAATATGTATAAGTAGTAATATAATTGCAAAATACATTGATTAAAAAAAATATTCAAAAGAGCAATTACAACAGCCGAAACTGCAGTTAATTAATTAGAAAAAAACCTTACGTAAGTAACGATTTTGACCCCCTTCTTTACTTAAAAAAAACATCCTTATATATTTATATAGTAACTAAATGATTTGACGTCTTATTTTCTTGTATTTTAGTCGATATTTGTATGACGAGTTGAAGGAAATTTCACTAAAAAATTTCGAATTTTTGATTTCGTTAAAAGTATGTTTATTGTATAGAAAATGACGTGAAAAGTTGTTTGTTTCAAACCGCAGGTCTGTATCTCAAACCGTTCTCGAGATATAGCCTCTGGAAGTTTTAGTTTTTTCAAATTTTTGGAGAAAAAAGGCCATAACTTTTGAACGGGTGGTCGGAATTGATTTTAGTTGACGGATTTGAAATCAGCGTGTCAAAATCTATATAATGACATGTATAATACTTTAAAATCCGACAAAAAAATTTTGGTCAAAAATCATTATTTTTTTAAGGTATACCCCTTTGAATTTTTTCGATTTTTCGCGAAATTTTTTTTTTCGAGTTTTAAGGTATTATACATGTCATTATATAGATTTTGACACGCTGATTCCAAATCCGTCAACTAAAATAAATTCCGACCACGCGTTCAAAAGTTATGGCCTTTTTTCTCCAAAAATTTGAAAAAACTAAAACTTTGAGAGGCTATATCTCGAGAACGGTTTGAGATACAGACCTGCGGTTTGAAACAAACAACTTTTCACGTCATTTTCTATACAATAAACATACTTTTAACGAAATCAAAAATTCTAAATTTTTTAGTGAAATATTCTGCAGGGAACTTCAATTCATCATACAAATATCGACTAAAATACAAGAAAATAAGACGTAGAGGTATTATAGTTCTATAATTGAGAGTGTAAATTAATATTAAATGCTATTTTTAATTTTTGGTTAAAATGTTTGAGTTGCGCATAAAGATGAATATTCTAATAATATATTTAAATTATTTATCAACTGAAAATACAGATTTGTATTAATTTACCCATAAAGTAAGGGAAGCACTGCTTCCCCTGCTTCCATGGACGCTTCGCCACTGGATGATAGCATTGCTATTGAAACACGTGTAAGTCTAAACTCTTACAATTTTTATGGTTAGGGGATTTGTATTTGATAAGTCATAACCAGATGTTTATTATATCTATTTATAATATTATATTTATTTATAAACAAAATCGAATTTTTTTTTCATAACTTAAATCGCATATTTCTTGCAATAACAAAGTAATCAAAAAAGACCGTGCTTGTTTCCTGTATCTTAAAAATTCAAAATCACAATATGTTTATTTGATATATTCTCCCTCTTTAATATTATGTCGAATTGGCAAAAAAGTTTTGCAAACCAATACAAAGAAAATAAAAAAATGGGCGAACTTGTGATGGGTCGGCTCAAAAGACGAACCGGCTCGTAAAGTTGCCTCGCGATGTTTATCTGGTAATCGAAAAGTTTTTTCCATTGTTTGTGACGTCATAACTGACCTATACAGACCGTTTACAGTGTAGGATTTTATAAATCGTAAAATATGTCAAATAAAAATGTTTTCGTATACGAATGTTATTGCATGATATCTCCAGTGATTTTATATGTCAAAGATGATGTTCAACTTTTCCAATTATGTACAAACTACAACTTTTATTATATTTTGTTTTACCGGCACGTCGTTAAAGACATAAAGAAATGCAACCGGAATTGCGGTTACTAAAACATTCACGTAGGGTGTAGAATTTAACTAGGTAAGGAATAAAAGAGAGCCAATGCAAATATTTACTCTGTTTTTAATATAACAGCGAAGTTGTAAAAACATTTTGAATCGTCATCAATATTATTTTTGCTTTCTCGCCACAGGGGTTATTTTAGTGTGTAGTTGTAGCTTATTTCTGCAGTTCTAAAAATAAAAACTGCAGTTGTAAAAGTCAATTTGTGTAGTTGGAAATTATAAATGTGGAACAAAAAAAAAGTCATTACAACCAATAAAATATGAATATACTACAAAAAAGAATACAGTTGAAAAGCAAAAAAGGTCATTACAATTGAAATATAAATATACTAAAAAAAAAAAAAAATTAAATGACCTATACCGGAAGTATTTTGGTTGAAAGCAAAAAAAATTGGCGGCAGTTTCAAAATCGACTGTTTTTACAAAAAACAAACTTTATGTTTTGATACCGCATTCGACCATAATTGAATATTCGGCTTTGAAACCAATTTTTAATGAAAGATCAATAAAAAACGAAGAGAATGAGCCCTATAACATGCATAATAAGGGACATTTCGAAAAATAAGTTACTCTCGAAAAAAGTCTAATTTCACTCGATTTCAAAACTTAAAAAAATCGGGGGGAATAAATTTAAAACAGGAGAACATATATTTTCATTCGTCTGAAATAACATTAAAATCCCTATGTACCGTAGTTAAATTCTATACCCTACGTTATTTAATTTAAATTCATATCTTCTTTATGACTTCAATGAATTTTTTTTAAACACGCGCCAGTTGTCTACGACGTGACACACTTTCCTTGTGATAAATAATTTCTGCCATTTATTTAATTCTTTAGCTGTCAATTTGAAAAATTGGACAGAGAAAATTCTAAGAATTGATATCTGCATATTTAAAAATTTCAATGTAATATTATTTTTATAGAAAAAATAATATATTGGCTGCAAAATATGTTAATATCGTTTAGGCTTCTGAACTATTCTAGTATTTAATAAATAAAATACACATTGCAAATATATTAAACAATACCATATTATATCTTGAGGCAAAATATTTTAAAGAGCAGATAATGTGGTGTTAATAATAATAAGAAATATAATTAATTTAATAAAACAAGTAAAATTTTACCTTCAAATGTTGTCATTGAATATATAACGTTATCTGGAATAAAAAGAAAAATATTTATTTTTATTAGTACATAAACCATTAAAATAAAAATGTACAATCAATAATTGAAGTACTTTTAAACTCGACTCCAATTATTTAAATAAAATTTAAAATACACTATTTTATTCTTTTACAAGAGCAACTACAACTTCAAATAAAAAAAATTGTACGTTCGAATGTTAAAAGCAGACAACGAAATAAAAATACACCATAAAATTCGTAAGAACATGCAACTATAAAATAAATATCAATTTTTTATTATATCCAGTATATTCTGTGTTGAGATATTTGCAAGAATAGATAAAATAATAGATAATCCAACAGACAAAATAAAATATCTTGAAACTGTACGCGTTGCAATTTTATAACAAGGCCACTGAACAAATGATCTCTAGGTCTTTCATATCATCGCCTTACATAAATTGAAAAATCGATATTTTCTAGTAAATTAAGTCGTCTTCAAATTGAAACTAGAACATACAATTCACTTAGATTATTATAGAAAGTATTTTAAATTGACTCAAACATTTCATCTCGTATTTTTAAATCACGACATCTTTTTCGCAAAGTGTTTTCTTTTTTAAATTGTATGCAAATTCAGCAAGGGTTTTTGATGCTGAAATGATATTGAAGCAATGAAGGATATATCAGATAGATGATTTTGTAGAATTATCTGTCTTTTTTATATAAATTAGATACTTCAATTGGCTGATAAAGAGAACAATTTTATCTATTTATTTAAATTTTTGTGTTTATAAATTAAATCAATATGGCTTCTAAAAAACTTTAGACGAAATAGGTATTTATCAAATAGTTAATTAAATTACATCAAAATTACAACTATCTATCTTCTATTTTTTCCATTTTTACAAGCTTTTTTATGTTATTATTTTTTTAAATATCAACTGTAAATTTTCCTAAATATGAGCCTACTGTAAATAATTTATTACTGCACTAGCTGTTACACGCGATTTCGTCCACCTGGAATACAGGTTAGGTAATACAGATTTCTGTTATGATAGTCGATAAAAAAGGTTTTCAGTTTCGCATTTGCATGCTAGATGTCACTAAACTAACCTAACCTATCGCGCGTACAAAAGAACACAAATTTCATTAAGATCGGTTGAATGGTTTAGCCGTGAAAAGGTAACAAACAGATAGAGACACTTTCGCATTTATAATATACATAAGTATGGATTGTTGGTCTGAATTAATTTTAAGATCTCAAAACAATCCATTAGCCTGGTCACTAGTTTCTATTTCTTTCTAGTTACTTCTTTCTCACTTCCTTACACGCTTAAAAAATGATATCCTTTTAATTTCTGGTACATTCCACCAGAAATTCCATGAATCAACCAATCAAAGCTTTTTGTTCCGTTTTTTGATCAGACGTGAATGCTCCCAATGTCACTCGACACGTGTTTTGACTCCTCGAGAAGTCCTCATCAGGAGCTTAACAGTTCCAGACTGGAACAGGTGTATCGAGTTTAGTTAGTCACTTAAACTAAAAATATACACCTTAACCACAATAAAGCAATGTCACTAGACATGTGTTTCGACTCAACAAGAAGTCCTCATCAGTAGCCAACAATTCCAAACAGGAACTGTTAGGCGTGTCGAGTTTAGTTTAAGTGATATTATAACTGAAGGAGGTTTGGTCAAAACTGACATTACAATATGAAAGAATGCAAAAAATTCTTTCAAAATCTCGATTATTTTTTAAAAACAAACGAGTTTTGGAACTCACCTCCTGAAATACAATCATATATGTACTGTTATCATGAAAGATGCATCGATTAAATTAAAATATGTTTCCTTGTGTAATTTGAAACGAAGCACGTATAAAGGCAAGAATAAACTATATATATATGTATATACAAAACAACAAACACAAGTAGAGAAAAAACAACAACCGAAATCGGACAGAGTTTCACGGTAAAGTTGTGGCTAACGTACATATGTATGTGGGTATTTGTGTTGTTTTTCCAATCGCGCGTTCTGAACTCGCGCTTTTACAAAAACTCTGCATCTCAGTAGTACTCAAAATGTAATTAAATTTAATTTTAATTTCGATAAGCAGGCTATGCTTGGAAGTACGTATGTTCTATTCTCGTCCAATTTTTTTACTTTCTTATACCATGTATATGAAATATACATTAGTATAAGTAAGTATAGTGAAGCCGATTTTTTTCGAACTCCGGATTTTGACGGAATTATCTATTTTGACCTTCCCTGAATCCATTCTGACTATTTTCGCCATGATGTCTGTGTGTCCGTCTGTCTGTCTGTCTGTAAGCGCTGTAACTCAAATACGACAAATTGTAGAAGGGTGATATTTTATATTTAAGATTAATTTTTGGCTGGGAAAAAACGTCCTATTTTTGAAAACGATCTTTCAACCGGATACGGATGTTTACCTACGTCGATTTTTTAATATTTCGAATTACTCTGAAACAGTGCAAAATAGAGAAAAATGGTCAAGTTAAAAAATGTAGGTAATATCTATATCTATAATTTATGTTCTATTCATTTTTTTGTAAAAACGAATTTTTGAAAAAAAAAATTTATTATAATTCAAATGGTTCATAACAGAGAAAAAAATGTATGGGGAATAAATTATAGGTAATAACATACTCGACATTTTGTATCTAAAACATTTTTTTCTTATTTCAAAAATAATTCAAAAATCCAAAAATTTACAAGAGTAAACATCCGTTTTCAGTTATTACGTTAAAAAAAATCACTTGTTATATAAATATAAAATTATTCATTTTGTTCTTTCTTGTTAGTTTGTTAGAAATGTTTTAATAAACAAAGAATCACGTATATAATTCACTGTTAGGTTAGGTTAGGTTAGGTATAAGAAAGTCCCGTGGTTCCCAAGGCAGATATTTTTGCATATGAACATTGATAAAATGAGCATTATATCTTAAATTTCTTTAAAAACCCACTCTTTAAAGTATACATTTTCTTAAAGAGAACATTACGGTCTCCATATTTCCTATGATTTTTGTGTCAATTATTGTATTATTAGTGATAAAAACATTTTTTAGACATTTTTTTTATTTTTGAGGTTAGGATGCATTTGAAAAGTAACGCTATCTATACAGTTCTATAGTCTATTAACTAATAAGTATTTTAATTTTTTTTTGTTTTCCTACGACCTGTAGAACCGGAGATATTTCAAAAACAATGTATCGATATTTCTAAATTTTTCGATTTTAATTCATGTTCGATCATATAAAGAGAAAATCAAAATAAAATCCAACTTCCTGAATGCATCACTTCAAAATGCTAATTTCCCTCTACTATTATTATTTTCCCTCTCAATAAACAATTTATTGCAATTAGAAACACAAAATTTCATCCATTCAAACATGTTTAGGTCTTTTCACCCGTATTCGTAACTTCTAGCGGTTTTGCGTCAGATATCGATTGTCTAACTCTAACTCTTTTGTTTCGGCATTGTCACGGTATTGTGGAGCTCACAAAAACACCCCCCCCCCCCCCACACACACACACGCACACGTATGTACATACGTGGGGAGTTTTTACTCGTTAACTAATGCTGCTTTAAATATATTGTTCTGTGTCTAAATAGACGTAAAAAGTATTTGGACTGAAATTTATTGCTGGACTAAACATGTAAAAGTGTTATTAGTTTATTTACAATAAACATTACTTTGAGTAATTTATCACGACGGAAAATTAGGGGAAATTCCACTTTAGCTATTTTTATTATATTTTTTTATTGCTTGTTGACATTTATGTTGGTGGAGTTAAATTTTATTGGTATTTTTTATTTTGAGTAAAAAGTCGGTTTACTCACTTGGCTTAGAAATTGTCTGCCACCGTAAAGGCCAAAATCGCTTACGACAGATTCAAAAATATTAAGACAAACATCATCGGTTATCTTTTCCAGGGCGGAGCTTATGTAGTTACACCATTTTAAATAAAAACACAAATATACGTCCATTTCATTAATTAAAATTACTTTACTTATACATTTGTCAATAGATTGCATAATAATTTAATCGCACAAATATACATATATGAGTACTATAAACGAAGAATACTTCTTTATCTAGTTTCAAAATATCTGTCTTTGTTTGGTACATTGAGAAATGATTTAAATATTATAAAAATCAAATGGGAGGAGCTTACTAAGTTTGTTATAAACGAATTTCAATGAAAACTGGTCGACCACTTCTGCATGTGACTTATACTGTCGCATTTGGATGAATCAAATCAAATTGATAAAATGTTATCAAATGAATTTTTTTTTCTATCAAACTTTTAAAATAATTTGCCTTTAACTCATTAGCATCACCGTAACAGCTTTATTTACTTACTACATAAATTAATTCTAATTACACAGTTACACTTCTGCCTAAAACTATAAACTTAATAACTATAGATCAAAGTGTATTATATATCTTATAATATGTTTGATCTATGCATGGAAGTATCAATTATCCATAGGAGATTCTAACAGAATTATCTCTATACAACTAACAATCTATCAACATCTCAAGAGTGTACTTGTATAATAATATCTCTATACAAGCCATGTTATTGTTTAATTGAATTATTATAACAATTTTGAAGGCCACTTTGAAATTATGATTCAAAATTTTTCTTTATCAAATATAAGATTATTTTGTTATTTTTTGAAAATAAAACATATTTATTTAGATCAGTCCTGGCCAACCCAAATTACTCCACGGGCCGCATAGACAACCTAAAATTATTCAAGGGCCGCACATGAATAATAATTCTTAATTTTTTTTCTCATAACTTTTTCGCACGAATTTTCCACTTATACAATTCTTTTTCTAGTCAACTTAATTTTTTTAAAGTAGACCTCAGGAGCAATAAATGTAAAAAAATATATCTCCTTTTGAAAACTTGTATCCCCGAAACTAATAATCGTACAGAAATATATAAAACAAAATACATATATGACAAAATTTAATATATCATGGTATAAATTAACTTTTGTATGTATTCGAGTTGATATTTCTATGAAAAGTTGAAATTTTTTTATGAAATTTCTATGAAAAGTGAAATTAAAACTATGAAATTTGACTAAAAAATTTCGAATTTTAGATTTTGTTAAAATTACGTTTTTTATATAGAAAATAATGTGAAAAGTTGCGGTTTAAAAATTTCAACTTTTCATCTCATTTTCTATACAAAAAACGCACTTTTAACGAAATCTAAAATTCAATATTTTTTAGTAATATTTCAAAAAAAAAATCAATTTAAAGATAAGAAAATTGGAAGGAACATCATGACTTACTTTATAAATAATAATTTTCATTATTTTTCATCTAATTTTTCTTTTAAATCACGGGTATTTAAACATTAAAATGCGCGAATATCAAAAAAATAAAATAATTTACGTTCAGGTCGAAAAAAAACGGTATTAAATATAATTTGTTCTTTTATCTCTACAGTACATCTAACTAAGATTATAAAACAAATTATAATCATATTATATAATCAATCATTCAGATTTTTAATTTGGAAACTTCAAAACCATCTATATACTTGTTAGAATATTTTCTTTTAGATTTTGTATCGATTGACTTCATAACATGCACTGAATCTTTACCGTAATAATATAGTGTTGTGTTGATAATAAATTGAAGCAAAATATATACCAAAATTAAATTACGCCTTGATATATGAAAGTAAATAATAAATGTATCAAAAAGTTTTCATAGCAATTTCCTGTTTTAATCTAAATATGCGGTTTTGGCATTTTTATCGCGATATTAAAAGACATGTCAAAATTAAACAGTCACGTAAATTCTGGTCATGCAAAGCAAACTTACTATCATTCTATTTATAACAATAATACTTACATATGTATATATAAAGTTATATACAATAAATGTTTGAGGAAGTAGTCGATAGCAAACAAGATTTCTTTATTGTATAACTTTAAATATAGATATATTAGTAGGTCATGAATAGAGTTCGATTTATGTTTCAAATACATCGAAGTTTTCATAAGAGGCTAATTTTTTGTAATTCATTTTCACTATAACATATAAAATCGGTGGGAAAGGAAATTGACCTAGATTGATCCAAGCAGGAGACACTGGACTAATTGGTTAGTGGATTAATTAAAAATATGTATATTTCTTAACAGTTCAGGTTACAAAGCGACTGACAATAATGTCTGGTATTATAAAGGAGCTAGCAAATTTGCTAGCTAGCAAGCACTCTCAAACTTATATGACAGTTCTCTTTGGGTTTTTAACAGATATTTGCAAGCGCAGTAAGTTGTTTTTTACCGTTTTTACTCAAGGTTAGTAAATATCACCAATAGAACTGTCATATAAGTTTGATACCCCATTTGAAAGTGCTTGCTAGCTAGTAAAATTTTCTAGCTCTTTTATAATACCGGACATAAGTGCACCAAATAACCAACTAAGAATTTTTTTACAGAAAATTGAAATGTAATAAGAAACTGGCACCAGTTATGGCCGCTATAAGAGCAAGGTTTGGTTATTTTTTGTAATTCCCATGAACTCATGTTACTAATAAAACAAGTAACTCTATATTTAATCAATTTAATTACTAAAGTCCACAAATATAGTTTGTTTTTTAAATCATAGCTTTTTATTTTGTTAAGTTTTTGCTCCAGTAATAGATAAAGTAATACCAGTAATGGGCATCAACTCGCTAATGATTACAAAATGATAAGTAGTACGAAAAAAAAGATATAAAAGAAAGAACCGTCAAAGAAACAATGTAAAGCAGTTGCTATGATAATATAATAATTCATAAATAAATAATTAGTTCAAATGTCCACCATTTTGACACCTATTCGTCGATTGTCATCAAATTACGCTGTAAGACAGTTAAATGTATATAGATTAATATTCAGAAATGGTAGTAATCAAATATCAACAAATATATCTAATTCAGTACATTTAATTAAAAAATAGCCATTACTGTGGTCAAGTTTTTATATTATTTTCTTTACTTGCTTTTTAATAATAATTTTTCGATAAATGTAATATTGAATTGTTTTATTTATTCTATGAGAGTATTAAAAAAAGATTTATTTACTTGAGTTTTATATAAAATATTAATGTAAATACCAAAAAAATTGTATAGAAATTAATTTTATATTAAAGAATGACCTTAAAATACATTGTAATATACACCGCGAGTATGAAAAGGTTAATGTCAGATGAAATTTATAAATAGAACATTTAACGTATGCCTACTCGTATATATTAAATTTAAAATCAATACTATAAAATTTATCACTCTACAGTATCTACCTGTCTCATTAATTAACTTTCTTATACGTCAACTCTATCAGAATATACCTACCGTGATCATGAAAATTGTAGGTATAATTATAGTGAATTCGTTCTATACTAATTTATAATAGTTAATAATAAATTTCTCAATAATGAATTAAGGTACTGGCACCAGTTTTGGATATGACAAAAATGTCTTAGGACCTTTTCATTTTAACCCTTCAGTTACGATATATTTGCGTTCAAAGTCGTTATCAGAGTGCCCCCCCCTCTCTATTTTCTAAACTATCAAATCTGAAAAAAATTGAGAATATACCTTTTAATAAAAATTGTCTGACCCCCTTCCCATAGACTGAAAAGTGTATTCACATTTTTTTCTTCCACTTATCCCATTGAGTGAGGTGTCTTTAGATTCAACAAACAATATTCTATGGCCTTTAGATTTTAACCCTTCAGTCATATTTGTTTTTAAATGTCGTTATCAGAACGTCTTCCCCCCTTTAATTTTTAAACTATAGATTCAAAAATCTGAAAAAATTCCAGAATGTAGTTTTTAATTAGTACTAACACTATGGTAAAAATAATTTATGAAAATTTTTGAAATAAGTCTTTCTTTTACTAATATCCGAAGCATACAAGAAGCTATGTGTTTTTCTTCTTCCAATTTTACACAATGCATAGACCCCCAGTTGAGAAACACTGCTTTAGACCAGTGGTCACCAAACTACGGATTCGGTCCTCCAAAGTTTTTCATCCGGCCCCTGATTTTTATATATAAATATTTTCTATACATATAAGAAATATTAAATTTATGTAATTTAAGGATTTGATGTAAATATGTGTATTTAATAAGTACATTTGAATACATATTTTCCATTATAAACGATATATACCCTATTTACATAGCCAATTGCACATGTAAAAAAATGTTCCAATAGGATTCCAACAAGAATATTTTTCGTCCGACCCCTCATATTTAAAAAAAATTCGATCCGGTCCATTTCTCGAAAAGTTTGGTGACCCCTGCTTTAGACTATCAAATAAACCCAACAGCATATAAAATGATAAATAAAATATAAACTTCCGTAATTATTTTTGTTCAAGTAGAAATACATATAATAACTATAATAATAAAATAAAAAGTTGTTAAGTTAATGAAATAAGATGTTCCATAAATAGCTGTATAATATCTTATAATTTTATTACCCTCTCCAGTAGAATACGTATATTTTAAGAGGCTTTACTTTATATAAGTTTGAACAATAAAATGAGGCCGCTTGAAATATATTTCCTTACATTACACGAACATAATTTCGAGAGTATGAAAACACTTTATTCTATCTGTAAGTGTAACGTAAACATCGTAAATTTATTTTAAATTTTGTATCTACTATGAAAAGTTTCTTTGCACACAAAACGCATATTTTGATAACAATACATAAAATTTAGTTAGATTGAGTTATAATAGAGTACGTGCGATATCTTATGTTCTTGGAAATGTGGCAGATTTCCTTATATGTTTTTGTCTTTCAATGTTTGTTGTACCTACTGTTTCAAAACATGTTCCACTTTTATTTATAACCTTATATGCAGGGACTTGAACCAGAATTTATTTATGGTTCGGGTTCGGTTCGGGTTCAACATGTTGTAAACTATTTGGGTTCAAAAACCGTTATTTTTTTAGGTAGGGTTCAGGTTCGGGTTCAAGTTTGTAGTTAAAAGAAAATTATTTTGTTCGAACAAAAATTATAATTAACAAATAAAACATTTTCTTAAGAAGAAAAAAACATTAATAGCCATTAAAATATTGCTAGAAAAAAGGGAAAAAAATAAAATTACATTTTAAAGATTGAAATTTCAGATTTTTTTGCAAATTGAAATGTAATCCAGTTGTAGAATAAAAAAAGAAAGTAAAAAAAATGTAAATTTCAGTAGTTGACTTGATAAGTCACATCATACCATAAAATTCAAGCAGATTTCCAATATTAGTACATTTCATAATCTCTTTTTAAAAATTATTGGAGGAAAATATTAAAAATAATTTATTGAACCTTTTAAAAATATATGGTTACCGGTTATCCATGAAAAGGTTCGGGTTCAGATTCAGGTTCGTTGACTGAGATATAGCGGTTCGGTTCGGGTTCAGGTTAATGAAAAATACGGGGTTTTTCGGGTTTACGGTTCGGTAATACCATATTTAGAACTAAAGAATTATTTCTCCATGTTATTTAAATAGGAAAACGGAACCCCCCTTTGCGGCACCTCTTAAAATTGAACTACAGAATAATCCTTCGGCGAGGATTTATTTTAGGTCATAAATTAAGTTATTTCGTAACGAGAGCGAACGTTCATTTTTTGACACACCCTAAATTGTACATGTTACATTTAAGGATGCAAAAATTTGGAGAAATTACTCCTTAATAAATCTAAAGTAATCACACACATTTCAGAAAGTTTAATCCCCATTTTTCCTATCCAAAATCATTTCGTTATTCAAAAAGGCAGATGTAATATCATAAATTTACAAACAATGAAAAATACCATCTGGCAATTTAACACCAATCAGTTAAATGGAACAATAAACCCTTATCAAATAGATGTATGAAACTTTCTAGGATGCAAATTTATCACATCAAGTCCGACCCCCGCATTAAAATATTCAAATAAATCTGACCTACATAATAAACTACAACCCTATTAAAATTCATTTTATTTCTTGCACTGTTCGATAAAAGCGATATATGACAATGATCACAGGCCAGTATTCATTTGATTGTCAATTATTTGTTTTGTTTTCAATAATTAACTTTTTTAAAGGACCCCGCAGTTTTTGATAGGGAAATGGCTTTCAGTCAATCTCATTGAAACCAACTGGAAAATATTCTCTAAATCATCCCGATTAAAAGTCTCAATGGTCGCAACCGCCTAAGTTCCCGAGGTCTCGCGCAAAGAGCTGTTTTGTACCTAATAATGCAATAAAAAAATCAATATAGTACAGGATTTCCCAAGTTCAATATTTAATTTATTATAACAAATGGAAGAAAACTTTAAATACAAAAGTTGTCAGGCTAGACAAGCAGCATATTTTTAAAATAGTTACATTTATATAAGGTGTCTCATAAGTGTGTTACAAAGCAAAGTTATATTTTTATGACAACTAATTTTCTATTGTTTTTATTTTACAATTTAATATTTTTAATACTATATCGCTAGTAGCTGGCGCTGACGGCATTACACATACCTTAACATGTTTTATAAAAACTTTATTATAATCCATAAAACAATTTGCTAGAACTTGCAAACTTTAACAACATAAAAATCTAGAAATTAAATAAACAAAACGATACATAGAAATTATATCGTATGTATTATATCGATTTTTTTATTGCATTATTAGGTACAAAACAGCTCTTTGCGCGAGACCTCGAGAACTTAGGCGGTTGCGACCATTGAGACTTTTAATCGGGATGATTTAGAGAATATTTTCTAGTTGGTTTCAAAGAGATTGACTGAAAGCCATTTCCCTATCAAAAACTGCGGGGTCCTTTAAATAGAACAAAAATTATTTTTACTTTTTGTTCTGATTCGTTTTTGTTAGGTAGGTAATTTAAATGTTATTTGGTTTTTATTACAATAATAACTAATCGTGTTTGTACTTAATTTTTTTTTAAATCCTAAACAATAATTCGTAGTCCACGCAAGCGAAGCCGCGCGGGCCCAGCTAGTTTATACAAAAAGCAGAAATAGTTATATGTATGTATGAAGGTCTTCACAAAAGGTTAATGTTTCATTCTATTCGAAAGCTATTATCTTCCAGTAAACAAAACTAAATGTTTGTAAGGCGGGATCCACGAAACACTTAACCCACAAAAAACCCTTGCGCACGCCACTGCGGCAATCACACATATGTGGACGTACATGTCGAGTTTAAAACGGAAGCTTCGGTTAATTTACCCTTGATAAATGATGATATCCGGTTCGGATTTTTGTACTGCCTGCTTTGTGTCAGTTTCGTTAACAGAACCAATGTTTCGTGATTCGGAAAAAAATCTGTTTTGTTTTCATGTAATTTACTTTTCCTTTTTTATTGTTTTTAAATCTGCTGAAATATGTTTTTTGATAAGAACAAAAACGAACTGTTCACACTTGCCGAATGCATTCGAAGCCAGAGAAGTGTCAGTTATTGGATTATCTCCGAATTATTTATACGCTTTCTTGGGCATACTAGCCGCGAATTGAAAATGTAAATCCATTAAGGACGCGTTTAAAAAAGAACAGATTATTTTATATTCACTAAAAATGTACGTTACTTATCAGATACAAACTCAAATTAAGTTCAAAAGTCATAGATATTACCAACTTGATTATCTACTTTTGTATATGTTTAATTGCTTCCTCGCAATATCGAAGATACGAGAAGCTATGTGATCGTTTCAGATTGAGACAAAAAAAAAGTTCTCCAATTTCAAAATTTTAAATTTATTTATCCGTTTCACGTCAAGACAAACACTTTTCTTTCCGTGTCTGTCTGTCTGTCCGTGTGTCCGTCCGTCCGTCCGTCTGTCCCCTGAATCCTTGTCACACGCATAACTCATGAACCACTGAACCGATATTATTGAAACTTGGTCGGATGGTTGGGTTTGGTTTGAGGACGGTCCCATTTCAAAATCATCAAAATCGTGTGTAAGGGGGAGGGGTGACACCCCAAAATATTTATTTTTCCAAGATATCTCAAGAACGACACATGTTACGAGAAAATTTTATATTTTTTGATAATTTCAATCTAAATTTACACAAACGTCAATATGACATTTAATATGTATGTCAAAGTAAATATCAATTAAAAAAAAATTTAAAGCAAATTGAGATAAATCTTTGTAAGCGAATATTTTCCAACAAACGTTGTAGACCTATTTTATAGGAAATTGAATTCTCTAAAAAAGCTTCTATAAAATTTTCACGTAAAATGAGATATCTTGAAAAAATAAATATTTTGGGATGTCCTCAAGCCAGACCCAACCATCCAACCAAGTTTCATTAATACCGGTTCAGTGGTTCGTAGTTATGCGTGTGACAAGGATACAGGAGGACAGACAGACAGACTTAACTTGAAACGGAAAGATCAATTTAAAATAATAAAATCGGAGAACAATTTTTTGTATCATTTTAAAACAACTCCAACTATTCAAAATATACAATCAAGACTTGTGTTGAATTGCCTAAAGGAAATGATAATAGGGGATGAGTTAATTAATGTTACGAACGAAGAGAAACTTGGCAACATTACATTATAACATTAGAAACATGGAATAACTACCTAAGCACTTACTTCTCTATCTAACAGAAAAACAGGTTATTTAACGGATAATTACCCTTAATCGTCCGTTAATTTTTAAGTTATATTCTCTACTCAAAAAATAAAACAATAGAAATAGAATCAAATAATTAAAATAAGGTACAGTTGGATGTGACCCCAGTAATAGCTATTTTTAATTAAATGTACTGAATTAGAAATAAGTGTTGATATTTGATTACTACCATTTCTGAATAATTATCTATATACATTTAACTGTCTTACAGCGTGATTTGATGACAATCGGCCAATAGGTGTCAAAATGGTGGACATTTAAACTAATTATTAGTATTATTTATTTATTAATTATTATATTATCATAGCAACTGCTTTTCATTGTTTCAAATTTTACGATTCTTTCTTTTATATCTTTTGTGTCATGGTACTTATCATTTTGTAATCATTAGCAAGTGTCCATCACTGCATACTCATTACTGGTTTTACTTTATCCATTATTGGAGAAAAAACATGAACAAAATAATTTAAAAAACAAACTGCATTTGCGGACTTTGGTAATTAAATTGATTAACTAAAGAGTTACTTGTTTTATTAATAACATGAGTTCATGAAAATTACAAAAAAGAAGCCCGTCAATCAAAAAAACAGTAAACCTTGTTCTTATAGCGGCCATAACTGGTGCTAGTACCTTAAATGAAAATAGAAATATAAGAAAATTTTTAAAACTACAATATTTAAATATCATTTGCAAAACGCGTGATGTGCCCAAAAATATATAGTTTAAACAATTGAATAACCGTGAAAATTTACGATCAAAAATAATTTGATTTTCATTATACATAAATTATTCTAAAAATAGATACTGTTTGTATCCGAAACCCGAAGGGTTAATGCGGAAAATACACGATTTATAATCTTGCACAAACATGTTGTTATGTATTATATTGATGTATAAGTATATTTATCTCGGCAGGGATTTTTTCAAGCAAGAAAATTGTATTTATGGTTGTTATATGTTATTATATCTTATATGCTGTTACATGCAGTAACAAGAAGATATGGAAATTATATGGATATATGTTGTTATAATTTATTCCTGAAATGAATCCCATCTTCTGAGAATAAAGAAGATATATTTCATCGTATTTTCATACTTTTAGTTTGATTTTGCCGTAGATATTTTAAAATAAAATATTAAAAGAAATCATGTGTAACTAACATTTATGTATCGTTGTTATAATGACATTTTTTTTATATGCAGGTATATAGAATCATCATTTGCTGTCGTCCAAAAATAAATAGAATAGGTCGTGATAATATTTTTTTGATAAAAAATTAATTACTTTTGTAGTTCAGACTTTTCTATTCAATTTGTTTCTTTCGTATCGCTGTATGAATATTTTTGACCTAGTTATGAAGAAAAGACTTTCTGCTTTCCAAATCTGCCCTTGAAAATTTCATAGCAAATAATTCGGTCAAAAATAATCGTACAGCAACACAAAAAAGCAAAACATCTGATCTATAAAGGTTATTTATTAGATTTGGTCAAATTTTTGTTTTCAAAATTGATATAAATTTTCTATTTTTTAAATTTTCTGACGATATTAAACAAAATTTTATCACAAATAATTCGGTAAAAAAATGATCGTCAGCAATACAAAAAAGCAAATAAAAGAGAAAAGTCTGATCTAAAAGGACATTCATTAGATTTGATCAAATTTTTGTTTTCAAAATTGATATAAGTTCTCTATTTTTTAAATTTTCTGACGATATTAAACAAAATTTCATCACAAATAATTCGTACAGCAATACAAAAAAGCAAATAAAAGAGAAAAGTCTGATCTGTAAAGGACATCCATTAGATTTGGTCAAATTTTTGTTTTCAAAACTAATATAAATTCTCTATTTTTCCAATTTTCTAACGATATCAAAGAAGTCAACGAGCTTTTTTATTGTCAAATTCGGTGCAGTGCCTAAAAATTCATAAAAAAGCATATTTCGGTATAATACTCGAAAATAAGTATGATTTCACACCCATTCGAATTAAAATAATCTTACAGTAACGCAAAATCTTAACAAAACCGCTCTGTTATATAAATGTAACGCTGGGCACGATTAGGTTAATTAATACATATCTAACAATAAGTAAACTATTAAATCAATTTAAAATAATATTTTCCACTCATACCATAAAACCCTCAAAGATATTAATATAAATATATCTAAAATTGGGCAGACAGAAATCAATACAAAGCAGAAAACCAGATGATAAATGAATCCCGAAATCAAATATCTGAAATCAACAATTAATATAAACCATCGCAGGTGTGATTGACATCGGTATGAAAAAATATATAATAACGTAGCACGTCTTGGAACTGATTCATTACAAATCAATAAATCCTCTCCATCACAATAAAACCTACCCTTTCGTACATACTTGAGGGGATGAATTACAAGCAATAAATTCTTAGGGAGAGATAAGTCCAAGAAAATGAGCTACTCAATTCGAGATAACGACTGGCAGCCAAGTTTTGTTTCATTATGATGAGAGTAACAGATTTTCTTCTCTCTCTCTCTCTTTCACTCACTTTATGTACACTCTTCTGACTTTATTTCTAAGTGAATGTTCATCAACAAAACCTTAGCTCTTCATTTCTAACAGCCAGCTATTTTAATTATTCATTTACTGGTGTATATTTAAATTTTGTTCCAAACGTTTTTTATGCTTTTGTATATAATTGGAGTATTAATTAAAAATGTAAATATCTAGGTTTCTGGTAAAAAGTATACACGACTTACAGAAGATATATACAGAGTGATCCATTTTAATTACCCCAGGTTTATATTTCTAAAACAAATAAATATTTCGAACAAAAGTTGAAAAGTTTAACGGGGAGTCAGATGGATCTAATAAATTAATTTTTGGTGGAGGTTTGGAGGTCATCTATGATTTTTTAAATGGACCCATTTGTAGAAATTGTATGAAGAATTTTTACCGCGATACATAGGAAAATAAATTTGCTAGCTAGCAAGCACTTTCAAATGGGATATTAATTCTGTGATAATATCAATGGAATTTAGAGTAGCGACTCTAACCGTACAAAATAATTTGCATTATATCGCCACTGTTTTAATACCGTTGGTATTTACCTTGTGTTTACAAACCAAGCATGTGCGAAAATTGTCAAACACTTCATGAAACTTATAGAGAGTAGAAATAGGTTTGAAACATCATTTTGAAGTGCTTGCTAGCTAGCAAATTTTGTTTACTCGTTTATAATACCGTACATGAATGTATTTTTTTTACAAATCTATATTAATACGTGAACATTGAAAGCTGTCATACGTTTTTAAAGTATTTATTATAAATATCATTCGAAAGGTACTGTTCCATAGATGTGTTAAAAAAAATCATGTGTGTATGTTCCCGTCAAGGCAGGTAAAATAAAGTTAACCTACACACATGATTGTACTGTTCTTGAATAAAACCACAACTGTTCCAATAACTATTTATTAACCCAATATATCTAATACAGAGGGAGTATTTCATACATCCATCCACTCGGTGTTCTCCGTGCTAACTAACTAACTTCACGTTAGTGCCACCCTAACTACATTGTTCTATATTCACTATACATGCTGGACACTACAATGATTTCCCCTCTCTCGCTTTGTTTATTTCCCCTCGCATCATTCAACATTATAACAATACCCCAAGCTCCACCAAGCGGCAAAAATAAATAGTTTTAAGTATCAATCTATCAAACGTAAATAATGCGTATAGAGACTTCAATTCGCGTTCAATTTCAATGTTTTTATTTGGAAATTTTTGTTGTAAAAGCAGGTTAGGTTAGGTTAAATACTGTTCCATAAATGTGCACAAAAAATCATGTGTTTATTTTACCGTTAAAGCAGGTAAAATATTGGTCGAATTTCGATATTATGTATATTATTGGTCCACCATTAACTATAATTATATCAACTCTTAGCATTATAGGGCATTAGTTAGAAGACTATGAGGGATAAATAGACACAGTGTTGATTCTACAAGTGTTCCATTTAGCAATTTCAGTAACAGAACACTAAAAAATACCAATTTATATAATTATAATACACCGCAACGGTAAGGCGCATTTTATACACACATATATTATGTAGCTAATAAATTTGCATAGATATTTATTCCAAAACAAGTAAAGGGAAGGTTTGAGTGTTTTATATGCGTACCTTACGTACAGCTTAGATGGATTTTAGTGAATTATTATACTTCGACAAATTCTAAAGGATTTGTTACTATTTTGTATTCGGTTCTGAGGGGATTATCCAAACTCAAGCCAAAGGATTTTATATATGATTTATATGATCAGAAATTATTTTATCTTTAGCTTACATTAAATACGTTTAAATCAATATCATAAAAACATATGTGACTTGTTATTTTATTTGGTTTGGAGACCTGAAGTCAGAGAGGGCAATAGTTTATTTATTGTTCATACCAAGAAACTCTTCTCGATTAAATTTGACTACTATTTGCAATAAAATATAATACAAGGCTATAGAAATTGATGTATTTATTATTATTTAGCACGAGATAGCAATTGGCAAATGTTTTTCTTTAAATCCTATGATTTTTCTATACGAAAGAAAATCAACAGTTATTTGTATAGGGGAATTGCTCCAACAGTAGGAAATGGAGATATTTTTCTCAGAAAATTGATGATAACTTTTTTTCCGCAAGATATGGCATATCTTTGTCCGGCAAAAGTTAGATATTGATACGCTCTTTCGAACGGCGTATCAAGCATTAAATTATCTTATCATTTATAAAATTTATGGCCATAAAACAAAACCCTTCCCACTGTTGGAGCAATTCCCCTATACTTTCGCAAATGAAAAAAATAATAAATAACTGCAAAACAATCTTACACGATTAAGAAATCGTATTAATCAGCGACTTAAAAGATACTCAAGGGTTAGGTTTTCTAAAATCCCTTTAATATCACGTCGGATTAAACCCTTAAACTCCAATTCTTACAGCCTACTTCCTTGACCCATAAAATAAATTTTGGGTTTACTCAGGGAACACATAACTCGAGTAAACGGTCTTTACTGCCATCGAATAAATTCTCAACAAACGCAACCAGCTAAAATAGAATGGACCAAGAATCACGTCCAGCTAAAATATTTCAATTTCAATTGTGCATAATAACAATTCATTCATAGGGTAAAAGTTCCGGTGGATGAAATGAGATGGCGCTGCGTTCGCTATAAATAAGCAACGTCATCTATGTTTATTCAAACAAACCATAAGAAAAAGATGAGCATATTTCAGCATAACAGTGCAGACAAAAAACTGTAGAAGATATTAGGGCATTTATGCGAGGAAGAATGAGACGGGAATATTTAAGTTTTCTCTTTCAAGTGTTGTTGGGAAACAGTGGCGCCGCTAAAAAACACAATGGGGGTATTATTATTACTTGGAACCAAATTTCTTAATGGTTTTAAAGGACGTGTCTATGCCAAGAAGTCAACGATGACTGAACAACTAAAGAACAATTTTTAAAATATCGCTTGAAGTTTGTGCATTTGATCCCAATAAAGTATCTATGAGTTATTCCGGTTTTACCATAACCGATGTAGTTAAACCGTTTCAAGTGGTGCTGTTTACACATACGAGAATAAGTGACGTCAGCTGGAATTATAATTCCGATTTGAAATACGCTATAAGTTCGATGGTGTACCAACAAGAAATCTCAAAAATATTTCGTCTCTTATATGTCCCACGAATCACGTTTCTTTTGTTTTCTATCTCCTCCATTAAAAATGATCATGCGCCATTTTCTTGAAAATTTTCAAATTTTATATTGGACATAGAGCATAGACCGTGCATTTGATTACAAAACGAAGTGTTCACTAAAAAAGAAATAGAAGCATATTACGTCTATGATTGTCTTTATTTATACATGAGTGTAAAAAAGACATAATATTTGGTTTATGTCTCAAATGAGGTATCAAACTTATATGACAGTTCTTTTCTCAGTTTTTAACAGATATTTGCAAGCGCAGTAAGTTGGTTTTTACCGTTTTACTCAAGATTAGTAAATATACTTTACATATCTTTAATTTTACTTCCTATGCATGAAATTATCTATCAAAAACTCCAATAGAACTATCATATAAGTTTGATACCTCATTTGAAAGTGATTTCTAGCTAGCAAATTTTGCTAGCTCTTTCTAATACCGGACATTATGGTCTCAACTCATATACATATAGAAGAATATACTGAGCATAGAAAGAGAGACGTCGGTCTCACACTGGAAGATAGAAGATGTTAAATGAGATGATGTGATATGCACATGTTCTTTAAATACTTGAACACTATTGGTTGTTATGTTGCATATGGCGGTATAATCATACAGTGACGTTTCATGACGTTTAGTGAAAAATAACATAATTGATGAGAAAATGAAACAAACATTCATAAATTAAACAAAAATTAAAAATAATAAGCGGTTATTTTAAAATAACTAAAGTGTGAATTGTTTATGAATATTAAATTTTAAACATTTTGAATTTAGTGCGGAAATTTTAGGCCTGCGCAGCAATGGATTTCTTAACTTATGAGACAGATATATATTTTTCCAATAATGCTATCACCTAGTCATGGGGACATGTTTATATCATTGCTTGTATGGGGAATGCGCGATATAGTCTTATTATATATATGTCTCAACTCAACAACATTTTTTAGCAACGCCATTGGCTGATAAGATTTGAGTGAGCCTGCCGCCATCTGTGATTATGACAATGAAACTAAATACGGCGACTCTGTGCATTTAAACACATATATATATACATAACCTACACATATTATAAAGGAATTTGTTATTTTATTTGAAATGTGCTTCGCATTTTATTCTACCTGGTTGAACAATGAAAATGTAAATGTTATTTGGGTAAAATATGATATATTATACTCAGTTACGTTTATGAACTACTCCAATGTTATTATAGCGTAGAATTTATTATTGTAGTTATTTTATAACACTGAATATGAAACTTAGCTGTGTGGGTTAAATTTTAAACGTAACCAGGGCTGGCTTCCAGGTCACGTAGCGCAAAGAAATATTGCTTTTCTTAATTAGTGAAAACCGGTTTATAAATTTTAAATATTTGCTTTTTGTCTGCAGTAGCATATGGTATTTTATAGAAGTGTACCGGAATTCCGGTCGGAATTCACGTCCAACGTTACTACTATTATATTTTAAATATAAATACATAGATTATTATCTTTAATTAATATAAGATTGTTCTGTATATTATTTCTATAAGAAAATACATTAAATTATAAAAATTGTGTTTTCTACATATTCTGCAATTTTTACAGCTTCGTACATTTTCGATTAAATGTAATTACATTTATAGTGTCAAAAATAATATAATATAATAGTAGTGACGTTAAAATATTCACTTTAAATCTACATCGTGAGTTCCGGCCGGAATTTCAGTACACCTCCAGTATTTTATCCCTTTTTTTTAAATCCAAGAACAAATTTTGGAGCATGAAAAAAAAATGTTTTTTTCCAACTAGGCTTCCATTGATTTGTTATTGGTATTTGGTATGCAGAACTGTCGTGATAGGGTACGCAATATATGCAAATGCCTAGGGCGTCGATCAATTCGGGTCACAATGCTGCATCATTATGTTGATGCGAATTTATTTCAATAATTTTGAATTCTAATTTTCCATTCCAAATGAGAACGAAACGTATTTTTTTATAACTTTTGTCATATCATTTGAAAGCACAGAGGTTCAATTTCAAAATTCTTTTTTTAGATTTGATCAACAAACATTTTTACAGCCACTGTTTCAACTCCTGACAGAATATTACGTCTTAAATATGACTTCGTATGTATGTATATACATGCACAAGATGATTTATAAAATTAATGGTCTGAAGTGAGCTACGGTGTTGCAGTGCTACCAACCTCCGCAAGGAACTTGGGTACAGAAAACTTTAATTAACTATTCAAAATAAAGATAAAATAAACATTTAGTGGAACGAAGTTTTTAATGTCTGTTACTGAACTCATTGGTTTGAAAATAAAATACATTCGACTAACACCAGAGCGAAATATAGTCGTGCTAGATAATGTAATAAAATAGGTACTAAAGTATAAATACATTAATTACATCTTTGTTTACAGTAACTCTCAAAAAGCGAAATACAAAATATACAATGTATTTTTCTCGAAAAGATTTTTTTTTAACAAATTTCGGTACCACCCTGGATTATGTGTATGTATATATATAGAAATTATATTTTTTACTCACGCCCGGTCACGATCGTGATACAATTTCAACAAAAATAAAAGGAAATAATTTTCACTATTTTTCACGTTATTTTTAATTAAAATCACATTCGAATGCGCGAAAAATTTAATCACGTACGCTCGCGAACCAAGATTTGAAAATTCTTTACGCTCACGTCCAGCCACAGTTGTGATCCGAAAAATTCATTTCCCGCAACCAGATCTATTATATATACAGGGTTGTCCAAGATAAACGTGAAATGTATGGGGATTTACTAAACGGTAAGAGTAACAGATTCGGTTAAATGAGATGAATTCTTTATAAGGAAAGGGTAAGTATTATTATATTAAAAATATTAATAATTCTATGTGGTTTAGGCGGTATACCCAAAAATCTGAAAATTAAAATTTTTTTAAAATGGATATAACTTTTTTGTCAAAGTAGATAGGTACTTTTTGTTTACGATTTCTTAAAGCACTTTTTATATAGAATTGATTGGTGTATTTAGAATTTTTATATTACTTTGAGTTTCCGAGTTACAAGCCCTAACTTTAGTTTTTCTTATAGGCCATTAAGTTGGCTATATCATATTTGAATGTGTCGTTTACTCTACTTTACAACGATATGTAACTTATTATACTTATTATCGAAAAAAAGTAAGAATTTTTTATGTAATAATTTATTGTTTTCAAATGTTCATTTGTTATTGTGATTTTGTTTTTCATGTCCTACTTAAATGTTTGTAATAAAATACATTATAAATATCACTCGTATTTGGTACTTATTTCGACGACATGTGATATATCTTTGTAAAGTAGAATAAAAAACATGTTCAAATATGTTACAGCCAACTTAGTGACCTATAAGAAAAACTAAAGTTACAAAAAGTTATAGCCATTTAAATTTTATTTCAGATTTTCCGGTATACCTCCTAAACCACTTAGAATTATTAATATTTTTTGATGTTGTAATACTCACCCCTTTCTTCCAAAGAATTCATCTCATTTAACCAAATCTGTATCTCTTACCGTTTAGGAAATCCCAATGCATTCATTCTGAATAATATATGTTGTAATTGTAACATCTGAGTAATCTTTAATCAAAATATGTATCTTTTGAAAAATTTACTTAAAAAAGCCCACGAGTGAGTTTACTTTTTTAATTTATTTGTTTTTTCTATGACACGTTCAATACTCTATGTAATGGGTTTACGAATAAAGAATTATTATTATTATAACCTCAAATTATCCCTTGCATCAAGACACCTATGTACGATAAAACATATCAAACACGAATCGATAGTTACTGTAATCAAACACAGAGGGTGTTAGTATCGCTTGTTTAAATTTATCACGGATTACAACCACAGCTATTGAAATAGTTTATATTCGTAATAAACATAGCGGTGTAGCGCTTCAAGACGTGTTTACGTTTAAATCTAGAGAAAATGTAAGTTTATATACAGGTTTTATGGTGTTAATAAAATACAAAGTGCAAGAATAAATCGATTTAGATATAGCAAAGATGCAAATGATATATAAGGAGGTTTTCTATTTATGTATACAGTTGCAAATTTGGTTCTAAGTTTGTATTTTATACAGTTTATATTTTTTTGTTTTCTTTTGTGTTTATAGTGCGTGTACATTTATTTAAAAAAAAACAATATTTACAGAAAGAAACCATAAGTTTTTATCAGTAAAAATAAATGGGTTAAAAAATTTAATACATCTAACAAGACTTGAGGCTTCCGCGGTGATCTTGATATGGATCTTGGCTTCTGGGTGTAAGCTGTGTGGATTTGGTCGTGCTATCGGCCAAAGTTTCGTCACACATTGCAATTTAAAAAGTAGTAAAAAGTAAATTAAAGTTTTAGAAGAGCCCTGAAGATGTCCACTGCAATGTGTGACGAAACGACACGGCTTACACCCAGAAGTCAATATTTGTAACTCAGCTAAGTTATTTTAATGTGTATTTACATACAATATTCAACATTTAAAAAAAAATTTTTTTTAACAATATGAAGTTTTTGTTTTTGTTTCTTTCTTTCTTTCTTTCTTGAAAAAGTTTTTTATTGGCCTGGCACCAACTTCAAAAACTGTTAATTTTAATTATAAAATACTTTTCGGTATTTTTAAATCGATGATATTTTTTTTTAAGTTTTTTTATTTTTCCCTTTTGAGTAGGTAGCGTATCTCTAAAGTCCATGGTCAGATTTTAATAAAATTTATATGGGACTACCTTGGGAGTATACTCTCTCAATTAAAGAAAAGTCGTCCAAATCGGTATTAAAAACATTTTTTTGAAGTTATGTTTAAAATTATAAATTCAAATATACCTTCTAGTTGAAAATAATTTTTGACAGAAAATTTTCCTGCATAAATATTACAATACTTGTATAGGCTAATACAAATATTTGTATATTTCTGTATTATGTATATAATATTGGCTTACTCAAGTACACATAAAAATGTACTAAAAATAAACAATTCTGTTTTTCAATATATAAACAGGGTTCATAAAATTGACGTATCCATAAAGATTTAATATATCTCCTGAATAGACCTTCTTTTTTGTGGTCATGTCAAAGACGTGACTTCTTTTTATATTTACGTCGTGAGAAATACCTTTGTACAATAAATGAAAAAAGAGAAAACTCGGAAATTTCCAATGCAGTAATTTTCACCATTTACTAAATTGTATGCTCGGAACTTTTCCTTTTTATTTGTGAAGCGGTAATTTAAAAAATATGTTATTTACTTTTTAATGAGCTACATTTCTTGTTTATTTATTTAACTATGTATCATTATACTTGATTATAAACAATATATTTATGTTCCATGACTTCTGATTTGACTTTAAAACAATATTATCGGAAGAAAAGAATAAATTTTGTTTTGAACAATTTACCGATTACAATTATTTTCTCTTGCTTTTTAAATAAACAAGTAAGAAATTATTCGCTTTTAAAATTATTAAAATGCAGCTAAACTTTTATCTTCGCATTAAATGGAATTTTGTAAATACAAATAAACTGCCGTCAAAAACAATATTTTTTTAATAAATAAGAATACAAAAAAGGGGTGTGACTGTGTTGGGGTGCACAATCAAGGGATTGACGTGAATACGTTCCAAATCTATGGTTGTGTCGTTTGTGGCAGTGAGGTTAAATAAAACTCAGACTAATAATGTGCTTGCGCCATCAATGATGCATTTTGGCGTGCTCTGTACCTCTGCCCCTCTCAGTCAGTTATTGGTAATGGTTTATTTTTCGATAGCTGCTGAGACACTCTTTCCAATGATTTGCATCTTTTATATTTCATACTGACTTTTGCGCGTGTTTTAGCCGACATTATGATTTTTTTTATTATATGAAATTTTTCACTCATTAAAACAGGTAAAAATTGTTTTGTACTTGTATCTCGTAGATCTAATCTCTGAGTGTCAAACTATACGGATTGTAAATTTACACTAGCGCGCAAAATGACCACTGAGCATTTAGCCCCAGACCAAACGCCGGTTAGAATGATACCAAAATCTTCCCAGTCGAACTTTTAGTTTCTGACTTATTCAATGGTTTTAGATCACCCTGAAAATATTACATTAAGACGTTATTCATGTCAAAACGCAAGAAATTGTTAATAAATACATGCCATATTAACGCAATTTATTAATTTTAATTAAATTAATCTTGCAGAAAGATACAAAAATTCAACAAAATGTGTTTTAATTTCATCGACCTCCGAACGGTGTATTTGTAATCCATCAATAAAATAAGTGTGGATCTTGGCTTCTGGGTGTAAGCCACATCGGTTTGGCCGTATTATCGGCCAACGTTTCGTCACACATTGCAGTGGTCATCTTCAGAGCTTTTTTTAAAGTGTACCGATAACACGATTAAACCGACGCGGCTTACAACATCCAGAAGCCAAGATCAGCGCGGAAGCCTCAAGACTTGTATGAATATTTAACTATTTTTAAATAGTTCCAGAACTTTCGAACCGACCTGTATACGTATGTATTGTTATAAAATTCAGCCCTTAAAATTTCATAAGATATATATATGCACATTGTCGTGTTAACATTTCACCCAGGTCTTGATGCTGGGCACATTTACCTCCCACACCTCCCACTTACACCTTTCCAACCCACACAGACGTGCGAATGTAGCAACACACATACACACACGAACGTTCAAACACATCCACACGCATAGATGGTGCCGCCATCTACCGCGAGATCCTGGAGGACTCGTTTGCTTTGTTACGTTTCCGGTCGGGACGCGGCTTCCGCTTCCCGTACACGTCCCCCGGGATCCATTTCCGTTTATTGGCCGCGTGCAAATGATTTTCAAGTTTGTGTGTATGTGAAATTTTCAAAAGCGTGTTGTTCTCTTTAATAGACTCCGTTGTTTTCTTGTACACTGTCTATCTCCGTGAGAGAATATGTATACATATTTATTTGCCCGTACGTTTATGTATGTACACATGTGTGTGTGTGTTATTATATAATATGATATGTACTTGGGTAATGTTTTATTCTCTTGTTGTAGTAATAGGGATCATCAACTATACTGAAAATGTTTGTTTTATTTTTAACTAGCAGGCTTCGCTCGCGTGGACTACGGAATTATTGTTTAGGGTTAAAAAAGTATATAGTTGAATTAAGTAAAAGTTATTGTAATAAAAACCAAACAACACTTAAATTACCTACCTAACAAAAACGAATCAGAACAAAAATTAAAAAATAATTTTTGTTCTATTTAAATTTAAAAGTTAATTATTGAAAACAAAATAAGCAATTGACAATCAAAAGAATACCGGCCTGTTCCCTCTGCCCTGCGTCTATGTGGTTCTCTAGTGATAAGCGCACTAACGGACAGACAGACAGAGAGACGTTGAGCGTTATATATATTAAGGAAGAGAAAATTCGTGACCAAATAAAATAACTTAATATACGAAAACTAGCAATAAAAAAAACCATTTGTGAAGTAAATGCACAGAGCTTCCTCGTGCTAAATGCACCGAAGGTAGTTAATTATTGAACAATTTAAATAAAACCGAAAAAGTATTTATATAAATTGCATTTGTTAACCATTTAATTTTTATACAATTTTACTAATAAATATTGGTTCGAATTTTTTCTTAAGACGCACCTGATTATGTTTTCGTATATTTTTAATTTTTGACAATTTCAATCTAAATCTAAATTTATGCTAACGTCAAAATGAAAAAATAAAAATTGAGATAAATCTTTGTAAGGGAATATTTTCCAACAAATCTTGTAGACCTGTTTTATAGGAAATTGAATGATCTACAAAAAAAATTCTATAAAATTTTCACGAGAGACCGTCCTCAAGCCATACCCAACAATCCAACCAAGTTTCATTAATATCAGTTCAGTGGTTCATGAGTTATGCGTGTGACAAAAATTCACTCGAAATACAGACAGATAGACAGACACGGAACAAAAAGTGTTTGTCTTAACCAGAAAATGAAAGATCAATTTAAAATTTTGAAATCGGAGAACAAAGATTCTCGTATCTTCGATATTACGAGGAAACAAAAAGTAAAAATCTCATACTATTTCCGACATATTCGATACGACAAAAAAATTAAACGTAATTTATTATTTAATTAACTCTTTGCAACACTACAAAAATAACAATAACAACGAAACAAAAACCTATCGTATTGCAATATGTTTTGAACAGGCCAACTTTATAAATGGTGAGAAGCCAATTTGAATCCATTCATGTTCCGTGATTCCAGCAATTATTCTTGTTGTGAAAAACTCGGCAATCATTATTTTCTCATACAGAGTATGTGGAAAAACTTTACGGGACGTTAAACATACAACAATGGCTTCACATCCGCGTAGTTGTAGTATGTATATATGTATAGTATATTGTGTTATACACTGGGTAGCAATAATAATGCGTAGTCAATCAACGATGTGAAACTAACCTGTAGCAAAACAGAAAAATATAGGAATACGAATATCAATGTATCAGTGACGTAGAAAAAAAAACAATGCATAAGGGCTTAAGGAGGTTGTATAGATTTATTGGTCTGTAGACGCTGTAGGTAACTCACAAGGGGAACCCTTGAACTTGTTCTTTCCGAAATTCTTCATATTGAAATATGTTGTAGAGGGAGGTTCCCTGATAACACCTATACCCGGTTTTGGGCGTAGACGGGTAATAGTTTAGAAGATATGATCCAAAATATTTTTTAATGCTGCATATACTTATACCTATTTGTTAAAACTGTAGACACAAGCGTATGTTATTGGCTTAGCGGTAATGATAATAGACCCGCGCGTTCGATTCCCAATCTGTGCTTTCAAATTTTTATTTTTAATTGCACACAGTGACATTATTTAAATATATAGTTATTCTATAAAATATCTTGTGAATTTATTTTCAATGTTTATTTTTGAAAATGTTTGTTAAAACTGTAGACATAACCATAGTATATATGCAGTTTAAAAAAATATTTTGGATCATATCTTCTAAACTATTACCCGTCTACGCCCAAAACCGGGTATAGGTGTTATCAGGGAACCCCCCTTTACAACATATTTCAATATGAAGAAAATCGGAAAGAACAAGTTCAAGGGTTCCCCTTGTCAATAATAAAAATACATAGAAGGGTGATATTTTATATTTAGGATCAATTTTCTTCAATAATTATATAATTAACCAAATAACATATAGGTATGGATGGAATACAAACAAAAAATGTATTAGTGGGGTTCACAATATCATTTATCATTTAAGAGTTGAGTTTGTGAGTCAAAAACATCCATGTTTAGTTCAATACACAAAATAAACATAGGGTTATTTCGGGTGAGACGCACCACATTTTCTGTATTACTTATAAAATAATAAATAAGTAAATCTCATTTATTTATTTATTTAAATGTCTTTAAAAAAATAATAACATTTAGTAAAAAAAATATTTTAATATTATAATATGCTTTCAAAAAAAGTCGAAAAAGTGCATCCCACCACCCGAAATTACTTATTCATTTATACATTCGTAAATACCAACCAATTAGTTTTTTTGCTCATTGCGCCGGGCCCTAGGACTGTCAGGCCTCTCCCCCCCCCCCATGCGAGGTTCTGGAAAATGCATTTTATATACCCTCATCATGTTTTAAAAAAGAAAATAAATTGATGGTGCATCTATCCTTAAATTGAGGAAGACATGCACATTATTGCACATGTGCTCTATAGAAAGTAGAGTGCGAGAGAAGAAACTAATGTTACTATATAAATCAACAATAATAGAGTTTAAACCAGCGATTCTCAACTTGTGGGGCGCGCCCCCATAGGGGGGTGTGATAAAACTAAATGGGGCATATCGAGAAAAAATGAGAAAAAATAATATTAAAACATTTATTTAATTTACTGAAAGAAAAGCAATAAAATACATTTTGACATAATAAAAAATAAACTGCACGTTTACATTTACATATATTGTATTTTCAATATTATAAAACAATTACAGCACGATTTCAGTGAAAATTATTGTATGAAAATTGGGTTGCAAATACTAAAAGGTTGAGAAACGCTGGTTTAAACTATGCGACAAGAAGGTAACCGTGCTCAAAAATATTTCACAAAATTTTTGAGGCAATGAAAAGTTTTTAAAATTTTTATTGCACATAAACAACACAATCTATATATTTTTTAAAAGAGATTATATTTATAGACGGGAATGACATTATTGATAATTGAATAAAAGTAGTGCATCTCTCCCGAAATGTCCCTACAACATGTATTCTACAAAAATATCAAACATCAACAAGAAACATAATGGATAATAGTTGTGAAAATATTTTCCTTATGTTAAAAATAAAAACACGCGATCCGTTTGTATAAAATACATGTCTATTTTGATGTATAGCCGGAAACAAAATCTAGCTAGTCCTTAAAAGCTTCGCAGTGCAATACGTACTTCCTTGAAAACAGGTCAAGAGTTTTTCTCGTTTGCAGGCGCACAGAATCATTTCTCATATACTTATAGTTCATGTCTCTACCATAGTGTGGCGCTAAACTACAGCCAACGTTTCTTTTTTACTCAATATATGATTTATGTGGTAGTGTTTTTTTTTTAATTTTCAATTCCACCATTTTTAAATTACCATTTTGTTTATGACATCAAATAATTTACAAGTATTCGTTCTTAATGTAAAAGTAAAGCTGAGTCAAAATTCTATTGCAAAGAAGCATATTTACTAAATAAAAGGTATATTGTACTCGATATATGATTTATGTAATAGTGCCTTTTAAAATTTTCAATTTCACCATTTTAAAATTACCATTTTGTTTATGACATCTTATAATTTACAAGTATTCTTTCTTAATGTAAAAGTAAAGCTGAGTCAAAATTCTATTGCAAAGAAGCATATTTACTAAATAAATTTAGTTATATTGTACTAGATTTTCTGGTATGTATATAGACAATCAAGTTTGTTTTTATTAAATAAGTATAAATAGGGAGATCAGTTTGGGAATCCCTGCTCTATAAAAAACATTACAAACTCTGTCTTCGCTGTTACAATATGGTGAAACGAAAAGTTTTAACTTGTGCTGGTCAATTGGAACTTTTAAAAAGTTTTTAAATTACTTTCTCCGGTACATGTCTTTAGGATTTTTATGAAAGTACTGTTTGCCAATCACCAACGAAAACTTGAGGATAATATTTTGATTTTAAGTAATGTATATTTAGCTTTTGTTACTTGTTTTAATTATTATTGAATACATAACATAAAAATCCTCTAAAATAGGAGTCAACCAATATTATAAATTTTACTTTATACTAACAATAAGCACAAAATACTTGAAGTACTTTATTTCAAGTACATTTAAAAATAGTAAAAAGTATTTGATATTACAAGTGCTTTTTGAACGTAATACCTGAATTTAACAATTATAGTACTTGAAGTCTTAACAAGTTCTTCACATTTCAAAATAGCTTGAAGTACTTTATACTTTGTATATTACAAACAATTAAAGGACTTACTTCAGTTTCATTAGAAAATTGCAAAAATTACTTGATACTTCAAATACTTTCACTTAGTACTTAGCACTTGTACTTCAAGTACTTTCAATTAGTGCTTGGCACTTGTACTTCAAGTACTTTTACTTAGTGCTTGGCACTTGTACTTAAAGTACTTTCTCTTACTTGTAGTTCAAGTAATATAACTTAGTACTTAGCACTTAGTAATTAGCACTTGTAGTTCAACTACTTTTACTTAGTACTTGGTTCTTGTACTTAAAGTACTTTCAATGAGTACTTGTGACAGCTCTTATTATACTACCTATATAATTCTAAAATTATTTCTATTAAATATAGATAGAATTTATCTAAATATACGTTACTACCAAAAAAAACTTGAAACATGTATTTTACTCGAGACATAATGACAGTAAAAAAGTTTCCGTAATTTTGATTACACCAAATCTTTTATATAATATTTTTCTCTAACTCAACTATTAAAAATGAAAAATGGTTTACTCCAGACACAAATCTTGCTCACAAAAAAAGAATAGAATAAAATATTACCAAAAAGAATGTAGCATTGTAGTGACACAGGGAATCTTAAATAAGGCATTATTTAACAATGCAAACAGCAAGTACATGCATTTGTATTTAGAACCATCCTCTAACTAATTTACTGAATAATCCTATTGTACACAACATCTAAGATGGTCTTGCATTTCAGACTAATTGTGTTGTTGTTTGAGCACAAGACAGCTGTTTTTTGTTTTATAATTTACTGCAATTTTAACTTATTTTTCTTGCTACTGTAATTTAAGTTAATTAATTTTAGTTCGTGATTTTTTAAATGTGAAACAGTTATTCTTAAACAGGGTAATTAAAAATTAAATTCGACGATTATTATTAGTATATCAGTAAAGAAAGAAGCCCTGAGTGACTCATCAAAGCCCAGTTCAAACGCGAAATTTTAGGGGTGTCTTCTTTTTATGACATATGCACTAAGGTTGCATGCACTTGGTTATTTTTACTTTGCTTATAAAATAACCTGTAGAACAGCGCTTCTCAAACTTTTTGATGTCGCGGCTCCCCTGCAACTCAAATTGATAATCCACGGCCCCCCTAATCGTTGATTAAAAAAATTATTTGTTTAATGTTCACTCCTGTACAACTGTAGTGCTATCTAGCTGTAAAGGAAGTATTTAGGATTCTCGCCAACATTTAAAAATTTTTGATGAACAGTTGTAAAAATATAATCATTTTAATATTTCAGCATTTTAAAAAAATTTCATATAATCATAATTTAAGCAAGTATATACATCAGTGGCGATGCGTGAAATCTTTAATAAAGGAAGCATATTTTGTCAATCCTCCCCCTCCTATTAACAAAAAAAACTAGTTATGAAACACCTTAAATTCAAGCTTTTACTTTTTTAAATTCTTATATAAATATTTATATAGTGATTAAATGATTCTACGTCTTATTTTCTTGTATTTTAGTCGATATTTGTGTGACGAGTTGAAGGAAATTTCACTAAAAAATTTCAAATTTTTTATTTCGTTAAAAGTATGTTTATTGTATAGAAAATGACGTGAAAAGTTGTTTGTTTCAAACCGCAGGTCTGTATCTCAAACCGTTCTCGAGATATAACCTCTCCAAGTTTTAGTTTTTTCAAATTTTTGGAGAAAAAAGGCCATAACTTTTGAACGAGTGGTCAGAATTGATTTTAGTTGACGGTTTTGAAATCAGCGTGTCAAAATCTATATAATGACATATATAATACTTTAAAATCCGACAAAAAAATTTGGTCAAAAATCGACATTTTTTTAAGGTATACCCCTTTGAATTTTTTCGATTTTTCGCGAAATTTTTTTTCTCTAGTTTTAAGGTATTATACATGTCATTATATAGATTTTGACACGCTGATTCCAAATCCGTCAACTAAAATTAATTCCGACCCCGCGTTCAAAAGTTAGGGCTATTTTTCTTCAAAATTTTGAAAAAACTGAAACTTTGAGAGGCTATATCTCGAGAACGGTTTGAGATACAGACCTGCGGTTTGAAAATTTCAACTTTCCACGCCATTTTCTATACAATAAACATACTTTTAACGAAATCAAAAATTTGAAATTTTTTAGTGAAATTGCCTGCAGTGAACTTCATTCGTCATACAAATATCGACTAAAAAAACAAGAAAATAAGACGTAGAGGTATTATAGTTTTATAATTGAGCGTGTATTTCAATAATATCGGTTCAGTGGTTCATGAGTTATGCGTGTGACAAGGATTCAAAGACGGACGGACGGACGTACAGACAGACAAACACGGAACGAAAAGTGTTTGTCTTGACGTGAAACGCAAAGATAAATTTAAAATTTCTAAAACGATCACAAAGTTTCTCGTATCTTCGATATTGCGAGGAAGCAATTTATAAAAGTGAGGTAGGCATATATTGTATTTAACTTTTCACATTATTTTAAAAATATTAACAACGTGCCATCGGATTTATACGACATTTTATGTACATCATGAATGCAAACCTTGTTAGTCTTAAAACGCCATATTACCTTAACCGTTGAAGATCTTTGCTGTCAAAAAACCGTTTTATATCATATTATCCCTTTTGCATGGAATTACATGACAGGGCGCCCACCCTTTGCCGGAAGGAGGTCATAAAACTTAGAGCTACCCCTCTTCGAAAAACCCTCGGTTAAAAAGCGAATTTAAAACGTAATGCATTTATAGGAAAAAAACTACCAAAGATGTCTTACTTTTTTACTTCGATAAAGTTTGAAATGGATGTGTTTTTTTGAATTTGACAAATAGATAAGGTACTGGCACTATTCTTGAATATGACCCCAATAATGGTTATTTTTAAATTAAATGTACTGATGTAGAAATATTTGTTGATATTTGATTACTACCTATATACATTTAACTGTCTTACAGCGTGATTTAATGATAATCGGCCAATAGGTGTCAAAATGGTAGACATTTAAACTAATTATTAGTATAATTTATTTATTAATTATTATATCATCATAGAACCTACTTTACTTTGTTTCAAAAACGATCGTTTCTTTCATATCTTTTATGTCGTAGTATTACTAATCATTTTGTAATCATTAGCAAATCCATTACTGGAAAAAAACCATAAACAAAATAAAAGGCTATTATTTAAAAAACAAACTATATTTGGGGACTTTGGTAATTAAATTAATTAAATAAAGAGTTACTTGTTTTATTTGTAACATGAGTTCATGAGAATACAAAAAAGAACCCCGTCAATCACAAAAACAGTAAATCTTGCTCTTATAGCGGCTAGTACCTTACCTATGTACCTACTTTTTTTACTTTTATATTTTTCAGTATTTAATTTAAGTTAGTTAATTAATAAACAAGTAACGATTTTATAACAATCAATTAATTCCATTTGTTTTGTTAATATAAGTTAATAGAATTGAATTCCAAATGATTTTAATCCTTGAAATAGACGATTGATCATGTTTTTTTTATCAATAGACATAAAATATACGAGTACATAATATTTATTTATCGTTTTTTATTTGTTTGAGACGCCACTGTTTAAGAAGCATTTAATGTAAATCGATTTTATCTCAATATAAACCGGTTTTCAATTACGTACTCAGATCGTTTGAATAAGATCAAAGGAAGCTATGAATGTACCTGAGCACTGAGCACTAAGCATGTATCTTTCAACCTCGCCGATGCGATTAGAAACGAAAATTAAATTAAATAATTGATAAACAGATATAACAAATATATTCAAGAGAAAATCTTGATATTTTCAATTAGTTTATTTTATTTTGTTAAATTCGGTTGTAAGTGCATTCTTTTTAATAATTAATATTACGTAATATAATATAAATATTATTAAAAATGTCGATATTTTATATTATGTATAAAGGTGTGTTTCGGCCGGAACTCACGATGTAGATTTAAAGTGAATATTTTAACGTCACTTCTATTATATTATTATTATTTTTATGTTATATTATTATTGACACTATAATAAATGTAATTACTTTCGATCGAAAAGAACGTATGCTATATAAATAATGTAACGAAATTATAGCTATACAAATAGTTTTACGTAATTTTACAATAATATAAATTTATTGATATGAAAAAATTCAGTGAAATTTGCCAGAGAAGATATTGTTCCGCAAAATTACGTTTATTCCCAAAACCGCTGATCCGATTAGCATCAAATTCAATAAGCTTCGAATCCTTGCTTAAACGAACATTTTATTATAAAAATAAATAAAATCGACAATTTTTACAGAAGTTTTTCTAAGCGGAAGAAAAATTTTACTCACGCACAACCGCTATGCAGAAAACTACTTTTCTTTACATTTTAAGGTAGGCACAATCAGAATCTAACCTTATCTTGGGCACGTTTTTTCGACTCTATCAAAATACTTCCATGCTTCGAAATAACCGAAAAGATAACTACAATACAATGGAAAAACGGGCTGATAGAAATAGAAAATAACCTGCAACCTGAAAATATTTTAATTGTTTTCATCATAGGTATCATGCATATCCAATCAGATATATCAAAAAATAATCAAATTATATTATTTTTTATGAATATATGTGGTTAAAACTTAATTACTTTATTTCATAATATTATAATTTTGTAGGTATTTAATAAAAAAAATTAATTTAATTTTTGCTTTACATAATTAATTATTACACTAACAATTATACTTAGTAATAAACATTATATTTGGTTTAGCAATTAATTTGAAACGGTTATTTTAATGGTTTTTACGAAAACATTGGCTCACATTAAAGCTTAATCACCTATTTGAGTTCAAAGTCACGATTGAGTTTTATAGTCATTCTTTACACGTTGAATAAAACTGAGAAAAGTGTTTAATGAATAAAAATTTATATGCAAATATTTCAGTTATTTTTCATTAAAAATATACAGTGTTTATTTTTTATAATTTCGTTAAAATCTCGAGTTTGAATTTTATTATAATATGTACTATGCATATAAAAGTAAAAATTAGGAATGAAGTCATGGCTAGCTAATGCCCTATTCAACATTAAAAGGTGCACTTATTTATTTTGAGAAAATGGCGGCCAGATAATGTTACATGTTTTAAAAACGAAAATAATGAGAGGAATAATTTTTTTTTACAAAATCATATGTTAGCATTTTAAAGAGGACACTTTCAGCTTTCTAATGATGCCAAGCCGATTATTGTGCGACTATTATTTAAGGAGTTTAAAGTCAAAAGTGTCATTTTTACTTTGACAGTAAATAACGCGGTCAAAAAAATCATACGAGGATGAAAAAAAAAGTATTTTCAAGAGAAAAGAACAGTCTTTCGAACGCTTTTATTCAATTTCTCGTAAAATTTTTTGCAAAAATTGTACGCGTTAAAAGTTTATAAAAAATTAAGGAATAATTTTTCGAACTCTTTTAATCCTTGGCACAGAGCGGCAGGGGGTTATAAAAATTATTGAGCTCTTGATTGAAAAACAAGAAAGTACAAGTTTATGAATGAGGTTAGGATCATGCAAATCCAATTATTTTTTGTGTAAATATAACTGTTTGAAAATTTATAAAAAAAATGTAAAATTAAATTAAATTAATGGTAGGTATCTAAAAAAAGAATTCAATTCTTCATGTCATTATGATTTGACGCCATTTATTTGGTGTTCTCATCAACATCAAGCACTCGGGGCTATTGCCTCATTCACTCTCATCAAAATATGGAATTAAAATTAATACAAACTCCATATTGTGAATATGTTTTCAAATAATGTAAATTAGGGTGTGCCAAAAAAAACAATGTTTTGTATTATTCGCTCTCATTACGAAATAAGTTAATTTATAACCTTAAAATTACCCTGTACTTCAATTTTAAGAGGTGTAGCAAAGGGGGTCTCGTTTCCCATTTAAATAACATTGAAAAATTATTCTTTAGTACTAAAGTTGGTATAACTAATTCACGATAATATTTTCTAATAATGCCAGTTGTCGGCTGGGTCATTCTTTTTCCGATAGATCAGTAGTAAGGTTATATATTGCTATTTAATTGATATTTATAGAATATTTACGTTAAAATGCTGATTTTTGTAAAAAGAATTATATAAGTTTCAACTCATGCATTTACACTTATACGTCTCTAGATTATTCTTATAGAGAAATAAAAAAATCCCATAAAATTAATATTTTACTTATTTAAAAAAAAAACAATAGTTGAGTTGTGACAGCCTTTTAGACGTTCATTTTAACAAATAAATCACTTTGAATGTCTGTAACTTTTGATACGTTCAATTGAGAGACATGACATTTTTGTAGAGAATTTTTATCTTCTACAAAATTTTCAACAGTTATTATGTATGAATCAGTAATACCAACTTACGTACTAAAGAATTATTTAAATGGAAAACGGGACCCCCTTTGCGGTACCTCTTCAAATTGGACTACAGGACAATCCTTCGGCGAGGATTTATTTTAGGTCATAAATTAACTTATTTATTAACGAGAGCGAATTTCATTTTTTTGACACACACTAATGTAAATGTAAAAATACAAATTTAATGAAAATTATTCATGAATTAAATGTGTTCGTTTTTGACAGTAGGGATCTTCTATACGTCTGTTATTTGCTATTAATTATCTTGCGATATTATGTTTTGGTGACTGATTTGTGTAATTTTATCTGTGTTGTGTGTATTTAGGTTTCCATAGGGAGACAGATGGAAGTATTATTGCTTATAGGTCGAGTTTAGTAAATTTAAATAAACTTGATGGACATATTTATCGGAATAATTAGTTGGGCCTTCTATATATTTATTTGTCTAAGTTTTTTATTCATGTAGATATTTTTGTTTAACAGTTACTGGATGGTTTTATTTAAGATTTTGTTTCATCTATTTTTTTCAGTAGATTTACTCATTCTTTTTTTATACAGTCCATATATTACAAGTATAGAATTTGACAATATCATATGAAAATATATTTTTCATGGCGAGGGAATTAGAAATATTAACAACTAAACCAGCGTTCCCCAAACTGTCTCAAATGAAACACATTACCTTTTTTGGTATATTTATTATAGTGAGTATTTTTTTCACAAAGTTTGATAATTTTATGACATGAAAAAATTAAAACAACATTATTTACGATTTTAATATCTAGTCTTAACACTTTTTGAGTAAAGAATAAAAATAGTATATTTTATTTGGCATGTATCTTACTTTATTTTCCTCAATTATTAATATTGCCTAGACATCAAATTTAATTATACTCTGCAATTTTAATTCAGAAATTATAATAATGTTAATGTTGAGGTTATGGTTGTGACTCACTGCACGTGTTGCTATAATAGAAATACGTCCAATGTAATTAAATCTAGCCGGCCACACATACTGGCCATATGACCTGCTAGATTAAAATTTTATTGCATTGTATATAATTCTATTTGCAGCCATGGTGGAAAGATTACAAGGTGAGCTCGATAAACAAATGACATCTACTATTGTGACGTCACGTGAAGTACTTTATGTGTCAGATGGAAAATTCGTGTATTGTTGTTGTGTAGAATTCGCTTTGATATATGGTGAAAAGTAAATAATATAGAATGCCGGGTGTTTATTGTGCAGTGGAAAATTATAAAACTTCAAGTTATCTTAATAAGAAAAAGGATTCTGAACATATTAAGTTTTTGTTAATTCCCAAAAATAGAGATGTGCGTGAATTGTGGTTGAAAGCATGCGAGACTAAAAATATCAATAAGGTACTGTCACCAGTCTTAGATCATACCCTAGTGCTGGATTCTTGTTTAATTAAATGTACTAAATTAGAAATGTTTGTTGATATTTGATTACATACTGTCATTATTGAATCATAATCTATAAACACTTGACTGTAAAACAGCTTAATTTGATGACAATCGGCTAATTTAAAGTAATTATTAGTGTAATCTATTTATTAATTATTATATAATCATAGCATCTGCTTTACTTGCTATTAAAGCGTCCAAGACTTGTGCCAATACCTTATAAAGTCAAGCAGAGTTTGCTCGCTGAATTTTACTGACAAAGATTGGCGACTCAAATATATTATTTTAAATAATCCTGTCATCAAGAGGTTACTAAATCCAAATGCTTTGCTTTCAATAAAACTTTTAGATTTAGAAAAAGGGTTTTTTAAAATTAATTTAAATAGTTTAAGTTAAGCATACGCTATGATTTCTTAAAAGTCAATGTAATAACATTAACATACCTGAAAAAGCTAAGCAATCATTTTTTAGATGCAGATTATATTTTAGATTACGTAAATTAAATAAGTAGCTAATGTATCATAAATCTCAAAAAAGAAAATTTATTAAAACTATAACATAAAAACAACACTTGTTCTTTTCATTTATATAAACGATTATCATTTTATTTTTCAGTTTGCACTGACAATTATGGTTACTACATTGGTATCTAGTATAGGTTCTTCCTCTGGAGTTTTTATTACAAATTTAGATTCTTCTAAGCGGTTTCTATTACGTCTTCATTTGCTTCTTTTAAATCTACATCGATTTATAATATTTTAATTAAAACTAGAACATAAAATACCGGTATGGAGAACCATACATGACTTCCATGTTCTATAATATCTTTTTAAATAATTTTTAATATATGAAAAATTTAATAGGAATTTGTCAGATATAAAACTCACCTTTGTATTAAAAATATTAGTCCTATAATGCCCTAATGTTAAAAATATAATACATATTCGTAGAATAACTAATTTGACACTTTAATTTAGTTGCATTTGTTTCCAAGGCAACATGAATTCTGCAATTTCGATGACGTCACAACATTCAAGGTCAGAGCTGTCAATCTTACCTTGTATATTTGTATCATGATTTGCAGCCAATATTGTGAGTACGAACTGCATGCATTATGTTCCATCTCTCTCCTTAAAAAAAATGTTAAAAAATCACCGAAAATGTCAATTAAAATTGCTAAATTAACAAATAAGTTGAATAATTCATATCTCAGCTTGGCGCGATCCTACAGACTCAAACGTTTTTATTTAACATAGCTTACATCATTAATGCCCTAAGACCGTCGAGACCTCCTTTCCCTATTATGAACAAATGAAAATTGATAAATCAACAAATAAGTTGATTAGTTAGTATCTCAGCTAATAGCTACCTTATTAAAGATTTTCTTGGTTGCTGAATAAGTATTTGTTAATTAGCAGCTATCAAATGATCGATTTTTTTTACAAATTAACATTGTTTATATTCTGCTATATTTTTTGTTTAACGGGTTTAACTGATCGACAAAAAATTTAAAGATAAAAAAAAAGTTTACTCAAAAATTACACTGATTTGAACCAAAAAAGTGACTTATGCTCCATTGTGCGCCGCCTCACCTGTCTGTCGCCATGCCCCCCCCCCCTAAACAATTTATTTAATGTTCTTCAGTATTTCTCATTTCATTAAAAATAATACGGGTTTAATTGTTCCCTTGAAATATTATACACAGTAAAACATGTCAAATAGTCCTCAAGATATCCATATAACAATGCAAATAATACTCAGATGCCAAGACTCACTGTTAATTACTATAACAAAAGAGCTATGTACTTCGCACACCCTATTTTTGCGTAAGGGTGCAATGTTTTGTTTCAGAAACACATGGGGCTGACGCTCCCCCCCCATGTTTTGTGTAGTTGTGTAATTTAACTAAGAACAAGCACTAGTTAGACCACATGCGTTCCTACTAATGGCTATACTATTGCTGTTTGAAACTTTGTATTTGGCGGCGTTGATTGTAGCTCTGTTACTGTTTGAATTTACAGTCGGTTTGATGTTTATCTTAATTTATAACTAATCGATAAATAATGAAAAAATGTATGTAAACAATTTACGTTGTTCTTATTTTATTGGTTTTTGGGGCTGCCATAAAGAACGAGGTTAAATAAGTCTCGTGAAAATCAGTGGCGTAGATAGGGAGGGGGGGGGGTAAGATGATCAATCACCCCCCATGAGTTTATTTAATGAGAAAATTTAAAGACATTTTTTTAAACTCGTCTAGTATGAACAAAATAGTAAAAAAGTAAATAGGCAAAATTTGGTAAATTAAGAGTAAAAAAAAAGGTCATTCAATTCAAAATTACAATAATATTTTTTTTATTTCGCAACCACCACTCATATCCCCCCCATCACAAAAAGCTTCTACGCCACTGGTGAAAATAGAAGCCATCTTGTCTTGGTTTCGACAAAATATAGATCGAGACATTTTAAAAAAAAAATTTTATGTAATAAGCAAAGAATTTTTGAAATAAGTGGTAAATTACATCACACATTAAGGGGTAAAGGGGGGTCTACTATGTGAAACGTGGTCTTACAAGGGGGGGGGGGGTCACAAGCTTCGTAATGTGACATTTAAAAAATCAAAACAATTAATTTTATTTGAATTCTATGAGCAAAAATGTGAGGGAAAGTTAAAATGTTGTTAGTAAATGGAAAAATTTCATATAAATATAAGGGAATATTTTACAATAAACGTTTTAGACATGAAATGCTGATATCTTGAAAAAAAATATTTTGGGATATCACCCCTCCCTCTTACATACGATTTTGATAATTTTGAAATGAGACCGTCCTCAAATTAGACCTAACCAACCAACCAAGTTTCAATAATATCGGTTCAGTCGTTCATGAGTTAAGCGTGTGACAAGGATTTAGGCGACAGACAGACACATAGACACGGAATGAAAAGTGTCTATCTTGACCTGAAACGGAAAGACCAATTTAACATTTTGAAATTGAAGAACAATTTTTTTCTCATTTTAAAACGATCACAAAACTTCTCGTATCGAGAAAACAATACATAAATATATTTTTTGAATAAAAATAACACCTTTAAGATAATTGCACTTTAATACATGAATATATCAAGGCCATGTGTATTCACTTGTATTGTAATATTATAGTTAAACTGAAAACAAATTGCATATGTCTGAGTTAATGTCCATTACATAGTAGTTTGAAACTTAGCTACCAATGTTTGCTATGGAAACCATTAAACCACTGTCTGCAGTACATGAATACAGAAATAATTACATATAATCTATTAGCTATTCTCTGTGTAATGTTCAACTATAGTAATTAAGACGTAGGTATGCTCTACTGTCTGACCCAGTGGTCCTTAACATTTTGGGAGCCACGTAACAATTTTTACGGTACACCAAAACTAATATGGTTTATGTAAATTATGTGATATTATCTTAAGATTCATCAGAAGTTTGAAAATATTTTATAGCTAGGTCATTTTTATGTTGACGAAATATTCTTAAGATATTATTGAAACTTGGTCGGACGGTTGGGTCTGGCTTGAGGACGGTCCCATTTCAAAATCATCAAAATCGTATCTAAGGGAGAGGGGTGACACTTTTTTTTCAGGATATTTCAAGAACGACACATGTTACGTGAAAATTTTATAGGATATTTTTTGTAGAGCATTAAATTTCCTATAATATGGGTCTACAACAATTGTTGTAAAATATTCTCTTACGAAGATTTATCTCAATTTATTTTAAAAATTCGTGTTTTGTTTTTCTAAATTGATATTTGCTTGGATATATTAAATGTTATTTTGACGTTTTAAATGTCATTTTGACATTTGCATAAATTTAGATTGAAATTGTCAAAAAATAATTGATATTTATAAAAAAATTGTAAACAAGAAAAATCGCAACTGAAATATAAACTAATATGAAATAAAATATTATTCAGAAATTCATAAAATAATTTATTTATTAATTTATTTTTGATATATGTAATAAAATTTCGGATCATACTATATTGAACTGAATTAATCACAGAAAGAAAACTCAATTTCATAAATTAATACAAATAAAATTTATATTTCAATCAATAAATAAATTTTCTAATTCATCTGCATTGGAAAGATTTAATTAATTTTCAGGCAATAATTTCCGAGCTCCATATAATAATTTGTTCATAAAATATCAGGGACGCTTTTTTTATTGAATATACTAATAATTTTTATCGGATGTTGAAAATCATGGGAAAATGACGAAGTTGCCGATAACAGAACTAATAAATTACGGCTATTCTGACTTAAAGTAGAGAGAGCTCGATGTTGGAAAGTAATAAGCACTACATTTGGGCGCTTAAAAAGCAATAAAACCGATTCTACGAACACTTATTTTACTCATTTGTTAGTGATTATACCCGATTTAATTAATAACTCACATACCTAAATCATACCGCATATTTTGATATACATATTTCATTTTTAATGACTCTGATAATATTTATTGGGTGACGGTTTTTAATTTCATTTAATTTTATGAACTGGGTCAAAAATACATTTATAATTACGACGCTGGTATATAGAGATTTGGTTGTAAATTACATTTTATAGTCATGAATTCTAATAATTATTTTTAATTTTTTACTTTCATGTTCCGAAGGAAATGGAAGTATAGTAACACCGTCGAAAAATCGTGTCCGAGATAAGAGCAGATTCTAATTGCACTACATTCAAAATGTAAAGAAATGGCGGTTGTGCATTTGTCTGTGTGTCTGGATGTAGAATTTTCTTTCGTTCACGATAACTACTGTAAAAATGCACCGATCTGAATTATTTTTGGGGAAAGTGTTTGTCTCAGTGAGTACTCCAGACCTGTTGATTTTGGTGCTAATTGGATTAGGGGTTTTGGAAATATTTGAAATTTTGTAAATATTATCGCCTAAAAAGTGAACATTGCGAGTATTATCTCACTAATTTTGATGTGACTTGGTACATTTGCAGTTTAATTAACCCCTATTGAAGGGGTGAAAACTATCCTAAAATTTGAATTTTAAATACTAATAAATACGCTTACTAATTCATAATTATAATTATCAGATTAATTATTCCAAAAAAGGTGTATTATATGTATTATTGACATTAAGAATAATAGAAAACTATTATTCATAATACAAAGGTGAGTTTTGTTTCTGACAAATCCCATTGAAATTTTTTATATACATATTAAAAATTAGTTAAAAAGATATTAAAGAACATGGAAGTCATGTATGGTTCTCCATACCGATATTTAAGTAGGTATTGTAGATATATGTATTTGTATTTATATCTAATAATATTTTTATTAATTTACGAGTATATGTCTCATTCAGAAAACCATTAAAAATCGCTTAAGTTTGGATTAAATATAGATTTATTTCAAAAAAATTTATTAGTTATCAACTGTTCAATCTCACATCACAAACAAAAATAATAAATTGAAAGTTTTAGAGATAAAAAATTGTCGTTCAAAATAATTACATAAAAATGATAGACGTAAGGTACTGGCACCAGTCTTTGATATGACAAGTCAAAATGGTGGACATTTAAACTAATTATTACTATAATTTATTTATTAATTATTATATTATCATAGCAACTGCTTTACATTATTTCAAATTTGACGATTATTTCTTTTATATCTTTTGTGTCGTAGTACTTGTAATCATTAGCAAGTGTCCATCACTGCGTGCTCATTACTGGTTTTACTTTATCTATTACTGGAGAAAAAACATAAACAAAATGAAAGGTTATAATTTAAAAAACAAACTTAATTTGCAGACTTTGATACTTAAATTGATTAAATAAAGAGTTACTTGTTTTATTAGTGACATGAGTTGATGTGAATTACAAAAAAGAAGCCCGTCAATCACAAAAACATTACTGGTTTTACTTTATCCATTACTGGAGAAAAACATAAACAAAATAATTTAAAAAACAAACTATATTTGCGGTATGGTACCTTATTTAAGAAGAAAATAAACACGTTAACTTCGTAAATTTCCATTAAGCAAACGCATAAATCCATACAAACTACACCTGATCGGCAATCGACTTCTACCAAACTTGTGCAAGCGTACAAAAGACACGCCAAAAACCTTTATCCATTTACACGACATGATTATTATTACTCGTGCAACCTTGATCCCGATATCCCTCGTCGGCGATATCCACGCTGGTATAATACATCGATTTACCAAAATAACGAGCGTCCCCCCCACACGAATGTTTGTCTCGACTGATGAATGCCAGCCATTTGCATTCGCGTTGTCCTGGCTTGCGGGTCAGGAACACTACCCTCTGGGACAATAATATACAGAACCACCGAATTACGAGTCATTCGTGCAGAATTTCCTCCTTCGATTTCCGCTTGATTATTGCTCCACTTCCGTTCGTAGACTGTACGTGCGCTCCTTAATGGTAAGAAGTTACCGAAAATATATAGGTCGGCTACTTTGGGAATGGCCAAATGGGGTTGCCAATGTGTTCTAGCTATTAAAGATTATGTTATTTTTTATTTAAATAATTGAGATATAATTTGTATTGATTTTGCTTCCTCGCAATATCGAAGATACGAGAAGCTATGTGATCGTTTCAGATTGAGACAAAAAAAATGTTCTCCGATTTCAAAATTTTAAATTGATTTATCCGTTTCAAGACAAACACTTTTCGTTCCGTGTCTGTCTGTCTGTCTGTCCGTCCGTCCGTCCGTCCGTCTGTCCCCTGAATCCTTGTCACACGCATAACTCATGAACCACTGAACCGATATTATTGAAATTTGGTCGGATGGTTGGGTCTGGTTTGAGGACGGTCCCATTTCAAAATCATAAAAATCGTGTGTAAGGGGGAGGGGTAACATTCCAAAATATTTATTTTTTCAAGATATCTCAAGAACTACACATTTTACGTGAAAATTTTATAGAATCTTTTTTGTAGAGCATTAAATTTCCTATAATATGGGTCTACAACGTTTGTTCCCTTACAAAGATTTATCTCAATTTATTTTAAAAATTCGTGTTTTGTTTTTCTGAATTGACATGTCAAAAAATTAAAAATATACGAAAAAATAATCAGGTGTGTCTTGAGAAAAATTTCGAACTAATATTTTTTAGTAAAATTGTTTAAAAATTAAATGGTTAACCAATTCCAGGCAATTTATCTCAACATTATCGGTTTTTATTTAAATTGTTGAATAATTAACTACCTTTGGTGAATTAAGCACGAGGAAGCACCGTGCATTTACTTGGCAGATGTTTTTTATTGGTTTTCTTTTAGTTAAAAGATAATTAAAGAAAAAAGGTTTAATTTAGACAAACAGACAATTTCACTGCAAGATGTGGTGAAACATTGGTTCAAGTTATTAGCAAAGATGTCATAATTTTATTAGTGACAAATATTCAATAATATTTGTTAATTTTTAATTTACTACAAACATTTGGTTATACACTAAATATGTAACATTTTTGTCCTTCGAACTGACGATAGAAAAACCAAAAATGTTAAATATTTAGTGTATAACCAAATACTTATGTAATTCGCTGTTTGTAGTAAATTAAAAACTGACAAATATTATATTTATTCGACGATTATATTTTCCAATATACATTTTTTTACATCTAGTTATTCGTGATGTTTTTGTTATTATATGAAAAAAAAAGTTTTCATGACCACGTTATATGATGGTGAAATGAATTAAAAGGTAGGTAGGTAGTTAAAAGATCAATCTGAACGTGGTCAATCCCGTATAATAAAAGACACTTATTAAGGATTCTGCAGTCCTGCAAGGGATATAATTATCATCTTAGCGTGGCTGTCCTAATGGATCGGGCGGTGAAAGTGCGCTAACTCAATAAATGTGTGGAATTGCCGGTTCGATTTCGGTCCGGAATTGGTTTAACTAGCGGATACCCACCTCCTTAACTGTTGTTGTTATTAGCTCCTTTGCGTCAGTTAAAATTACTACCTCGTACAAATTATTATTCCCTTTCGCAAAAGGATATTACAGGGCTTTGTTGTTTCTTCTTATGAACAAGTGTTTGTTTACTTATGGATTTAATTTTTTTACAAGAATTTCTTTCTTTTTAGGGTTCCGTATATAGAAAACTAGGAAACCTTATAGTTTCGCTATGTCCGTCCTCAAAAATTTTAAGCCGATTACGATGAAATTTGGTATACGGACGAAGATTGATAACACAAAAACAGAAATGATAAGATTTTTGAAAAAAGGGGGTCCTTTCAATGGACTGAAAAGTGACCTCACATTTTTTTTTCACTTACCCAATTGAGTGGGGTGTCATTAGATAGGTCTCTTAAAATGAAACAAAAAATGTTATATGACTCCGGGTGAAACCCTATCTAATTCTATGTAAACACATAATCTCAATTACTGCATAAACTATAAATAAAATCGATTTCAGATTTAAATCAATTTCTTTCTTTTATCATTGAGAACTGAATGACTTATATTTCCAATATCAGCTCGTAATTCTGAAGCCATTTAATTAAATTTCAAATAATGTTTATGTAAATAATTAATATCAAAATCATCTCTTATTTCGCATCTTTACATAAACCAAAATTATTATAGAAAATTAAATAGAACCATCATTTTACACTCAATATTTACTTTTCAGTTTACATGTGAATAATATCAAAATAACGCCTGGAGAAACAATATTACCCTAGCTATATGTACGAGAAAATACACTTCCAATGTTCCTAAAAAATTATTTGATTTCGTCTTACACATTTTACCCTTATCGATTTGAAATTTTTTTTTTCTATTTATGGTACAAATTTTTAATCTACGTATACGCGGTATTATAAACAAATTATAAAATTATAAAATGCTCTAGAATCTTTGCATAACGATTTGATATCTCGCAGATAGCGAAATGTCTTCATGATACTGTTTTAGAACCTAAAATAGTGCTTATTTTTAGGGTTCTATCTCGAGGTGTGTCGGAATTCCGGCCGGAATTTATGTCTATCGTCACTACTATTATATTTTAAATATAAATACATACATCTTTAATTAATATAACATTGTTCTATATATATAAAAATGTGTTTTCTACATATTCTGCAATTTTTACAGCTTCGTAAAACTATTTGTATAGCATACGTTCTTTTCAATCGAATGTAATTACATTTATTGTATCAATAATAATAATCTATATATATGTACATATAATAACATGTCCTGACTGATTCATCATCGCCCAGCCGAAACCCCTGGTCCTAGAAACGTGAAATTTTAATGGTATCTTCCTTTTATAACGTTACCACCCACTAAGAAAGGATTTTTCGATAATCAACCCCTAAGGGGGTAAAAGAGAGTGTAAAAGTTTGTATGGAAAAAATATTTTTTGATCCTAGAAACGTGAAATTTTAAGGGTGTCTTCCTTTTATAACGTAACCACCCACTAAAAAGGATTTTTCGATAATCAACCCCTAAGGGGGTAAAGAGGGTGTAAAAGTTTGTATAGGAAAAATATTTTTTGGTCGGATTTACTTGAAACTTAAAATAAATACTCTTCAATACAAACAATCAAACACGAATTTCAAACTTTTCCAAAATTAAATACTTAAATGGGGAAAGAGGGTGTACAGTTTGTATGGAAAAAATATTATAATATAAAATTAAACACTTAAAGAAGGTTGCAAGGGGGTGAAAAAGTTTGTATGAGAAAAACATTTTTTTTGTATTCACTCGAATGAAACTAGGCACAGATATTTTTTTCGATGTTTTTATACTGTAGGTTATAACTATCTTGCATAGGAGCCGATATATTTACGATTTTGTATAATCAATATAAAACAAATAAATATTTCAGCCCATGTCACGTATTGAAAGTTGTAATTAGTTTCGAAATCCACGCGAGCGAAGCCGCGGGTAGCAGCTAGTATAATATAAAAATAATAATAATATAATAATAATAGTGACGGAAAATAAAGAGTTAATTAGTTTAAAAATAACCCAACAAATGATTTTTGTATATGTATAACTATGTCTATCATTATCTATCACACGCCAGCTTACCAATCGTTGACCGTGCATTGTTTATGAACAGTATTAGTGCCCACAGTGTTGTTTGACAAAGAAGGATAATACTGGCTTTACAAACTCAATAATGCACCCACTATGTTCAAAGGCTGTGTTTGTTCAAAGTGGGACGGTCGAAATTATTGTTTTATGTCGCTCTGTCGACGTCGTAGAGAATCGAGAAGGTAATTTTTATCAAATAAAACACATATGATGTTGTGTTATATGAACGCAGGGGTTCGAAATTGAAGATCTTTTCGCTTTTTATTTATTTGGAATCGAGTTATAAATTTCCAATAGATTTTTGTTAAAATATTGTATTGACTTTTTATTCTACACGAAAAACAGGGGCGTACGATTTTATTTTGCCTTGGTTGTATGAAAATAATTAACATTGTAGTACAGTTGTAAAATTTGATAATCGGTTTAATATTAATAACTGTTATCGAATTTCAGTTTTAATCAATAGTTATTTACCTAAGGGTGTTTGGAATAAATCTTGTTCTATATTTACTATTATTACTATTGATATATTTTATCTATGTATTTTCTATAATTACTTCTTGCACTCATGTGCTAAATAATTATTATTATAAAAACTAACCCGATTATCAAATTTCATAACTTTATCACAATAACTTCTTCAGATATTTTTTTAAATAAAAATTACTTATCTTTGTAGATCCGTAACGAAGAATTTTAAAATATCACCCTCGATCTACTTTTAATTTTTTTTACACTCGTTGCAAATTAGCCCTGCATGTACAATAAATTTTTTTTTTAATGTACCAGTTTTAATTCATTATATTATTAATATAACGTAGATTAATTTACTAATATGATATTTTTTGTACATACTACATGCATACATAGTTTTTATAGTTAAAATTAACATTTTTTCCCAATAAAAATTTGTATAAACAAAACACATTAAATTATCTACTTTTTTTTGGTTCATTCTACCTCATTTTGGTTCCTTCCTTTTACCTGATTATATAAGAGGTCATAAATTTATCAGAGTTGTATATAAAGAACCTATTTAGTTTAATAGCATCATAAATAAAGATGTATGCTAAACAGTTCTTCTGACAAATTAAAAAAAATCTTGGTTTTACATATAACAGGAAATTCTTTTGATGTTCGATAAAAGTGTTCTATGTTGGAATAATGCAGAGAAGGTGTTAAAGAAAAACTGCATAAATGCATTTACAAAATGCTGCATATGGTATAGAATGAAATAGTTTTTAAAAACAATGGAAAATTCAATTTTTTTAATACAGTATTCAGTGGCCATATTATAGTTGGGGGCATCAGGCAGAATAAATAACTGAGGCTGTAATTTTTTGTGATTTATATTAACATTAAAAAAATCTTCTTAGAAAGACACTTTTGAGCCCTCAATTAATTGGAAGACCAAAAAAAAGATTTTCAATTATACATGCATTTTTTTTAAATTATTTCCTCAGTTTTTTCCCCTCCCTTCACCTTGGGGTCCTAGAAAGTTACGTAAAAAGGATAATATAAAAAAAATCATATTACCGTATTAGCTGGATACCGAAATAAACTAGAATGTATCAAATCCGCCATTTCTTACCTGGAAAAGAAGAAGAAAAAATTATTTTATTGGAAAACTGCAATTAAAAAATTAAAATTCTATCGGTAGACTTGGCAATTAAAAAAACACAGCTAAGCAGTGAGATTTGAATCAATACTTTTAACATTTTATATCGTATAATCTTTTACAAGAATTAAAGAACAAAAAAATAATTGATAAAACTCGGCGGGCCCACTGGCCCCATACACCCCTGGTCTAAATTATTATTATTTGATACTGGAAATCGATAACACATTAATAATAAACCGATTATCAAATTTCATAACTGTATCACAATGGGTTCCCTAAATATTAAATAAACACTAATTTTGGGCAAAAAAAAAATTCTCACGAAAAATTTTCGGATACACGTTCATATGAAGTTTTTTTACACTAGTTGTGAATCATCCTGTATATAAAATTAAATATCAATTGAACAAACTATTGCATGTTTCTACAAAATTCTATGTTCCTCGTTATTGATGGAGATATAAACGAAAATTACACGTTATTTTTTTTCAGTTAACATCAAAGTAAAAATACGAACAAAGTAAAAGTTTTGGTAGCTAAAACTGTAGTCGCCTCAGTGGAGATACTCGGTCAACAACTGTTTCCGTTTTCTATTTATACATACATAAACAGTACCTACAAATAAGCTTGTTACTCTAGAACTCTAGACTCTAGTGGATACAGTTTCTTCTCACAATAATGCGAAACCATGTCAGCCAGAAATAAATGTTAAAATGTTGATTTAGTGAGTACAAAAAGTTTATACAGGTATACGAAAGGTAATATAAATAGTCAAAATCTAAATATTATCTTTTTTATTTAATGCGAAGCTTTGCTCAAATATATTTCCACAAACTTATATAACTTCTACCTGACATGGATTTTTTGAGGGGTGATCAGGGCAATCGATATTTACGATCCAAATTTTTTAAATGAAATTTTCAAGAAGTATATTAACAATAAGCACGTTTAGTATAAATATATGTTTGACCAAGACTGTATCAGTCTAGAACTGTTTGGCTTGTGATGAGGACTTCTTGTGAAGTTGAAACATGTGTCGAGTGACATTGTTTTATTGTGGTTAATTTGTTGTGTATATTTTTAGTTTAAGCCACTAAGAATTCACAGTTTTTCCGTTTTTCCAGTAGTATATTGAGAATTTCTTTTTTGACGTGATAACAGATACTGTATATCTCGACACTCAGAGCAGCTACCAAGCGGGTATCAGTATCAAATTATAGATCTCGATTAGATCTACGAGATACAAAAAAAATCAAAACATTTAACCAATTTTAATGCGTGATAAATTTAATATTATAAAAATTAATTTCGTATTTCCACAATTTTGTTTGTAAACATTAATGAATTGTTTTTATGTTCGCACAAATCATAAAAAACAACTATATTATACAATATTAGTCTGAGTTTTATTTAACCCTAGTATTCACGTCATTCCTTCGACTGTGCATCTCGAATCAGTCAAATCCATTTTTTTTTTAATTATTGTCATTATGCATCAACACGCTAGAGTCAGCGGTCACCAAACTACGGCCCTCCAAAGTCTTTCATCCATATAAGAAATATTAATTTTATATAATTTGATGTAAATATGTGTATTTATCTACATTTGAATAGATATTTTCCATTATTTTCGATATATACTCTATTTACATAGCTAATTGCACATGTAAATAAATGTTCTAATAGGAGAATATTTTTCGTCTGGCTCCCCATGTTTAAAAAAAATTCAATCCGGCCCGTTTCTCGAAAAGTTTGGTGACCCCTGCGCTAGAGGATCTCTTTAATACTATGATAGATCATATTCAGTATTATTATTAAATTACCCAACAAATATATAGTTAATATTAATTTACATGTATTATAACAATACCCCAGTCCACAAAATAAATTGGAATACACAAAACATACAAATAATACCATTATCATCATGAATATTAATCATATTTTAATATATCACTACCGTCACAAACAAAAGATGAAATTGTTTAATTAAAAGCAGACCTAATATAATTAATGCACACGCGGTAATTCTTTCACACTGTTCGTTGATTCGTACAAAAACAGACACCAAAATAAATATAACAACAATTTCAACTAATTAGAAACAACTTTACAAAAGTACGGTTCTATTAATTTTGTATTATACAAACACACATACAAATTAATAATTTAATTATTTATTTTCGAACAAGGAATTCTGTGTTAAATAACAGCACACCGCACAAAATGGTGGAACAATAATATTAATTAAAATTTGATACATAATCATGTTAATTATTATATTATCAGAGTAAGCTTGAACAATTATTAGTAATTAAGGCCATAATGTAATATCCGTAGAATAATTTTGTTAACAAAGACCTTATGTTACACAAATATTCGAAATGTGGAATGCCGTCTGTATCGGTGTAAAATCTACGTTAGTTACAAATTGATAAATAAAGTACTAGCACCAGTCTTGGATATGACCCCAGTAATGGCTATTTTTTTAAATTAAATGTACTGAATTAGAAATATTTGTTGATATTTGATTACCACCATTTCTGAATATTAATCTATATACATTTAACTGTCTTACAGCGTGATTTGATGACAATCGGCCAATAGGTGTCAAAATGGTGGACATTTAAACTAATTATTAGTATAATTTATTTATTAATTATTATATCATCATAACAACTGCTTTAAATTGCTTCAAATATTGTAAGTAATAATACACATCTAAATTAAACGAAAGGAGATATCGAAGAAATACGAACTTATGACTCACCCTGTACATATATAGATATGTTAACAGACAGATAGACAGACAGACAAAAAACAAAAAGTGTTTGTCTTGACCTGAAACGGGAAGATCAATTTAAAATTTTGAAATCGGAGAACAATTTTTTTTGTCTTAATTTAAAATCGATCATAAAGCTTCTCGTATCTTCGATATTGCGAAGAAGCAATTTAAGAAAAACATACTCTGGTTGAGAGTACAAGGCTTTTTTTGTAGGGCTGTGAAATTATTTAAAAACTTAAGTAAAGAAAATCCATATATGTATATGAATATATTTTCTGCACTTATGTAAGTATAGAATTTTTACTGGAGTAGGTGTAAGATAACTGTAACAAAGACTGTAGATTTCACCCAAAGGAGCTGTGCAAAAAAGGATACATATATGTAATTATCATAACAGTAAGTCATATGTTATACAATTCAATAAAAATAAATATCCTCGTAAAAAGAATTGTTATTGCCATAATTTATTTGTCTAGCGCTTTACAAAGAAAACGAAAAATACTTATAGTTTATGTTAACTTTTATCTTTTACAAAAATGTACAAAAAGAATTTGTATTTTTATTTATAAATTAATATAAACCTACATATACAGGATGGTTCGATTTTCACTCACAATGAGCCAAGGAAACAGCTCTTAAAATATCTGTATCCCAAACCGAACCGCCTTTATAAATTATTAAAATAAAAACAAATATAAAATTTAAATTCACGAAATTTAATTTACAACGACTTTTACTGAAAACATTTAAAATAAAATTTCAGTTATAAATTTTAAATATAATTAACTGAACATATTTTTATAAAGAAAAAAATAAATAAACAAGAAAATACATTAACATTTTAATTTAATTTCATATTTTAGAACCTGGCTACATAAAAACTTTTTTTCTATCAAAAATTATTATTAAAATACAAGAACCAAAAAGTTTTCTGTTGAGTTATTTACATCATGTCAAATTTTATTTGTTATAACGTAAGCGTGAATTGAATTTGGGATTTACCCTTTTTATTACGCCAGGGTATGGGAACTGTGTGTTTTGTTTTCTCATATTCTTGTTTTCGGATTTCTCTGAAAGGTATTTCATGCTTATAATTTTTTACTCTCAATTTGACTCTAGTGGAAACCACAGAATAAAATATTTTCTTGTTATTTTTCTTTTGATTTATTACATTCTGCAAGAGTGTCCTTGGAATAATTTTTTTTTAAATTTATGTAACTAATATTCGGTATTATAAATAAAAATTATTATAAAATAAAACTTGATCTATAGACTTTAAACCTATAGAATTATTATTATTCAAACTAAGTGCTAAAATCCATTATACAAAGTATAAGTAAAAACAATTCCGGAAAAATCTACTTTCATATTTAGACGCACGAATATTTGGTTATTCGTGCGTTTAAAACACATAACCCCATTTTTTTGGTCGGAGATTAAATATTTTTAGAAAACAACACAGACTAATAACTTTTTATGAAAAACGGTAGTAATTTTTTAAAGTGAAAATTATAAAAATCGTTATCTGAGGTACAAATATTACTAATAGAGCATTACTTTACATGTATTTCTATTTTACATAAGTCATATATTTTCTCGAATCTAATAACTAGAGATTGGAATAATAGTTGTTCTTTTCAATGAAATAGTTACTAGTTGAATTTGTTTTTCCGAAAATAGTTAGTAAATAGTTTTTTTTTACGATTTAATAATAATAAGTGCAAACGAAGCACTAAAAAGTGTCGCAAATAGTTGAAAAGGTAGTTGCAAATAGTTGATTTCAAATTGTGTTCAATCAAACCAGTTTTCTGAAAACGGTGGAGATATGTAATAAAAATTACAATAAATGCATTTTTACGCAATAGTTGAAAAACTATTTTTCCAATCTCTACTAATAACTCATTTTATAAGAAAGGTAATAAACTTCTCTACAATAGATTTTTTTTTCAAAGTAAAAGTATATGAGGCAAAATATTGGTATGACATTACTATATTATATCTGTTTTCAATGAGAAAACATTTAAAAGTTGGATAATAGCATTGTACGTTCGAATGCAGCTGCGCTTTTCCGTAAAATAACTACTGTTATTTTATTGCAAAATACAAAACTTGGTCGAATTAGAGTTCTTAGCAAACTTTTTTCTTCGTCGAAGTTTTTCCTTGCGATTGAATTTTTTTATTTGGTTACATGTTGACAATAAAATATGGACCTTCCAAGAATTCCGGATATCAAACTTATGTGGCTATTTTTTATATTCCTGAACTTTTATATTAGTTGATTCTCATATTAAATTGGTTGATTACAAATTTCCCAAATGGTTTCAAATTTCTTGATACAAGTTATGTCTTCGAAACGGAAATCCCATGACAAAAAAAAACGATCATTAAGTGTATTCAAAAATCAACCAAAAACATTTATGGGTGAAACTTCAAAAAAAAAGGAAATAAGTCACAATATTAACATAGGTGCTTTGAAAAATAAGGTAGTGGTACAGGTTATTTAAATGTACTGAATTAAAAATATTTGTTGATATTTGATTACTACCAGTTCTGAATATTAATCTATATACATTTAATTGTCTTACAGCGCGATTTGATGACAATCGGCCAATAGATGTCAAAATGGTGGACATTTAAACTAATTATTAGTATAATTTATTTATTAATTATTATATTATCATAGCATAATGTTTTAAAACTAAATTTGTGTTAATCTTAAAAAAGTCGGCATGTTTATAAATCGATTATGACTTTTTGATGATTATAAGGAGTATTTTTTGTCAAAATAAAATTAGTCAGTTTACTGTCGCTAAGGTAACAAAAAAAAACTTAAAAATACTTTTTTTTAGTTCATCTTAATATTATATAAAAACGTAAGTTAGGCCTAAACCACTGGACGTATCGAAGCCAAATTTACACCATATGCTCGTTTGTTGTTCCGATAAGTTTATAATTTTTTTGGGCCGGATAGGTCGAGATATTTTGAAAAATTGTATTTTTCCATATAAAAAATATATCAAAACGTTGATTTTTTTGTTTGTGAGATAATCAGACCTAAACCACTAGACGTATCGAAGCCATATAGATACCATATGTTCGTTTGGAGTTGGAGTTGAGATATTTACGAAATTTATATCTCTTGGTTTACAAAAACTAAAATCTGATCATTCTATAATCTATATGCATACGAGGGTCCAGTGGCGTAGTAAAAAAAATTTTCGGGGGGGGGGGGGATAAGCTTGGGGCTCCCAAAATATGCGAAATTATTATCATAATTTTTAATCAAATGATCAAAAAAAGGTCATTCAATTCAAAATTATAATAATAATTTCACATATTTTAAGAACATTGAATATTTCGGGGGGTGGGGGGTTTCGACCCCAAAACCCCCCCATTCCTACCACTGCGAGGGTCACAGCCTAAGGCTGTAACTCGAGTAAATTTGAGTATCTAAATATGGGGCGATTAGGGATTGGGGCGTAAAGCGTCCAGGGGCAAAGTCCCTAGTGTGTAAATATTTTAAACAATTCGAATCTTATCTAGTTTAACAATGAAATTCTATAACAATTAATTTACTCAAGTCTATGCTGATTGGTGATATTGATGTTGACAGACAGTGTAATAATGCAAACGTAATCATAACCTACTACCTGATATTACATACATTAAACATACACATGTGTATTATATATTGTTACTATACATTATGTATACATATGATAATTCAATTTTGGTATCGATTTGCAGTTATAACTATTAACATGAAAATAATGACCGAAAATAGAAATAAACTTGAATAAATTATAATTTTATCAGATAATGCAGGGTCAGTATTATCGGTTTTATAATGGTTTTGTTTGAACCATTATTGCGAGTATTTTCAAATGAATGTGGTGTTGTAAAAATATGTCGTAATACTGGCTTTTATGTTGTTTGTAATTATTATATTTTTAGTTTTTTCGCGGATCAGAACCAGGGCCAAAAATTGTGTGGATAGAAAAACAATTTTGGGCTTAAGTTGCAGATTAGAGAGAGAGCTTTTGAATGCCAATGCGTTTTTTATGTTTCATTATAGGGGGGGGGGGGGGGCAAAATTTGGACTGAAATATAATTTTTTTATAAAATCTATTTTCATGTTATAAAAAAACGTAAATTTTGTGTGGTTGGTAAAGAATAATTACAAAAAATTGTTTTGCAATTTTTGAGAATTTTATGTTCATTTTGATTTCTTTTTTTTTATCTTCAAAACATTTAGAAAAATTTGTAAAGAATAAATAAAGCTGAAAATTAGCCCACGAATATATTTTTTAATTTTAATTAAAAAACAGCCGAGCCAAAAAACTAAAAATACAATAAAAAAAATCTAAAAAAATTTATTTGATTTTCTAAGCCTTTTTTTGCAAAAGTTTCAAAAGATATGGTCTAAATATTAAAGCAACGAAAAATGTCAATACGATTCCCGTATATTTTCCAGTTATAACAAGATTTCTGAACTTTTTCTTTTAATGTATCCCAGAAGTAAAAATAATATCATGTGGTACTTTTGTGGTAAGTGGTCATTTATGAAGTTCTTTATCCGAAGAGAAATGTACAGAGGTGCTCCGTCATGCGTTTTGTTGTGACATTATTTATTTTGATCTTGTATAGATCGAGTACTGTTGCTATAATATCTCCTTCTGTGATTGTTCTTTGTTATTATTAAATATAAGAGAATCTAGTTATAACTGAAAAACACTCGAGAATCGAGCATGAGTTTGCTAACATGTTTTGATCCTTTTAGCATCATCAATCGTCCTTTAAATTTTGAACCATACCGTCTGAAACACTTATTTAATTAATTATAGAATATTCAAGAGACTTCAGATGGACATTACAAAATTTATAGCAAATTTTACAGCAGGACGAAAAATATATATTTTGTTAAGTTTTTTATCAGAATTTTTTTAAATTGCTTCCTCACAATATCGAAGATGCGAGACGCTCTGTGATCATTTTAGAATGAGATAAAAAAATTGTTCTCCGATTTCAAAATTTAAAATTGATCTTTCCGTTTCTGGTCAAGACAAACACGTTCCATGTCTGTCTGTGTATGTGTGTGTCTGTCCCCTGAATCCTTGTCACACGCATAACTCATGAACCACTGAACCGATACTAATGAAACTTGGTTGGATTGATGTGTCTAGCTTAAGGACGGCTCCATTTCAAAATGATCAAAATTCGTAGAATAACTAATTAGACAATTTGAATTTAGTTACATTTGTTTCCAAGGCAACATGAATTAGTGACGTATTAATTCGTATTTGAAATTTAAATTTTGAGAGTAATTTTCATCCCTTCAATAGCTGAACTACAAATGTACCAAGTCAAAATTAGTGAGATAATATTCTCAACGTTCACTTTTTAGACGATAAAAGTTACAAAATTTCGATTATTACCAAAACCCCTAATCCGATTAGCACCAAAATCAATAGGTCTGGAGTACTCACTGTGCCAAACAAATCGGTGCATTTTTACAGTAGTTATCGTGAACGAAAGAAAATTCTACATCCAGCCACCATACGGAAATCAACTTTTCTTCACGTTTTGAAGGTAGTACAATCAGAATCTTCTCTTATCTCGGACACGATTTTTCTACGGTATTTCAATACTTCCATTTCTTTCAGAACATGGATATAAAATAAAAAACAAATCCCTTTGTTTCTCACAATATCGGAATCAAAAGACGCAAGACTACTAACGTCATTCCATTACAAATATCTAAATTACGAGTATGTGGTTGAGACCTAGGGGTTCGTTGCGCATTGCAGTTTAATTTAAGGAAATGTGGAAACCTACCCGTCTATATACGTATTTGTATGGGTGTGTGTTTACGTGGGTTGGGGGGGAGGGAGGGGGAACTTCCTTTATCCTGTACTAGTTTAAGTGCAGCGGCGTGGCAATAAGGCAAGATGATGATGATATGTAGTATATATGTATGTATGCTCAAAGTCAATTCTATGTGTGGTTATTGCTCCATTTGATCTGTAGAAATAACACTAATGCATCGCTTTATCATAATTGCGTTTGATATGTTGAATAAAAGGATTCATCTGTCTTATCATGGTTTAATGGTTATTTATTAGATTACCTTTCAAACATCTTTGTTGAATTGTGTCAGTTAAATACATTTTTTGGTCGATATTAAATTACTTCTTTGCCATATACAGGATGTTCAAAATAAGCGTAAAATGCATGGGGATTTCCTATAAGATAGATCAAATAGACTATTGATATTATTATAGTTTTTTTTTTTGAATGGAAATACACAAAAAAAATACAAAATAAATATAAAATAAAATATAAAAAATTTAATCGATTTGTAATTTTTTTTCAGATTTGCCTGACCACCTAATTATTTTTTATAAAATTTATTATTATTTAATTAGCATCAGAGCCGTACTTATGAGGTGTTAATAAAGGGGTCTAACCCACATGAAACACCCTATCTTATCTACCTGTATTTCTCAAAGTATATTTGTTTTTTAATGATTTTTATTTAGTTCTATGAAGACACAAATGTCCAAGATAAGCGTGAAATGCATGGAGATTTCCTGAACGGTAAGAGATACAGATTCGGTTAAATGAGATGAATTATTTGTAAAGAAGGGGTGAGTATTACTACATAAAAAAATATTAATAATTCTATGTGGTTTAGGCGGTGTACCCAAATATCTGAAAATTCTTTAAATAGCTATAACTTTTTTGTCAAAGTGGATACGTACTTTTTGTTTGCAGTTTCTTAAAGCACTTTTTGTGTTGAATTAATTGGTGTATTTAGAATTTTTGTCGAGTTATTTTAGTTTTTTTATGGGCCACTAAGTTGGTTATAGCATATTTGAACGTGTTTTTTACTCTTGTATTTTATTATTTTTGTGAAAATATTTATTTTAATTTTTTGCTTATTTGTGTGCATTATTTTTAAAATCATTTCTAAAAAGAAAAGATTTTTCCGATAAAAAATAAAATAGTTACAAAAAAGTCATGTGGTGACTATATAGTCCAGTAACTTTGTCGCCTGAAAGTATGGGGTAGTATGCGTTAAATCCGGTAGTTCTGATTTTTTGCAAACTTGTTTATGATGTTGGCCTAATGAATAATCCAAGTTTGTGACCTCGAGCGCCGAACGCAACTTTGTCAAAAATCGAAAAAACTGCGAAAAAATCGTTATTTTTTCAAATTTTGGCGATTATAACCCTAAAGGACTAGTTTTTGAAAAAACTTTTTTGGGACGTTTTTAAAGTAGACTAAATTTGCTATAATATGATACTAGAATTGTCTCTATAGACCCAATAGTTTCCGAGATTAAGCCTTTCAAAGTTTATCATTTTTTTCGAACTTCGCAATTTTTTGCAATATTTTAGACGTCACTCGAATAACTCTAGCGGGATGAAGTTCCAATTACCTCCGACGGAGTGTGCTAGTATTGCTCGTGTGAAGTCACGAATCGGAACCTAGTAACTGGTCCCCAGTGCTCCGCCATCTTGTCTATTTTGCTATCTTACCAGTGGTTACAGAGACAGCATTAAATATAGAGTTGATCATTCCAGGATCTTCCAGGATCTCTTCTAGTGAGTCGTTCACAATTATCTCTGATAATGAAAACATGTCAACATCGTCGTCACGTAATATTAGATTAAGATTAAATAAACTGGTAAAGTTTTAATTTTTGTCTTCTTAGATAAACTTAGAATTTAATTTACTATTATTGGCATACACTATTTATTATTATTATTATTAAATAGTTATAATACAACAGAACATTTAAAATATCATATGGTATGGTGATGAACTATAAAGCCAAAATTTCATGCCCAAGTTCGATTAGTATCCTTCTAATTAAAAGAGCGGTAATAATGTGGTGTCCCTTTCTTCAGCTATACGAACTATTACTGTTGGCAATAAACAGGTAACTGTTGATCCTCTAACACTGTTTCACAGGTTGTGTGTCTTAAAACAATCGGATGAAGAATTGCGAGAGTTCTTCACTTACGAACTGTCACCAATCCCAATGTCATTGTTCTCTGAAGAGGGAATGAGAAAGGGCATAAAATCCACCTTGTATTCAGTATTTCAACCTGTAACCTTAAATGAGAAGCAAGGGTTAACGAAGTTTTTAGTAGTGGATGGAGGGCATCTACTTCACAAAGTTGTATGGCCTCGAAGCCCATCATTTGGTGCGATAACTGACAGATACATACAGTACATTTCTGCTCACTATGGCTCAAACGTGGCAGTAGTTTTCGATGGTTACCCCGTAGATGCTGTACAGAAAAACACAAAGAGCTCTGAGCGTCTTCGAAGAGCCAAGTTACACTCATGTCGAAATGGAGGATGACTTGTGGGCACAAGACGTCGACGATTCATCACCATCCCCTGATGGGGATATGCCATCCCAATACGTCGATCCAGATACGGACGAACCTCAACCGGGACCTTCCAAGAGGGCTAAATTAATTTAATTTTTTGATTTTGAATATTACTCAATTTCCTAACAAATAAACTTATTAACTTTTGTTGTACTTATCTTTTTTACTTCATTATTCGTAGCTTAGCTTAAACATCATCATTCACACTTCTCATTTTCTTTTTTAACATCCCATCATAAAAGTACAGGGCTTCGATAGTATAATTAGGGTCAAAATTCATTCAGAACGACAGAATTGCAAAAAATTGCGATGTTCGAAAAAAATGATAAACTTTGAAAGGCTTAATCTCGGAAACAATTGGGTCTACAGAGACAATTCTAGTATCATATTGTAGCAAATTTAGTCTACTTTAAAAACGTCCTAAGAAAGTTTTTTCAAAAACTAGTCCTTTAGGGTTATAATCGCCAAAATTTGAAAAAATAACGATTTTTTCGCAGTTTTTTCAATTTTTGACAAAGTTGCGTTCGGCGCTCGAGGTCACAAACTTGGATTATTCATTAGGCCAACATCATAAACAAGTCTGCAAAAAATCAGAACTACCGGATTTGACGCATGCTGTGATGTATAAAGTTACTGGACTAATAGGAGTTTGTTATATTACCTAATATAATAATAAAAAAAAACCTTCTACAAAAAGGTTTTCTTGAAAATCTAACCTCTCCAGAATAATTGCGTTTAAGAATATTTTAAATTGGTTCTTAGAACATATTTGAACATACAACCGATTTTCAAACAGAATATCAATTTTTATGATTGTTAAATTTCAACTTGAATAAACTTTCAAAACCCAAACAAACTTTTCAATTAAAAATTATATACGATATAAAAGAATTTTTACATAGTTTATTTTAACAATTGTAATTTCCACGTTATATGTAAGTTAATTACATTATAACAAACTTTATTTGTAAAAAATATAAAATAATTACGAGATTAGTTCTCCTCTGTTTAATAAAAATAACTAGTCCATGTTTTCTACAGTTGTAACTACGTAATTATTGTTTATTTTAAATTAATTTTATTCTATCATTGTGCAAACAACGTTTTTAATACTTTGCTTTTATTAACGACTCATTTATTTTTATTTTTATACATCTTGTAAGTGGTAATATCAAGACAGATGTCTTAAAATAATTACACAGTGGAATATAATACTTTTTTAGTCAATATATTTTTCAGAATCAGATTAAACTAAATGTACATTTTCGTACTTAATTTACATAAAATCATGTTGAATAATTTAAATATCTAAGGTACTGGAACCAGTCTTGGACGCTTAAGAGCAAGGTATGCTGTTTTTGGAATTGATGGGTTTCTTTTTTTAATTTTCACGAACTCATGTTACTTAAAAAATAAGTACCTATATCTTTATTAACTAAATTTCATTTGTTTGACTTTTAAATTATAGCTATTTATTTTGTTTATGTTTTTTTTCTAGTAATGGACAAAGTAGTGAAGAACGCTTGTTAATGATTAGAAAATGATAAGTACTACGACACAAAAATTATAAAATAAAAAATCGTAAAATTTTAAACAATGTAAAGCAGGTGAAATGATAAAATAATTAATAAATAGATTAAACTAATAATTAGTTTAAATGACCACCATTTTACATTACAGTAATGGCAGAAATCAAATATCAACAAATATTTCTAATTTAGTACATTTTATTAAATAAGTTTCCAACACTGGGGTATTGTCCAAAACTGGTGCCAGTACCTTATCTATCTATCTATATATTAATACAATTGATATGTATTTGTATAAACGCAAATATCAATAAAAAAAATCTACGAATTATAAAAACATCGACAAAAAATCCTGATCTGCCCTGAATTTGGTATAATGAAAAATCGGAACCTGTAATATGCACACAGTTCTTAAAAAAATTCATGACATATTACAGGAATGAATTAACACTTTTTTATATCTTCACAACGATAATCTGGAATCCCCAAATATGGCGTCAAATTTAAATGTCGATATCATTACCTCAGTAATGACTTTATAAAAGGTTTGTCTGCCCCCCCCCCATTTTGATCCTAGAATAACACGCCAGTGATCCAAATTGTGTTGAAAAGTCATCAATATAACCACGTAAATTGCAACATTAACGATCGAAATATTGTTAAACTATAGAAAATAAATCCGTGTCAAACACATTTTGCCGTAACAGCAACAAATGTAGGCAATGTTACCAATCTAATAAATAACAAAACTGGAGACATAATAATGAAAAACGTTCGCACATGAACTGGAAACAATTTACACAGTAAATTCTCGCTAGTGTCCTATTCCAAAAAGTGTTTGTACTGTGCTCAAAAAACAATATAAAATTACTTAATAACTTTACGACCTTAGCGGGTTTTTTTTATTTTCGATAGCGAAACTTCAGCCCGTATTGTTACACAGAATTATGATTAATATGGACTGAAAAAAGGAACATTTTATAGCGTCTTTTTTGTAGAAATATTAAGGGTTCGTAAGAGTTTTTATGCGGTTTGCGGAATTTATGTGTTTAGGAGTATTTATTGTTAATATATTTAGTACCGTGTGAATTCGCAGGGCTTTCACGGTCTTGATTTATTATCTCACTATATCGAAACTGTAGCAACCTGAACAGATTATCGATTTTTATTGTCAATGCGTCAATATATTAAAGAAAGTGTATTTTGAAGTGTTGATTTTGTTTATACTTTATACCATAATGCATTTTTTTAACAGAATAAAATTGGTTTCGACCACCAAAAAAAACAAACTTCAAGCAATATACCTATCTAATATAAAATAGATTACTTATTATGCGATATATTAGACAGTAGAAAGAGAAAGGATGTGTTTTGAAACGCGTTCAAGGCCGTAAACAAACTAACAAACACATTCCCTCTCTTTCTACTCTCTAGTATATCGCACAATACGTTATCTGCTTTATTATATATTTTTGTATTATTTTCAACGAGATAATTAACAAAATATCATCACTTGACTTACCGCGCGTACGAGAAACTTATCAAACACTTCATGAACCTTCAAGAGAACTGTCATATGAGTTTCATACCACATTTGAATGCGCTTGTAAGTAAATGTGTTTATAATACCAGACATTAATTACCAGTCTAATTGTTAAAAAAATTAGTCAGGACCTATTTTGTATAGAATAAGTGTTGTGTCATTTGCATTAAATTTTTTCTCATTGTTTCAGGTTCATGTAATTATAAAAACAAAATTGTGTAAAATAGAATAGTTTGAATATTGGCGATTGAAACATTTTGATAAAATACAACATATAACCAAAATAAGCACATTTAATATTAGAGTTTAATTAGTACAGAATATTTAACTAATTACCCACGTACGCTTATTTTGAATTTAATTAACATTAAATCTATAAAATTATGTGTGCACAGTCATGGATAATTTATATAAAAAAACTTATTAATATACATAATCGATTTATGTAATTATATACGCATTAAAAACGGTTTTACAAAAACAAATTAAAATTTGGAAAAACGAATTATTTGGAAGGGTCGACTGAATTTTATTAAATGAACCCAACAATTTTAATGGAAAATCCCCCCCCCCCCCCAAAATATAAGTAAAAAAATTAAAGTAAATTAAACTATAAAATAATAATGAACGCGAGTATTATTACGCAAAACAAAATTTTAAAGCTCAAAATGGAAAATATTATTGCTCAAAAAAATTATTTTTAATGTCACACTTTATGATTAGTATAATGCTCAGAATTCAAAATTTTATTGCACAAATACAATATATTTAATGCTCAAAGTATATAAGATATTGTACTACAACACGAAAGATATAAAAGAAAGAATCATCAAATTTGAAACAATGTAAAGTAGTAGCTATGATAATATAATAATCAATAAATAAATTATACTAATAATTAGTTTAAATGTCCACCATTTTGACACTTATTGGTCGATTTTCATCAAATCACGCTGTAAAACAGTTAAATGTATTTCGATTAATATTCAGAAATGGTAGTAATAAAATATCAACAAATATTTCTAATTCAGTATATTTAATGAAAGAATACCAATTACTGGAGTTATAGTCATATCCAAGACTATCCGATACAAATGTTTATGTTATATTCCCATGAGTTTTGTAAGAAAACTTAAGACATGATGACGTAATAAAACACAAAAATAGAACTTGTATATTAAGTATAATGTGTACACTGGAAGTTTATTCATTGCGGTAGGAAGCTTAAGAGTTAAATTTTGGTTTATTGGATTAGTGAGAAGTTAAATTTTGTTAGAGGTTGACAAAACCTTTTATTAATCCGATTTTAAGTTCTGTCAGCACAAATATCACTTCTCGTTTACGTCAACGTGTGCTTTGTTTTAGGTTAAGCCGTGCGTGGAAGATCTCAACGTTTTCTTTCCCAGTTTTAACAATTCTATCAACTGTGACATTATTTTAAATTATATTATATAAACATGTTATGAATTTAAACTTATTTCTCATAGAATTATAAGTCGTAGTTTATCATACATTAAAATTTTTAATAAAGGCCTCTACCTCTCGACAAATCGGCCCTGCAGATTGGGCAGTGGCGAGGCGTGATATTTTTAATAAGAGAAATTTTTAACGTACGAAAAATTTCAATAGTTTTTTTGAAGTTATACTTCTTTAGGCGCGTTCAGGGTGAAATTTTAGTAATGCAACGCGCACAATTTAACACTATGAAGTTAGGTTAGGTGTAGATAATACAGGTTTCTGTTATGATAGTCGGTAAAACAGGTTTTTAGTTTTACGTTTGCACGCTAGATGTCACATTATAACTTCTAATGCGCGTATATAAGTACAAACTTTCACATTTTTTAGGTAATTATCGAAATTCCAAACTATTTTCAAAACGAATGAACACGGCGGAAGTATAAAATAATAATATTTATAAAATTATACACAATTTTCCCAAGGTAAAACATTGATTACAATTTCGTGACATAAGAGGAAATGTAGATATAAAATGTCCTGATTTATTATTCGCTACAAAATCTTGAAAATCTGCAATTTAAATAAAAATCAAATTATAAGATATACGGACTTACGATTTATATGTAATACATGCTTAGTCCTCCGAACCTCCGCATAATATTTAATATTCCACGTATACATAAGTTAGTTTGGGGTTTAAACGTGAGATCTACATACAGGATGATTCTTTAAATGTAAGTATTACAATTTTTTTAAATTTTTATATATTCTTTCACCTGAAACAGCAACACGGTGTTTGAAAACACATCGTATTTAAAAATGCATAGGGTTTATTGCACTTTTGTCAAAAAGACACGATGTTGCTGTTTTGTTTTTTCAGTGTTAAAACGGAAATACAAAAGAGATTTATAAAAATGTATATATACAACATACCTGTAAAATGTTTATAGTCTCATCTAATATCTAAAGACACGGTTTATACCCAGACGGTGAGAGTCAACACAAATCGTACTAACGCTTAAATATACATATGTTTTAAGAATAAAACAAAACAATAATTAAAACAAAAACAGCTATGCCCGGTATCAAAGTTATTAATACAACTAATAACCTTGGGTCGGTATTATCATCCAAAAATAGATTTGGTTTATTACCAACGTGGTTTAAATATACAAATGTATTAAAAATAATATTCTAGACTACCATAGACAAATGTACAGAATATACGTTGTAAAAACATAATGCAGAAAATTAAAAATCTATTTTTTTTTATTGCTTCTGTTGATAATACGATACAAAATTTAGATGTAAATTTATGCTAGAAGACAGTTAGTGAAAGGAGCATTTACATAGTTAAACTATTATTTTACTTTCAAATCATCCTGTATATGTGAATACACAATCTTCAATGATAAATAATTCATGTTATGTATGTATTTTATATTTTTGAATGCTTTTATCTTGTAAGCAAACAATACTACATAGCAAAGTTCTCGGATTTGTTTACATACATCAATATTCAAAGACTAAAAAAGAAAATTAAATTAAATATTACAATTATACTAAACTTATGTCCGGTATTATAAAAGAGCTAGCAGAATTTGCCAGTTAGCAAGCACTTTAAAATGGGGTATCAAACTTATATGACAGTTCTATTGGAGTTTTTGACAGATAATTTCATGCATAGGAAGTAAAATTAAAGATATGTAAAGTATATTTACTAAAGTGTATTTACTAATCTTGCAAATATCTGTTAAAAATTCAAAGAGAACTGTCATATAAGTTTGATACCTCATTTGAGAGTGATTGCTAGCTAGCAAATTTGCTAGCTCCTTTATAATACCGGAAATTAAGGTAATATATATGTATGTAAGAACATTTAAATTTAATCAATCTTTGATTTCCATAAAGACCCTAAAAACATTTTATTTTTAACATAAAAAAAATTTGAATGATTCCATAATTTTAATTCCAGTGTAATATTATTAATTTTTGTGGGAAAAAGGTGGGTTGTATTTAAATACTTTCTGAGCACGCAGTGATGGACACTTCCTAATGATTACAAAATGATAAGTACAAAAGTACAAAAGATATAAAAGAAAGACTCATCAAATTTGAAACAATGTAAAGCAGTTGCTATGATAATATAATAATTAACAAATAATACGTTTGAATGTCCACCATTTTGACACCTATTGGCCGATTGTCATCAAATGTATATAGTTTAACATTCATTTAATTTAAAAATAGCCATTACTGGGGTCATTTCCAAGACTGGTGCCAGTACCTTATAGACACATTCGACCAACAAAAGGTTGAGAGATTTAAATAAATGTAAACCAAAGTTCACTGTTGTAGGTAACAAGAACAGAATCCATCAGATAGATTCGGGAATACTGTGTCCATCGCCACAACAGAGCAAACCAAAGTGAAATGTCTTGTTTCGTAACGAAAAACAAAACCCCTTAGTCCATTACAGAGCGGTTTGTACAGGTCGCCCACGTTGGGAATGCGTATTGTTTAGTGTACACAGATTTCTGTTGAGTTAATGGACTTCATGCCGGTTAATTAACTACATGAAAATGTATTTAAGATACAAAGATTGTTGCTTACTTTCTTTGGTGTAAATGAATATCACGTGTACATGATATTTTTGTTGATATCTCTATATATAAAAATAAAACGGACAAGTGCGTGTTGGGCACGCACAAGATAGGTTTTCGTAGTTATTACGATTTATAAACAAGAGTTATTTCAATTTTTTTATGAACTATTCTACCTAGTGTTCGTTATAATTTTCATTGAAAGTACTAACTAAAAGCTACATTCTGGATTGTTTTTTTTTATAGATTTTTTGCATCGATAGTTTAGAAAGTAGAAGGGGGGATATTTAAAATCAAAAGGTTATATAATTTTTTTATTTTCTTGTATTTTAGTCAATATTTGTATGACGAGTTGTAAGGAAATTTCACTAAAAAATTTCGAATTTTTTATTTCGTTAAAAGTATGTTTATTGTATAGAAAATGACGTGAAAAGTTGTTTGTTTCAAACCGCAGGTCTGTATCTCAAACCGTTCTCGAGATATAGCCTATCAAAGTTTTAGTTTTTTCAAATTTTTGGAGAAAAAAGGCCATAACTTTTGAACGGGTGGTCGGAATTGATTTTAGTTGACGGATTTGAAATCAGCATGTCAAAATCTATATAATGACATGTATAATACCCTTAAAGCTCGAAAAAAAAAATTCGCGAAAAATCGAAAAAATTCAAAGGGGTATACCTTAAAAAAATGTCGATTTTTGACGAAAATTTTTTTTTCGGATTTTAAAGTATTATACATGTCATTATATAGATTTTGACACGCTGATTTCAAATCCGTCAACTAAAATCAAATCCGACCACCCGTTCAAAAGTTATGGCCTTATTTCTCCAAAAATTTGAAAAAACTAAAATTTTGAGAGGCTATATCTCGAGAACGGTTTGAGATACAGACCTGCGGTTTGAAACAAACAACTTTTCACGTCATTTTCTATACAATAAACATACTTTTAACGAAATCAAAAATTCAAAAAATTTTAGTGAAATTTCCTGCAGTGAACTTCAACTCGTCATACAAATATCGACTAAAATACAAGAAAATAAGACGTAGAGGTATTATAGTTTTAAAATTGAGAGTGCAAATTAATATTAAATGCTATTTTTGATTTTTGGTCAAAATGTTTAAGTTGCGCATAAAGATTTTTAAATTATTTATTAACTGAAGACACATTTGTATTAATTTACCCATAAAGTAAGGGAAGCACTGCTTCCCCTGCTTCCATGAACGCTTCACCACTGATACAACAAAAATTTTATAAAATACAATTTATATTAAAACTTAAAACATTTTAGTTACAATGAAATAAATATTTTGAGATAGCAACACTGCTTTTCTGAGAAATATACATACATATCTACTATCCCAGCTTCGTCAACTTAAATAAGTTATTACAGGTATTTGTTTATCAGCTCTTTATCAAGTTTGTTGTGGAATTAATTAAATCATTTTACTCTTTGAATCTCAAAATTGTTTATATCCCTGGAATTATTGGGTTGTAAAGATATTTGTTTTCTTATTTCAGAAAAGTGAATCTCAAAATATATTGGAGTCAAAGTACCAGACATGGTTTCTTATTCATTACCAAATACATTAAATTTTATTATCATAACTTAGGTTTATAATTCATATATAAGGTACTGACACCAGTCTTGGATATGACCCCAGTAATGGATATTTTTTAATATTTAATTACTACCATTTCTGAATATTAATCTATACACATTTCACTGTCTTATAGCGTGTTTTGATGACATTCGGCCAATAGGCGTCAAAATGGTGGATATTTAAACTAATTATTAGTATAATTTGACGAATTTGACGATTTTTTCTTTTATATCTTTTGTGTCGTAGTACTTATCATTAGCAAGTGTCCATCATTGCATGCTCATTATTGGTTTTACTTTATCCATTACTGGAGAAAAAACATAAACAAAATAAAAGTATATAATTTAAAAAAAAACTATATTTGCTGACTTTTGTAATTAAATTGATTAAATAAAGAGTTACTTGTTTTTATTAGTAACATGAGTTCATGAGAATTACAAAATCAGTAAGCCTTGCTCTTATAGCGGCCATAACTGGTGCCAGTACCTTACACACTTTTAATTAAACATTTAAAAACACAAGGCAATAACAAAAATTGAACACCGACACGCCAAATCATAAAATATCTCGACACTTGTAAGACTCACATTGGATTAATTTCTGACGTCATAACTTACAACCAATGGCAACCACAAACAAGCAACAGCTGAAACAAAAACCTCCCAACCCTTAATTCGCACCCACACATTTTTATAGAAAGCACTGCTGCCGATTTTACCTCGATTCACGAAAACCCGAAAGCGTAACGAAAACCAGAGCGACCAGTCTGTGCTTTGTCACCCACCCACTCACCTACCACATACACATCCACCCGCGGCGCGTTTTGCAGTTAGGGGTAGCAAATGTGGAGAACCACTTTCATCTCTTAGTATGAGCGTTCAAAATATATATGAATAATATAAATGTGTGTGCAGGCCCGGATTTACCATGCAGGCAGAGTAGGCAGCTGCCTAAGGCGGTAAATTTTGGTGGAAACTTTGAAAACTTGTTATATTCGTGGGAATTGAATTTGATTTTGATTCCATTATCGATGAGTTTGCCATCCGAAAATCGAGACGTAAAAATTTTAACCCATAAGCAATAATTTCAGCAGGACTTAAAAAAAGGGTCTTTCAGTGTTTCCTAATGTAACTATATAAAAATTTATAAAATTTGAAACCGACGCGACCAAAAAAAAAGGTCCTGAGTTTTATTAAACTGTTAGTTTCGAGCAATTTTCGTAACTGCCTAGGGGCGGCAAATTTCTAAATCCGGGCCTGTGTGTGTGTGTGTATGTCTGTGAGCAGTACCGGCTTTAGGGGGGGGGGGGGCGAACCAGGGCGACCGCCCGGGGCGCCAGGCCAGGTGGGGTGGCACACAATGGAGTATAAGTCACTTTTTTGGTTCAAATCAGTGTACATGCTGTAATTTTTGAGTAAACTTTTTTTTTATCTTTAAATTTTTTGTCGATCAGTTAAACCCGATTAAGTATTAAGTTATTCGGCAACTCAGAAAACCTTTAATAAGGTATGAGCTGAGATATTAACTAATCAACTTATTTGTTAATTTATCAATTTTAATTTGTTCATAATAGGGGAAGGAGGTCTCGACGGTCTTAGGGCATTTGATAGTCTGGAAGTTAATGATGTAAGCTATATTTAAAAAAAAAGTTTGAGTTTGTAGGATGGCGCCAAGCTGAGATATGAATTATTTAACTTATTTGTTAATTTATCAATTTTAATTGACATTTTCGGTGATTTTTTAACATTTTTTAGGGGGAGAGAGATCGGAAAAATAAATTTCGTCCAGGGCACCAGATTTGCTAAGGCCGGCACTGTCTGTGAGTGTTAAAGATAAAGGTGTAAGTACGTATTTTTATTTTGAATATATTTGTAATGATGTTAAAGGAAGATATTTTTTGTATTTGTATTTTTTATTCAAATTTTTTATAAGTTATACATTTCGTCACCTGAAAGTTTGTTTGTTACAAAACCCACAAAATTACTTTTATGGTAAACGAACTTTGAAAGTTTGTACAGCAAATATTTATAGATAATGAAACCCAATTTTATTTTTTGTTAAAGTTTGAATTGTGAAAATTATCAAGTTTTTATTAAAAATTAATTTTCTCTGCTTATCTCAATATTTTTCAAAAGTGAACTTGTAACAGATGTATGAAACACAGTATGATGAAGTTATTGTTTTAAAAATTTTAATCAATTGTTTTATTTAATTAAATTTTCATAGTACACTATTTTTCATTAATTCATTATGTTATATCATATTTTATAATAATTATATCACCATATGTACAATACTTTTATAATGAAAACATTCATAGCTATAAAATCCAATAATAATATACAGGTATTCCATTAAAAAAAAACGTTAATTTTCAATAAATTCTGAAATTCGACATTCAATTGTTTTTTTGAGACCGCCATTATTCATCCCGGAAAAAATACTTTTACTTTGCCCATTTAGCTCCAATAATGACAAAGCTAGCAATGATCACTCGATTCTGGCGAACAGCCTGTATATATGTGTCCAAAATCATTTTCATTCTGAATGTTTAATAAAACTTTTTTATTTTTTTCCAAGCTGTCAGCATTCATCGCACAAAAGTAACTTTTATATATACATATGTATGTATGTTACTACATGGAAATGCACTCGTAATTATGTACATACGTTAAAATCTATTTTGCGTGTACGGCATTCATATACATATGTAAGTAATTAGTAATTGTTATAAAAACAAACATATTAAAATATATTTATATTTTGTATATTTCAGAGAAAAGCCTAATTACTCTTATCTGTATGTATAAAAATAACATGTTTTTTAAATTATTATATTTAATGCTGCTGCCATTTTTCTTATATACATTATAGAAATTTACATAATATATAAATTAACAAAACTCTGTATGATTAGATACAATCATAATGTTATTAATAATTTCCATTAGTCACGAGTTCATCACGCGATTACACACATACACACACACCCCCACACACACACATACACACAAACACACACTCGTAAATAAATAAAAATAAAAATATGCAAGTCTGGCTTAAGGCGGCTATTACACTATCAAAGAAATGTGATAAAATTTCTTTGATCAAAGAAATATGACAGTGTAACAAGTAGAGATTGGAAAAATAGTTTTTCAACTATTGCGTAAAAATGCATTTATTGTAATTTTTATTACATATCTCCACCGTTTTCAGAAAACTGGTTTGATTGAACACAATTTTAAATCAACTATTTGCAACTACCTTTCCAACTATTTTTAAACTATTTGCGACACTTTTTACTGCTTCGTTTGCACTAATTATTATTAAATCGTAAAAAAAACTATTTACATATATAATATGCAAATATGGCTTAAGGCAGCTATTACACTATCAAAGAAATGTGATAAAATTTCTTTGATCAAAGAAATATGACAGTGTAATAACTAGAGATTGGAAAAATAGTTTTTCAACTATTGCGTAAAAATGCAATTATTGTAATTTTTATTACATATCTTCACCGTTTTCAGAAAACTGGTTTGATTGAACACAATTTGAAATCAACTATTTGCAACTACCTTTCCAACTATTTTTAAACTATTTACGATACTTTTTACTGCTTCGTTTGCACTAATTATTATTAAATCGTAAAAAAAACTATTTACATATATAATATGCAAATATGGCTTAAGGCAGCTATTACACTAACAAAGAAATGTGATAAAATTTCTTTGATCAAAGAAATATGACAGTGTAACAAGTAGAGATTGGAAAAATAGTTTTTCAACTATTGCGTAAAAATGCATTTATTGTAATTTTTATTACATATCTCCACCGTTTTCAGAAAACTGGTTTGATTGAACACAATTTTAAATCAACTATTTGCAACTACCTTTCCAACTATTTTTAAACTATTTGCGACACTTTTTACTGCTTCGTTTGCACTAATTATTATTAAATCGTAAAAAAAACTATTTACATATATAATATGCAAATATGGCTTAAGGCAGCTATTACACTATCAAAGAAATGTGATAAAATTTCTTTGATCAAAGAAATATGACAGTGTAATAACTAGAGATTGGAAAAATAGTTTTTCAACTATTGCGTAAAAATGCAATTATTGTAATTTTTATTACATATCTTCACCGTTTTCAGAAAACTGGTTTGATTGAACACAATTTGAAATCAACTATTTGCAACTACCTTTCCAACTATTTTTAAACTATTTACGATACTTTTTACTGCTTCGTTTGCACTAATTATTATTAAATCGTAAAAAAAACTATTTACATATATAATATGCAAATATGGCTTAAGGCAGCTATTACACTAACAAAGAAATGTGATAAAATTTCTTTGATCAAAGAAATATGACAGTGTAACAAGTAGAGATTGGAAAAATAGTTTTTCAACTATTGCGTAAAAATGCAATTATTGTAATTTTTATTACATATCTCCACCGTTTTCAGAAAACTGGTTTGATTGAACACAATTTTAAATCAACTATTTGCAACTACCTTTCCAACTATTTTTAAACTATTTGCGACACTTTTTACTGCTTCGTTTGCAATAATTATTATTAAATCGTAAAAAAAAACTATTTACATATATAATATGCAAATATGGCTTAAGGCGGCTATTACACTATCAAAGAAATATGATAAAATTTCTATGATTAAAGAAATATGACAGTGTAATAAGTAGAGATTGAAAAAATAGTTTTTCAACTATTGCGTAAAAATGCAATTATTGTAATTTTTATTACATATCTCCACCGTTTTCAGAAAACTGGTTTGATTGAACACAATTTTAAATCAACTATTTGCAACTACCTTTCCAACTATTTTTAAACTATTTGCGACACTTTTTACTGCTTCGTTTGCACTAATTATTATTAAATCGTAAAAAAAACTATTTACATATATAATATGCAAATCTGGCTTAAGGCAGCTATTACACTAACAAAGAAATGTGATAAAATTTCTTTGATCAAAGAAATATGACAGTGTAATAAGTAGAGATTGGAAAAATAGTTTTTCAACTATTGCGTAAAAATACATTTATTGTAATTTTTATTACATATCTCCACCGTTTTCAGAAAACTGGTTTGATTGAACACAATTTTAAATCATCTATTTGCAACTACCTTTCCAACTATTTGCGACACTTTTTACTGCTTCGTTTGCACTAATTATTATTAAATCGTAAAAAAAACTATTTTCCGAAAAAAAAATTCTATTTTGTAGTAACTATTCCATTGAACTATTTTTCCAATCTCTAGTAATAAGTCAACTTTTATAATATTTACCTTCATAATATTTCAATGATCATAGTTAATGACAGTCTCTTATATTTGATCATAGTTAATGACAGTCTATTATATTTGATCATAGTTTTTGACAATAGTGTTTTGTTTTTAATTAACAAAAAAAAAGTTATGAATTCTTCAAATAGAAAAGTTACTTTTGCGTCACCCAGTATAATATAAAAAATTGATATAATTATAACACATGTATACCTATAGAATATGATTTCGTAATAATGATAATGTTACTAATTAATAGGTATATTGATGGCTTTTGAAATGTCATCTATTTTGGGTGTATCGAGCTCGAATTAAACAGGAAACTCTTCAAATATTGAGGTTAATTTAAATTAGCTTGTCAATTATGAATTAAGATTTCAAATATCGACACGACTTGTATTGTACATACACATTTCTAAATTGTGTTTTAGTTTAGTAAATATATTATATATTATTTGATGTAATTGTACCATCAAGTTTTAATACAAAATTATACATCTATTCAGAAAGTAAAATATATGAAGGAGGTAGAACAATACAAGTTTTTTAGGGTCCGTCTGTTCGTCCTTTTCAGTCAAAGCAAAATATTTCGTAAACTATATAAGCTAGAAATTTGGAATTTTTATTGAATATGTAAAATGTACAAATTTTTAGAAAAAGTAATTTTTCCGAGAGGGCGCAAAGGCGTTAGAACAAAGCAAAAAATATTTTATTTATATCAAGGCATATGGCACGTCAAAATGTATAACCAACCCAGTGGAATTTAACCTTTTTTTTTTCTAAATCAAAAATGGCGCCTGCAGGGGGCTTTAAAGCAAATAAAAAAAAACTGTATATTTCAATCAGTAGAATTTGACCCTATTTTTTTCTAATTCAAAAATGGCGCCTACTGAGGGCTTTAAGCAGTAATTTATCTGCCCCCCCCCCCCCCTCAAAAAAGCTGAAAAAAAATTAGTACTGAGGATTTGGTGAGACTACCAACAACAAATACTAAAGTTTCGTCTCACCCCCCCCCCCCCCTGCCCTACTGATTTATTTTTAATTAAAATTAAAAATAAATCAACCATTTCAATTATCTTAAAAATAAATGCCCGCGAATTAAATGTCTAATTAGGTATATAGGTATGTACATAAAACAAAATCACCAATTTCGATTAAGATAAATAAAAAAAAAAACTACTTGAACTTAACTACAACAATAGAAGTAGTAAGTATACGAGCACGCTCCAATAACAAAATACACAGTAACGATAATTTTATTTTCAAGGATTGGCCATTCACTTTTAATTGTAGGAAACGGCATTACCGACTCATGAGATAACGTTTATTTTACGGCCACGACAAGCGCCATTGCGCACCTCGATAGTGTCGCAAGGTATTGTGGGTAATGTATACGTGTATATAACAAAGTTCTTTTGTCTCTTTCTACCCAATGCTTACACGATAATAATTATTTTTATTATATTATATAAGCCGAAAAAAACAGTGTTATTTAAATGAATAAAAAATAACATAATATGAAATAAGGTACGGGCACCAGTCTTGACCGTTTTAAGAGCTTTAGACGTCAAAATGGTGGATATTTAAACTAATTATTAGTATAATTAATTAATTAATTATTATATTATCATAGCAACTGCTTTACATTGTTTCAAATTTGACGATTCTTTTATATCTTTTGTGTCGTAGTACTTATCATTTTGTAATCATTAGCAAGTGTCCATCACCGCGTGCTCATTACTGGTTTTACTTTATCCATTACTGGAGAAAAATCATAAACAAAATAAAAGGCAATAATTAAAAAAAAACTATATTTGCGGACTTTGGTAATTAAATTGTTTAAAAAAATAGTTACTTATTATATTAGTAGCATGAGTTAATAAGAATTATAAAAAAGAAGCCCCTCAATCACAAAAACAGTAAACCTTACTCTTATAGCGGCCATAACTGGTGCCAGTACCTTATACTATACGCAGTGGTAGGAAACATAAATATTATAAAATAATTAAAATATCACAAAATGAAAACATGGTTATCTTTTCAATCAAGTAAACAAAGTTGATACGAAAATAAAATAATTCTCAGGCTTAAGTCGAGTACAACGAAAAGCTTAAAAGAATAATCCCTTTAGCCACAACAAAGCAAATAATAACATTTAAAAGTTTTATTTTAAAATCGTACATTTTTAATCAGATTAAGAGAATCGTATGGTTTGTTTTCATTCCGATAAAGAACAAACTGGTATTAAATAAAATGGGGTTATGAGATTTTATAACCTCAAATACAAAAACATAATTCAAAACGGTTGTAGAGAAAAATATTTTTTTCGAAATTTGTCAGAAATGGTTTTTATGTTATAGTTAAACTATAACTATAAAATATAGAAGCCATAGTTTTCTATTTAAATTTAGCACAAAACATACTTTTAATTCAACCAGATTTCTACTGAAAATATCGGTATGGAGAACCATACATGACTTCCATGATCTGTAATATCATTTTAAATAATTTTTAATATATGAAAAATTTCTGTGGGATTTGTCAGAAATAAAACTCACTTTTGTATTATAAATTTTCACCGCTTCCACAGCTGATTAGAGACGTACAAATAATAAATGTCCCTTAGATTCAAATGGACTACAAATGTACCAAGTCTTATCAAAATTAGTGAGATAATACTCGCAACGTTCACTTTTTAGACAATAAAAGTTACAAAATTTCGAATATTTCCAAAACCCCTAATTCGATTAACACCAAAATCAATAGGTCTGAAGTACACACTAAGACAAACACTTTCCCCAAAAATAGTTCAGATCGGTGCATTTTTACAGTAGGTATCGTGAACGGAAGAAAATTCTACATCCAGACACACGCACAGCCGCCATGCGGAAATCAACATTTCAATAAATTTTGAAGGTAGTACAATCAGAATTTGCTCTTATCTCGGACACGATTTTTCGACGGTATTACAATACTTCCATTTCTTTCAGAACATGGAAATAATTACATTATTAGGTTCTAATAATTTCTTGTAATTTTTCACTGGGTTAAACTTTACTTTTTAAATACAAAAATTCCCTTTTAAAATAATTATAATCCTGAATGTAAAATAAAACACAAAAACATAGTTAAAATCTAATATTCTGGCAGCACTTGAGTTGAAAAACAACCGCCTGGAGAAAAACGTGGACATTTTACACAAAACAACGACATAAAATAATCAAAGAGCTATAAAAGTCATCTAGCATGCATCCACCAACACTGCGAATTTCAGTTAAAATCTAACAAGGGACACAAAAAATAACAAAACATTCCCAGATATGATAATCCTATAAACCTTTTTCCCGGAAGCCAAACTAAAAATACAGAAAAGAAAAAAAAACGAACCAAAAGAAAAATATCACTGATCTACGTTTTTATGAACAGGGAAAAAAGTGGAAATCTACAGAAATCTTTTAGCAGTGGCACAGACGGCGGCTTGCCTTTGTGCGAGGTATAAAATATTCAAAGTCACACACCCAAGTATGAAATATAAATAGGACATAGGGTTAATGCAGTGGTCCTCAAAATATTAATCAGTATTTTATACTTACATAAATGCAAGCAAATTTCTATTTCGGAAATTGATACTTTATTTAGGAATTTTTTTTTTAAATAATAAAAAAAAGCAATTAAATGAAATTTGAAGGTTTATTGTACATTAATGTACATGTTTTAAAACATACAAAAAAATTTTTTTAAATGAAATATAAAACAAAATGGTAACTTTAGCGTTGCTACATAGAGTGCAAGGTTAGTAAAGTAATAGGTTGCCTCATAACTCTGGCGGGGAGTGGCATGAGAGGGGAGAACGCGTCATTGTGAGGAACTCTTTGACATTATAAATGGCTGTCAAACTATATTTACTCTTTATTTTAGTTAAGCTGATTTATTGTAAGTTGTTTTTAAATATTTTCATTTGATATTGATAGTGTACTGAGTTTTAAATCTAAATTTTTATTATTTTATTATTATAAATTATAGTTTTAAACAAGTGTTTTTTTATGTGTAACCAAGAAATGTATTTTCTTTAAGCATTGATTTCTGACATCATTTTAAAGTTTTTATGAAGAAATATTATATGTAATAATTTGTGCTTCTGTAATAAACAATAATATTTACTTTTTTTAAATACAAATATCCAAAAATTCGAAATAATTTAAAAAAAAACTTAATATATGAAACAACGTTCAAAGGTTCCTCAGGGTGACGTCATCACACGCAGCCGCTGATTGGTCAAAAAGTTATAAGGCAACCTATACATATACTAACCTTGCATTGAGTGCATCTTTTTTGTTATATGTTCCACTGCGGAAAACAGAACTTCCATGGATCAACAACATCCAAAACAAAAACAAAATTTTCGTTATTTACTTGAGTTTTCTCATCGAAAAAACACACGATTATTAAAAAAAATCGATTTTTGCAAATTTCGTATCACTTTGAACAAAAAATCGTGTTTTTAACGAAAAAAACGACATTAAATTGTTTATATAAACCGTAATTGTTAACCAATCGAGTACTTCGATGTAAATCTATCTAAGAAGTTACAGTTAAAATTTCAAGTCAATCTAATGGAAAATGACCAAGATACGGCTTCTGTAGTTTTAAAATAAAGTGGTTTTGATAAAAATGAGTTTAAAGTTTGAAAACTATTTTACTACATGCAAACGTTGACGTTAGTTCCGACTTTTTTCCGAGACTATGTCGGTTTGGTGGATTTCGGTTGCTTATTTTGCTTCTGTTTTGGCTTGAGACCGAATTACGGTGCCCCTTTACATTACTATATATTCATTATCTATGTCGGTTTTATATAATAGAAATTATACCGTAACAATAAGAAATCGCTTAATAATAATTATAATTTAATAAGTTACAAATAGGTAAATGTTCTAAACACATTTTGAGGTTAACTGGTACAAAAAGCCATCATATAGCCGTAGCTCTGTTCTAGTTACGCCTAGAGACCGAATTACGGTGCCACTGTACATTTATGTCGGTTTTATATTATAGAAATTATACTGTAACAGTAAGAAATCGCTTAATAATAATTATAATTTAACAAGTTACAAATCGGTAAATGTTCTAAACACATTTTGAGGTTAACTGGTACAAAAAGCCATCATATAGCCGTAGCTCTGTTCTAGTTACGCATTGTCTGTTAGACATTCATGACTTTTTTGCTTACATATTGTTAGCTTGTGTCAACTGATACACTCTGTTAACGCCTACTTTTTTGAATGCATACATTATTTACTCTATCTACTACATTTAAAATATATACATTAGAATATACATATAAGTATATTTATTTATATGAAAACTATAACTCTATTGTAACAATTTTAATGTAATTAATAATTGAAATTATTAAGACTTTCATAGTTTTCAGTTTTTTTTTCTGTCAGTATGACTAAAAAAAAACTACAAAACTAATTTTGATGAGATTTTCACTATAAGAAAGACGAAGAACCTAATTTTAGATTAAGCAGGACTGCGTAGAAACATTCACACCTGGGAAGAATAATTAGTACTGAACCGATATAACTGGGATTTTCATTGGTAAACAATGACAAATAAGTGACAAAACAAACATAGCAGTAATAAATAAACGATCAGGAGTTTTTAAAATTGTAGCTGGTCGACTCGGAGTGTTTATTTAAGTATCAAAAAGGTATAAACAACATTTCTTTCTTTTTCTTTCACTAAAATAACATACCTTACATAACATGTAAAAGTAAGTGTTATATCCTTAATATATATAAAGCTCAACGTCTTTCTGTCTGTCTGTCTGTCCGTCAAGAATCACTTATCCGATTTACATGTGTGTGTTTTTTTTTAATTCATAGATATCTTCTCTAGCCAGATTATGATATATTTTGTTACGTAAGGTAATAATAAATCAATCAAATCTTTTGCAATACGCTGCCTAAACCGTTAAATATTGAATAAAATAATGCAGTAAAGAATTGTGTAAAATCAAAAGATCTAAAATAAACTCCGCGACACCATATATCTAACTTTTATATTTAATCCACATTGACTGCTTTTATGTTACAAAGAAAATGTTAAATGTTTTTGTTCTGATTCGTTTTAGTTAAATAATTTAGGTATTGATTAGTTATTATTACAATAATAACTAGAGATTGGAAAAATAGTTTTTCAACCATTGCGTAAAAATGCATTTATTGTAATTTTTATTACATATCTCCACCATTTTCAGAAAGCTGGTTTGATTGAACACGATTTAAAATCAACTATTTGCAACTACATTTCCAACTATTTTAAAACTATTTGCGACACTTTTTACTGCTTCGTTTGCACTAATTATTATTAAATCATAAGAAAAACTATTTACCAACTATTTTCCTAAGAAAAATTCAACTAGTAACTATTTCATTGAAAATAACAACTATTTTTCCAATCTAATAATAACTAATCATGTTTGTACTTAATTCAACTATATTTTTCAATAATTCCGTAGTCCACGCAAGCGAAGCCACGGTCGCAGGTAGTCTCTGATATATTTGACAAAAATGACCCATACTTTAATAGAAGGAGTGTTTTTAATAAAATAATCTTTTGAAATATAGAGTTTGTTATTTTTTCGCTACAATCTTTCATATTATTCGCTTGAAACCGCTCGAGTTCGCCTGTTATCTAAACGCAGCTTAACTTGGACACCATCTGTGCTAGTACAAGGCCTTCCGACGATTTATCTAGCGGTCACATTCAGCACCGCCGTTCAACACACGTACCCACACACACACACATACACACGCACGTGCGGCAAGAGTTATTGGACACGTCGGTCGTACAGCTGAACGGTCTGTCTGATGTTACACAATTGTGTGCCGGCACCTCCACCATATGTGTGTGCGGCGCCTACACCATAGTAATGTAACTATGCTGGTTCTAGGTCAATATTTGATTTTGTCGATAAATTTTGTTATTTTTCGTTAGTTTTCGATCAGTATTGAATGTTTAAATGAAAACTAAATAAAAAAAGTTATTTTAAATCGCTAACTCAAAAATTCATAATTTTACACAGATCAATAAATTCAAAAGTGAAACAATTATAAAATATCGGTATGGAGAACCATACATGACTTCCATGTTCTTTCTATCTTTTTAAATACTTTTTAAATATACATTTTTTTAAATATTTTATTTATATAACCTACTACTATGAATATACATATCGTAATACATTAAAAAAACATATATACTTACAACGGTTACAGCTCTTTTTGCCATTTGTATATAAATATTAGTTTTCTAATGTCAAAAATATAATTCACATTCGTAGAAAAACTAATTTGACAATTTGAATTGAGTTGCATTTGTTTCCAAGGTAACATGAATTAATGACATATTAGTATTTAAAATTCAAATTTTAAGTGTGTTTTTCATCCCTTTAATGGCTGTTTAGGCACGTACAAATAATAAATGTCCCTTAGATTCAATTGAACTACAAATGTACCAAATCTTATCAAAATTAGTGAGATAATACTCGCAATATTCACTTTTTAGACGAAAAAAGTTACAAAATTTCGAATATTTCCAAAATCCCTAATCCGATTAGCACCAAAATCAATAGGTCTGGAGTACTCACTGAGACAAATATTTTCCCTAAAAATAATTCATATCGGTGCATTTTTACAGTAGTTATCGTGAACGAAACAAATTTTTACATCCTGACACACCGACACACGCACAGCCTCCATGCGGAAATTAACTTTTCTTTACGTTTTGAAGTTAGTACAATCAGAATTTGTCATTTTCTCGGACACGATTTTTCGATGGTATTACAATACTTCCATTCCTTTCAGTTCATGGAATTAAAAATCATTTTTTGATTTAAATCAACATACAAAATAATTAAAATTGAAATACTTTTTATATTCAACAATAATTATTATGCAAAAATAAAATTTATATAAATATTCAAATTAAATGTCGAGATTTTGATTGTTATAAGAATTGTTTATTATGTTTTTATGTATGGTAAAATTATTTTATCGTATACAGAAAGAACAAAATTCACTACTAAAGATACAATGGTATATAATTTGAAAATAAATTCAATTATTTGGCTCTAAGTGGATGATTCGATATACATTTTTTTAAATACCTTAATAATCAAGACAAGAGTGTATCGATTAACTTAATTCTTTATACGGTGATAAAGCACCATCCTACAGCACTGTAAAAAACTGGTATAACGAATTCAATCGTGGCCGATGTTCGCTCCAGGATGAATTCCGTGAAGGTCGTCCAAAATCGGTTGTTGTGCCAGAAATCACCGATGCTGTGCGTGAACTGATAAATGTGACATACCGTGAGATTGAGTCATCTTTGGGCATTAGTATGACAAGCATCAATAAGATATTGCATGATCATTTGACCGTAAAAAAGATTTGTTCGCGTAGGATCCCGCCTAATCTGACAAACGCTCATAAGAAGGCTTACCTCAATCGGAGTGGAAAAAGTGCTTCGAAAATTGGTTTAAACACATGCAAAAGTGTATTGATCTATTTTGAAAAACAATATCGATCATCAATATTCGTTTTTTCATTATTAGGTCAGAAATATAAATATCAGCCCTCGTATTGATAGCTCCTAATTCAACAAAATCCCTGACTAGAATGAGCACATATTCATGGAATAAGATTTACATTAAAAAAGATTCAGAAATAACATAAAGTAAACTAATATAATTAAATATGACTGGAATTTTCTTTATATACGATAATTACAACGAACAACGCTATACATTAACGAATACTATTCCATATTTCTTTCTATATTTCTCTTTTTCCCATTATATGGGTACTTTTTTGTTACCACTATTTATATATATATATATATATAACACATGTATGTGTGTGTGTATGTGTGAGGTGGAGGAAGCTCATTGGGTAGAGAAATGTGTTAATGTTTATTACTCACCGAAAACTGGATACAAGCACGTGAAAAGAATTTTATAAGTTAATGTCCCATACTGTATTGTTAACATGGTTAAATAAAGTCTATACTTTATTGCTTAATGTTGTGGATAAAAACGCTAAATTAGTTACTTATTTATTTTGACACAAAATATAAAATAATACGTAATATTTTCCTATATTTCAAACATAAAGGTCAAGATTTAAGATTAAAATTACATAATAATTTCAAAAAGAAAACCTAACTTTTTTTCTCAATAAATAATTTGATAGTCACCACATGACTGTTATAATAATCTAATTAGGTACTGGCACCAGTTATGGCCGCTATAAGAGCAAAGTTTATTTACGGTCATATTTTGATGTTTTTTTAAAATCTAAGTATAGTGCGCAGCCGCCATTTTAAGTAATCTCATAACGTCGCAACTCGTGGTGGGTACCGAACGTTCTACGCTTTCATCTGATTTTTTAGTTATTAATTAGAAGCGTATAAACATCTTATTTTGCTTAATTAGTTCATACGAGTATTAGATAAGAAAGAAAAAATATTTTACATACAAATTTTCCCAAAAGTTAATTTTTTCAGAGTTTCTGTAGGAACATAAAAATATCCAAAAAAAAATGTATGGGACGTAAGTTTTTGTGTTTTCACCTGAATAGACTATAGTACCTTTCAATTTAAAAATTAACAATTATTTCCATTTTGTTTATCATAGTGGGCTGTTAAAAAATAATCAGATTAATCAAAAATTCCATTCACTAAACATAATTATAAGTCAATAAAAATTCAAAAACCAGCTTTTTCGCAAATGTAGATAATGAATATACAATTTGAAATTTGGAGATTTATGCTATGTTAATTTATTTACATGTATTCTAAATTGTACGAATATGCAATATCATTAACATGCGGGTATATACAGTGTGCGCCAAAAATACTTATTATAAATTAAAAACGACATCTAGGAAGAGCTCTATTAAAAAAACAAAATTATTTAATGTAGTGGCACTAGTCCTGGCAAGGACCCCAGTAATGGCAAATTTTTAATTAAATGTACTGAATTAGAAATATGTGTTGATATTTGATTACTACCATTTCTGAATATTAATCTATATACATTTAACTGTCTTACAGCGTGATTTGATGACAATCGGCCGATAGGTGTCAAAATAGTGGACATTTAAACTAATTATTTATTTATTATCATAGCAATTGCTTTACATTGTTTCAAATTTGTCGATTCTTTCTTTTATATCTTTTGTGTCTTAGTACATATCATTCTGTAATCATTAGCAAGTGTCCATCACTGCGTGCTCATTTCTGGTTTTACTTTATCCTTTACTGGAGAAAAATCATAAACAAAATAAAAGGTTATAATTTAAAAAACAAATTATATTTGCAGCTTTGGTAATTAAATAAATTAAATAAAGAGTTACTTATTTTAGTAGTAACATAAGTTTATGAGAATTACAAAAAAGAAACCTTGCTCTTATAGCGGTCATAACTGGTGCCAGTAGATTATTAATTCATTCGCTCTCAAAAAAAAAAAACACATTTAAAAAAAACGACAAATTATTACAAGTGTTGTTTTTTCGCACCACCTTGTATACATATAGATACATGTAACTACCGGTATTTACACCGAACAACGCGAGTGTGTGTGTGTGTGTTTGTGTGGGTGGGTGTGTATACGTGGAGTGTTTTATGATTATAGTCATATAATTATGACGTTCAGAGAGTGTCAACAACACATAAAAAATATATGTCCGTTTTTCACGTTTCATAACACTGTCATATTCGTTACATACATTTTTGAATTCAACATAAAATTATGTACATCATTTTATTTATGTATATGGACATGAATTTATAATGTTATCTGCCGCTGTATTATAATTTTTGCAAAATTTATAATCGGGTGAAAAATGTGTCGAAAAGTATTTTTAAAGTCACATTTTTTATCTGTTGTTTTTACACATGCATGATCGATTTTTTGCTGGTTTATAGCATACACATTTAAATTTTTAAGGATGTTATGCAATATACAGAACTGTGTTTTTATTTAATTATATTCTACGAGCAGGTCCTTGCGGCTTCGCCTGCGTATATTTCAAAATCAGTGAAAGTAATATCGAAGATACGAGAAGCTTTGTGATCGTTTTAAAATGAGACAAAAAAATTGTACTCCGATTTCAAAATTTTAAATTGATCTTTCCGTTTCAGGTAAAGACAAACACTTTTCGTTCCGTGTCTGTCTGTGTGTCTGTCGAGTGAATCCATGTCACACGCATAAATCATGAACCACTGAACCGATATTAATGAAACTTGGTTGGATAGTTGGATTTTACTTGAGGACGGTTCCATTTCAATAGTGACAATCCAAAATGTTTATTTTCTCGGGATATCTCAAGAACGACAATGTTACGTGAAAATTATATTAATATTTTTTAGTAAAATTGTATAAAAATTAAATGGTTAAGCAATGCCAGGCAATTTATCGATTTTTATTTAAATTGTTCAATAAAGAACTACCTTTGGTGAATTTAGAACGAGGAAACACTGTGCATTTACTTGACAGATGTTTTTAAAAACGTCTAAAGCGACATAAATATTAGGGTTAGATTTTCTCCAAAATTCTGAAAAAATTAAAACTTTGAAGGGCTAAATATCAAAAATGGTTTGAGATAGAGCACAGCTGTTTGAAAATTTCAACTTTTCATAACATTTTCTATGTAATTTTGGGTAATATTTCACGTATCAATCTTCAATTAGTTATAGAAATATCAACAAAATAAGAAAGAAAATCATTACTAAAAATAAAAATAAAAATCCCCCATGGAATCATGTCAAAGTGGGCGATCGCCCCATCCCACCAAAAGTCAATGCCTGTGGGCAAAACAGATTCAGATTAAACTTTATATAGGCCGGTCCATTACATTTTACCCGGGCTGGTTTTGGAGCTCGAACATATAATTTATCTTAATTTCCTTACTTACATTTTATAAACTGCACAATACTTAAGTCCAAAGCTTACCTGTAACAAAAAAAAGTATACATTATTTTACTTAAAAAGACTATTTGTATATTTTCATTTTTAAAAATTTTTTTAAGTATTTTATAAAAATGACATTTTTCTAAGTACCCAAACAGTAAAAAATTTATACTCTTGTAATTACTCCAACTAAATTTTTTGTTAACAAATGTTTAAACTAAACAACCAGAATTCAATTAAATTTAATTAATGTTTAGAAACAATATTATCTTTCTTAAACAAGAGACAGTCTTGATAATAATTACAGAAGACAAAAAAAAGTACAGAAAATACCCTTGTTTTTGGTTATTTACAAGAACCCATTTTATAAATTGTAGACAGTAAAAACTAAAAACGTCATTGTAATAATTCTACGTTGTAATGTCTGAAATAGGTATTATTTATTATAACCATTGGCAGGCACATTAAAATAATTTTGGGTATGTGATTCATAAAATTATTTTTAACATCCAAATATTTTTACAATTTATAAAATAATTACCAAAGCTTCTTAAAATGATTAGTAGTTGATTTTTTTTTAATTGTACAACAAAATTACAACTTTTCACAATTATCTTTTACGTTGCAAATGTATTCTGTGACATCATGGAAACAAAACACAACTTGATAAAGATTTTTTTAGTCTTTTGATGTTAAATCATAAAATCAAAACAGAAAAGTTATCTTACTATTGGTGAAAACCGCATTGAAATCGGTTCAGTAATTCCCGAGTCTATAAGCCTCATACAAACGAACATTCATTTTAATGTATAGATAATTCAAAACATATCGAATTTTTTTCTTTTTATTCTTCCAATTATTTAAAAACCCTATCACGAGCCGCCCCTGTATGTAACATGTAAGTACACAACTATAAAGAGTCTGTGTAGCAAGTTTTACTGCCAGAAATAACATTCAATGTACGAACATATCTTAAATCTTTATTTTCTTTTAAATTTGGCAACGTATCTCGGCAGTTAAACTGTAAAATAGTACTCGCTTTGTAATATACCTGTCAGTGCCAGATTGTCATCAAAAAAAACTCTCTCAATTATTCATAACTCATTCGGTATTATTTATTGTTAATAAAACAATAAAAAGAAGCTAGACAATGTATGAAAGGACCCTGCACAAAACGGGTACAGTCAAATTGGTTAAAACTGAAGTATGACGTAATTTGCGACTTGCCAATTAAAAATTTCCACGGGTGCATGGTCCAAAATGGCCAGTTTTTTAGACCAAAGGTTAATTAATTATTAAAAAATATTACGTATATCAAAAAAAAAAAAAAATAGTTTCTATAACACAACTGTTAAGTAGTATTTTATAAAGTTTTTACTTGAAAGAATTTGTTTTTAACCAGTCTTGGATATGACCCCAGTAATGGCAACTTTTTAATTAAATGTACTGAATCAGAAATATTTGTTGATATTTGATTACTACCGTTTCCGAATATTAATCTATATATATTTAACTGTCTTACAGTGTGATTTGATGACAATCGGCCAATAGGTATCAAAATGGTGGACATTTAAACTAATTATAAGTATAATTTATTTATTAATTATTATATTATCATAGCAACTGATTTACATTGTTTCAAATTTGACGATTCATTCTTTTATATATTTTGTGTCGTAGTACTTATCATTTTATAATCATTAGCAAGTGTCCATTACTGCGTGCTCATAATTGGTTTTACTTAATCTATTACTGGAGAAAAAAACATAAAGAAAATAATAAGCTATAATTAAAAAAAAAAACGGACTTTGGTAATTAAATTGTTTAAATAAAGAGTTACTTGTTTTATTAGTAACATGAGTTCATGAGAATTATAAAAAAGAAGCCCGTCAATCACTAAAACAGTAAACCTTGCTCTAATAGCGGCCATAACTGGTGCCAGCACCTTATCACTTTATTGTAAGTAAAAAATCGTTAATATATTAAAACCCTTCTTATGCAGTGTTTACACCAAAGAAAACAAAACAGCAACACGGTGTTTGAAAACACGTCGTATTTAAAAATGCATAGGCTTTATTGCACTTTTGTCAAAAAGACACGATGTTGCTGTTTTGTTTTTTCGGTCTGAACACGGCATTATATTTAGCTCACTTCATTATAAATATATGAAACAACATACCATCCAAACAAAAAAAATTAAATTAATAACAAATTTTCAACACGATAACAGATTCAAACACATTACATTCAAAAACCTTCATAAATAATAAACTCCCAGCATCGGTAAAATGGAAATACGAACGAGCATCAAAGGAAAAACAAGTCGAAAAACATTAGCAAAAATGACGTAGCCTTTTCATAAAAATATCACTAAACACATTTTGACAGGATCTGTATCATCACAGCTTATGAAATCACAATCTCGTACCTCCCCCTCCCCTCCCCCACCCTCTCCTTAATCCCTCACACCACTCAGCATCGCTTGTCCCGAAATCCTGAGGAGGCTTTTAAAGTTTTAAGTGATGAACGGCAACAAGAGAGATTCGGAGCAAGATTATGTAAGAGGCTGTGAGAGCTGCTATCCATGTCAGAGATGACATGGCCCGTTTAAAACCCTTTACAGCAGGGGTGGGACAATTATGTTGGCTCAAGGGTCACATCAAAGTTGGAAAACTAATTCCAGTTGTGTATATTTACTTGCGCGATGAAGAAATATGGAAAAAATATCTTCAGGCGTATGCTGCGGAAATTTCTTTTAATAATAATACTTATATAATTTTTGAATATGAAATGAGACCGCAATTCTTACGTTCAGTCAAATTGGATTAATTTTTGATATGTTGAAGCTTATGCTTATGAAAAGTTACTGTCTGAAAATATATTTAAAAAAGTATCTAATAATATAATTCAACTGTCTAGTACAAAAAAGCATAAATTCAAAAAATTTTAAGTTGACATCACAAAAATATTATCATTACTCCAGACAGGTTAATTGTCTCTTTTTAAGAAAAAATACTTCTTCAAAAAACCTCAAAAATAACTGAAAAATATATAACAATAAAATTAAACAGTTTTTGAAATCGGTTTTATTTTTTATTACTTAAAAAGTTTTTTTTATTTTTCCCTTTTTAGTGGCATATCTTCAAAGTTCATGGTCATATTATGATAAAATTTATATGGGACCACTTCGAAAGTATATTCTTTCAAACAAAAAAACATCTAAATCGATGCATATCTGTCGGAGTTAAACATAAAAAATATATATTGTCGAATTGAGAACTTCCTCCTTTTTTAAGTCGATTAAAAATTTCCTAAATATTCAAGTATTAACATCAAATCAAATTTAAAGAATTTAAAAATGAATTAATGTGTATATTATGTAGATATGTGAACTATTTTTATAATAAAAATGAATGTTCTATTTTAAATATATATACATATAAATTATTGTGTTCTTTCTAGAATTTTTTTTTTATTTCAATGTTTTTTTTATATTTCATTGTTATTCTATGTTTGTTACAATTGTTTACATTTTTACGTTCATGTATTTGGTAATATACATATGTATATAAATGTGTTTGTTCAATTCTAGTCTACCATCAATTTACTTGATTAGTGTATTTTAAAATCCAATATGTGAGTCTAGACTACTAAAATAAGTTTTTGTATGTTCTTCATCTATGTAATTTCATTTTCAATGCTCTATGAAAATGTTTAATGATACCTACTGTAAATGTCTAATTGTTAGACGTATAAAATATAATAGTAATCTTATAGGAATTCTACATAGCTCAATAAGGTACTGGAACCAGTTATGGCCGCTATAAGATAAAGGTTTACTGTTTTTGTGATTCTCATGAACTCATGTTCCTAATAAAACAAGTAACTCTTTATTTAATCAAAGTCCGCAAATATAGTGTTGGATAAAGTAAAACCAGTAATGAGTACGCAGTGATGGACACTTGCTAATGATTACAAAATAAGTACTACGACACGAAAGATATAAAAGAAAGAATCGTCAAATTTGAAACAATGTAAAGCAGTTACTATGATAATATTATAATAATAATTAATAAATAAATTATACTAATAATTAGTTTAAATGTCCACCATTTTGACACCTATTGTCATCAAATCACGCTGTAAGACAGTAATATTTAGAAATGGTATTAATCAAATATCAACAAATATTTTTAATTCAGTATATTTAATTTTTAAAGTCATTACTGGGGTCATATCCAAGACTGGTTCCAGTACCTTATTACTCGAACATGAGTTAGTAACCCTTGTTTATACATGACACATAAAATACATATGTTAAAATTACATTAAAAAAATACGTAGAATATTTACGACTCAGTCGTCTTCGATACGCAAATTACAACCGATACAACACTTTAATTTACTTTTGGAGCACTACTTCATTCCTAAATTCCTGCCCCCCCTCCAGACACACGCATACACGGTTTACAAAACGTACAAATGGATTGTGAAATATACCCCCAGCTGGCGGCAAATATAAATAAACAGTGAGTGTTCGGGAAGCGGCACAGAACAAAAGTTTCTCGATGCCAGTTTGAACATGTTTGCAAGAGATCTGTACAAGAGAGAGCAGGTGGGAACTGGTTTGTATGTGTTTAAGTAGGGATGGGGGATGGGGTGTAGAGTTTACTAACTAACTACAGAGTCCAGGGTGCTATATGTTTTTTTATACATGTAGAAAAATCTGATCAAACGAGAAACTGTTGTTTGTGCCAATATGTTATAATTTATTGGAGCGATATATATTTTAGCTTTTTAATGCAATAGAAATCAAAATAGTTAAATCGATTTAAAATTTATACGGGGTAAGTTTATATCATGAAATTTTGTTGTAATACTCATAATTAGCGTGACCAGGTTTTCTTCTGGAGTTTCAGGGTTTGTATACTGTTTCTACGGGCTCCGGGTTTCGTAATAATTTCTCCGGGTTTTGTAATAATAACGACAATTTCAGTTCACTAAAAAATAGCAGGGGGCGTAAAAATGAAGCTTAGGATATTTAGATGTTGACGAAAATAAAATAAAAAAGTCTTAATTTACATTGTAACTAGTTTACTCCGCAATAATGTGCTCCGTAAAGTCAGTGGCGTATCATTCGAATCTTAAAATAAATATTAATTGTTTGGAATTATAAAATTAATTGATAATGTATGTTGTTACCTTTTCAAAGCTAAACCACTGAACCGATCTTCATGAAATTTGGCAGGGGCATAGCTCGCATTCTGAGGAAGGGCATAGAATAATTTGTATCCTGAAAATCTAATTAGATTTAAAAAAATAAGTAAATGGTATTTGTACGCGCGATCTGTTTTTATCGACTTATAACAGAAATCTGTATTACCTAACCTTTTTTTCTTCCTCATGAGTAACAGCTTCACTTAACCTAACTTCCACGCGAACCATATATAACATGATATATAACTAGTACGTATTATATATAAAATATCAAAATTAGAATTTTTGAAAAAAAAATCAGTTAAAATTATAACATCTAAAAAAAATTAACCTAAGGTCAAATTAATCAATCGAAAAATATTTTTGTGTTTGCGGTCCTTTGGTATCGTATTCTAGCAAGACAACAAATGTGAAATATTTGGATTTATACACCAAACAATCTGTTATTCGAATATATACTCTCTCTTTTGCTGAATCTGACACCACTAGTAAACATCAATCGTACCCCTCCCACGTAACAACATTTACCCGTCAACCGTCCTCATTGTCTTTACGTTTCAGGACTCTCGTATATATTGTGTGAGATTCGTCATACTTTCACTTGTCTCGCCGTTACATTATCGTCTTTGAAGATGGATCATTGGAAAAAAGTGCAGTTTATTTTGTACATGAGAATTATGGGTAATTTCTTGCGTGGTTTAACTATTGCACACCCCAAGCAACCTATGGTTTGGAGTGTGTTCTATTCTCGTCCTAAAATCTTTTTGCGTATGTACAGTTGCCTGCAGAACTCGTCTGGCACCCTAAAGGCTAGAATCGCTTTTAACAGATTCCAAATTTAAAGACAAACATCATCGGTTATCTTTTTCTATCAAGTTTAATATATTTAAATACTAAAATTCGGATTATCAAATATTTATTGCCACAAAATTTACGTATACAATTTTCAATAGATTACATAATAATTTAATTGCACAAATATATATGAGTACTATAAACGAAGAGTAGTTCTTTATCTAGCAAATGAATTTCAAAATATCTGTCTTTGTTTGATACATGGAGAAATGATTTAAATATTATAATAATCAAATGGGAGGAGCCTACTAAGTTTGTGATAAACGAAAATGAATACAAACTGCAAGACCATTAATGCAGGTGACTGTACATTGATAAAATGAGCATTATATATTAAACTAGCTGCTACCCGCGACTTCGCTCGCGTGGATTTCGAAACCCTTCATATGTGACAGGGGGTAAAATATTAAATTTATCTTATTTTTAGTTTTCTTTAATTATACAAAATCGTAAATTTGTCGGCTCCTATGCGAGATAGAGGGGTTTTTCCGCCCTAAAACCCCCACCCCCGTGGTATTTTTCCCGCTGGATCGAATAAAACCACTTACAACCCTTCATATGTAACGGGTAAAATATTAATTACTAAAAAAAAATTTAAATTTTCCTCCCCCTTGCAATTCCTTAGGGGTTGAATTTTCGAGATATGAAATAGCCTTAATCCGTCCTTGGGATGTAAGCCATCTCACTGCCAAATTTCATCAAAATCGGTAAAGCAGTTTAGTCGTGAACAGGTAACAAATAGACAGACTGAGAGATACACTTTCGCATTTATAATATAAGTCGCGACTCCTATGTAAGATAAGGGGTTGTTTTGTCCCCCTAATAATCCCTCTTCCGTAGTATTTTTGCCCGCCAGATCGAATGTAATCAATTACAACTCTTCATATGTGACATGGGGTAAAATATTAAATTTTTCTTATTTTTAGTTTTCTTTCATTATACAAAATCGTAAATATCTCGGCTCCTATGCGAGATAGAGGGTTGTTTTGCCCCCTAAAACCTACGCCCCCGTGGTATTTTTCCCGCCGGATCGAATAAAATCACTTACAACCCTTCATATGTATCGGGGGGTAAAATAATAATTACTAAAAAAAATTAAAAAATTTCTACCCCCTTGCAATTTCTTAGGGGTTGAATTTTTAAGATACGAAATAGCCTATGTCCGTCCTCGGGATGCAAGCTATCTCACTGCCAAATTTCATCAAAATCGGTAAAGCGGTTTAGCCGTGAAAAGGTAACAAACAGAAAACAGACAGACAAACACACTTTCGCATTTATAATATTAGTATGGATATCGTAAAATGTCCAAATATTACTTTACTTAATATTTTATTAACTAATTAAAATTTGAACAATAAAACTTAAATTTTTCGAAAAATTGTTCATTCGAAGAATTTTGATTTGAAAAATTGTGATTCGAAAAATTGTGTTTCGAAAAATTTACACCAAACCTAATAATTAATTTCGATATTTTACCTTTCATAGAAGTGAAATGTTTCTTCATATTTAAATTTTCAATCAATATAGGCATTTCAAAATATTTAATTGTTAATATGTGTCAAAAATCATTTAATTGTTCGACAAAATATTTTAAAGAGACATAATCATAGTAACCTAAATTAATAAAATAAAATATTGAAACCGTAAATTATAAAATTCCGTATTCCATGGCTAGGTACTATGTTTTTATATACCTAAATTATAACATACCTGGTTAAATTATTTCTATATCGTCCCCTCCAAGGCAAAGTATCGTAAGATACACTTTTTGCGAAATTGAGTTATCGATTCTAAAAATCTCATATATAAGCGACAAAATTCTCTTTTCCGCTAAAAAATCTGTTAAAACTTTTATTGTATTCCTCCAGACAATGTATTCTAAGCACCGATATCTGTTTTATGAAATATCGTAACCAACAATAATATAGTATCGTAACCAGTGACGTAGCTAGCCCTGAGTGGATCCTGACTGGCCTATATGGTAGGTACTTTCCCGCGACGGAATAATATAGTGCTGTGACGGAGTGCTTTCTTATTTATTCATTAGAGCTGGGTTTTTATCAATTTTAATTTTATTAATTTTAAGATATTTTAGAAAAATCGTACCTGTTAAAACTTTATTGCACAAACTAAATATGGTTTCTCTATGAGGTTTTTTCAATATATTTTTTACCCTCAATAACTCAATTTGGTTGATATTGAAGTATGATGTAGAACAGTGCTTCCTAAACTTTTCCTACGACAGAACACTTCACAAATCCTGAAATTTTAATGGAACGTCTTGGTTATTTTGTAAGTAATATATAAAATAAGGAAAAAAGTAAATTTAAATCAGTCAAGCATGTTTGAACTTCTCGCAGCATTTAAAAACATTGAATATTAACTTTGATATTTTTTACGCTTAAACTGATAAGACATACGTTATATATCGTAGTACAGGTATTCCTCGACTTACAACCGAGATAGGTTTCTAAACATCGATCGTAAATAGAATAAGTTGTAAGTTAACACGTACAATATGTACATATTTTTGCTTTGGACGTTTTCCTTGATGTGAAGCGAATCGCATTTTCTATACATAACAAACAGTTGCGGGTTCCCAAAAATATCTACATAAATAATAATAAATTACATTTTTGGGAAATTCCCGGAACTGTTTGTTTCATTTATGTAATATGTGCATGTAAGAAAGAGACAAAGACAATTATAAGTCGAGGATTACCTGTATATTTGTTTACGATGCGTTTTCAACTCTTGTCGTATGAAAATATATTGCATACTAAATACATATTATGACATTTGTTTCTGATATGACAACGACAAAAAATTATTTTATGACTTCCGGTACATGTATTGTATTACATCATGTACTTACATGATTTGAACATTTTATGAATATTAAAAATAATTTCATTTTTGGTTTTTCTGCTCGTGTCTTTCAAAAATTCATCAATGTGTCTATATAAATACATTATTAGCTCTTGTAGATACTCGTACACCCTTTGTACAATTAATTAATTAATTACAATCAAATATAGGTCTTGTCAATTGAATGAAGCTTTCGTAACAATTTGCAATAAATCAACATCTTGTTTTAATTTTATAAATGTACATTTTAGGTTAGTACATTGGGTAAAGATGACAGATATACAGTTTCAAACAACAATTAAAATAATATCATTTAAAATTACAATGTTAATTTGAAATTATATAAATTCTTCTGATATTTATGATTACAAATAAATATAATAAAATACCTATACCTATGAAAGTAAAAATATTGATAATTCAATGACTTAAGATTAAAAAAATGTCATTATATACTTAATTTTTATTTGTACCGGGAACACATATCTATCGCCGAATGTTGGTCGAATTGTGTCCGAATGCTGTAATTGTTTGTCTTCAATTTTTTTGTCAAATTTATTTATGAAAATTTTAATTATATATTACATTAGAGTTGTGCATATTTTTTCATTCGTTATGTTCTTTATATTTCTTTTTTGTTATATTTTATTGTTCACTTCAAAATTTTAAATGGCCACTGACATTTAAATTTTTTTAAAATAATCAATAAAATATAATGTATCCATAGTTACGACATTTGCAATTAATTTAGTAAATGCTTAAAGCGCATTATATGTAAACGTATTTTGTTTATTTTCTCCTCTTTAACATATCTTTTTCAAAAATCAGACACGGGTTTATGGTTGTCAATTAACCAAAGTATTTGAAAAAAATTAAAAAAATCTAATATCGGTTTTCGTTTTGATACTTTTTTACATCAAAACTTTTTTTTTCCTTTTTTTTTCTTTTTTTTTAAATCTGAAATTTGAACCTTACATTATATCGCCCAAGGAATATAAAAAAAATAATAAAAAAATTCTAACTTTTTTTTTTTTAAATTGGGGGCCCCTTGTTACCCCATTTATAAACTTTTTCAAAAAAGGCCCACTAGTTGTTATTTTTTACCCCCAAGGAATGTATATACCAAATTTCAAGTTTCTCCGATGAGTGGAAATGGTCAAAAAAATGATTATCAGTCAGTCAGGGCACTTCGTTATATATAGTAGATTTCTTTAAAACCCAATTACAAATTAACATTTTCTGAAAGAGTACATTACAATCTCCATAATTACTTAGTTTAATATTGATTGGTTTTAATTTTCTCTTATAAAAATACAAACAAAGTTCAATTTGTTGTCAAACTAAAATTTTTAAGTGACGGCAACACGCTACAGGTCGCAAAACTTAATAAATTATCAACGGTATTTCTGAAAAAATGGATCGTTAACAAATTAGATTTAACAGTGGCAAACGTTAAATGTAGATTATATATATTATATAAATTTCTGAAGGTAACAATTAAATTAAGTTCTAAAAATCAATTATTAATTGTTTTATTTTCATTATCTTCCCCACTGCACGTACGTAGACTATAAGAAGAAGAAATAGAAATCTGGCAACGTTGATGACACATGAATTATGTATTATCTACATATATAAAATATTATCTTATAAGATTAGAACAAAAAATAACCGTCTTTAAAATTAGTTTTTATTATGCATTGAGTAATAATGAATCCATATCGTGGAAAACTATTTAACTTTTCATTAAAAAGTCTGTCAAGATGGTAAAATATCTAACTATACTTCACCGAATACTTGAAGACAGTTCACAAATTAGTTTTAAAGATAAAAAACTTGTAATGGTTAGAAATTCGATAAAATAAATAGAATACTAAAGCTTATATTCATTTGGATTGAAAAAACTCAAATGCTAGCGATAAATTTTAATGATCTGTTGCCATGTATGAATTATCCAAGGTGATAAAAATGGAATTTTTTGTACTTTCATTTCAATTTTTTATCAAGTCTGAAAACAGATTCATATACCTATAAAAACATTCAAAGTCGCAATTTTGTTTTTTTACGTCAATTAACTGTGATTAAATATATATTTTGAAACTGTTACCAAAATTTGTCGGCGTCCATCTTTTTTTAATTGTCAAAATCGCATATTATCCCATAGGCGTCAGTTGAAAATTTATAATATGCAAATATGCATTAAATTACAATTGAATTTAGTATGTATGAGAGATGATAGTTCCAAATAGACGTTTCTCTGTTAATCAATTATCACTGAAATACTTTTAAACTCAATATAAAACGTTTATTATTAATTAATTTTATAATTTAAAACAATTGATATATATTTTAAAATTTGAATGATACGCCAATGACTCGTGGAGCGATATGGTAACAACGCTAGGTAATGTGTTATTTGTCCTTTGTCTTTCCTTGTTTAAGATTACAATACAATCATTTCATAGAAATTATTTAACGCAGACCTGAATAAATCCAATGTAAATAAAGTTAACTTTATCTTTACGTTATACACTCCGGTTTTATACGAGCCATAAAATAACAGTAACCACAATAACTGGTGAATATAAACGCACGAAACCCCAAAGAAATAACACATGACACAATAATTTTGCAATGACAACGAGAAGTATGACGAATATCAGGCAATATGTTTATGTCCGGAATTCGAGCGCAGACAATGAGGAAGGTTTGACGGATAAGCACTGCATGATTGATGCTGACAGCCCGTTGCTATCTGTCAGATTGAATGAGGACGTAGAATTGATTTTCTTCTACTTGCTGATGGATATATGGGGTAAGATTTTTGAAATTGTCTTATTGTCACATATGCCTGTAAGTTTCTGATCGTAGCGATCGTAAGGCACTTCTTAGCTTATGGGTTTATCCGTTTATCATATGGGTCGTTTCAAAATTTGTTGCAGATAAACCTAACCTCACTTGTCTCAGAAGATTTTTGTTAGTTGCATTCAAACTTAGATAATATTTTGGAATCAATAAACAAAGTACCGTATTATTAAACATATTTTATAAAAAGAAATAAATCCCACTTAAAATTACTTTTTTTAAGTAAGATAGTTGTCAATAAAAGTAACAAAGTTGTCTTCTATATAAAGAAAAATGGAAAAGTTTTTTATTAATTACTAGCGCATTGGACCCGGTGTTACCCGGGGATATTAACTAAACATAAAGTAATCATGCTCACCTAACATGCTCACCCAACATGCCCACTAAATATACTCACCCAGCGTGCCCACCCAACATGCTTATAACACACGGTTCACCGCGAATTGTTTTTTTCCGGCTTCATGAAATTTACACAAAATATCCACAAATTAAAACACCTAAACTTAACCTATCCATTAGTGAAAACCGGAATAAAATCCATTCAGTAAAAAATTATATTTTCAAACTCCCAGGAAACGCCAGGTCTTGTCTTAGAATTTGTATGAAAATCAAAAATAAATAAACAAATAGGTTAGCAATAATCATATAAATCCCTCATAATTCAGTTCCCCGTTTAAAGTGTTTGTTATATAGTATTATAATTATAAGACCGGGCGTTAAGATTTTATGAAAAACGTATTATGTTTTAAATTTTCTTAATTTTTTATCATATGGTCTTTATGTAACAAAACATACGCAAAAATAATACATTTTACATCTTTTTATCTTTTAATCAAAAACGTCATTTTCAAATTCTTCAAGATACAATCAACAAAGCTTTATAATTAAGTCTGAAAAAAATAAAAACAAAACAAAGAGCAGAGCCTTTTTTTAAAACAACTGATAACAATCATTTTGTTAACAAACATTATTTTTTAAACACACAAAAACATAATAATTAATCTTTGGTACCAAGGGAAAAATGAACAAGAGAGTAAAAAGAATAAAATAAAAGAGAAACGTTAGTTAATTTCATTTAAATAATGCTAAAGAACACAACAGAGCAAAGAAATCTGGCCTGCTTATTATATAAGGCTTACGATATGAAAAGGTCAGTGTCTTACTTGATTGAGGTCAGTGCTTCTCTGTTTTAATATGATATATATTTTGTTGAGGATAAGTCCATATAATTTTTATATTTTCGATGGTTTTTCTCGCATGAAATAATGTACTGTAATTATGTTCATTATAGGTAAATAAATTAAATTTTCAAATGTTTTTTGTGTTACATTAGTTAAAAATTATGTATTAGGTTTTTTTTAAGGGGTTACATTTAATTGTTACTTCGAAAAATGATAATTTTTTGGAATTTTTTTTAGAATAAAAATTTGAAGGTTTTATTGTACATGTCTCAAAACATACAAAAAAATGTATTTAATGAATAAAAAAACAAAATGGTGACTTTATTTAGCATTGCTACACTTTTTTGTTATGTGTTCTAAACAGAACTTCTATGGATCAACATCCAGAAAAAACATCTCGTTATTTATATGAGTTTTCCCATCGAAATATACACGATTTTTTAAAAATATCAATTTTTGCAAATTTTGTTTGTTTTTGACGAAAAAAACGACCTTATATTGTTTATAAAAACCGTAATTGTTAACCAATCATAAAAATCGTGTGTACTTCGATGTAAAATCTATCTAAGAAGTTACATTTAATATTTCAAATCGATCGGATAGAAAATGGCCAAGATATGTTTTCCGTGTTTTCGATAAAAATAAGTTTAAAGCTTCAAAACTGTTTTACTGCATTCAAACGTCGACGTAAGTTTCGACATTTCTTCGAGACTATGTAGGTTTGGCGGTTTTCAGTTGCTTACATTGCTTCTGTTTTGGCTTGAGACCGAATTACGTTGCCCCTTTACATTTCCATATACTCATTATCAATAATTTTTCACCACTTTAACCATCTAGGTTGTCCAAAAATAATATCGATATTTTGTGAATTTTTCTAAAACCGTACTTAAATCTAGAAAATATATTTTGAAAAATGTTAATATAAACAATCTAACAAAATTTGCTAGCTTACAAGCACTTCCAAATGAGATTTAAAACGTATCTGACAGTTCTCTTTAAGTTTCATGACAATTTTCACGCACGCGTGATATGTAAACACGCAGTATTAAAGATAATAGTGTTAGCTATATTTAAAAAAAAAAACTGGAGTCTCCTCGATCGCGCCAAGCTGAGATATTAACTATTCAATTTACTTCTTTGTTAGCGTATGAGTTTTAATTTGTTTTTTTAGTTTTAACTTGTTTTTAAAAAGGGAAGGAGCACGCGAAGGTCTTTAAGTGCGTGATGCTCTTAAAGATAATAGTGTAAGCTACATTTAAAAAAAAAAACTGGAGTCTCCTCGATCGCGACAAGCTGAGATATTAACTATTCAATTTACTTCTTCGTTAGCGTATGAGTTTTAATTTGTTTTTTTAGTTTTAACTTGTTCTTAAAAAAGGAAGGAGCACGCGAAGGTCTTTAAGTGCGTGATGCTCTTAAAGATAATAGTGTAAGCTACATTTAAAAAAAAAACTGGAGTCTCCTCGATCGCGCCAAGCTGAGATATTAACTAATCAATTTACTTCTTTGTTAGCGTATGAGTTTTAATTTGTTTTTTTAGTTTTAACTTGTTCTTAAAAAAGGAAGGAGCACGCGAAGGTCTTTAAGTGCGTGATGCTTTTAAAGATAATAGTGTAAGCTACATTTAAAAAAAAAACTGGAGTCTCCTCGATCGCGCCAAGCTCAGATATTAACTAATCAATTTACTTCTTTGTTAGCGTATGAGTTTTAATTTGTTTTTTTAGTTTTAACTTGTTTTTAAAAAGGGAAGGAGCACGCGAAGGTCTTTAAGTGCGTGATGCTTTTAAAGATAATAGTGTAAGCTACGTTTTAAAAAAAAACTGGAGTCTCTTCGATCGCGCCAAGCTGAGATATTAACTATTCAATTTACTTCTTCGTTAGCGTATGAGTTTTAATTTGTTTTTTTAGTTTTAACTTGTTTTTAAAAAGGGAAGGAGCACGCGAAGGTCTTTAAGTGCATGATGCTCTTAAAGATAATAGTGTAAGCTACATTTAAAAAAAAAACTGAAGTCTCTTCGATCGCGCCAAGCTGAGATATTAACTATTCAATTTACTTCTTCGTTAGCGTATGAGTTTTAATTTGTTTTTTTAGTTTTAACTTGTTTTTAAAAAGGGAAGGAGCACGCGAAGGTCTTTAAGTGCGTGATGCTTTTAAATATAATAGTGTAAGCTACATTATAAAAAAAAACTGGAGTCTCTTCGATCGCGCCAAGCTGAGATATTAACTATTCAATTTACTTCTTCGTTAGCGTATGAGTTTTAATTTGTTTTTTTTAGTTTTAACTTGTTTTTAAAACAGGAAGGAGCACGCGAAGGTCTTTAAGTGCGTGATGCTTTTAAAGATAATAGTGTAAGCTACATTTTAAAAAAAAAACTGGAGTCTCTTCGATCGCGCCAAGCTGAGATATTAACTATTCAATTTACTTCTTCGTTAGCGTATGAGTTTTAATTTGTTTTTTTAGTTTTAACTTGTTCTTAAAAAAGGAAGGAGCACGCGAAGATCTTTAAGTGCGTGATGCTTTTAAAGATAATAGTGTAAGCTACATTTTAAAAAAAAACTGGAGTCTCTTCGATCGCGCCAAGCTGAGATATTAACTATTCAATTTACTTCTTCGTTAGCGTATGAGTTTTAATTTGTTTTTTTAGTTTTAACTTGTTCTTAAAAAAGGAAGGAGCACGCGAAGGTCTTTAAGTGCGTGATGCTTTTAAAGATAATAGTGTAAGCTACATTTTAAAAAAAAACTGGAGTCTCTTCGATCGCGCCAAGCTGAGATATTAACTATTCAATTTACTTCTTCGTTAGCGTATGAGTTTTAATATGTTTTTTTAGTTTTAACTTGTTTTTAAAAAAGGAAGGAGCACGCGAAGGTCTTTAAGTGCATGATGCTCTTAAAGATAATAGTGTAAGCTACATTATAAAAAAAACTGGAGTCTCTTCGATCGCGCCAAGCTGAGATATTAACTATTCAATTTACTTCTTCGTTAGCGTATGAGTTTTAATTTGTTTTTTTAGTTTTAACTTGTTTTTAAAAAGGGAAGGAGCACGCGAAGGTCTTTAAGTGCGTGATGCTTTTAAAGATAATAGTGTAAGCTACATTATAAAAAAAAACTGGAGTCTCTTCGATCGCGCCAAGCTGAGATATTAACTATTCAATTTACTTCTTCGTTAGCGTATGAGTTTTAATTTGTTTTTTTAGTTTTAACTTGTTTTTAAAAAGGGAAGGAGCACGCGAAGGTCTTTAAGTGCGTGATGCTCTTAAAGATAATAGTGTAAGCTACATTTAAAAAAAAACTGGAGTCTCCTCGATCGCGCCAAGCTGAGATATTAACTATTCAATTTACTTCTGTGTTAGCGTATGAGTTTTAATTTGTTTTTTTAGTTTTAACTTGTTCTTAAAAAAGGAAGGAGCACGCGAAGGTCTTTAAGTGCGTGATGCTTTTAAAGATAATAGTGTAAGCTACATTTTAAAAAAAAACTGGAGTCTCTTCGATCGCGCCAAGCTGAGATATTAACTATTCAATTTACTTCTTCGTTAGCGTATGAGTTTTAATTTGTTTTTTTAGTTTTAACTTGTTCTTAAAAAAGGAAGGAGCACGCGAAGGTCTTTAAGTGCGTGATGCTTTTAAAGATAATAGTGTAAGCTACATTTTAAAAAAAAATTGGAGTCTCTTCGATCGCGCCAAGCTGAGATATTAACTATTCAATTTACTTCTTCGTTAGCGTATGAGTTTTAATTTGTTTTTTTAGTTTTAACTTGTTTTTAAAAAGGGAAGGAGCACGCGAAGGTCTTTAAGTGCGTGATGTTCTTAAAGATAATAGTGTAAGCTACATTTTAAAAAAAAACTGGAGTCTCCTCGATCGCGCCAAGCTGAGATATTAACTATTCAATTCACTTCTTTGTTAGCGTATGAGTTTTAATTTGTTTTTTTAGTTTTAATTTATTTTTAAAAAGGGAAGGAAGTCGCGAAGGTCTTTAAGTGCGTGATGCTCTTAAAGATAATAGTGTAAGCTACATTTAAAAAAAAAACTGGAGTCTCCTCGATCGCGCCAAGCTGAGATATTAACTATTCAATTTACTTCTTTGTTAGCGTATGAGTTTTAATTTGTTTTTTTAGTTTTAACTTGTTTTTAAAAAGGGAAGGAGCACGCGAAGGTCTTTAAGTGCGTGATGCTCTTAAAGATAATAGTGTAAGCTACATTTTAAAAAAAAACTGGAGTCTCTTCGATCTCGCCAAGCTGAGATATTAACTATTCAATTTACTTCTTCGTTAGCGTATGAGTTTTAATTTGTTTTTTTAGTTTTAACTTGTTTTTAAAAAGGGAAGGAGCACGCGAAGGTCTTTAAGTGCGTGATGCTCTTAAAGACAATAGTGTAAGCTACATTTAAAAAAATAACTGGAGTCTCCTCGATCACGCCAAGCTGAGATATTAACTATTCAATTTACTTCTTCGTTAGCGTATGAGTTTTAATTTGTTTTTTTAGTTTTAACTTGTTCTTAAAAAAGGAAGGAGCACGCGAAGGTCTTTAAGTGCGTGATGCTCTTAAAGATAATAGTGTAAGCTACATTTACAAAAAAAATTGGAGTCTCCTCGATCGCGCCAAGCTGAGATATTAACTATTCAATTTACTTCTTTGTTAGCGTATGAGTTTTAATTTGTTTTTTTAGTTTTAATTTATTTTTAAAAAAAGAAGGAAGTCGCGAAGGTCTTTAAGTGCGTGATGCTCTTAAAACAGTGGTGATATTATGAAAATTATTTTATGCAGTCAAAGTCGCCAACTGTGTTACAATTAGTAGAAATACCACTGCTCTAAATTCCATAGCTAATCCATAGATACAGAATTAATATCCCATTTAAAAGTACTTGTTAGCAATTTTTAATACTGAACATAAGTGAAACTTATCATGTCAACTATATAAATATAATATAGACATAAACAAATTCTTAAATTTTGAAAGCAATAGCAAACAAGTACACATTTTTAAAATAAAAATATTGTCAAGATAAAATTATCAAAAAATAAAAATAAAAACTCTAGATAAATTGTGACGTCGTAAACAAAAACATGGAACAACAAGTTGTAAATAAATTCAACAAAGCCGGTAATTAAATTTAAAAAATAACTTTTTTATCTGTCCTACTTCATCGTTTCAATTACTCTGTAATGATTATCCCCCATATGTAACTTTATCTGGCGTGGTTTTTGTGAACGTTTTTTTATCTATGTTTAATTAAATTGTATTTTCTCATTTACTCTTGTTTGTACTAAATACTATCTATACGTTTACAGTATTACATATGAATCGCAAGTGAATGTGTCAACGATTTGTTTGTATGATAATTTTTATACACAATTACTTCATACTAACTTTAAACATGATTTTATATCATTGTTGTATCGCAGAAAATAGAAAATAACATGAATTGATCATAAAATGAACACCCCAGTGGCACCTGAACCGAAGGTTAGGGGGGGGGGTGCCTATATTATTAATATAGATACTATCAATGATTAGAAGTATTTTTTTTATAAATAACTAGTAATCATGCCCACCCAACATGCCCACAACACACGATTCACCACGAATTGTTTTTTTCCGACTTTATGAAAAAAATATTCACCAAAATATTACCTATCCAATAGTGAAAACCAGAATAAAATCCGTTCAGTAGTTACTGAGAAAATCGTGTAAAATTATATTTTCAAACTCCTAGTAAACACCAGCTTTGTATTAGAATTTGTATAAAAATCAAAAATAAATAAATAAATAGGTTAGCAATAATCATAATAATTAATTTCGATATTTTATCTTTCTGTGAAGTGAAATGTTTCTTAATGTTTCAATTTTCAATAAATATATTTCAAAATATTTAATTACAAAATATTTGGAAGAGACGTGATCATAGTGACCTAAATTAATATAATACTGAAACCGTAAATTATAGAATTCTGTATTCCATGGCTAGGTACTATGTTTTTATATACCTAAATGACAGTTGAATGCTGTGACATCATGGAAACAAAACACGACTTGATAAAGATTTTTTAGGTTTTTTATGTTAAATCTATAAAATATTAATAGCCACGATACTGCGTAAAAACAATTGGTGAAAACCGTATTGAAATCGGTTCAGTTATTCCTGAGTCTATAAGCCTCATACAAAAGAACATTTATTTTTATACATACATATGTTATATAGAGATATTTAAAAATAACCAAAAATTTATCAATATCTGAATATTATAAAATATTTTATACAATATTAAAAAAGTTGTACATAAATTTAAAGAAAGCTCTTTAACTTAAACAATAATAATTACAAAATCGATTTTATTTCCGCGTTCGATTTCATTTCGTGTTCTTTCGCCTCTGCGTTTTATTAAAACTAGAAGTAAAACAAACTTTTTACATAATGAGTTGAGATGGAAAGATAAAAAATGAAATTGTTAAGTGAACTTTGAAATCAATCTCCAGCCAAAGCTCGCGTTCCGGAAAAATGCATTAACTGTTTTCAGTTCTGATTCTTATAAATGTTTTAAAAAGCTTTCACAAAAAAAATATTTTCTCATTGGCTAAATACACAAGAACCAATCAAAAATGAAAGTGACTAATTTCACTAATTGCTGAAGAACTTATTTTATTCATTCTAAAAAAAATAAGGTACTGGCACCAGTCGTGGATATGACTCCAGTAATGGTTATTTTTTAAATAAATGTACTGAATTAGAAATATTTGTTGATATTTTTATATTTTTACTATCATTTCTGAATAGTGATCTATATATACATTTAACTGTCTTACAGCGTGATTTGATGACAATCGGACTGAAACTAATTAATAATATAATTTATTTAATAATTATTATTATATCATAGCAACTGATTTACATTGTTTCAAATTTGACGATTCTTTCTTTTAAATCTTTTGTGTCGTAGTACTTATCATTTTGTAATCATTAGCAAGTGTTACTGGTTTTACTTTATCTATTTGACTTTCTTATATGCATTTAAAGTAAATAATTCATAATTTGATTGCATCTAGATTTACATTATTTTTGACTGAGACTGTACCTGCCATACATTCTTAATATAAAGTATACAACATAAATTCATACAGTCTGTGGATTAATGGTAAGGGTGAAAAGAAAATAATTTGCACAATTTATTTTTATTGGCCCATTTCGCTAGTTACCAGTTGGTTGAAGCCAAATGATCCGGATCTAACCAAAATATCTAATAATACTTAATGCGAGCATATTAGTTTGAATCTTTATTTAATTTTAGCATAGCTACCTATACGATAAATTATTTACTAGTGCGTTAAAATTTTATTTTTTTCTAAACCCAATTTCGTAAAATATAAATTTAACGTATTGTTGTACAACTCTTGGGGCTTCCGCGGTGATTTTGGTATGGATCTTGGCTTCTGGGTGTAAGCTGCGTCGATCTATGGCGAAACGTTGGCCGATAAAATTAACAAATCGATGCGGTTTGCACCCAGAAGCCAAGATCCTTAACTTATTGTTGGTTTAAAATTTCTTTTAGGTCTGTACCAAAATTATTCTATGAATACTGTTAATTATTGTGCTTAGAAATTAATTTTTTTTGCATACCAGTTGTTAAAAATAAAATGTTACAAATTTTTATTTGGAAAATTAAGAAAATTTTTCAAACAAAAAATAGTCCATTTAGAGTGGGTTATATCATTTTATTTTTTACTTGTGGTTTTTCTAAGTTTTTTAAATGGTATCTTAAAAAATCAAAGTAACCATTAAAAACTGAGTATTTTTATAAGCAGCTTAGTTTTCGAAATAAAAATTTGAACACCAGGAAATAATATGAATTTTAAATGCTGAGATATTTATAAAGTACTGACACCAGTCTTGGATATGACCCCAGTAATGGCTATTTTTAAATTAAATGTACTGAATTATAAATATTTGTTGATATTTGATTACTACCATTTCTGAATACATACATACATGTCTTACAGCGTGATTTAATGACAATCGGCCAATAAATGTCAAAAGGTGGATATATAAACTAATTATTAGGATAATTTATTTATTAATTATTATATTATCATAGAAACAAAAATTTCAAATTTGATGATTCTTTCTTTAATATCTTTTGTGTTGTAGTACTTATCTTTTTTAATCATTAGTGTCCATCACTTTATCTATTACTGGAGAAAAAACATAAACAAAAATAATCATTCAAAAAACAAACTATATTTGTGGACTTTGGTAATTAAATTGATTAAATAGAGTTACTTCTTTTATTAGTAACATGAGTTCATGAGAATTACAAAAAAAATCCCGTCAATCACAAAAACAGAAAACCTTTATAACAATAATTTTTGTGTTCTGAGTATACAGTATAAAATATTTCTATATCGATTTTTCCTCTGTAATAACATTCACGCAAGGTGGCTAGCTCATTAAGCCCCACACAAACGACGCCACTGTGTAAGTGACGGCAATACAACAACGCGCTATTATTTTATTATTCACGACCGGTGAAATATCGCTCCCTGAAGAGTTATGCATGTATAAAGAGAGTGATGCGATGAAAAATATACACACACTGTATCGTGTTTACGCGCGAGATATGAAATTATGTAGCTGGGTGGAGGGGGGAGGGGGCGGAGCGAAATATGACACAGTTACAGTGAAACAACCTAGAATGTGACAGTTTTATTTAATAATTATTAATTTCTGTAGCCACCCGGGAAAAAATTTCAGATCTGAAGTGATCTCGGTTGATCTTCATTTTGGAACAAATCAGATCTTTGTAGATAAATAAACTTTTGTCTACCTTAAATAACTAATTAATACACATATACTATATAGAAACCTTGTTTATAATTTAATCAATTAAAAAATTTGTACAGAAACGCATTGAATGATATTTGAGGCCCGTGTATTAAATTAATAAATAAATTCACAACTCACCCCCTGTCACAGATGAAGGGTTGTAATCGGTCTCATTCGATCCAGCGTGAAAAATACTTCGGGATACTAGGTGAATTTTTCTCTGTTTCGCTACTTATGGTATTCATTATAGAAAATCGTAAATATCTCGACTCCTGTGCTAGATAGAGGGTTGTTTTGCCCCCCACACCTCTAGTATCCCGAAGTATTTTTCCCGCTGGATCGAATGAGACCAATTACAACCCTTCATCTGTGACAGGGGGTGAGTTGTGAATTTATTTATTAATTTAATACACGGGCCTCAAATATCATTCAATACGTTTCTGTACAATTTTTTTTAATTGATTAAATTATAAACAAGGTTTTTATATAGGTTGTATATGTGTATTTGTTAATTAAGGTAGACAAAAGTTTATTTATTTACAAAGATCTGATTTGTTCCAAAATGAAGATCAACCGAGATCACTTCAGATCTGAAATTTTTTCCCGGGCAATCTTTCTTGATTGTCTATTTTCTTACAGCTTACATATATTACAAGAAAAAATAAATAAATAAAGAAATTATGTAGCGGGGTGGAGGGGGGAGAGGGCGGGGCGAAATATGACACAGTTATAGTAAAACAACCTAGGATGTGACCGTTTTATTTAATAATTATTAATTTCTGTACCCAATCTTTCTTAATTGTCTATTTTCTTCCAGTTTACATATTACCAGAAAAAATAAATAAAGATTTTTATCATATTTTTATCAGCAGGGAACCGTTCAGCTTTACTGAGTGCCTTTAAATGTATTTTTTTTTGTAATTGAACAAGAAATAAAAAACTACACCTGAAAAAAATCTGTTAATTGTTTCAGTTTAATAAAAAAAATCTATACCAATGTATTGGTCAAAAACAATAAAAATATTATTATTAACAATATCAGTGTTTTTCAACACTGGAAAACTATTGAAAAAGAAGGCATGATGTATGTAATATATGTATGTATAATAATATCAGTTGATAACATTTAAAAAGAATCAAAATGATTGGTTCAACTGAAAAAAAACGTGATATGTGATAAGGAGTAAAGATACTCGTAGTAAGAGTTCTGACAATCCGAATCAATTTCTGATTGATTATAGTAGCCAAGTCTCACTGACAATGAGAGCCATATTTTCTGAATTTGTCAATTAATATAATTAAATTTACTTCATTTAATTACATTATGTTCAATTTTCATTTCATTTTAACTTTCTTATACTCATGTATATGAAATATACATATATAAGTATAGATAATTATTGTGAAGCCGTTTTTTTTTTTCGAAATCTGGATTTTTACCTTCCCTGAATCCATTCTGACTATTTCTATCGGCCTGTCTGTAAACGCTGTAATTCTAATACGACAAATCGTAGATGGGTGAAATTTTATATTTTAGAATAATTATTGTCTGGGAAGAAAACCACTTATTTTTTAAAACGATCTTTCAACCGGATACGGTTGTTTACTAATGTCGATTTTTGAATTTTTCGAATTACTTAGTATAAAATTGTAAATAGTAAAAAATTGTAGGTAATATTTTTATCTATAATTTATGTTCTATTCATTTTTTCAAAAAAAAACAAATTAATTCATAAAAATTTATAGTTTATGTCCCATTCATTTTATTCTATCTTTTATTAGTTTGTCAAAAATATGTTTTAATAAAATAAGAATCACGTACACTATTCACTATCAGGATTACGTATAAGAAAGTCCCGTGGCTCCCATGGAAGATATTTTATGCTTGTTAATGCCGTGTTCAGACCGAAAAAACAAAACAGCAACATCGTGTCTTTTTGACAAAAGTGCAATAAAACCTATGTATTTTTAAATATGACGTGTTTTCAAACACCGTGTTGCTGTTTTGTTTTCTTTGGCGTGAACACCGCATAAGAATAATACACAAACGAATTTTTGAATAAATCGTTTTACTGCTTGTTTGGATAAAAATGGCGAAGCTGTCATATCTCTTACTGAAGTACCTCTAGTCAGGAAAAGAAAAAGATTAACATTAAAAAGTTAATTGTTATATAACTCTACTGGACTGAATTTGAATATTCATATACCATCATTCATATTATTTATCTTAGCAAAGAAAAGCACTTTTAGAACGACGGCAATGGAATAGTGTCTGCCTTTGTCCGTGCATGCATTTTTCATTTTCTAGATTACAGTATGTTTTATGTGAAAATTAATTATAATTGTTATTCAGTTTACCTTTGAGCACGCATATGGGGTAACTTTAGTGTTTGTGCTAACAAAAACGTAAAAACAACTACTGTATTATCTCTCGTTGTATTTATAACCATATGCATTAGGCATAAAAGGACTTGTTATAATACATGATGTTTTTTTATACTTTAGTTATTTTTAGAGCTCAAAGGATAGTTTTACATATTTTTATAAAAAAATATTTCAACTAATTTTAGGTATATTAAATATTCATTAACTATTTTATCTAAATTATCTGAAAATGTGTCAGGCATAACTTAAAACGTAAAAACTATTCTAATTCTTATTTTTTTGTGAAATTTTAAAATTTCACAAAAAAAATTAATCCAACTATTTTTACAATTAGTAAAAGTTGAGTTTTTCTGTAAGTCACATAGTAGAGGACGATATCTATTTCCAAACTGTTTTTTACCGAATAAGCTTTTAGCCAGTGCAAGTGGCGAGGCGTGAAATCTTTAATAAGGGAAGCATATTATTATATATGTCAATCCTCCCCCTCCTATTAACAAAAAAAACTAGTTATGAAACACCTTAAGCTCAAGCTTTTACTTTTTTAAATAAATTCTTATATATTTATATAGTAACTAAATGATTCTACGTCTTATTTTCTTGTATTTTAGTCGATATTTGTATGGCGAGTTGAAGTTCACTGTAGGAAATTTCACTAAAAAATGTCAAATTTTTGATTTCGTTAAAAGTATGTTTATTGTATAGAAAATGATGTGAAAAGTTGTTTGTTTCAAACCGCAGGTCTGTATCTCAAACTGTTCTCGAGATACAGCCTCTCAAAGTTTTAGTTTTTTCAAATTTTTGGAGAAAAAAGGCCATAACTTTTGAATGGGTGGTCGGAATTGATTTTAGTTGACGGATTTGAAATCAGCGTGTCAAAATCTATATAATAATATGTATAATACTTTAAAATCCGACAAAAAAAATTTCGTCAAAAATCGACATTTTTTTAAGGTATACCCCTTTGAATTTTTTCGATTTTTCGTGAAATTTTTTTTTTCGAGTTTTAAGGTATTATACATATCATTATATAGATTTTGACACGCTGATTTCAAATCCGTCAACTAAAATCAATTCCGACCATCCGTTCAAAAGTTATGGCTATTTTTCTTCAAAATTTTGAAAAAACTGAAACTTTGAGAGGCTATATCTCGAGAACGGTTTGAGATACAGACCTGCGGTTTGAAACAAACAACTTTTCACGTCATTTTCTATACAATAAACATACTTTTAACGAAATCAAAAATTCAAAATTTTTTAGTAAAATTTCCTGCAGTGAACTTCAACTCGTCATACAAATATCGACTAATAATATATAATATTAATATAAATAAGACATATAGGTATTATAGTTTTATAATTGATCATGTAAATTAATATTAAATGCTAAATTGCGCATAAAGATTAATATTCTAATAACATTTTTAAATTATTTATTAACCGAAAACAGATTTGTATTAATTTGCCGATAAAGTAAGGGATGCACTACTTCCCCTGCTTCCATGGACGCTTCGCCACTGCTCTTATCAACAGACTTTATATATACAGACATTAATTTTATCGTTAAAAAAGTTTAGGTCATAATCTTGTCGGATAATTGCTTCTTTTACCTGACGATAGGTGTCAAAAAAGGAGTTTTTCATCTAAAATATATTCTACGATAAAACTAATTATAATACATATTATTAAAATGAAAAACTATAAAATTCTGTTTAAAAATGTTAACCTATTTAAACATATTTTGTACAGTATTTTCTGCGTTATATAACGTACAACAACTGCGTAGAATCAATCTTCATCTACATATTTTATGAATTTCATCACATAGTTATTTTCAATAATGAAAATTCCAAAATAACATTATACATACTATGTATATACATAGGTATGTACTTATTTTATACAATAAATAATTTTTATGTGACATAGACTAGAATGACAAACCCTATTCATTTTTAAATACGTGTTTGCTGTTTTGTCTCTTTAGTCTAAACACCGCATAACTCACAATCGAACAATATAAAAGTTTAATAAAATCTACACCATAATAATTATATTCTGATACAAAAAGAAACGTATTGTTTGGAGAAAAATGTCATGCTAAAATGCTAAAAATTTATTTGTAGATGATTATTATTGATTTCAACAAAATGGAGCCCCCTCCCACACAGCAAACATTATTCAAGCATGGTATAAGGATAATTTGATTGATTTTTTGTTGAAGAATGAATAGCCGTCAAGCTCTCCCGATTGCAATCCTCCGATTATTTTGTATGGTCATATATGTTGTCTAAGCTCCCAGATTACAAATTTAAGCAATTTAAGAATGTTATTCTCAAAATTTGGGACAAAATGCCAATAGAAAGAATGCGTGCCACTTGCAATGAGTTTGAAAGAAAATTGAAGCTAGTTATCAAAGTTAAAGAAAGAGTTATTCCCAAACACTTATTATTAATTTTCAATAGATATGTATGTCTACTTTAAGAATTTAATAAAAACTTAACTGAAACTTTATTATAAATTTAATATTTTAAGTTTTAATTTAGATCAGAATATAATTGTATATTGTATATCAAAACATAATTAAAAATATAGGTCAATAATTTATTATTGATAATTCAAATTAACTGTGCTCTGCTGTAGATAAAAAAAGGTCATCGAGAATTCAATAATAGTTTTGTTATACGATGGAAATATTGCTGAAATAAAATAGGAGCGAAAGAAAAAAAGTTTTATTTCGGATTGATCAATTTGGAATTTGACAAGGGAGCTCGCAGTGACTTTTATGGTCCAGCTACTTCCCATCCTCTACCCCCCCCCCCCACCCCCTCCTCACAACGATGTTACGCGTGTAACACCGTAGGGATTTTAACTCTGACAAAACTTTGACCGGGTAATGACGTTTGGTGTAATCGAAATTGTTATGTGTTTTTCTTTTTCTGAATCGGAATTTTTTCTACATTTTAATATAAATGGGTTTTATTTTATTTTAATTATCTATACGTATAAATAGGTTTAGGTACTTTTGAAGTTGTTTTTTTGTTAATCATATTTTATAAAGAAAAATTATTCGCAAATATCGAACTGGATTATTTTAGGGAAAGAAAACTGTTTCTGTATCTAACATACAGGATGTTTTTTAAATAGTTTCCAGTGGATTATTTCCAAAATAATGAATTTTCAAAAAAAAAGTTTCATAGTTTCGAGTGACCTGATGGGGTTTCAGGTACAACGTAATTTTTGTTTGCAACATTTTTTTCTGAAAATGTCCATTTTTTATGATAGGAGTAAACCAAAGAGTAATTTCTGGATTTTCCATAAAAGAAATGAACACCCAAAGTATAAGGATAAAATTTTAATGAATTTTTAAGTTTAAAAAAATGTTTACTGCATTTATAGTATATTGTGGCTATAAATAAGATTATTTATATTGTCTTTTTTTTTTAATTTAAATGATTTCGCGTTATTTTGCTTAAAAAAAGCTTGTAAAATATATTTCTGATATTTTTTTACATAAAATCAGAAAAAAAGTTCACCATTTGAAAAAAACTCCTTATTTTAAACACCCCGTATATGTAAACTCTGGGTTGCATAAAATAAAAATAATCACGATTAGTTAATCGTCTGTTTTCAATCCATGATTTAACGTTAATCTTAAATCTAAGCACGGTTAGTTTTTAGACGATTCATTAATTGCGATTATTTTTACTGTAGAAGATAACTTTCATTAAAGTTGAGAGTTAATATAATTATGGTTTTGAAAATAGTCATGATTAATTTTACTTTATGCAACCCAAGATAAACTATAATTTCTCTAATTCTCTACAAACTAGTGTAGAAAATATGAAAGCATATGTATTTTTGTATAGAGAACTTAAATTTCATATATCATTTATTAAAATAAAGCCAAGATAAAACCTGCATAGGCTTTCTGTTTATGTGGCCATATAATTTCTAAAATAATATTACACACGTAACACCTCGTATTATGATCTCTTTTAACCCGTCATTCTTCACAACACCTTTGGCTCCATTGTGTCTTATTGTCGGTTATAAAAGCAATAATAAAGGTAAACTGTATTCACAGCACAGAAATATTACACCACCTACATTTATACATATACATACATGAATATTGCATACCTACTAAAGTACTTGCATACATACATACATAATTTCAAATAAAAACATATTGCTTTTACGTATAGTATGTACAGTCGCCTGCAGAATTCGTCTGGCTTATAACAGATTCCAAATTTATAGACAAACTATCTTTTTCTATCAAGTTTAATATATTTACTAAAATTCGGAATATCAAATATTTATTGCCACAAAATTAACGTATACAATTTTTAATAGATTACATAATAATTTAATTGCACAAATATATATGAGTACCTATTATAAATGAAGAGTAGTTCTTTATCTAGCAAATGAATTTCAAAATATCTGTCTTTGTTTGATACATGGAGAAATTATTTAAATATTATAATAATCAAATGGGAGGAGCCTACTAACTGCAAGGCCATTAATGCAGGCGACTGTACAACTGTGTATTACCGGCAAAGTATGTAATTCAAAAATTCTATATATTATCTAGGACTGCCTAGGAATTCTACCAGTGGTGAAGCGTCCATGGAAGCAGGGGAAGCAGTGCTTTATGGGTAAATTAATACAAATCTGTGTTTTTAGTTAATAAATAATTTAAAAATATTATTAGAATATTCATCTTTATGCTCAACTCAAATATTTTAACCAAAAATCAAAAATAGCATTTAATATTAATTTACATGCTCAATTATAAAACTATAATGCTTCTATGTTTTATTTTTTTGTATTTTAGTCGATATTTGTATGACGAGTTTGTATCACAAACCGTTCTCGAGATATAGCCTCTCAAAGTTTCAGTTTTTTTTTTTTAATTTGAAGAAAAATGGCCTTAACTTTTGAACGGATGGTCGGAATTGATTTTAGTTGACGGATTTGGAATGAGTGTTTCAAAATCTATATAATGACATGTGTAATACCTTAAAACTCGAAAAAAAAAATTCGCGAAAAATCGAAAAAAATATGTCGATTTTTGACCAAAATTTTTTGTCGGATTTTAAAGTATTATTCATGTCATTATATAGATTTTGACACGCTGATTTCAAATCCGTCAACTAAAATCAATTCCGACCACCCATTCAAAAATTATGGCCTTTTTCTCCAAAAATTTGAAAAAATTAAAACTCGAGAATTGAAAAATCAAATAATTTTATTTTTTTCCAGCTTTAAGAATAATTATGATTTTTACTCCATAAATAATAAATAATAGTATGCATTTATTTTTATTGGTATTATTATTGTTGATAAAGAATATATTAATAAACATAAATTACAGTTAATCTTTAATAAAATATAAAATAATTATAATAATTAATATTATATTTAATAACTAAAATATGCAATACAACGCATTTTAATAAATATAAAATTTTCAAAGATCAACCATTCTTTTTTCCAAAGCTTACTTGAATTGAATTTAATAATGCACTCGAGTGATTGTTGTAGTTTTGGCTGACGCCTCGACTAACAAACACATTTTAGTTTTTCATGGCAACTGTGATTTTTATTCAATAATGAATAAAATACATTATACATATAAATATAGAAACTCATATATATTATTTAATAATTTATTAACATATTAGTCCAGACGTGTATGGCCACCATTGTCAAATCATCTCTGATTGAATTACAAATTTCAATTATTACTTCTGAATTTTTACAGTGTTTTTATCATATTTTTGTTGTCCTTTGTTTTCAACAATTTTTTGAATTTTTTATTGGTTTTAACAAGTATTTTTTTAACATTATTGTTTTCATTATTGAATTAATTTGACAATGAACCAATTTAATTGAAATTTTCGATTTTCTGTCAATTTCTTTCAATTAAATTATCCTATTGTCACAAATGTTCTGAAAATTACAGATAGAATTTACTCTAAACTTTCATACCAAATTTCATGAACAGGTATTGTACTGTAAAATGAGAAAGTTAATTTATAATCATTACGTATAAAATTAAACATAATTTGTTAATTTTATGAATTACAGCAAATACTAGTCATATTGATTTATGTTCAGAGAAATATTAATTAATTAAAGATGACTATTGAGTTATAATTGACTAATTAATTAAGACACCGGCAAATTTACTTCTAGCGTTTCTCAAGAGCTTTTTCATTATATAATGAATCAAGATCTTTAATATTATTTAATACGAATTTTGAGAGGATTAAAAGTTTTTTCTTTAGATCAATAGAAGTGACTTTTATAAACGATACCTCCATTTTTATTTTTTGTTATTTTTAATTAAATCGGAAAAATTTAAATATAAATTATAAAAGCCTACATTGATTTAAATTTTATAATTCTAAGAAATTAGTTTTTTAAGGTATACACTACAAAAATCTGAAAAAACACATAACGATAAGTTTTTAGTAAATATAATTTACACCATTATCTTTAAGACTATCTAATGCCCGAAAACCTTCGAGTGCGCCTTCGGCTGTTATTAAGATATTTAAACTGAAAATTTAACAAATAAGTTGAATAGTTAATATGTCAGCTTGGCGCGATCGAGGAAACTCCAGTTTTTTTTTTAAATATAGCTTACACCATTATCTTTAAGACTATCTAATGCCCGAAGACCTTCGAGTGCGCCTTCGGCTATTATTAAGAAATTTAAATTGAAAATTTAACAAATAAGTTGAATAGTTAATATGTCAGCTTGGCGCGATCGAGGAAACTCCAGTTTTTTTTTTAAATATAGCTTACACCATTATCTTTAAGACTATCTAATGCCCGAAGACCTTCGAGTGCGCCTTCGGCTATTATTAAGAAATTTAAATTGAAAATTTAACAAATAAGTTGAATAGTTAATATGTCAGCTTGGTGCGATCGAGGAGACTCCAGTTTTTTTTTTAAATATAGCTCCTATCCTAGTCCCATTACAAAATCGTGTGTAACAAATTAAATGACTATATTTTAAGCCTTTAATTAAAAAAAAACATCTAAACTTATTAAAAAACAACCAAAAGACTTCTAATAAAAAATCAATTTGTTTTGCGATTGATTATTTTTAAGAAATACTCATTCCATATACATTTATTTTCAATGAGTCAGGCACACTATTTTCTAGTTGATAAAAATACCTACTCTAGGATTTTCCAATCTCCATTTGAAATAAAAATATACAGTTAAGAATGACATTCCACACTTATTTTCTACATATTTATACAACTTCAATCATGAAAATCATTGACTTATCTTCACTTTGCAACATTCTAGAGATGTACATATGTAAAGACCTTAGTATACGTAACTTTTAAAATGAATACTTTTATAATGTGATCTTCCCTCTCCTTCTGAATATTGGAATTACTTCAATCCCAGTTCGATTGGAACTTTTGTATTTTTTTTATATTTTTTTGTCTATACATCTGTTATTGGAATTGAAAAGTATACTTTTTTTTAGAACGTAATCATATAGTTTGTAATTTGTATGATAATAATCAATATGCACTTTTTTGTTGTGCTACTTGATCTAAGCAACTCGGATAATATTAATTAATAGATTAGGATGGTTTCTAGGAATTAAGTATGAATTTGATATTTTTTTATAACATGAAATCTTAATTAACAAGGGAACCATTTCAAGTGGCATATTTGGATCGAGTTTAAATTTTGTATATAGTTAGAGGGGGTTAGGATAAGTAAGAACAAAATTATCTTAGCTGCGGTAAAACGGTTTACGGGGGTGAAACACCCTTATGAAAATGTTCAAAATAATCATATATGTATTTCAAATAACTCTGAAACTAATGAACATTTAAAAAAATTTATAATACAAAATTTTCATGATTCGAATGGCGACAGTCGAAATTCGAAAAAAATAAAACCGGTGGGAGGTGGGGGTTAACAGTTTCATTTCTTCGAATTTCGACTGTCGCCATTCGAAAGAGTATAAAAAATCATGAAAATTTTGTATTATAGATTTTTGAAAATCTTCATTTGTTTCAGAGTTATTTCAAATATATGATTATTTTGCACATTTTCGTAGGGGTGTTTCACCCTCTTAACCCGTTTTATATACAAAATTTAAACTCGATCCAAATATGCCTCTTGAAAAGGTTCCCTTGTAAGTAATTTTCTGATATCTTTAAATTAACTTTTGATCAAAAAAATGATATTGAAAGTATGAAAAATTCAAAAACAGACAAATCAATAAAACTTTGCTCCATATTCAAGATTTTTATTCATTTCTGAAGACCTGACTTTGACAATAATCGTTCAACCAGATGTGGCACTTAACTTCAAGTCCTTTCCATATTTTGTCGACTTTGAGAAAATATTTATTATTTCTTTATACAGGATATTTTTTTAAATGTCGGGAATTGTAAGGGCATATAGTACCTATATTCTAATAAACATGGGCCTGCAAGTCAACCCTTCAAAAAGTTAAATGATAATTAATGAAATAAACAAACCGAAATTTAATAAAATATTTTTAGTAGCTTATACACTTGAATTAAGTTTTTAATTTTAACAGGTAATTGAAGTACTTACTTCAAGTACTTTCACTTTGTACTTGGTACTTGCACGTCAAGTACTTTCACTAAGTTATTTTGACAGTTCTTAAACTTTAAATGGAAATAATCTTCACTTGTTATAAAAACTAAATATATGGATAACTATCGTATTTAATTTTACAGATAAAATAAACTATAACTGACAACGAGGTATGGAAAAGGCATTATTAAAATCTGTAAAAATTCCTAATAATAAAATAACAAATGTGTCCCTCAATTGTGATCAAAAGTGTTAAATTTCCAACTCAATCTAGCTAATTAATGTTGAACATAAAGATAATTATTAATACATAATAACATCGACACCGTAATCTTGTAAAGCTAATTTATCAGAAATTCTAAAACGATTAAAAGTTCCAGCATCATAATGTAACGTCATATAGATACAGTAATTATCTATGGTGCATTACCAGTTCATAAATATAACTTCCTTAATCTATGGATGTGTCACTAGATCGATAAACTTGTTCCAAACTTTCAGAATTAATTCTTATAGAGGTTCTTGCTTCACTCCCATGCCTCATCTAAAAGTTCGATGGCATATTTTTAATCTGTTATGTCGTGTTCGAATACTTTGGTTATTTGTCAAGTTATTATACCTTTTTGTTATACTTATTAATTAGTTTTTTATAAGTTATATTGAAATTTATAAGTTTTATAATTAAATTGACTTTTTAGGTGTGAGATTCATCTTTCATTTTGTAGATTTTATATCCTTTTATGATCTTTTGTTTTGCTTCCTCGCTATATCGAAGATACTAAAAGTTTTGTGATCGTTTTAAAATGAGAAAAAAATTTAAAATTGATCGTTCCATGTCTATCTGTCGAGTGAATTCTTATCACACGCATAACTCATGAACCACTGAACCAATATTAATAAAACTTGATTGGATGGTTGGGTCTGGCTTGAGGACGGTTCCATTTAAAAAATATTTTATTTTTTCAAGATATCTCAAGAATGACATATGTTACGTGAAAATTTTATATAATCTTTATTGTAGAGCATTTAATTTCCTATAAAATAGGTCTACAAAGTTTGTTGTAAAATATTCCCTTACAAAGATTTATTTCAATTTGCTTCGTCTGAAATTATTAAAAAAATTAACACAAATTTCGAACTAATATATTCGAACTGGTGAATTTAATACGAGGAAGCACTGTGCATTTACTTGGCAGATGTTTTTTATCTTACTTTATTACTATATTATTTGCAGTAGTCAATTTCAATATTTCAAATATGTGATGATAATTTTAACAATATTTTTTATCACTCAAGTTATAAATATTTTTACAAAACTTCGATATTAATATTAATTTGTAAAAAGATTGACAACTGCTAAGTTACCAATGTGACTAATAATATTTTAAACGATTTTTAAATTTAAAAATAAAATAAAAATATAATTTTACTTTCTGAAAGACGAATTCATTAAACAAATAATTAACTTTGCTTACAATTTCTTCAAATTAATGTTTTTCCGACTTCACATTAAAACTGCCATTATAAAACTTTTTTACTGAACTGTGTGCATTCATATTTCAAATCATTAATTACAGAAAAAAAACTTATTTAATGTATCTATTGTACTTCTTTAATCGATTTGAATTGGTTCCAAACTTTAACAAAACAATTTCTTTATTAAAAAAACCGAATAAAAATCTGTAAAATAATTAAAAGTTGGAACTTGTAAAGTCAATAAAAACAAAGTAATATATTAATGCCGTAGTATTTTTAATGATTATTCAAAATATATTTTCAACAGTGTAATAAAAACAACTCAAGAATTGGAAATAAAATATGTATATCTGATTTAAACAATACGATTGAAATATTATAAGCTGAGATATTAACTATTCAACTTATTTGTTAATTTGTCAATTTTAATTTTTTTATAATAGGGAAAGGGGGTTTCGACCGAATTTTTTATGAATTCCGGTTCCGGTCGGAATTAAAAATTCCAGTTCCGGTACATCCCTAATAATAATATACTAGATTGGAATAAAATTCATAGATCAAAAGTATTTATCTGGCCAGTAAATATTAAAGAAGAATTTCGAATCTCCGTTGTATTATCTTTGTTCTTTTTATGGAGCAATATCTCGTTACTAACGCTAGTACATGGGTTATTCCATGAAATGCTTTCTGATTACTTTTTTTATTACGTTTTGTTACATGTTATCTTTACTATTATTTATAATAGAGAATAGAACAAAAAGGCAACGTCTATTGGTTTTCGTAAGTTCGAATACAATTGAAGTTTTTGTAAGGATTTGAATTACATTTATAGATACATACGATACTATGGCATGATATCTTGTATTCTGATTATAGATTATGATTTAGATAAAGCAATATTTTGAATCTAAACTAAATTTCAATATTATGTCAAACTTTTTTTAAATATTTTAATCGTAATTACCTACGTATAAAAAATCTTACAAATTCGAACATATTGAAATAAAAGTATCAAAAAAAAAAAAAAAAACTTCTGCCAAGTAAATGCACAGTGCTTCCTCGTGCTAAATTCACCAAAGATAGTTAATTATTGAACAATTTAAATAAAAACCGATAGTGTTTAGATAAATTGCCTGAATCTTTCTCATTTTATGTATAGGGATTCTTATATTTTTAAACATTTGTCGTACTCAAATAATGTAATTACAACATAAACAAAGTATAAAATATAATGAACAATTAATAAAAAAAAACACAAAGACAGAAAAATATGAATATTTTCTACATCATAGACACGCTGACAACGTGAAGAAAAAATAATTAAAACATCTATTAAAAACTTACAAAGTATTTACTAATTTTTAAAAAGAACTTCCATTTGAAAGCACAAAAAAAGTTTTGTTTCAATGAAAAATAAACTTTTTTCATTGAAAACCCTTTTGTGTATTCTTTGCGCTCTGTTTTGGAAGGTTTCTTTACAAAAATACAATAATAATTTACTTTTTTTCTTTATTTTTAACTATATTACGTTTTCAAAAAGAAATCAAAAGCTGATTTTAATTAAATCTGTTTAAAAATGGTTTTATTCAGTTATTTAATTAACATTTCACTAAACCTACAAACCAAGCTCAAGTTCATGAATACAAATGTTAAACAACATAGGAAAAGGGAGTGTGATATTCATTTTACTTCCATCTTCTGAAAGAAATGGAAGTATTATAATACCGTCGAAAAATCGAGTCCGAGATAAGAGCAAATTCTGATTGTACTACCTTCAAAACGTAAAGAAAAGTTGATTTCCGCATTACGACTGTGTGTGTGTTTGTATATCTGGATTTTTGGGAAAAATGTTTGTCCCAATGAGTCCCTATTTATTTTGGTGCTAATCGGATTAGGAGTTTTGGAAATATTTGAAATTTTGTAACTTTTATCGTCCAAAAATTGAACGTTGCGAGTATTATCTCACTAATTTTGATAAGACTTGGTACATTTGTAGTTCAATTGAACCTTATTTGCACGTGCCTAAACAGTTATTGAAGGGGTGAAAAGCACTCTCAAAATTTGAATTTTAAATACTAATTAATACGTCACTAATTCATGTTGCCTTAGAAACAAATGCAAGTAAATTTAAATTAGTTGTTCTATGAATGTGTATTATGTTTTTGACATTAGGATATTAGAAAACTAATATTTATATATTTACAAAGGTGAGTTTTATTTCTGACAAATCCCATTGAATTTTTTTCATATATGTATTAAAAATTATTTAAAAAGACAATAAAGAAAAAATATTTTATTTAAATATTGGATTGTTTCGATTAAAATAATCTGCACATATAAGACTCAAAAACTCGTGGAATAAATGTAAACATAAAACAGCAAAATACCTCTCTAGAGAAATGAAAATAAGCTCAAATGACATAGGTATATGTTTCTCATAAATATGTATCTCCAGAAGTTTTGTTTACAAAACGAAATAATTATATAACATAATATGTAATTTCGCAATAACAATTTAAAATTAACTTTGTTTTATTTTATTTACATTTGTTTTGTAGAGAACTTAAGAAAAACAATTAACTTCAAGAGATGAACATAATCCAACTAAAAGAATTTACAGAGAAGGCGTTATGTCAAATTGAACAACTGAAAATAAAATAAAAACAAGAGCAGTAACAAAAGAAACACAATCAAATGAACCAATCACGAGTCTTTATCCCACAAACAAAACAAGATTGAATTATTAATAGAGATGTTCTGCCTTCTTAATGCGACAACTTCACGAAAAAAAAGGAAATTTTGTTAACTGAACGATCCAGTCTGTATATTTTATTTATAATTTAAACGAATCGATTTCAGATAACTTACTTTTTTTGTCTTATAAATTTATCTCACGAATACAGTAAACAAATATATTATTGACTATTTACGACAATAAATATATTAATTACCCGGGAAAAAATTTCAGATCTGAAGTGATCTCGGTTGATCTTCATTTTGGAACAAATCAGATCTTTGTAAATAAATAAACTTTTGTCTACCTTAAATAACAAATTAATGCACATATACTATATAGAAACCTTGTTTATAATATAATCAATTAAAAAAAAATTGTACAGAAACGTATTGAATGATATTTGAGGCCCGTGTATTAAATTAATAAATAAATTCACAACTCACCCCCTGTCACAGATGAAGGGTTGTAATTGGTCTCATTCGATCCAGCGGGAAAAATACTTCGGGATACTAGTGGTGTGGGGGGCAAAACAACCCTCTATCTAGTACAGGAGTTGAGATATTTACGATTTTCTATAATGAATACCATAAGTAGCGAAACAGGGAAAAATTCACCTAGTATCCCGAAGTATTTTTCCCGCTGGATCGAATGAGACTAATTACAACCCTTCATCTGTGACAGGGGGTGTGTTGTGAATTTATTTATTAATTTAATACACGGGCCTCAAATATCATTCAATACGTTTCTGTACAATTTTTTTTTAATTGATTAAATTATAAACAAGGTTTCTATATAGGTAGTATATGTGTATTTGTTATTTAAGGTAGACAAAAGTTTATTTATTTACAAAGATCTGATTTGTTCCAAAATGAAGATCAACCGAGATCACTTCAGATCTGAAATTTTTTCCCGGGTAGTCTTATTTAATTTCAAAATAGAATAGCGATTCTGTTGGTATTAGTGGTTAAAAATACTTTTGTAACAAAAAAATTCATTTTTTTACTTTTTGCTTCCTCGCAATATCGAAGATACGAGAAGCATTGTGATCGTTTTAGAATGAAACAAAAAAATATTCTCCGATTTCAAAATTTTAAATTGATTTTTCCGTTTTAGTTCAAGACAAACACTTTTCGTTCCGTGTCTGCCTGTCTGTCTGTGTGGATCTGTTTGTCTATATGTCTGTCCTCTGAATCCTTGTCACACCCATAACAATGAAACTTGATATTAACTTTGACATTTTTTTGCATAAACGTAGATTTAGATTCAAATTGTCAAAAAATTAAAAATATACAAAAAAATAATCAGGTGCGTTTTACGAAAAATTTATAAATATTTTTTAGTAAAATTGCATCGGTTTTTATTTAAATTCTTCAAAAATTAAGTACCTTTGGTAAATTTAGCACTGTTTTTTTACTTGGCAGATATTTTTTTAATATCCATTAACGAACATTTGTTAGAAATTATTTCGGGACTAAAATAAACTCATACGGAAAATATTATTTAAAAACATGTATGTATCTAGTTCGAAAGCAGAAAAAAATCTAAAAGCACCATAATTCTACATAATAATTCATTGACAATGCCAAAAATAACCAAATTTTGCAAATAATAATCTAATCTATCTCATATTATCTCATATGTATCTCTTATAATTAATAAATATATATAATAATAATAATAAATATATGTTAAGTTAAAAATAATTAACCAATTTAACAATAACATGCACACATAAATAAACATATTTTATTTAAAACAACAACAAAACAATTTACATAACCAATTATACATTTTAAAAACTAATTGAACAATATTATGAACACATAAACGAACATTTTATTTTAAAATAAAACAAAACTTGCATATATTTATCAATTAATTAAAACGAATCATCAATAAACCCAATTAACATTATCATTCAAATAACAACAAAACGAATTGCATATTTGTACACTAATTATAAAAGTTTCTCTCTATCCACAAACTATCGATTTTAAAATCCATAAAAACACCGATATTTTACAAAATAGCAACATTTAAAACATCAAATAAAAATAAATAATGAACCATAATAGGGATATTGTGCATTTATGTTGGCAACTGTCGATAATGGAGTTTGATCTATCTATAATGAATATCCATTATAATGCATTGTTCATTATAAATAACGACGTTAGTTTAGGGTTCTATTATAGACAGCCACTATTATACTGTCAAAATAATTATTGTGTTTTTAAGATTGTGTTCAGCGAATGTAATATACATTGTGTGTGATATTAATGTTGAAAATCTAATTTGATAGATAAATCAATGTCAAAATTTTATATACAGGATGTCCCGTAAACATACCGACAAACTTTCAGGAGTTAAAATTAAACGAACCGTTTCAGCAGTAGGTAAAATAAAGAACCCATCACAAATGCAATGAATTCGGTATTTTGGTTGAAATTTTGTATGAAAATGATATTTTAAAGTATGTCGATCAAAATTTGTAAAAATCCATAATTCCTTCTTCAGGGGGTATCGAAACATTTTATGTTTAATAGATGATTTTATGTTTATATTTATCTCCTAAAGGATTAACTTTTAGAAAAAATTGTAAAAAATTATTAAATTACTCGACTGTTAAAATGGCTTATTTGCCAACATGAGTTTATTAACAAAAAGCGATTGTTTTAATGTCTTCGATAAGTCCTGAATGTTGTCGGAATGTTTACGGGACACTCTGTATATATATTATATACCTATTTATTCAAAAGTCAAAATCAATAATTTCACATAATAAAGAATATTTTATTTAAAAAAATGGTTTTATTGACAGGGACTTAACTATTTAATAGATTGTTTTAACTTTCGGCCGAGGATCCTATTTGGACCTTCTTAGAGATATTCATAACAAGAGTTAAGACAATACGAATCGATTTTTGATTGGTTGCAACTGAGTATCTCAAAATTATAATTTAAAAAAATGTATTTCAGTAAAAAAATATGTAAAATTTTCTTAAATATTTTTTCAGGGACGTAAAATAATAGATGTAAGCACCTGTATTGTACTATATTTTATTTCATAGACTTCAACCTGTTTCTATTTGCAAGTCTGTCAAATCTGTCTTGAATGTATTAAATCTTAGTGTATTTTGTGAAGTTTTAATTCTCTTAGAGAAATCTCCTCCCGGAACTTTAAAGACTGTTTTGTGTTTTAGCAATTCTATATTCCTCATATACATATATAGCATATAAATTAAAATTATTATCAAAATAATATATTATTCTTAGCGTTTGTTTCCTGATTTACTGGTGTTTTCTAGCAATATTTCATATTTTTATAGCAGACAAAATACGAAACTTTTATTAAAGATAAAACATGTAAATATTTTTGTTTAAAAAATACAACATACGCAATACCAAGATTTCATTTGAATGTTAAAACAGTGGCGTGCAAGAAAAAAAAATATTCTTGGGTTTTTATCTAACTCGACTATTTTCTTAAGAAAAACTCCACGCTAACCGACCATAAAATTAAGCAATAATTAAAATTTTCAAAAAATAATTTTTCAACTATTTCATATATAATTATAACTTTTTTGATTATGTGAAAGAAATACGATTTGATGTATATATTTTTTTCTGTTGTATAATAAAAACACGATACGAGAGTTACCTTTGTCTCTTACACATGAGACAAATCTCGTCTCAATGTAAATTCCTATAAAATTATACTGTCATAAAAAACCGTTTTATAATTTATTTAATCTATACTAGTCTATACATATATTATAAATGCGAAAGTGTGTCTGTCTCTCTATCTGTCTGTCTCTCTGTCTGTGTGTCTGTCTGACTCTCTATCTGTCTCTTTGTCTGTTACATTTTCACGGTTAAACCGCTTAACCGATCTTGATAAAATTTAGCAGGGAGGAAGGACATAGGCTACTTTATATTCTGAAAATTGTATCCCGAAAAATTTAATAGATAAAAAAATGTGTATGTAATATTTGATTGATCTTATTATATATATAACACGAACGAAGTTGCGGGTAAAAGCTAGTTACTTATAAATTAGAAAAACTCTAAGCCCATGTTATAAAACATTGTTTCATAAGTTCTTTTTATTTAACCATTTTGTCTTTTGAATGTAACATAAAAAAAATTATTGTGTACATTATTATTTCTACGCCACTGTATTATAGTAACAATACTTTATTCAATATAAGAAAAACAAAACCAAAAATGTTTCGCCCCTATATTGAGTTTATTTTAGTATAAAGAAAATGCAAGCAGCTTTTTTATTTAAATTCATATACGTAATATAAAAATACATAGTGTGGAATATGGCGCATATTTTTTTATTTGGCTTTACGATTTCAACACATAAAAACAGATCTAAGCTTTCATATTTTTATTATATAAAGACATAACCAAATTTACTATAGATAAAATAACAGCTATAGCGATCGACCTTATAAATAAATAAAATATTAAATTATTTTTTTTTACAACTAAAAATTAAAAAAAAATTGGATATAATATAATAAGGTACTGGCACCAGTTATGGCCACTATAAGAACAAGGTTTACTGTTTTTGTGATTGACGGGATTTTTGGAATTCTTTATTTAATTAATTTAATTACCCAAGTCCGCAAATATAGTTTTTTTTTTTAATTATAGCCTTTTATTTTGCTTATGTTGTTTCTCCAGTAATGGATAAAGAAAAACCAGTAATGAGCACGCAGTGATGGACACTTGCTAATGATTGAAAAATGATAAGTACTACGACACAAAAGATACAAAACAAAGAATCGTCAAATTTGAAACAATGTAAAGCAGTTGCTATAATTAATAAATAAATTATACTAATAAATTAGTTTAAATGTCCACCACTTTGACACTTATTGGCCGATTGTCATCAAATCACGCTGTAAGACAGTTAAATGTATATAAATTAATATTCAGAAATGGTAGTAATCAAAGATCAACAAATATTTCTTATTCAGTACATTTAATTAAAAAATAGCCATTAATGGGGTCATATCCAAGACTGGTGCCAGTACCTTATTAAAAAATAAACATTTTTTCATAACATTTGTTAAGGTCCTTATAAAGAGAAATAAACTAACACAAAAAGTAATTTCGAATATAAGGAACATCTCGACAAAATTAATTACATTTTCAAATACAAAGAAAGAATAGAGCTACAAAAAACCTTTTAAAGAAAGCTATCGACATATTATTTGTATAAAGCTCGAACGAGATTTCAAAGTAGTAATATATTGACATTTCTCTAATGGTTACTGATGCAAAATAAATATTTTGTTGTTAATATTAACGAAATATTTATGTAATTCGTTTACTTTCGTTGTCAACAATATGCCCCCCTATTATTTTCCATTTTTATGCATCTGTTACGAAGGAACTGTAAGTTTAATAAATTTAAATATATTATATATTTTGTCACCTATTGGCTGATTGTCAACAAATCACGCTGTAAGACAGTTAAATGTATATAGATTAATATTCTAAATGGTAGTAATCAAATATCAACAAATATTTCTAATTCAGTACATTTAATTAAAAAATAGCCATTACTGGGATCATATTCAAGACTGATGCTAGTACCTTATATAAAAGTCATGTAGTGGCCACAGCAATGAATTTATATAGACAATTTTCCAGAATTAATTTTTTGATAAAAAATTAATATAAATGTGGATTTTTATATACATTAAATATAATATATATTATAATAAATATAAATTTCTGACGTTCACGCAATTAAGCAGTTTTCATTTATAATAAATATTATATATATTTTTATATCAAAAAGAAAAAAACAAATAAAAAACAATTTTCCACGAAACAAAAATACATTTTACTGAAAAACAAATACACGAAAATATTCTAAAACAAGTTATGACAATAAAAAATATTTCACAAATAAAATTCTATTTTCATCACAGTCAAACAAAAGTCTCTCTTTCTGTCGAGAGATTGACAAATTCCAACAAAATGTGGGTACATTTTGTTGACGAAAATATCTCCCTGTTCTGTCAATAACAAATCCCGAGGGAACAAAATTTGTTCAGGGAGTATCTACCTTGGGACAAATGTCAGAAATGAATGATTCCGAAATAGCATATTAGCTTTGTAACGTTTATGGACACAATTACATTTAAATAATTCTATTGCAGGACTTGCGTTTGATCTACACCACTTCAGAATATGGTGTTTAGTGAACGAAGTTATTTTATTTTATTTTACATAAATAGATTTATGAATAAATGTACAATCATAACAATTATTATGTTAAAAAACTGCTTATAAAAAACGAATAGCGAATTATCCACATACTATATTCAACTAATTGTAAGTAGGTACTTCACAGAAAAAATATTAAATTTTTTGATCAATTTTTTTTCGACTTCTCATTAAAATACGAAAAATGAAGGAATTATAGTTTTTTTTCGGTATATAGGTAGGTAGGTATAACCACGAAACTAATTGATAAATTTTAAACAAATTAACAGTGTTTTGCTTTCAACTTTAATACCTTTCAAAAAAACACTTGCCTATCTATAGAACTGGTTATTTTATGTTCCTAGTGATTTTAGTTTTTTCAAACCGTCGGGGATATAACAGACAAGTACCAATATTATTATAATTTCATCTAGGATGCATAATTTACTTACATCAAATTGAAAACAAAACACTAATGGCTAGTTAAAATATTATCAGTTTCTTTCGAGGCGGTATTTTAAAATGCACCAATCACACGTGTGTATATTTGCACAAAGACTAACCGCCTATTAAAAATCAAGACATGTCTTCCTCATTAATCAGACAATTCCAGAAAACATCTAGAACAAAATAAAAGAATAGTCGTATAACGAGCAGACGTACAACAAATTCAACTTCTATAGTAACAAAGTTTCTAATTCAATAGGAACGAAGCTACATAGATATGTTTAGAAACCTTCTGGCAATTTCGATTACAATATTTCACTTGTAAATGTACGTACTGGTGTTTTTGATGGCAGTTTGCTGGTAATACAACACCGACCTGAACTCAGCCGCGAGTGGCAGTAACTGTAGCGCACAGCTATTATATCCACACTAAAATATACAGTGTTGGATTAATGACGAAAACTGCAATTTTGCATAGTGGACAAAACTGTTAGAAACGGTGTTGTTAAGGCTTCCGTTTTTTTTACACTGGTTCAATCTTAGACAAGGAAAGATAAAGGAAAAATAACACATTACCTAGCGTTGTTACCATATCGCACCACGGATCATTGGCGTATCATTCAGATTTTAAAATAAATATCAATTGTTTTGAATTATAAAACTAATTAATAATAAATGTTTTATATTGAGTTTAAAAGTATTTCAGTAAGTCTATTTGGAACTATCATCTCTCATACATACTAAATTCAATTGTAATTTAAAGCATATTTGCATATTATAAATTTTCAACTGACGCCTATGGGATAATATGCGGTTTTGACAGTTGAAAAAAGATGGCCGCCGACAAATTTTGGTTACACTTTCATATTCGGACTAGCATTGGTTGTTATGTATCCATAGTCTTTCCTAATCTAAGGGTTCAATATTCTAGAAACCCTTATAACATTTCCCAAATATTTATTTTTAAATATGCTTAAAATAAGCATCTGACTGAATAATATAGGTCCGTAAAAAGTTGATCGATTTATACATTTTAATAGAGAGAAACAGTTCCTACCTTTAGATATGACTTTTTTTGAATTAAGGTTACAAAGGATACCTTTTGCTGTTTTAATTGTAGTCCCAATCTTTTGGGGCAGGTCCTGGTTTAACTCTAAACTTTCAGTACACACAAGACGTAACTCCTTAAGTAAATGGAGAATTACATCGAAACCACTATCTTAAAACATTTCAGTCTGGACCTGGTAACATCTACGGTAAAACATCGACATACTAAATTCCCCCAAACGTTGCCAGAGTGAGTTTATTGAAACCGATGTTATTTATGAGCCCCTGTTGTCAAAATAAACGCACAACCTTGTAATTTTCGGCTGCAAAGAAGGACGGATTAACCGACGTCAATACGTACGGCAGAAAAGTGTTTGTATTAAACGATATTGAAATTTTTATATAAATTATTATCGTTTATCTGTTTGATGTTGTTTTTATGCACGCGATAAAAAAAAATGTCACAGAGTGTTTTAGAAGTAATTTGTCATTGCACAAATTGAAATATTCATTTTGGGTTTTATTCCATATCGTTTTATTTATTTGACAGAAACATGGGAATAGTATTAAAATGTTCATTAGACAGCTAAGTAAGGTACTTGGATATTCAAATACTATTCAATTTACTTTTTTGTTAGTTTATGAGTTTTAATTTGTTTTTAAAAAGGGAAGGAGGTCGCGAGGGTCTTTAAGTGCGTGATACTCTTAAAGATAATAGTGTAAGCTACATTTAAAAAAAATTGAGTCTGTAGGATCGCGCCAAGCTGAGATATTAACTATTCAATTTACTTCTTTGTTAGTTCATGAGTTTTAATTTGTTTTTAAAAAGGTAAGGAGGTCGCGAGGGTCTTTAAGTGTGTGATACTCTTAAAGATAATAGTGTAAGCTACATTTAAAAAAAAATTGTATCTGCAGGATCGCGCCAAGCTGAAAAATTGAATAGTTAATATTCAATTTACTTCTTTGTTAGCTTATGAGTTTTAATTTGTTTTTAAAAAGGGAAGGAGGTCGCGAGGGTCTTTAAGTGCGTGATCCTCTTAAAGAAAATACTGTAAGCTACATTTTACTGCTAGTGCCAGTACATTAAATCAATTTACTTTTTTTGAAATATGTCATGTTTCGCATTTTATTTAATATTTTTCTGTATAAAAAAATCAAAACAGCACACTAGAAATCCTGTATCAAAGTACAAAAAGCACTTCTGTTTCTGAGCACATAAATCGTATAATTTCAATAATTACATCTATTTGTACAAATGGAACGCCAACTGGTTTTTATTGAAATTGTCGTTTAAAAGTTCTACAATAACTTGTAATACAAATAGTCACTTTTATTACTTTTCGAAACTCGCTATTATAGAATATGTCCGCTCTCTTTTTGTGAAATTTTCTCATTTAATTTTTCATGTGGAAAATAAAGTTCTACAGTACGCATTAACATTTCATAATTTTAATATACTTTATGTAACTTTACTACTGACTATTTATCTACTTCAAATAAAGTTATTTAATAACTACACAGACCCACAAAAAAGTACTATACTCTTAACTATACTATTTTTTTGTTATTGTCAAAAGAAAATTTATTTATTTTTATAAAATAATCAAAGAAATTTTGAAATATAACGAATCTTATACATTTTATTTTAATTATTAATTAAAATATTAATTAATATGTATAAAAAAGTAAATTGTTTCCTTGCAATATCGAAGATACGAGAAGCTTTGTGATCGTTTTAGAATGAGACAAAATAATTGTTCTCTGATTTCAATAATTTTTTTTTTCAGGTCTAGATTAACACTTTTCGTTCCGTGTCTATCTGTCTGTCTGTCTGTCTGTGTGTGTGTGTGTGTGTCTGTCTCCTGAATCCTTGCCACACTCATAACTTTTGAACCACTGTACCGATATAACTTGGTTATTTCAAAATAATCAAAATCGTGTTTAAGGAAGAAGGGTTACATCCCAAAATATTTATTTTTTCAAGATATCTACATTGATATTTATTTACTTTGACATATTTAATATCATTTTGACGTTTGTATAAATTTAGATTTAGATTGAAATTGTTAAAAAATAAAAAATATACGAAAAAAGAATCAGAAAAATTTCGAACTAATATTTTTTAGTAAAATTATATAAAAATTAAATAATTAACCAATGTCAGGAAATTTATCTGAACACTATCGGTTTTTATTTAAATTATTCAACAATTAACTACCTTTGGTGTACTTAGCACGAGGAAGCACTATGCATTTACCTAAACATTTAAATAAAGTTAATATCGTCTCGTCGTGCAACTCTAGTAGCAAAAGAAAATGTAGAAAAATATCCATTTTGAAAGCCTCCAGCGGCCTTAATAAATTTTTATTGACCAAATCTAATGGATGGCCTTTATAGATTACATTTTTGCTTTTTTGTATCGATGTAATACTATTTGATATTATTAATTTCTCATATAAGAACTTATTACTTAACAATATTTGCTTAAAATAAAACTAGAACAACTTTAATATTTTTAAATTACAGTTTCTCGATAATATTTAACTTCATTATACTGTCTTCCTCAAGAAATTGTTAATTTTATTAAGAGCATGTAGCAAAAACTTCAAGTGACAGGATATATAAAGACAGAATTTCCAAAACGTTATAAAAAGATTTTTATGATCAATGACCGTAACTCGGCAAGAAAAATGGCGATTGTTTTTAATTGCATGGAAAATTTATGAAATGTAGATGATAAAACAAAAAAAAGAAAATATGAGGCACATTTTTCATGAAGCTCTGTAAAATGTCAGTGAAAAGTGCGCCTGTTACATAGAAAAACCTTAGCAAAAACTTCCCTGCTATCTACTTTGTGCATAATTTTGTACATCATATCTTTTTTAAGAAAATATTAAATTATAATGCATTTAAAATAATTAAAATTCAAATATTCTAATTTTTCTCTTTAGTCATTTTTAAATTTTACGAATTTAGTATAATTGAAATTTGAAAATGTTACTTTTCGATCAGAAATTATTAAACACAGTTTCAAATAAAATTGCTTTAGGTTTTTTTACAAATCCTTATAAAAAGAAGAACAGCATTCCAAGGTTTTTTATAATTAATTATTTTAAAATATGTTAATCTAAACAAAGTTTTGCTGTTATTATTTCTTTTTCACATACGAGTATTAAGCCAATTAATAATATTGTATTTATTATAATATTAAACGGTTTAGGCAGCGTATTGCAAAATAGCGCGCCGACGGCAAAATTTTTTCCGACTTGATTTACTATTATCGTCACTGCTTAGTTGTTATGTTACCTAACGTAACAAAATATAGCCTATAACATGGCCAGATATAACATAAAAATAAACTAAAACAGAACATAAAACAGCTGTCTAAATGAACGAACAGTTCGATAGACAAAATTAAAAATAAAATAAAATAAAAAACATGGCCAGAGAACATATCTATGATTTAAAAAGAAACCACGTAAATCCGATAAGTGGTTCTCGAGTGATAAGCGCACTAACAGACAGACAGACAGACAGAGAGACGTTGAGCTTTATATATATTAAGGATAATCATATTCACTTATATTAGACTTCATTGCTTATATAAAATTACAAGAACAACCTTAATTATGTAATAAATTCCAGTTGAAACAGATCGCAAGTACTGCACTAATAAAACTTGGCGTAAGTAATTTGTTAGATATATCAAACCGAGAACAATTTCAATACTGTTAAGTTTGCCACACTGAATAGACACCGAAACAAACAGGTGAACGAGAAAAACAACCACAGCGCTTCCTGAAACTGTAATAAGTTTCATTAAAATGTTACCCGTACCGTGTTCTAGTCAATACATTAACATGTGTTTGTACACCTTACACGATTAATGCAAGTCGTTAATTAGTTTATAAATTCATTTAAAATAAAAGATTCAAGATAAACAAGTGACATCCCAAAATATTTATTTTTTCAAGATATCTCAAGAACGACACATTATGTTACGTGAAAATTTTATAGAATATTTTTTGTAGAGTATTAAACCTATAATATGGGTCTACAACGTTTGTTGTAAAATATTCCCTTACAAAGATTTATCTCAATTTATTTTTAAAATTTGTGTTTTGTTTTTCTAAATTGATATTTGCTTGGACATAGTAAATGTCATTTTGACGTTTTTAATGTCAAATAAGAGATATTTTTAGTTACCACGTCTAACTAATTGAATCTGTAAATTCAGGCCATTAACTATCAATATTTTACTCTTGTTTTCGAAAAAGAAATTTTATATTTTAAATAACAAAATATGAAATGATATTTTTAGAACAATTAAATATTTCCATATACTTAAAATAAATTCGTATAATATTATCTCCAACACGTAGCGCGGTATTTTAATCCGAGAACGGATAGAAAACAAGAAAACAAATCTAAATTATGAAAAGTTTTTACTCCATACAAAATTTGCATAATGTTTACACTGTTGCTAAAAACATATAATATTTTAATTAAGTTTACACATAAAACCAAAGCTCCATAGATGAAAACGCGTATGAACGCTGCAAGCATAGATCAGATAAAACGCTATCTAATATATGTGTCTATTTACTTTAATTATTCTTTCGGGATTGCAAATATGAATTGCATATTCAAAAAATAATTGATTGAGTTAACCCAGCGATTCTCAACCTTTTAGTATTTGCGACCAATAGGTATGATGCCAGTAACAAAGTATCACCGAAATTGTGATTTTAAAAGCGAGATTAATATGATTTTTGTTAAAATAAAAACACAAAATACAGCAATCCGCCATGTTAGATAAAACACCAGTCAGAGTGGATGACGTCACTGCTACGTAAACGTCATTTTTGTTTCATTAATATTTGCACTGTTTATAAATTATTTTGTGGTTTTAAATTATCAATTTACTCAGTTTTGTATTACCAAAACTAAAACGGAGAAACGTTTGCGATTTTTGTTTGTTGCACTACTAGCATCTGATTTTTAAGGAAATATTGTGAATTAATATCCATAGAAAGCAACAATAATTATAAAATGATATGTAGTAATCAAATATCAACAAATATTTTTAATTCACTACATTTAATTGAAAAATATTGTATATATACAAATTATACATAAGTGGAATATTAAGTTTAAATTTTCTAAATAGTTAATATTAAATTTAAAATCTAGAAGCGACATTGTAAAAATATGTGATATGTATAATAACATACTCTAACAAAACACCAAAAACCAAAATACCTCCATATCTTTCTTTTAACAATGATATTACCATATATCCGATACATATTGAGCATTTTATAACAAAACTGTATCGAAAAAGCATTACCATTGTTAAGACATACGATTGGCTAAAACATATTCATGTTTAGCATATTAACCCATAGCACCCTAACGACAACAATACTGCATCATATTTTTTATAAGCACCCAACCAATAATCGGAATCTGCAGTACCAAACAGGTGTAATTTAAATAGAGAAATGATCTCCTGTTATTTGGGATGGCAAGGAGACCATCATTCGACTGAAATATGTTAAAGAAATGGCGTTGCATACACTTAGCATGACAACAGTTGTATATAGGTATATATACATATCTGTACAGTGTACATTATTCATGAAAGCTTCGTCGTCCGTCGAGCTTTTAGTGCAAAGCTGCGTGACCTTGGATCAGTGTCATGTTGAGAGCTTTTCTCATTGTACGTGTACCCATATTTGGTTTTGTTGTACCGTATCCGATCTCCGATTCATAAAGCTTTTTGTTGGATAACCGATTCCCGGAAAAATCTACGAAGGGTTTGAATTTAATTTGCACCTACATAGTCATAGAAGATGAGGGTCTTTGTTATTTTACCTGGAGAGATTTTGCATAGAACAGTAGTGGGATCTGATTGAAAATATATGCCATGTTTACCGTCTAGTCATAAAGCCGTGAATTATTCTTTTTAATATAGAAATAAATGCATATAATAGGCATGATGCCTAATTTTTAAAAACTATTTTATGATGATCTTACGTGTCTCCTATTTCCAAAAAAATATTTATTTTTGCAGAAAATAAAGGTTTAATCACAAAAAATGACTCTACTTTTGAATTTGACGCCAAAACGCGCGCATTTTTGACGTCACGACTATGTAAAGACTCCTTGTCAACAATAATAAATCCTTGTTCCATCGCTAACATTTCTCGGTTTTACTTTTGGTAACACAAAACTGAGCAAATTGATAATTTAAAACCACAAAATAATTTATAAACAGTGCAGATATTAATGAAACAAAAATGATGTTTACTTAGCCGTGACGTCATCCACTCTGACTGGTGTTTTATCTAACATGGCGGATTGCTGTATTTTGTGTTTTTATTTTAAGAAAAATCATATTAATCTCGCTTTTAATATAAAAATAAATACATTTTTTAGAATCTTTTTAACTTATTTCATTATTTAAAATCATAATTTCAGTGATACATTGTTACTGGCCTCATACCTATTTTTGTATTCAAGAAGACTTTTTTTCTAAATAACATCCTTAATCCATTGTTAAAGTCGATTACGTTGAAAAAAATTTAGGGGGGGATTTCAACTTTTCTGAAATTTTCATGAATTTTTCATTTAAGGTTATTCGATCATTAAAGCAATTTCATAGATATGTTCTTTGCACATTTTAGTACATATTTTGTTACGCTAGGTAACATAAGGAATAAGCACTGAAGATAATAGTAAATCAAGCCGGAAAAAGTTAAATATTGAACAAAATAATGTAGTTAAGAATTGTGTAGAATCAAAAAATCTAAAATAAACTCCGCGATACCATATATCTAACTTTTATATCTCAGCGAGCGAAGCCACGGGCACAGTTTGTTAGGTATGTATATTTTACTTCAGCTCAAATATTACCATTAAAAATGCTTCTGTTTAAAAGTTAGGTATTATAAATAAAGAATAAATAACATTTCCTTCTGACTATATCCTTGATTAAGATTTTTTTTGTTTCTTTACTCATGCGATTCTTAAAATTCTCAGTTCCGAAAGGGTATGTGAGTATAACAGCTTTACTCTTTACGTATTCCGCGAATGTAACGCATTAGAATGGACTTAAATGTGTTTCTTGAAAATAGCAAAGTAAATAAAAGGATTCAGATGTCCTTCCGTTGGAATTGTGTCCACTCTTTTGTTCCATCAATAAAACACATTTGCCCTTTTTCCGTATCTACGTCTGATTCTGTAGAATTAATGAAATAAAAAAATGATTTTTTCTTTAGCTTAATTTTGCCAAATTTGGAGCCACGAACTATTGATTTTTAAATTTACTAAAATTAAATTAACATAACTGAATAAATTGAAAAACTATACGGTACGCAACACTACTACCTGTGGCTCGACTCGCACTTGACAATTTTTATTTGAATTTCATCAAAACATTTGATATTTCCATAGATTTACGAAAACTTCTGTCTATAAACCGTGCCGGCCTTAGCAAATCTGGCGCCCTGTGCGAGATTTATTTTTCCGCCCTCTCTCCCCATAAAAAAATGATAAAAAATCATCAGACTTAAACTTGTTTTTTACATATAGCTTACACCATTAAATTTATCAAATGCCCTAAGACCGTCGAGACCTCATTCCCCTATTATGAACAAATTAAAATTGATAAATCAACAAATAAGTTGATTAGTAAGTATCTCAGCAAATACCTTATTAAAGGTTTTCTGGGTTGCTGAATACGTATTTGTTAGTTAGTAGCTATCAAATAATCGATTTTTTAAAACAAATTAACATTGTTTATATTTAGCTATATTTTTTGCTCAATCGGGTTTAGCTGATCGACAAAAAATTTGAAGATAAAAAAAAAGTTTACTCAAAAATTACAGCCTGTACACTGATTTGAACCAAAAAAGTACTTATGCTCCATTGTCGCCCCCCCCCCCCCCCCCTAAAGCCGGTACTGGCTATAAATTATCACTGAAAAGTTATAACTTCTTCATCGTAAATTTTAGAACATCGTTTACAATCATGATTGATTTCATTAATGCATTTTTTTATAACGTAAAATTTTCAGGAACATTTCAATTATGAATTATTGTAAAACATTTGTATGGATAAAAAACTGTCGGATTCTTGTAACATTATATACATAAAAGTTTATTACATTTTGTGTAAAAAATGAACTGACATTTAATATTTTCCCTTCTGCTTTACGGAGTGTTAATAAATAATACATCGAACGGGAAAGTAAATTTTCTCTTGTTGTAATCAATACATTACATAATTTATTTGACGATGGATGAAAAATGATCTTGCGAACATTTTCTCCAAAATTTTCTCTCCCTTTAAAGAAAAGTTAAAAACTTGTTTATATCATGTACAACATTTTTTTGAGAAAACCATTAATTATATTCAAAAGCAGTTTTAAACTAAATACAAAATTATATTTTTTTAAACTTGTTGAGATTTTTTTTTCTTTTCTTTATAAGTACTTCAGAGGCTAAAATATCATCTAAACTCTACAATACAAATTTTTCAAATGAATTTTTACAGTGGCGAAGCGTCTATGGAAGCAGGGGAAACAGTGCTTCCCATACTTTATGGGTAAATTAATTAATTAGTCGATATTTGTATGACGAGTTGAAGTTCACTACAGGAAATATCACTAAAAAATTTTGAATTTTTGATTTCGTTAAAAGTATGTTTATTGTATAGAAAATGACGTGAAAAGTTGAACTGTTCAAACCGCAGGTCTGTATCTCAAACCGTTCTTGAGATATAGCCTCTCAAAGTTTCAGTTTTTTCAAAATTTTAAAGAAAAATGGCCATAACTTTTGAACGCGTGGTCGGAATTGATTTTAGTTGACGGATTTGGAATCAGCGTGTCAAAATCTATATAATGACATGTATAATACCTTAATGCTCGAAAAAAAAAATTTCACGAAAAATCGAAAAAATTTAAAGGGGTATACCTTAAAAAAATGTCGATTTTTGACGAAATTTTTTTGTCGGATTTTAAAGTATTATACATGTCATTATATAGATTTTGACACGCTGATTCCAAATCCGTAAACTAAAATCAATTCCGACTACACCTTCAAAAATTATGGCCTTTTTTCTCCAAAAATTTGAAAAAACTAAAACTTTGAGAGGCTATATCTCGAGAACGGTTTGAGATACAGACCTGCGGTTTGAAACAAACAACTTTTCACGTCATTTTCTATACAATAAACATACTTTTAACTTAATCAAAAATTCTAAATTTTTAGTGAAATTTCCTGCAGTGAACTTCAACTCGTCATACAAATATCGACTAAAATACAAGAAAATACGACGTAGATTCATTTGGTTACTATATAAATATGTAAGAATTTATTTGAAAAAGTAAAAGCTTGAACTTAAGGTGTTTCATAACTAGTTTTTTTTGTTAATAGTAGGGGGAGGATTGACAAAATGTGCTACCCTTATTAAAAATTTCACGCCTCGCCACTGAATCTGTATTTAATGTTTATCAGATTATTAGAAAAACATTTTCTCCAAAAATAATTTAGAACGGTGCATTTTTACAGTAGTATCGTGAACGAAAGAAAATTCTACATCCAGACACACAGCCGCCATACGGAAATCAACTTTTCTTTACGTTTTAAAGGTAGTACAATCAGAATTTACTCTTATCTCAGATACGATTTTTCGACGGTATTACATTATTATTTCTTTCAGAACATGGAAGTAATCAAATTCTTATTTTTTGACGTACTGCGTAATCTGGATATTCTAAACAATCAAGAGAAAGTTATATAGGTATTTTTCAAAAAAAGTAATAAAAATATAATAAATAATCTTCCATTCAAATGACATGTATGTATATACCTTTACCAATTAATAACACGGAACAACAATATCAATATAAAGACTGAAACCACTAGAATACAAAACACGTTGCAATAACAAAACGAGTGTATATGAAACTATAACACTAACTAGAAAATAATATCATAAAAATTTATTATTGTTTCCGTCGTACACGTCCCAACAAACTGTTATTATTATGTATCATATACATATGTACTCGTAGCTATCTTCATAGGTATGTTAGCTATGTTCACGTTTATGTAGGTACAATGTACTATACGTGCAAGTATATAATTATTCGTACAATGGAATATTTCAATTTTACTTCATAAAAGAAAGATTTGAATTTATCTGTTTAAAGCGATATGTTTAAAAATTGTGATTTAAATGAAAAATTACATGGAAAACAAGCTTTGGGTTGGGGTGAGACCCTTTAGGTCCACACAATCAACACGGTATTATTATAAATACTTGAATACTGAATATTTATTGTTACCATATAGTTTATGTGAATATTTTTTTAATATGTATATGAAAAATTTTAATGGAATTGGTCAAAAATAAAACTCACCTTTGTATTATGAATATTAGTTTTCTAATACCCTAATGTCAATAATATAACAGACATTTTTAGAATAACTAATATGACAATTTGAATAAAATTGCATTTGTTTTTATAATACCTTTTTTTTCGTAACTCGAATTTCGAGGGTGGTTTTCGCCTTTCGCCACTTCTATGGCTGTTTAAACACGTATAACAAAAAAAATACTGAAATACATTTTTCATTATTTGTATTGTACAATATTTATACTAAGTTTCAAGTAAAAAAAAACTATACACTCCTTTTTACACCCTTAGGGGCTGAATTTTGAAAAATCCTTTCTTTCAGATCATAATCATGTCAAGACGCTTCGATTGGCACCCCAACGAAGTCAATAGCATTTTTTATTTACAAGATTTCGTGAACGTAAAAAATGACACACACATACATACACACACACACACACACAGACATCTTTCTGAAAATAGTGTAAATATACTACAGTCATCTTGAAACACAAATATGTTGTAATTTTTGATTTTGATTTTCGGACCGACTAAAATTGGGAAGTTAACAATATTTTAAATGTTATTTTAAAGAAAACAATGGGAAAATAAAACCAGTTTCAGGCATTTTAAATAAGCCGATACTTAAAAATTGGAAAAAAACAATTCGCAGTGAATCGTGTGTTGTGAGTATGTTGTATGGGCATGTTGGGTGGGTATGATTACTTTATGTTTAATTAAATTAATATCACCGGTTAACACCGGGCTCAATGCACTAGTATTATAAAAATAAACAAACAATAATATATATGTATATAGTATATAGTTTCATTTACTAACATTTAAATTAAATACAAAGTACAACAATTTATAATAATTATAACATTATTTATAGATACAGGCACACGTATAAGCGCGTTAGTTCAAAACAATAACAATCGTTGCCTTGGGATTGAGCGGGATTTGGAAAAAAGCAAAGAGATTCAGAACAAATAGTACTCCTGAGGCCTGCAGGAGGCAGGATAAATACTAGACTGATTTTCTCATAAATCGTATGCTCAGTTTGGCTTCTACATAAAGCGATATTCCTTGTTTAATATCCTACGTCAGAGAAAGAGAATTGTATTTTGTTTATTTCACAAATCGATGTGATTTAAATGACTGAGTAGTAAAAATAGAAAAATTATTCTTTTTTAGTAACTCGAATCATTTAAATCAGTTTAGTAAATGAAGACTTGTTAATTTAAAATTAATAAATACAATAATGAACTGTACTTTTTAGAAAATACATTTGATTTATTTCAATATTAGTAAAACCCTATAAATTATTTTTTGAGAAAAATTGTAAAAATTAAGAGGTATAGAATCAAAACTTTCTATTTGATCTAACTGTAGGAAATATCAATCTGAAAACTTGGTAAAAACTTTAAAAAATCAAAGTAACTATCAAAAACCGCTTTGTTCAACCTCTAAAGAAGTCCATCTTGGTTCCTTAGTAATAAAATTGACAATGTGCAATTTTTTTGCTTACACTAATAATTACTTTAATTGTCCACCATTTTGACACCCATTGGCCACTTGACATCAATACAGATAAATGTCTATTGATTATGATTCAGTTATAGCAGTAATCAAATATCAACAAAGTGTGATCCAAGACTGGTGCCAGTACGTAATGTTTTGTTAAAAATATAACAAACTTTACTTCAAATATATTTTTCAATCATAAAATTGGCACGATTTGATTTTATACCCTTTATTTAATTGTATTCTTTGATGCTATTGCATATCTAATGCTTCCAAAATCAACGAAAATAGCTCTATATCAAAACCACAAGTCTTCAAGTTTATATACCCTCATGTCCCCTGTATATATTACGCCATTGTATGCAGGATCCGTTGTTAAAACCCGCCACTTTCATTGTAAATAAATAATGAACTGATGTCATGATAAACATTTATAAATTGTGTTTGTAAACGAGTCTTTAATGCGATATGAGAAAACTGTTCAAAATTATAGTTGTTGGGGGAAAGAATGATTTATAGGTAACATTTAGATGAAAATATAGTAAAACTGTTCACATGTCACACGTCTTTACTCATTGTAGTTGCCAAGAAAAACTTAATAATAATATACACTATGACCTGAAGTAATACCTTTCGTTTATAATATGTATGTCTTATTTATATTTCAATTTTTATTCCTTTTTTAATTACGCTACTGTAATAAAAAAAAATGTATTTCTTCCAATAAAGTACTGGCACCAGTCTTAGATATGACCCCAGTAATGGCTATTTTTTAATTAAATGTACTGAATTAGAAATATTTGTTGATATTTGATTACTACCATTTCTAAATATTAATTTAATTGTTTTACAGCGTGATTTGATAAAAAAGAAGCCCATCAATCACAAAAACAAACCTTGCTCTTATAGCGGCCATAACTGGTGCCAATACCTTATTCTTTAATTTATTCTACAGTGTATTTTATATTCAAAATATAATAACATTTTTTTTAAATAATCAAGATTAAGTTAAAATTGAAACAATTTTTTTTGTCAGCTATGCTAATAATAATATTATACTTAAGTTATCTACCTACTTACAGTTTGTAATTCGAAGTAGGGCAGAAATTTACCTGTAACAAAAAGAAATCATAATTACAAATACAGTTATGGATATGTCGCATGCAGAAGTGGCCAACCAATTTTAATTCAAATTCGCATATCACAAACTTAGTAGGCTCCTCTCAATTGATTATTATAATATTTAAATCATTTCTCCATGTACCAAATAAATACAAATATTTTGAAACTCATTTGTTAGATTAAGAAGTACTCTTCGGTTATAGTACTCATATATATTTGTGCGATTAAATTATTATGTATTCTATTGAAAATTGTATATAAGAAAATTTGCTTGCAATAAATATTTGATATTTCGAATTTTAGTATTTAAATATGTATGTTAAACTTGATATAACATTGATGGACAAATATTTGTGTTTTTATTGAAAATGATGTAACTATATAAGCTCCGCCCTAGAAAAAAATATCCGATGATGTTTGTCTTAATATTTTTGAATCTGTTGTAAGCGATTCTAACCTTTAGGGTAGCATATGACTTTTAAAGCCCGAACAAGGGACTAACATGAAAATTATTATATTTGTCATATTTTTATACATACATATTTATAAACATACAAAATCTAGCGATACAATCAAATGTATAGATAATACACTTTCAAGTAATCTGCAAGTATCCAAACACAGCTTTGATATCTTGAAGATGACATAGCATTTCTATTTATACCTCTTCGCTCTCGAGAATTCTATTACACATTAAATTTTCAATAAAATTAAATCTCGTCTGTAAATATCCTAGTTGGTAATTTGATTTCTCCGAGTTTCTAAATCCGTCTAACGACAGGAGTAAAGCGATGAATCCTACGTTAAAAACAATTACCAACTTTCGTTTAAAAAAATATGTATAATGCAATCAGTTTAGCATGCTGAATGTATACATTTCGGTTCTATCCTGAAGTTTTGATACACTGTTTCACTTACAAGTAATTTCTGACTATAGTTAATCATTTATATAATAAAATGATTTGTCTCAAAAAATTTTCGTAACTAGTTTTTAAATATTCTTCATTTTTATTGGTTTATATTTATACTTAACCCACGGTATCTAAAGATAAGGTAGTCCCAATAGCTCCTTGACCAATCAGCGTTTGCGCGGGAATTACGTCACTCAGGGGATATTTTCAAATATGTTTCGAGTTTATATAAATGACCATTTTTTTAATTTTAAATTTATATGTAGTTTTTCTCTCGAGGTTAGGTCATTGAATTAAATAAAATTAATAAAAAAAAATTATTTGTTATTAAAACGTTTCGATAATTATATGTCTTTATTAGTTTTTTAATTAACAAAGAATTATTTAAATTAATTTTATTTATTTAATTTATTTTATTTTAACTACATATTTATATATGTAGGGTAATGTAGGGAATAGGTACTCAGATTTGGAACGTTTTAATTTACTGATAAAACTGTAAATCAAAGTATAAAATAATCAAGCAAGTAATCACCTACTTAAATCACTTTACATTTAATACGAAACTTAACTGTTTCATGAACAGTGGAGTTAATTAAAACCCATTTTCTCACGTGTTCCCTTTCGTAATTTGGAACACTTTGAACAGCAATAAAATCGATTTTATTGCCTATAAAAATAAACGGAACTGCTTTTTAAATATTCAGTCCACCTTCTACTGCTGGCATTTGCATGGACATCCATGCCCTGAAGTTATAAAGTTTCACTCTTTTGACTTTTTACGGCACGTCACTGCTAATTTAAAAGAAATAATTTCTTTTGTTTTTGTTGGAAATGTATCTATTTCACTTTTCTTTTAAGGACATGTTATTTACGAGTATATAGTATTTATTCATTAAATTCTAAAAATAAAATTGAGTTCAATTAAAAAGGGGAAGACAATTTTATAATTTATAATTATTCGATTATTATTTTTGAGACATTATGGAGACAGTTATGGACAAAGTAAAATCAGTAATGCGCACCCAGTGATGGACACTTGCTAATGATTACAAAATGATAAGTACTACGACACAAAAGATATTAAATAGAGAATCGTAAAATTTAAAACAATGTAAAGCATAGTAATATATGGATTACACTAATAATTACTTTAAATGACCACCATTTTGACACCCATTGGCTGATTGGTATCAAATTAAGCTATTTTATAGTTAAATGTTTATAGATTACAATTTAGTAATGGCAGTAATCAAATATCAACAAATATTTCTAATTTAATAAAGTTTATATTCAAGACTGTACAGAAAAATAAAAACACTTTTCTTAATAAAAATAAACTAAATACATTTTTTTAAATCTTTAATGTTTATAATAAAAATTGTTCCATGTAGTAGATATTTTTCTTAAGCAATTCAGGAATAGTAGACAATTTCATTCCGTGTTCTTAAACACGACCTAAAGAACAAATCACCGGTAACAAAAGAGAAGATATTTCGGTATGCATGAAAGATAAGAGGCGTAAAATAAATTAAAGACATGCAAACATATAACACGGAAAAAGAAAGGACAGCAAAAAAGGGAACGTGTTAAAGACAGAGAGAGAAGTATGTACCTACACCAAACTGCATCAACTGATAAATTATTTAAAAACCAGCTTTTTTCCCGCTTCGTGAATGAACAAACAGAGGCAAACCAATAAAAAGAGACTTGAACACTTTAATTTTATCAGCAGCGCATTTAAAGGTGGGAGAGAAAACCACCTGGTGTATTTAACTTTGGAAATTGGCTCAACTGTTTAAACATACATCGACTTTCAAATAAAAATCACTGTTTGTACAGACCTCATTCTCAACGTCCTATCTACGCTATATTCAAATTACTCTAGCCGCCTTCGTGCCTGTTATTAAGCTTGGTGCACACTGCCGAAGAGCCTGCTATGATCCAAAGAATTAATCATGGTAGCCAATCACATTTCTTTTAAAAAATTAAATCGATTTTTTATTAAAAATTTCAAATTTCAATTTTATATCAAAAAATACTATCAGTTTTAACATGTACTGTCAATTCAGTACAATTTCCATTGTAATTTTTATAATACACAATTTTTACTATATTCGTAAAAATCATTTACCTGATTTATTCAACTAAATTATTTCATTTCAATTGTCAGTACATTTTTCTATCCGATACATAAATTTTTATTAAAAGACAATACAATAAGTACTACGATTGCGTAGAATTAATAATATTAATAGTATATTTTTTATTGGTATAACAAATTAAACTATACCAATAATATAGATTTCGATTCTCCACGCAAAAATTACTATTCATATGCTAATTTTCGAAACACGTGACCTAGCAATGTATATAAATAAACGCAAGTTAACTTTCGTCAGTATTGTGTTTTCAGTTTGCTTTTATAAGTAGAAGATTTTAGAATAACCAAACAAACGGTAATTTACAATACATTTAAAAATGTTAAAATATACATATATGTATTTTGTTACAGATGCATTGAGGAGAGAGACTGTAGTGTGTGTGAGAGAGAGATATGTGTCCATACTGTGTCTCAACAAATGTAAGAGAGAAATATAAAAAGTGTAGAAAAATTTTCTTATAATAATCCCTGTGTTTGAAATTTAAGTCACTCACTAAACTTTTCAGAAAATTGTTCAATATTTTAGTATACCTTTTCCATCTAACTGAAAATGAAGTAGGTAATTGTTTTCCTCGACAGTTTGATTACCAAAAGGAAACAAGAAAGAACATTCAATATTTGTTTCTGTTACAATCAACAAGGAAAAAAAAGCAAAAATAACTCCTTCAGTGGATTTGCACCTATACAAAATCTACTGAGCGGATTTCGATGAAACTTTCACTGGAATATGCTTTGAAATCATGAAAGTTTTAAAAGCTAATATAGTAAACAAAAATCGAAATTAAATTGATTAAATAAAGAGTTACTTGTTTCATTAGTAACATGAGTTCATGATAATTAGAAATAAGAATCCCGTGAATCACAAAAACAGTAAACCTTGCTGTTATAGAGGCCAAGATTGGTACCAATACTTTATGTATGAATAGGATAGGTGATATAAGGAACGCTGGACAACTCAGCTATAGTATGTACACGGTGTAAACCAACCTCTATCTAAAATAGCAATGGTTAAAAGGAGAGAGTAAAGAAGAGGTGAAAAGTATGTTCCTGCAGACGCTATGTTGTTATATTTTCCTTTTATTAACACACCGTGTGAAAAATAAATTTTATATACGCTATAATGTTCATGCGAGATGTTATTTTATTATTCTAGTTACAACTGAATTGTTCTCGTTGTAATGGAAGGTATTTCTTTAAATATGTTTGCTTCTTTTTAACAGGAATTTATTTGTGTAATGTAGCAGCGAGAATATTATTGTACTACTGTCATAAATGTTATTTGAATGCGTGGTTTAGAATTTTTTAAATTACGAAAGAGGCTATTTTATAAATTTTGTAATAAATATAGTTTTATATACACGTGCTTCTATGCTTTAAATATTTGGAAAATGTCTATTTTAGAATGAAATATAAATAAGCCGTGGGTTCAACCCTTGAGGTCCATATAACCAACTTCCCAACATGGTATGATTATAAATACTTGAATACTGATTATTTATTGTTTCCATATAGTTTATGTGAATAATTTTTTTAATAAGAATATAAACAATTTTAATGGAATTTGTCAGAAATAAAACTCACCTTTGTAGGTATTATGAATATTAGTTTTCTATTAATAATATAATAGGTACACATTTTTAGAATAACTAATCTGACAAAGCAACATGAGTTATTAAACGTATTTATTAGTATTTAAAATTCAAATTTTGAGGGTTTTTTCACATGGCCGTTTAGGCACGTATAACAAAAAAATACTGAAATACATGTTTCATTATTTGTATTGTAGAATATTTATTCATGAAAAGGTTTAAGTAAATCCGACTAAAAAATATTTTTACTCACACCCCTTTTTAGCCCCGTAAGAGTTGAATTTCGAAAAATCCTTACTTTCTGATCATATTCACGTCATGACGCTTCGATTGACACCACAACGAAGTCAATAGCATTTTTTATTTGCCAGATTTCGTGCAGGAAAAAATGACACGTACGTACATACATCTTTCTGAAAATAGTGTAAATATATTATAGTGACCTTGAAACAAACAACAAATACGTTGAAATTTTTGACCATGATTTTCAATAATTTCCTAAAGGGAAGATAAATTAATTAATTTGTAAATATATTGTAAAGAAATTTCTCCTTTTAAAAAACGTCTATAGATATAATTGGAATAAAAAAGAATATTAAATTAACTGGCGTTAATATAAATTCACATGTATGTATGTTTAAATATTTGCAAATATATTGTAAACAAATGTCTCGTTAAAAAACTTATACGGACATAATTGGAATAAAAAAGTTGAATAATCGATCTTTTATATTATTATTGAAATTAATGAATACGCTCATATTATATCCATATTCAAACATACCATATTTACAATAGCTTGAAATTAAATTTTTTTCTGCCTGTTTTAATACGTCTAGGTTTTTTTGATGTGAATCAATAAATAAATAAAATATACATACGAATATATAATATAATACACATACATCTTTCTGAAAATAATGTAAATATACTTACAGTTACCTTGAAACATAAAAATATGTTGAAATTTTTGATTTTCATTCTCAGACCGATTACAATAACTTCCTGTTAGGTTATATTATAATAACATATATCCGAGTATACTATACTATTTACAACATTTAAGTCTTTATTATCAATAGTGTCAAATATCCTATTCATTATGAAGCAACGACAAATGAGGTAGGTATTAAACTTTAAAAAATAAAAATAAATAATAAAAAATCCCAACTCATACAATAGATATAAAAATTCATTCACACCTACCGTACTAAAGAAAGGGTTAACGCATAACATTAAGTAAAGAGAGATAAAAGATATATGAAAATCACCTTAATCGCAGTGGGCTTAAATCTGAGTGGCACGTTCAATATCGCGCCAATCCCCACGGTGTAGTTATTGGTATTTTACAGCCGTGGTTACTGTCAGATCTCGCTGAGGTTTGCCAAAAAACTCACGTGTGATTGAACCCGGATCGCTGATTCCGGTACGTTATTATTCCGGGGCATGTTTATAACAATATGGAAATATGATGGCGCGCTTGTCGCATACGTTTATTGTCAATGCAGAGGCGTCCATTCCACAAAACTACGGATATCCGTGTTTGATGGAAACAGATATGTCACATTTGCTTATATTTTTTAGGAGATGTATATTTTTTTAATAACGTCACAAATTACTTTTATAATGAAATTTGTTAAAGTGATAAGGTACTGGAACCAGTTTTGAACGCGTTAAGGGGGCAGATTCAGTTATATTTCGAAAAAAAAAATCCATTTTTTATTGCATTTTCTCAAAGTAGAATATTTAAAAAGTATTCTCTGAAAATTTCAGAAAAATGTCCAGTCCATAGACGATTCAGTGTAAGTTCCAAAATAATTTTTTATCTGCATGCAATTCGTACTCAAAACTTTAAACGCGTTTCTCTCGAAACCATGTTTTCGAAGTCGGTGATCACTGTAACTTGCGAACGGCTTTGCCGATTGGTTTGAAATGAGTCTCCCTTATTTTATAGATAATTGTCCTCAGGATGAACGAAGGATTTTTTTTTGGACGATTATTATTTTTTTTATAGCCGAAAATGCGAGTGAAATTTTAGTCGAATAAAGAATTTTTACTTTCAGTCTCCGCCATTTTGTGAAAATTCAAAATTTTTCAAATCCCTTCGTTCATCCGGAGCATTATGTCATTAGCGAATGATCCCTTATGTTTTTTTTTTATTTCAGATGATCTAGTGACGAGCAGAAGTGATCACGGCAAAACATTTTTTTTGACTCCTCCCAAATTTGCTGTATCCCACTTATTTTTTAATATTTTGCCATAAAAAAATTATAATATTTTCTGTAAATACATATCTTTCATGTGGAAAAACATTTGTTAATAATTATTTTAATGCGTGGCCAAAAAAAATCCTAAAAAAGAGCTTTTTTTGAAAGTCCCTACTGGGTCTACCCCCTTAAGAGGAAAATATATGGGTTTTTGGTATTGATGGGCTAGTTTTTTGCAATTATACTGAACTCTTGTTACTAATAAAACAAGTAACTCTTTATCAAATCAATTTAATTACCAAAATCCGCAAATATAGTTTGTTTTTTAAATTATATCCTTTTATTAATCAAGTTATATCTCTGGAAATATAAAATAATCATAATTAGGATTTTGTCACTGCGCCACTGAAATGTTTTTGTATATTTCTTCGTCGTTTTCGATTCTGCTTTTTTTCTCTCCGTTCGTTGCCTCTTTGTATATGATTTTATTGATGTTTTTATATTCATATTTAGGATTTTACATATGGATAATTCAGTTTGGTGTCGCCCGATTTTTTGTACAAATTTTGCGCTGGTTTAAATTTATGAAAAAAACAACATTATTTTCCGGATATACTTTTTTCAACCGTCGTAAACAAATACAAAAAAATCGATGAAAAAATAATATTTTTATCATTTTTAAAACTAAAACTTTTAGTTAAGAAAACAATTGACTTTAATTAACATCAGAATTTTTGTATAAAGCTTTCTAATAGTGAATGTTACATTAAAATCGGTTCAAACTTATTTAAAATAAACAGACAAACAAAAAATATCAAAATAAATTGTATTTACTATAGAACAAGACTTTTTTTATATATCATTAGGTAAGGTATAGTCGCCAAATACTGCCCCCTTTTTAAAATCCTATATATTATCCATATTTTTTTCTTCGAAATTACCAAAATGGCCGTGAAACGCCAAACATTTTTAGTTCCAGAAACTGATACTGGTTATTTTCGGACGAAATTTGGTGACTTTACCTTATACAGAAACAAAAATCTTTAAATAGAACATAAATGTAGGTATGTATACAAAAAGTAAAAAATAGAACATAGAACATAGAGCGAGCAAACAGATTAACATACGTAACAAATTATCTATGATATAAAATATTTAATTTTCTATTGTGAAACTGGCTACATTTAGAAACATAAATGAATCCTGCTTTATAACAATTGATAAACAAGACAAGAGAAATAAATTAAATAAAACATACCTACTAGTGAACAATGAATATCAGTAGAGAGCTATAAGTATTTACTAAAACACAAGAAAGCGTCTCATTTCTAGCAATTAATATGTAGTTCTCGGGACAGTTAACTATTTTCTTAATCCTAGAACATTACGAAGTTTAATGAGAAAATTTTACTAAACTCTACAACGACAGAAAAGTTAATGAAATGGTTGAATTATATATAATAAAGTTAGCATTAGTCTGTTAAATGAAATTTTAAATTAATACGATTTTTCTTTGAGATTGGAATGAATTGTTTTTGTTTTATAAAAAAAGTATAAATTATGTAAAGATAATTTATACACAAATAAGGTAGTGGCACCAGTCTTGGCAGGGACCCCAGTAATGGCAAATTTTAAATTAAATGTACTGAATTAGAAATATTTGTTGATATTTAATTACTACCATTTCTGAATATTATGTATCTCTACACCACAAATGTGACGTAATATCAAAAAATCAGCCTTTATAAAGTAGTTGTAAAATTTTGTCGCTCACCTTCCCGACTATATGTGTTAAATATCATATATTACATCATGGCCCCCATATATTATCGTGATCCTCCTTTTGATAAAACCCATAGGACATTTTTTTGTTCACGACCAGGCTATAGCCCTGTCACCCCCCCCCCCCCCTTTGTGGGGGCTATACATTACATATATACATACATGTGCACATAAATGATATGTTAGTCTAAAACACTTAACTAATCCTAGAACATTACAAAGTTTAATTAGAATTTTGTACAAACAGCAGAAAAGTTAATGAAATATTACCCGAGTGTATGTCCGAGTTCTTACAGTCATGATTAAAACACTAAGTTTGTTTGTCTTTCTAGAATTATTTCAATTCGCGAGCATGTTTTCGTGCTTTGATCTTCAGATTTTCAGATAACATGCTAAATGAAAATGCTCCTTTGTTATGTCTTACACAACAGAGATGTTCTTTTTATTATCTTAAGAGATAACTAATTTTGTACTGAACACTTTATCATAAATTGTTAATTTGAATAAACATTACAGCTTAAGTCTTTCGTATACTTAATAATAACATTTTTAGAATAAGTCCTAAAGAATTAAAACTATCATAAATTATTAATTTCAATAAACATTACAACTTAAGTTTTATTTAATAATAACATTTTTAGAATGTGTCATAAACATTTAAATTATCATAAATTATTAATTTCTTTAAATATTACAATTTAAGTCATTATATACTTAATAATAACATTTTTAGGATAAGTCCTAAAGAATTAAAACTATCATAAATTATTAATTTCAATAAACATTACAACTTAGGTCTTTGGTATATTTAATAATAACATTTTTAGAATGTGTCATAAACAATTAAACTATCATAAATTATTAATTTCTTTAAATATTACAATTTAAGTCATTATATACTTAATAATAACATTTTTAGGATAAGTCCTAAAGAATTAAAACTATCATAAATTATTAATTTCAATACATTCTACTAATACCATATCCCCGAAATTTGCAGATGGCAATTGACATGAAGTGTATGATTTATGTAATCAGCGCCAATGTGTGTAAAGTGTGTGCTATTAATTTCAATATTCGGTTATTATTTTCGAAAACTGCAACATAGTAATTAAATTATGCATAATACAAAGATTTAATCCAACTGTCCTTGGTTAGGGCAATCTATAACTAATAGTACACACTTCACTCACATTGGCGCTGATTATATCTTTTAATACATGAGACTTTCACATCTACAAATGCCGAGAATATGATAGACAACAAGTACCTTAAATCTAAACTCCAGTTATCAGAGAATTTCATATTCGGCCGGAGCTGGAAAAAATATTTTTTTTTTCAAGAAAAAGTTAAATTTTGCTGTAAAGAATATGACAGTTACTCACCCTCTCGTTACGAAAGAGGGTAGATAACTTTCTAGTGACTCACAAAGCTGTCTCAAATCAGTTATGTAGAGAGAAAAAAACTCTATAACTGACGGTTTTAAAAATTAGTTCATTTTTTCATAGAGCAGAAGGAAAACTTTTGTACATATCTAATTCAACAAAATCTTTTAAAATTGTTCATTTCAAGTAAATATTACCTATACCTATAAAATATTTACTAATGTCCGGTATTATAAAAAATAAATTTCGCTCGAGCAAAAGCTAAGTTAACGTTATCTACGGGGTATTAAATATAAATGACAACCCACGAACAGTTACAATGAATGTTATTGCTTATATGAATATTCTTTATATAAATTGGACAAGAATGGTAATTTTTCATAAATGTGATTAAAATTGAATAAAAATGATTTTTTAATATATCCGAATGACACACCTTATAGATTATTTTTTACTCTTTAATTTTTGTCCTGTAATTTTTTCACGTAGAAATAGTCATATGCAAATAACTAATTGCCATAGAGTTCGTTATACCGTATGCGAATGTATACCCATACTTTCTACGCGTTCTACGACGAAAACAGTTGTTTTTAAAGAAAAATGGAATTGACCTTTTTTCTTAAGAATTTAATAATACACCATTTATATAATTACCCCCATTAACCTCCGAGACATAGGAAGCGAGATATTCCGTAATAACCGTTTTTCGTTACATTAAACCTTCAATATCTCGCAACGCCGCCACGATATCGTTGGGGACTTTTTACACGTTATTTATAACACCGTAACGAAGGTGTATACAAAAATTCAGCTAACTGGTATTTTTTTCCCAGATAAAATAAAAACATAAAAATTTGAGGTAAAAAAAATAAAATAACAGAATTAATTAACCTACTTGAAAATAAGAAACAATGACCCCAAAACCATTAAAGATATTAGAAAAAGCAATCATAAATAAAATCATCAAAAATAAACAAAAAACATTTTTTAATAATTGACTAAATTAAATGAAAAAAATATATAATAAAGAAGCAATTTCCTAGCAATACCCTAATGACGGGCCACAGTTGAATTTTCAACAAAGGCACAATCGCTGCTATTCGTATTGTTATTATGCCGGCAATGGAGCCAAACAATCAGATCTCATATATTCAAAAAAACATTTGAATCAATACACAAAGAAACAAAGGGAACAAAAGAAGGAGTAAAAAAGAAGATATAGTATATCTTGCAAAGAAACGGGCCGCAAGACAAAGCGGCAAACATAACCTTTGCTCTCTGACTTGTTCTCAATGTACTTTTGCATTAACTCACTCTTGTTTTATTTCTAAATATATATTATCTAAATACTTTCACGTTTGTGTTTATAAGATTTTATGTTTTAACTATATATTGGTTGTTATTTTCAATAATTGATCCTTTTCATTTAAATATAATTTAATCAATATCTAAACCGTTTATCTAATTCAGCGGTTCTTAAACTAATGTAGTCTGAGGACCCCCTTTTGAACAATTATTTTTCAAGCACCCCCTCCCTGCAGGGGTTATTTTAAGAAAATTTTACAACCTTATTATTTTGCTCCATACTTACAATTTTTACTTTTCAACTTCAATGACCTTTTTTCTTCTACATTTCTTATATTTTTTGCTTTTACAACTGCAATGACCACTACACACTAAAATAACCCCTGCCTCCCTGACAGAAAAATAAAGAAGGTCGTTAAATAGTTAATCATTGGTAAATGGAAATGTAAAAGTACTTTAATTTAAGCCAAACATGTTTCACGGACCCCCGGCAAAAGTTCCGAGGACCCCCGGGGGTCCGCGGACTCTAGTTTAAGAATCGCTGATCTAATTAATTATAAATGAAAGTTATTTTTTCCTTATTTTTATTCGAAATTCGGATTTTGAATCCATTCTGATTATTTTTGCCATGATGTCTGTGTGTCTGTAAGTGCTGTAACTCAAATATGACAAATCGTAAAAGGGTGAAATTTTATAGTTAAGATTACTTTTTGTCTGAGAAGAAACCCTATTTTTAAAAACGATCTTTCAATTGAATTTTCCGAATTACTTTGAAACAGTGCGAATTAGAGAAAAATGGTCAAATTAAAAATTGTAGGTAATATTATACAATTGAAGAACACAGTAAAAACTAAGTACTTTAAAATTAAATAATGAATAAACATTTTGTTTTTTTTAAATAATATAAATAGCTAATCAAAATATTTTATTCCTACCCAGTGGCGTCGTTAGAGGGGGCAGTCCACCCTGGGTAACACTCATTTAATGTGCAAAAAATAAAACATATTGATTTTTTTTTGGGGGGGTGACACTATCAATTTCCGCCCCAGGTGTCACCCCCACTAACGACGCCAATGATCCACTTATGTTTCAACAGATTAAAATTTACCGTGCACATATTAATGGCTAAAAAGGCTTTTAGCAATACTAAAATTTAATTACAGTTTTACACATCAAAAAATATTCTACTACCTGTATGCAATTACATGAAAACGTACAAAATTAATTACTTTAACACTAGTTAAAAGTGAGTTTCAAAAAACCTATTTTCAAAAACCAGATATGCAATCATCACCACACATTTGCTTCAAAGTAGTTTAATTTTTTTGCAATAACGCCACTAAATAATAACTAACTAGTTCGGGGCCACACCACCGCAGGGTTTTCAAAAATATGAATTTAAAAAACATTCGATCCGGAATCTGAAAAAGATTTGATATAGTGTTTAAAAAAATATTTATTATCAATGTTTTTTTATCATAATTACTATTAACAAAAACAAGTGGTGTGTGCTTCACCCGCGGTTGAAGTGAAACTTCTTTAGTTTTCATTAACGATGCAAATTAAATAAACATAGCCCAACGTATTAAATTATTTTGACGCATTACTATCCATCTTTCTCTTATACATATACCCATCGCTCTCTCACGCATATGCACACTCTCCTTAGCGTTTCATCTTGAAAACCTGTCGTATTTTAAAACGTGTCGAGATCATTCAAATTCACTAGCACGCTTAAGAAGTTTTACTTCAAAAAAATGTCTACAACAAAAGTTATAAAATAAATATTTTCATCAAAATTTTGATTTCCAATATTTATTCTTTCTTAAACTGTTTATATTATTCACTAGAATTTATTTCGAATTCAATATCTATTATAGATTTTATTTAAAAAGATCAATTCTATTTTTTTGTAATACGTGCCTGACCTAATTATTCAATATCAATTGTTGGTTTAATTAATTCTTTTTAATCCCTGACCCAAAAAAGGGGATTATGTATTTCACACCTACATTTGTTTGTTCGTTCGTATACAAAATGTGGCAATATAATGCATCAACCAATTTCAATGCATTTTTTTTATATAAAAGTTGATTTTTCACAGATATTTATAAGGTATTTTGAAACGGCCATTTTGAATTTTGTTTTTTATTTTCATCAATTATCATAAAACTTAAATTAACTATAGGGATTTAAACTTTCAGATAAGGAAATTCCCATCAATATTGGTCCAGTGATTTTCGTTTTAAGTTGAAACAAACAAACAGCCATCTTTTTATAGACAGAACTGGAAAATATATACAGAATGGTCCAGTTTGGGATACATATATTTTAGGAGCTCATTCCTTGGCTCATTGTGAGTAAAAAAATGTACGGGAATGGAGGGTCTAACTTTAACACCCTCTGAGCTACAGGACGTTTAAAAAGTTCCTTTAGAGTAGTACATACAAACAAAAATTATCTTATAACTTCTAAAGTAACGTAACTAGAGCAACCACAATGAGTCAGTTTCATAGGTAATTAACTAACGTATTTTTAAGTATTAGCGTTATAGCTAGTCGTGTTTCCAGTTCAAAGTTATTTCTCATCAAAGTCATTAGTTAATTAACAATGAAACTAATTCATTGTGGTTGCTCTACTTACGTTACTTTGGAAGTTATGAGATAATCTTTGTTTGTAAGTACTACTCTGAAGGAACTTTTTAAACACCTGTAGCTCAGAGGGTGTTGAAGATAGACCCCCCCCCCCTTCCGTACAATTTTTTACTTGAAATGAGCCAAGGAATCTGCTCTTAAAATATCTGTATCGCAAACTGGACCACCCTGTATATTAAGATTAGTATAGTAAGTATTGATTTACTTTTATAGATTTTTTTTCAGGGGGACGAAAATTTAACAACGAGAGTATATGCGCATGTACTAATTATAAAACAACAGATAGAAGAATCGAATGTACAACTCTAAATAATTACAATTAATTCTAATAAAGCAAAGCCGGCTTGATTCGCTGTCAGATAAACACAGAGATTGGTGTGTGGAAGGAAAACATTTTATTCAATTGTTTTGTATTTAAGACTACTTCTGAATTCCGGGAAAACTGTTGTTTTTTTGTTTTTGTTTTATTATAAAGGAAGGTATTTTTTAATGTCTTTTGCTTTTTTCATGGACGGTTTTTTTTTAAATTGATGTAGAAAAAAGATTAATTTTATTTGTTGTATTAATGGAAAAATACAAAAAAAAATTATTAATTATATTTTATATTTAATACCAAACACTTTTTTGCTTACACTCTCGGTCTAATATTAATCTAATATCGATTGGTTTTAATATTCTATTATAAAAATATAAACAAAATTCATTATGTCGAATTTTGATCCTAATTAGGCCAGTGAAACATTTAGCAAATCGCAAAACGTATCAAATCAACAGAAAGCTTTTTGAGTTCACTTTATCTATTATCAGAATAATAAAACCCTATTTAAAATCAACCGAAATAGGAAATTTTGCAATTTTTTTAATTCGATACTTGTTTGCAATAAAAGTTTTTCATTAATTTTGATTCTTTCAATAATTAACCTATGAAAATTGACATATTCATAACTTAAATTGAAGTTAGGTTATGAATTATAAAAAGATTATTGTCATTCGTGAAGATTTTCTATTTATCTATGATTATTAAATAATGAATGAGTTTTTTTAGATTACTCCAATTTTTGACATCAAAAATAAATTAAATAAAAAACTTAAAATCTGTCATAGCTTAAGAAATGAATATTCACTAATTCATCACTAATTGAAATAGTGATTTCTAACTAATTCATTTTTAAAGAGATATGAATCGAGATAAGATTATTCACAAATAAAAAAAACACTATCCAATAAAAAAAAATGTAAACTTGCAAAATACATAAATTCAATACCCCAATTGCAACAGGATACATATAAACTTATGAAAAGGGAAAAGATTATGTGAGAAAGAGAGGAATAGAGAGATACATATATATTCTCGTGCGGTATTTTTGTTGAGAGCCCTCGTACATAAAGTAATTTTGTTTCTTTTGTAGCGTGAAGATGGAAATTTGGCGAAGATATCGGCAACTGCAAGGGTCAGGACAAATTCGATCACGGCCGTGATTTGCAACTAGACACGTGACAGGATTTGACGTCCGACTCAATTGGATCGAGTGATAACAATAGGGCATTTATATGAAATAAGTTTTTTATGATTTTATAATAATCTGACAAATGGACATTATAAATAAATCAAATTCAAGTTTTATAAAAATGTGGTCAATTTCGAGTCGGACTTTGCGCAATTATTGTTCCGTACCGCTCCCACAACTACAATCAGATTTTTTATCAACAGTTTCGAAAATATTGATTTGATAGTTTTTTTAGAAACTTGTGATTTTAGCTTGATTTTTTTTAATAGACAGAATTATAAATAAATTATATTCAAATTTTATAAGAATGTGGTCAAGTTCCAGTCAGATTTCGCGCGATTATTGTTCCGTACCGCTCCCACAACTACAATCAGAGTTTTTATCAACACTTTCTAAAATAAGGATTTGAGAGTTTTTTTAGAAACTTATGATTTTAGCTTGATTTTTTTAATAGACAGAATTATAAATAAATCATATTCAAGTTTTATAAGAATGTGGTCAAGTTCGAGTCGGACTTCGCGCGATTATTGTTCCGTACCGCTGCTACAACTACAATCAGATTTTTTATCAACACTTTCGAAAATATGGATTTAATAGTTTTTTTAGAAATTTATGATTTTAGCTTGATTTTTTTTAATAGACAGAATTATAAATAAATCATATTCAAGTTTTATAAGAATGTGGTCAAGTTCGAGTCGGACTTCACGCGATTATTGTTCCGTACCGCTGGTACAATTACAATCAGATTTTTTATCAACAGTTTCGAAAATATTGATTTGATAGTTTTTTTAGAAACTTATGTTTTTAGCTTGATTTTTTTAATAGACAGAATTATAAATAAATCATATTCAAGTTTTATAAGAATGGAGTTAAATTCGAGTTGGACTTCGCGCGATTATTGTTCCGTACCGCTCCCACAACTACAATCAGATTTTTTATCAACACTTTCGAAAATTTGGATTTGATAGTTTTTTTAGAAACTTATGTTTTTAGCTTGATTTTTTTAATAGACAGAATTATAAATAAATCATATTCAAGTTTTATAAGAATGGAGTTAAATTCGAGTTGGACTTCGCGCGATTATTGTTCCGTACCGCTCCCACAACTACAATCAGATTTTTTATCAACACTTTCGAAAATTTGGATTTGATAGTTTTTTTAGAAACTTATGTTTTTAGATTGATTTTTTTTAATAGACAGAATTATAAATAAAACATATTCAAGTTTTATAAGAATGTGGTCAAGTTCGAGTCGGACTTCGCGCGATTATTGTTCCGTACCGCTGCTACAACTATAACCGCTATACATTCTAAGATTGTTTATCATTACTTTCGAAAATATGGATTTGACAATTTTTTAAAAGCTTGATTTTTTTTAATAGACTAAAAACCCGTTGTATTTGTCAGAAACAAATATTAAAAGATAAATATAACATTTACTAGTGTTATTCGTTTTTATTTATCTTCAAAAACACGTACCTTTTTAAAAAGGCAGCACTTTTTTGTACATTTTACATTACGGGCACAACTGATGTGGAAATTGTTTCTGTGAAAAATTATTTTAAAAACAACTAAATTTCATAGTTTCTTTTTAACAACTCACAAAAACACTTTTGATGTTTGTAGTCGACTTTGAAGGTAAAGAATTGCAAGCACAAATATTTCAACTTTATAATAAATATATGCTAAAGAATATTAAAACATTTTGAGATATTTTTATTTTTATTACATTTCTTCAAAGGAAGCAATGGATTTTCTCTTTTGGTTGATTGAAAAGTAATAGTTCAAAGTGTGCTTATCAAAAGTAATGGAAACAACCGTCAAAAACCTTTAATTTCCGCTTCCGGGGGCACCAAAATATTTTATGTTTATTTTTATTTTTATTTTTATCTCGTAACTTTTTTTACAAAAAGAAAATTTTTAAATATTATGGAATTTTCGTATTATTTCGCACTTTTACCCTTTGTAATTTTATCAAAATATTGATCCTTTAGAACAGGGCTGGCCAAATAAATAAAACCATTATTTATTAGTATCTTAAATATTTGATACCATACAGATATATTTTGTTGTTGATTATATACATTTTTTTAAATTTACTATGATTGAACACTTGCTTGTTTATTTCCAGTCGGATCGAATGAGACAAATTACTTATTATTTCGCTATTTATTTATTATACAAAATCGTAAATATCTCGGTTTCTATGCGAGGTAGTAGGTAATTTTTTTCCAAAAACTCCTTCCCACCGAATCGAAAAAGATCAATTATAACCCTTCATTTGTGACAGGGGGCGAAATATTGAATATACTCGTATGTATAAATTCCAATAAAAATTTGCTATACATTTTTTATGCTAATACATTTAAGAGTTTTTCGGATAGGAAGGTTAAAAATCATTATTTTATAAAATTGATTATATAAACTATCCACTGGCTGTTATTTATTGCTCTATGATTATTAGTTCAGGGGATATCAGCTTTCAAAGTGTGACATATTTTCATTATATTCGTGTTTCCGAGAAATTGATTAGAAAAAATTTAAAACCGGAAAATCTGAAATTTTTTACAAATTTTTTTATTAATGTGCAGTCCTCGGAAAACTTTAAGTCATCAATGCGGCCCGCGATGCAATTTGGGTTGGTCAGGCCTGCTATAGAAGATAAAAAAAAACTAAGATCAAAATATCTTTTTCGTATTTACGAATAAAAACCGTTTCAATTGACCTAAAAATATCTTTTAAATCCACACATCATTTCAATCCAACCGAATCGGTCATAAAGAAAACATCTTCTCCGACATCACACAAAAACTGTCCCAGCGCCGGTAACTGTTAAATAAGTACCTTCCTACCTCCCGTGACAAGTCTAACAAGCTGGTATACTGGCGGTGCCCTCTGTTAACGTGCGACGAATAACGATTCCTTAATGATGCTCACGTCTATTCGCTGTGAATACCTCACGGGAGCGATGTTTAATGGTAGTTTTCAACGAAAATAGCTCCGCGCATACAGACAATTATATATTACTATTATTTGATTATTAATATGGCTGCAACTATTATTATTAGTGTTATTATCATTGACTGCCTCTTTCATTAGAATACCTAAGATGTTATTTCAAATTTAAAGAAATTGGAAACATTGCGTATTTTTAACCTCACATTTCTCGCACGATTAATTCCTACTCGTTGATATTTTACATGAAATAAATCATATTTTGTGGTTGCTACAAAATGTAAGGTGGATTGCATTTACAAACAGCGCATACAAGATTTACTTAACAAAATTTTAAATATTTTTTTTGATATTAGGTTACATTACGAAGCTACTAAAAAGGAAGAACAAGATATTAAAATTGGGTCAAAAAATTCGATACTTGTATTATTTAGAAATCAATAATTGTTTTTTTTTAATAAAATTTTTTTATAACGTTAATTATTTTTTGTTTTTAACCTCTTTATATATATCTATGAATATTTGTAATGTTCGGGGCCAAGAATGAAATAGATACACCCCTTTTTAAAAAAAGGACAAGTATATTCCAAACCTGTTTCTATCTCTTTCTTTTGACACAATGCGTGGTCCATTCTCTATGTCTATGATGTTAATAGTAATAAATGACATAACCTCACTTTCAAGTAGTATATTTTTTTTAAACAATTATATATTACTATTATTTGATTATTAATATGGCTGCAACTATTATTATTAGTGTTATTATCATTGACTGCCTCTTTCATTAGAATACCTAAGATGTTATTTCAAATTTAAAGAAATTGGAAACATTGCGTATTTTTAACCTCACATTTCTCGCACAATTAATTCCTACTCGTTGATATTTTACATGAAATAAATCATATTTTGTGGTTGCTACAAAATGTAAGGTGGATTGCACTTACAAACAGCACATACAAGATTTACTTAAATATTTTAAATATTTTTTTTGATATTAGGTTACATTACGAAGCTACTAAAAAGGAAGAACAAGATATTAAAATTGGATCAAAAAATTCGAAACTTATATTATTTAGAAATCAATAATTGTTTTTTTTTAATAAATTTTTTTTATAACGTTCATTATTTTTTATTTTTAACCTCTTTATATATATCTATGAATATTTGTAATGTTCGGGGCCAAGTATATTCCAAACCTGTTTCTATCTCTTTATTTTGACACGATGCGTGGTCCATTGTCTATCTATGTCTATGATGTTAATAGTAATAAATGACATAGCCTCACTTTTAGGTAGTATATTTTCTTAAAACAATTATATATTACTATTATTTGATTATTAATATGGCTGCAACTATTATTATTAGTGTTATTATCATTGACTGCCTCTTTCATTAGAATACGTAAGATGTTATTTCAAATTTAAAGAAATTGGAAACATTGCGTATTTTTAACCTCACATTTCTCTCACAATTAATTGATATTTTGCATGAAATAAATCATACTTCTACTAGTATTTATCACAGGAAGGCATTTGCATCGTTTCAGCTTTTTCAAAAACCATGAAAATATGATTTAAATAGCATAGTTTGGCCATAAAATGCACACCCCCTAGACTTTTGAAACTATCGTTTTTTGAAGGATGTTTCAAAAATGGTAATTTTATCATATACTCTCATTTCGTGTAAAAAATTGATGTTAATGACATAACCTCACTTTCAAGTAGTATATTTTCTTAAAATAATTATATATTACTATTATTTGATTATTAATATGGCTGCAACTATTATTATTAGTGTTATTATCATTGACTGCCTCTTTCATTAGAATATAAAATGTTATTGGGAAATGAAATTGGGAATATTTCGTATTGCTTCCTCGCAATATCGAAAATACGAGAAGCTTTGTGATCGTTTTGGATGTCTGTCCCCTGAATCCTTGTCACACTTCTTTTACACTTAATATCTATACTATTTTTAATAATAAAATAATATTAGAAAGCTTACGAGTTCAAACTAAATTTAAGGATAGTAGGGAATTTTTTGGGAATTTCAAAATATGTATAAAAAAAGAATCACAAATTTTAACATGTCACATCGCCAATACTGCCTTAATTAGTCCTTTTAGATTCTAACAAAAATATAATCAACTAACCAAAAATCTTAAATATCTCAAAGTCTAAAATTCTGGCTAAAACGCTTGTGGACAATTCAAACTTTGCTTTGATTATTATACCAAGGGCAATTGAATACTGTGTTATTAATTAGTGATGATTAAATTTAAATTACATCAGAGATTATATGTTTACAAAACTTTCTAGACTGAATGTATTTTGTAACAGACATACTTAAGAATTATTTTCATCATATACTCACTGTCAGCTGACAAAATATCAAAAACTGATTTAAACTAATTACGCTTTTACTCAGTGGTACAAAATCAAAGGTTCATTAATTATTTTTTAAATACATTTCAAAAAAAATTTACACGAATTAATTTCCCTTTTTGTATCATTCATCATTCTTCGATTATTATTGATACTTTTTATTATAAATGTTATTATAAATTGGTATTTTTTCTTATTTATTCAATATACAAAATCATAAATGTCTCCGCTCCTATGTAAGACAATTATCTGCCGGATCGAATGAGACCAATCACAACCTCGTCGATTATTATTGATACTTTTTATTATAAATGTTATTATAAATTGGTCTTTTTTCTTATATATTCATTATACAAAATCGTAAATGTATCCGCTCCTATGCAAGATAATTTTCTACCGGATCGAATGAGACCAATTACAACCCTACATCTGTGACAGGGAACGAAATATTGAAGGTCGGCTATATACACAAAAAATTAGCTTATAGTAATTAAGAGTTGGGGGAGTGAGGGTTAAAACTGATTTTATTATAAAATGGACCAAATAAGCTATGAATTGGCGTTTTATTTATTTCTCTAAGATTATAAATTCTGAATATAAAAATGTACTCTACGTTACTAATATTTTCTCTCAAATTTTCCCATTTGAAATAATATTTTTGGCCTTAGTAATGTTATTTTGAAATAGGTGTTTCAAGTATCATTTTAATATTGAAATGCACCTTTAAAATAATTTTAATCGATAACTGGCAAAGATAGTACACAGAGTGAAAGGGAAATTTGGGTACTACTGTATATATTAAATTTACCTACATCCTATTAAAAACAAAGTTAACTAACTAAATTTCATATCAAGTAGTTAATGCGTTATGAAAAACCCGTCTTCTCTATAAGTTTCAGTTTCAAGGAAACTTTCTAAATTAAAAAGTGAAGTTAATTAATGACTTGATGAAATCTTGAAAACAACTATAACGAATATAATACACGAGGTATTTTTTGTGGTGGTTTATCTTATTAACATCACTTGCTTTGTTGATTTTTAACTAAAACAAGTATACCATTATACGTGCCCAAATTATCAAAGTAATAAATTTCAATAAACTACATCCTTAGAATTAAAATTGAAATAAAGTATTGACACTAGTTATGGCCGCTATAAGAACAATAACCAAATAACTCTTTATTTAATCAATTTAACTACCAAATAGTTTTTTTTTTTAATTATAGACTTTTATTTTGTTTATGTTTTTTCTCCAGTAATGGATAAAGTAAAACCAGTAATGAGCAAGCAGTGATGGACACTTGCTAATGATAAGTACTACGACACAAAAGATATAAAAGAAATAATCGTCAAATTTGAAACAATGTAAAGCAGTTTCTATGATAACATAATAATAAATAAATAAATTATACTACTAACTAGTTTAAATGTCCATCATTTTAACACCTATTGGCCGATTGTCATCAAATCACGCTGTAAGACAGTTAAATGTATATAGATTAATATTCAGAAATGGTAGTAATCAAATATCAACAAATATTTCTAATTCAGTACATTTAATTAAAAAATTACCCTTACTGGGGTCATATCCAAGACTGGTGCCAGTACCTTATATGAAAGCATCAATTGCCAAAACAATTAGATCTATGGATATAATACAATTAGAGCGATAACTCAATGTTAAAAGCCTGTCCAACAAAACAAGGAACTCTTATTAGCTGACAGCGTACATTGACAGTTTTAAACTCTATGTACTAAAAACATTCAATTCACACTATAAAAACAATTAAAAGATTTTTAAGTTGAATACTAGAAGGAGCAAATACATCCAGTATTTTCTCTTTCTATCAGTCCTCGTTATCTCATAGTTTAGTTATACCTCAGTTATATAATTACATCTATGTGTTCTTAACTTACAGCAGTGCTTCCCTTTCTTTATGGGTAAATTAATACACATCTGTGTTTTCAGTTAATAAATAATTTAAAAATATTATAAGAATATTCATCTTTATGCGCAACCCAAATATTTTAACCAAAAGTCACGTTCATTTATAAAACTATAATACCTCTACGTCTTATTTTCTTATATTTTAGTCGATATTTGTATGACGAGTTGAAGTTCACTGCAGGAAATTTCACTAAAAAATTTCGAATTTTTGATTTTGTTAAAAGTATGTTTATTGTATAGAAAATGACGTGAAAAGTTGTCTGTTTCAAACCGCAGGTCTGTATCTCAAACCGTTCACGAGATATAGCCTCTTAAGGTTATAGTTTTTTCAAATTTTTTTAGAAAAAAGGCCATAACTTTTGAACGTGTGGTCGGAATTGATTTTAGTTGACGGATTTGAAATCAGCGTGTCAAAATCTATATAATGACATGTATAATACCTTAAAATTCGAGAAAAAAATATTTGCGAAAAATCGAAAAAATTCAAAGGGGTATACCTTAAAAAAATGTCGATTTTTGACCAAAATTTTTTTGTCGAATTTTAAAGTATTATATATGTGAGTATATATATTTTGACACGCTGATTTCAAATCCGTCAACTAAAATCAATTCCGACCACCCGTTCAAAAGTTATGGCCTTTTTTGTCCAAAAATTTAAAAAAACTAAAACTTTGAGAGGCTATATCTCGAGAACGGTTTGAGATACAGACCTGCGGTTTGAACAGTTCAACTTTTCACGTCATTTTCTATACAATAAATATACTTTTAACGAAATCAAAAATTCGAAATTTTTTAGTGAAATTTCTTGCAGTGAACTTCAACTCGTCATACAAATATCGACTAAAATACAAGAAAATAAGACGTAGAATCATTTTGTTGCTATATAATTATATAAGAATTTATTTTTAAAATTAAAAGCTTGAACTAAAGCTGTTTCATAACGTTTTTTTTGTTAATAGGAGAGGTAGGATTGACAAAATATGCTTCCCTTTTAAATATTTCACGCCTCGCCACTGACGTCGCTAAGGGGGGTAGAGGGGGGAACGCCTCGGGTGTCACCCTTAATTTTTTGGTTATTTTAAGCTTCCAAGGAGTAAAATCTGTAAATTTTTTTGGCCAAAGTCTATAAGATGTGATAACCATCCAATTTATTTTTCTTTAAATACATATTTATTTATCTGTCATCAAAAAATCATGAAATCAATGTGAAAAGTAAAACCTACTGACTTTTTGGCGGGGGAGGGGTAACACTTTCGATAACCGCCCCGGGTGTCATCCCACTTAATTTACATTTAGTCACTTTGGCTTTTGGGCGAATCATATTATATTATTAATAATGTTTTTTTCTGACAAATATGAATACGTTTCAATTGTAATATTTATTATCAAAAGAAAATGAAAATATAAATATATGAAATAGTAAAGCATTAATAACAGAATACATAACATAAGTAAAATTCTTTGTACCACTCCAATCATCAGAAAGTATTCATTCTTTCATCCAACACAATATAGTTGTAGAAGCGATTTATTGATAGATACATCTGAAAAGACGTAAAGTGAAGAAAGCACAATCCATCTCTTCCGAAATAGTAACCATACATTCATCCATCCATAATGCATCCTAAATCATGCCGAAAACAAAATATCACCCTCCTTTCTCTCCTCTCTCTCACACACACACATACACATACACACACACACGCATGCAGTGCCGGATTTAGTTGTAAGCTAAGTAAGCTATGGCTTACGGATTCACAATAGTTGGAAATCTCTTTAGATCAGAAGAAATATAATTTATATTTTAACTTTTTGTATTTTCCTATCGTTTAAGTTCAGTTTCATTTTATTGTATTATTTGAGAAACTAAATATTCTCATATCAATATTAGAAAATTTATTAAAAGTGTATTATTCTTATTAACAGAAACCCCCTAATTATAAACTTTAAAATTTACTCTATACATACAAAAAAACTTACGTAATACTAAAAAAAATTATATGTAGAATAATTCTCCAAGTTTCATTGTACTTTCATCTTATACTTTTTCTCAAAAGTTTCTAATTTTTGAGTAAAAAATTCTTAAATGTTCAAAATCTCGAAATTATTTTGTTAAATATCTTGTAAAGCTTATGGTGTTAAAAAAAAGTGTTGAATTAAAGATTCGTGTTTTTTCACATGTATAATAAGATTACTAACTAAAAACTATAGGTTCCTATCTAAAAAAATTATGTTTACCTTCAAATAAATATTACAATTTGAATACCCCTTAATTTTTTTCAAATATGCAATGATTCTAAGATAAAAATCTGTAACACTTTAAATGCCCGACCGTGTCTATAATATATGATATAAGTTACAAGCTGTCATCCACGCAACTTCGTCCACATGGTAATATAAATTTCTACGCCAAAAAAGTATAATTTATAATTTATACAAATGTCACACACCCAATTTTTTATTTAATGAATTTTTCGGGATACAAAGTAGCCTATATCCTTCTTCAGGATGCAAGCTATCTCCTTATCAAATTTCATTAAGATCGGTTTAGCCGTTTAGCCGTGAGAAGGTAACAAACAGACAGATAGAGAGACACACTTTCGCATTTAAAATATTAGTACGTAAATATCTACTATTATTGATAAAACGATTTTGTTTGTTTCCTACATAAGTAAATCGAATAAGAAGTTTTCTTATACAATGAATAATTTATTATATTCAGCACGAAATTAATCACTGGCCAAAGGCGAACTTTGAACTTTCGAATTATTGATTTTGAGTTAAGAAGCAGTTTTAAATTATTTTTGGTATATATTACAATATAAAGATAATCTTTTACATGGTTATTAATTACTCGAACAGTCATAATAGGTATTTAAAATAGTTTTGCATTTTTGATAAAATCGTTTATTTTTTTAGGTTAAAATAAAAATTCACATGCGTGAATAAGAGTTAAAAATATATATCAATTTGCTCTAATATTAATCTAATGTGTTTTTATACATAAGCATAATATGATATAATATAGCAGACCGGAAACTGTGACCTACAAATCCCTATAGGCCTGGTGTTTTTTAGAATTTAGATAATGGTAGAGAATCCATAGTGATAAGTACAATTTAAAATAATCATTTTATAAATGCTGAAATATACAAAAGAAATCACTTAGAATGTCTGTAACTTTTGATACGTCATGACTTAGTAGACACTTTTATAGAGAATTTTATCTTGAACAAATTGATGCCCTTAAAAAATTTTCAACAGTTATCATGAAACAGTAATACCAACTTTAGTACTAAAAATCATTTCCCCATTAAATTGGAAACGGGATCTCTTAAAATTGAGGGGGTTGCAGCAACGAGTTAACTCCATTTTTAGGCCAAACAGAATTAACAACTGTTTCTTGGGGGGAAAAAAATCATTCTTTCGTTTGGTTCAACAAAGAGTTACCTACCGTTGATAGTTCTCAAGGTATCCGCTAGAATTCATTCGCTTGAGCCAAAATGGAGTTAACTCCAGAAGCTGACTCTTTTTTTTGGCTTAGAATTTAGTTAGTACACTCGTTACTGTGTTCTTTCTTGAAATAAACCAATTTTCTTGAAAATTGTTCTTATTCAATACTTCCTTACTTTAAAAAGAAAATAATTTTCAACTATTTGGGCCAAAAAGGAGTTAACTCCAGAATAAAATTGACACTAGAATTGCGAATTTGACGAATTTCTCAATGGAATTTGGCCAAAACATGAAGTGGTAGGTGACAAATAATTGGACGAAGACAAAGGCGATTTAAATACATTCTCCATTTTTTCTATTTTCTCACAAATTATAAAAACTTTGTTGCTGCATACCCCTCAATTGAACTGCAAGGTAATCCTTCGGCGAGGATTTATTTTAGGTCATAAACTCACTTATTTCGTAACGAGAGTTTTTTTTGACACACCCTAGTGTATATCTAAAATTTACAAAATTATTGCACTACCTATCAAATATAAAAAAATCTTATCAGAGAACCACCCTGTCCGCACACACACACAGAGAGAGAGAGAGATAATCACAAGCTCTCTTTAACAATCTATCACGTACTTATGAAAGCAACAAAACTATTCTTCAAAATATCACAAACGTTGCTTGCCGACACGTCACATATTTCATCTTGCCAACATCCGGCCGTCCCCATCCCACCGGCGTCCACCCCCCCCCCCCCCTACCACAGTCTCTGTTCAACCCTTTTGCACACTGACGTCGACTCTCTGGGGACCGGAAGTTGGTCGCATACACAGCGCCGGAAGTTATGTTGGTCCGTCGACAATGGAACCACTGGCCAATACAGACATAAAATCCCTACTAGTACATGTCTAAATATAGGTTTTGGGTTATGTACAGACACTGTATATTTGTACGTGTGTATGTTTGTACGTACTGGAAGCTTAGTTTTAATTATTGTGTATTCATTATGTTTAACTTAATGGTCGGGTTATGTTTAAATAAATGAGTGTATTGTGTTGTTGTTTTTTTTTAGAATGTTGTTGCTCGGATGTCGTATTATTATGTTTTAGGTATTACGAGGTTTTGTAGAGAAAACGGGGTATAAAGCATTTAGTGGTTAAATTATTCTAGTATACAGTGTCTACCGTATACCTTATTAAAATGTAATATACATAGAATGTTTAGATGATAATTTCCCATATATCCCAAACAGTGGCGCCGCAACCAAAGGGGCAGTACAAACCTCAAAAATTAAGCTGACATAATTTTACAACGTTCTTAAAATTCTAAATTGACTTAAATTTTCTTTAGCTTGATTAATATCGTATTATTTGTTAAAAATAAATAGAAATTGAACTAAGGAAAAACAAGTACATACTAACGAAATATTTTAACATGGGGTCTTATAGAAGATTGCTGAGACCTAAAAAAAAATTAAAAAAACGTACCAACCACTGTACTCACTTTTTATTAATTTTTGCCTCTGACTAGACTCGTGGTTAAAAATTACTAGCCCCCTTTCCATAGACTGAAAAGTATATTTTAAAAAAATTCACATAATCCATTAACTGGGGTTTTTTGATAGGTCTCTTAAAATGCAACAAAAAATGTTATATGATCTTTTGATTTTAACTCTTCAGACACGAAATATTTACTTTTAAATGTGGTTATTAGAGCATCCCCTTCCCCCTTATAATTTCCAATCTATCAATGCAAAAAAAATAATTAAAAATCCAGAATGTACGTAGCTTTTAATTAGTACTTTCAATAAAAATTATAACGAATGCTGTAGCAAAAAAAGTTTATGAAACATTTAAGAATAACTTTTTTTATTAATCGTAGTGAGAATGACTACGGAACCCTATCATGTGCGTGCCAGCTGTTTTATTATTCATAATTTGCAGAATATGAGTACTAACTAATATTAATGGAAGAAAAAATATATAAAAAAAGCTACTAAATATTTATAGGCGTTATATACGATGTTTTATATCACAATAAAATAGTTATTACATTAATGTTATATCTAATATTCAATAAAAAACATCTTATACATTATTAATGTCAAACATGCCACAAATAAATGTTAAAATTTGACATAATTTGAATGACAGGTTTTTTTTTAAATCGAGAAATGTTTCCTTCCAAAAATATTTTAAAAGCAATGTTTGATAAAGAATATTTGTGTGCATATTTTATTTACAATTTAAATTTATTTCATCTTTGACATATAAAATACAGTAGGTGCAATTATAAAAAGTTAAAAATAAATGTATTTTATAATGGGTCTTCTAAAAATAACACGAATAACATCTTGATATTTTTGTAAAAATATATTTTAATAACATATTTTTCTCATTTTATATTCACTTCAATATATTTTGTTTGATTTAAGTTCAGTTTTTTTTCGTATAATTTTTTGTGATGAAAATTGAATTTATTTTAATATATCAAATGTAGTACCATTCTTGTCGATTTAAATTTAGGGGAGGGGTATGAAAGGATAATTTTTTTACGATAGTAAAAAATACCAAAACATAAATTATTATAATATTATATACTTACATAAGGTATTGGCACCAGTTATAGACGCTATAAGAGCAAAGTTTACTGTTTCTTTTTTGTAATTCTCATGAACTCATATTATTAATAAAACAATTTAGTCAATTGAATTACCAAAGTCCACAAATATAGTTTGTTTTTTAAATTATTTTATTTTATTTTGTTTATGTTTTTTCTCCATTAATGGATAAAGTAAAACCAGTAATGATCACGCAGTGAATGGACACTTGATTACAAAATGATAAGTACTACTACAAAAAAGAATCGTCAAAATTAATAAATTATTTTTATTAATTATATTTTTGACACCTATTAGCCGATTGTCATCAATTCACGCTGTAAGACAGATAAATGTAAATATATAGATCAATATTCAGAAATGGTATTAATCAAACATCAACAAATATTTCTAATTCAGTACATTTAATTAAAAAATTGCCATTACTGGGGTCATATCCAAGACTGGTGCCAGTACCTTCCATTTGTATACAATTTTATATACATACATATACATAATATAATATCAAGATAATATTTTTTATAATTTAATTAACAAATAGCTATACAAACGTGTCACACCCAAAGTACATATATAACATTCACAAATACACATATACGTTCACAGAAATAAATGTTAAAAATATAAATGTCAACTGAGGTCTCGTAAAATATGTTAATAACCTATTTTTTATTATAACGCATAAATGGGGAGGGGAAACAAACCACATTCTTTATCGTCAAAAAAAGAAATTTGTCACAATCTATATACATTTTTCTTACATTTATTTTCAACAAGCTTTTTGTCAGCTGCGGTGAAAAATATTTGCCCAAGGATATTTTTTATTTTGAGATAAATGTTTTATTGTTATATTAATTTTATAAATGTAGTACTTTTTTTTAATTGTAATATTAAAATTGCGATAATTAATATAATATAATATATAATATATAATATAATATATAAGATAATTGCAGTATAATGTGGAAGAATTATAAACGTTTTTTTTTTTTAATAATACCAACAACAAATATTGATTTCTTATGTTACTATTTATATATATTTTTTTGTTAATTATTGTATTAATATTATATTTAAAAGTGTTAAAATATGCAAGAAAATAAAGGCATAAAATACTGACTAAACTGAATCAAAAACCGAAAATTAAAATTAATCTGCAAGTAAAATTAAAATAATTATTTATACACCTAGATATTTGTTTATCAAGTTTGTTAGTCCTGTCAAAATATACAAAAAAAATTAGCTCTAATTTATAATTAAGAAGTTGATGCAGCAAAAGCGATGTAAGATAGAGCAAAAATAAACAGAAACAATTTTATAGGGAGTAACATTTTCTACAGAAAACTTGAGTTAAGAGTATGATTCGTTCATAGTTGAAAGACTTTTATTTAAAAATCCTTTGAAATTACATCTTTTTCAAATTTAAATAATTATCTTAATGTTTAAATGAAACACTCCACAGAAATTTTTCTTTTAATACGATAATTACGATTTAAAATCAAGAGATTGAATTTGTGGAGGGCAAAATAATTAATAAAACTTTTTTTTTATTCTGCAATTAATAGTTTATGAAATATTTTACATTAAAAAACAAGTTAAAAATATTTTTAGTGATTGTTTTAACCCCAAAATAACTTTCTAATTGTATTAAGTTAAACTGTAATTATTTTTGAATTTTTGATCAAAAACACGAAATTTTGGTCTTGTATCTTTAAACGACCCCCCCACTCTTGAACTTTTAGTTTCAAAGAAATACCAACATATTTTTTTATAGGAAATTTTATTATCTATATAAAACTGCTTCTGTTTATTTTACATCTTACATCGTTTTCACCACATCAACGATATAAACCCCATTTAGGGGCCCTATTCTTTCTTGTATGTGAATTTCTCGGATGCTCACAGACTTCTATTATTGATATTTTATTAAATACATCATTTGTTATCGATTGGCACTAACAATTGCGACAAATATTAAATATAACAGAATGTTATTTGACTGAACTACTGTATATAAAAACGAGCAGTGGGTTTGGACCCTTGAGGTACACACAACCAACTTACTGACATAGTATTAGGTACTATCAAGATTTGAATACTGATTATTTATTATAAAATAAAATAATTTAAAATACAAACTATATTTGCGGACTTTAGTAATTAAATTGATTGAATAAAGATTTAGTTGTTTTATTAGCAAGAATTACAAAAAAGAAACCGTCAATCACATAAACAGTAAACTTTGCTCTCAACTTGACCATTTTTCTCTAATTCGCAGTTTCAAAGTAATTCGAAAAATTCAAAAATTGACATCAGTAAACATCCGTATCCGGTTGAAAGATCGTTTTAAAAAATGGGAATTTTCTTTCCAGACAAAAATTAATCTTAAATATAAAATTTCACCCTTCTACAATTTCTCGTGTTTGAGTTACAGCGTTTACAGACAGACAGACCGACAGACAGACATATAGACATCTGACGAAAATAGTCAGAATGGATTCAAAGAAGATCAGAATGGATAATTCCATCAAAATCCGGATTTTGAAAAAAATCGACTTTACTATAATTATGTATATACTTAACATATGTTACTATATGTAAGCCGCGTCGATTTGGTCGTGTTATCGGCCAACGTTTCGTCACACTCAAGATTTGTATAACACACCTCTATGGGAAGGTAATTGCAAAAGAGTTAAAAATGTTGCACTTTTAGAAGATATACACTGCAATGTGTGACGTAACGTTGACCGATAACACGACCAAATCGATGTGGCTTACACTCAGAAGTCAAGATCCATATCAAGATCACCGCGGAAGCCTTTGTTGTATGTATATTTCATATATAAGAATGTAAAAATACTTATATTTTTTAAAGAAAATGATTATTCAATTCTAATAATAAAAAGAACGAATTCCGAGAAATAATAATACCATCAAACAGCCAATGCAATACAATTTAAAAGACAATAAAATCAATCTGTCATATTTTCAAACGAGACATATAATAAAATAATCTAATTTCTTCGAAACGTAGATGCTTATAATTCAACAATTTCCCGTAAATCAATCCGCCAGATGTCGGAGAGAAAAAAACGCAAAAAAATCCACCCATTTCCATAACCCCACACTCCGGGCAAAAAAAAACCACCCGGAAATAAAAAAATCAAACGACACTAACAATAATCCGCCCACATCGAAACTTGAACAATAAAAAAAATCATTCACCGCGTTATATAAAAAATGTGGGCCAGCAAAAAGGCGTGAGGGGGAGGGTAAAAAAAAAGCTGGTGAAGATAAAACTACTGCCCCACTCTTTATAACCCCCCCCCCCGGCTTCAACGTTTTACTATAGAATTCCTGCCCTTGCACTAATTCAGTCTTTCAATTCCGGTGCAATTTGTGGTGCCCCTTTATCCCCTACCCCCCTTTCAGACGTATCCAACTTGCAGAGTTCTTTTCGACATCGCGCCAGCAATGGTGGCTTATATGTGAAAACAATGGGTTACGAATTCTTAAAAATTTAAATGTTTTTTTTTTAAGGTGTGATAAAGGCACGTTTTAAACCAATAATTTATTATACTAGTACAGCCTATGATCGAAATTCGACCAATATTTTACCTGCCTTAACGGCAACATACACACATAATTTTTTTGTGTGCTCACCTAACCTAATCTGCTTTTACAACAAAAATGTCCAAATAAAAACATTACAATTGAACGCGAATTGAAATCTCTATACGTATTCTTTACGTTTAACAGAAACCCAAAAATATTATTTTTTGCCGCTTAGTGGTGCTAGAATTCTGCTATGCTATTGAACGATGCGAGGAGAAATAAACAAACAGTAAGAGAGGAAATCATGTGTGTATGTTTATTTGATGTGCTTAAAATATTTGACATATGTATTTAAAAAAATCTTGTATAGTATAATATTACGATAGTAATTAAGGTATTTCTCGGGGAGAAACAAGGTACGCTATATGTTAGAAAAGGAAAAAAAAGTGTAGTATAAAATCAAGATAGCCATGGTATAAATTAAAATAAAATTTGGCAACGTTGAGTATATATTTTCTATTACGCATGCGCGACTTTTGTATTCCCGATGACAGCTACATATTATTTAGTGTTTTGATGTGATAACGTGTACTATTATTTGCAGCTGAATTTGTTATATATTATAAGTTTATAATTAAGAAATAGTTTTTATTATTTTTATTATTCCTTGAAATTATAAGAACAATATATTCAGCACGTACGCTTTTTTAAATACCGCGGCAGTTGTCAATATTTTGCGGCGTTGTCATAGCTAGTACTATGATATTTTTTATCAGAAAATAAGTTTTTATTTTACTTATAACTTAAAAACGGGGTGGTGAAAATACTTGAGATTTTTTATATTAACTCCAATTATATTAATTTAGTTTTTCTCAAAATTTCATAAATTTCTTGATCTTCCTTCGCATAAAATTATTTACTTTTTCATTGAAAATCCGCTTAAAATATCGTAATCCCTATACTCGCAATGTTAAATTTTTGATTTCATTTTGACGATATTTTCGCTCACAGATGGTCAATCATTTTAAGATTTTGAATGGAGCTTCTAATAACCTTTTTTTAGTTTTTTTACAAAATTTGAGCTTACTCTTGAATCTTTTAATTTTTCCGAGAAATACCTTAATGGCAAATAATACAATAATATAAAAAACCAAACTGATCGCTAGTCCATATATGTTTAAATGCATTTATCTAGGATGCTTACTTTAATTTCATTTATGTATTTTATTCTTTATTAAAGTTGAAAACAAAATACTGTTGATTAATTTAAAATTTATCAGTTAGTTTCGAGGCGGCATTTCAAAATGCACCAATCACACATCGTTAAATTTGACCAAAGGTTACTACAACATTTTTAATTGTCCCCATGTTAAATTTCCTATGTCTTAATCAACTTGGAATACACTGTATAAGTATTCTTGAGTTGTTACGTCACTGGAGCTTGCCCGGCCGCGCGAGCGTAGCTTTCGGCGAAGCTGTCGGCAAATTGAATTATCACCATTTTATGTGGCAAGTTTTCAACACGGTAGTTGAGTTACAAATTTTCAGAATGTCTTGACTTTTAGCGTTCAAATTTTTGTACTCGTACTTTACTTTAATACTTATAAGTATAGTTTTCATTCGTAGCTGTATGTAAATGGTAACAGATTGTGACAAATTCTGACGATAAATAATGTTCAGATTTTTCTTGCTTGCTATATTAGAACATATTTGACCGGTTGACTGATTCAGTTCTTAATTTATTATTAACTTCCCAACAGGAAGTTATTGTAATCGGTCTGAAAATCATATTTTTATGTTTCAAAGTCACTAAAGTATATTTACACTATTTACAGAAAAATGTGTGTGAACGTACATACGAGTGTGTAATTTTTTTGCTGCACGAAATCTGGCAAATAAAAAATGTTATTGATTTCGTTGGGGTGCCAATCGAAGTGTCTTGACGTGAATATGATCGGAAAGATATTTAATCGAATTCGGTTTGGCCGTTTTTTTGTTAGAACAAAAAGTAGATTTCAGAGTTTCTTGAAAAAGATTTATGTCCGGTATTATAAACGAGGTTTCAAACCCATCTGATAGTTCTCTTGAAGTTTCATGAAGTATTTGACAACTTTCGTAGATACACTCGTGATATGTAAACACCAACGGTAATAAAACAGTGGCGATATAGATACTAGTACAGAATTACTACCCAATTTGAAAATGATTGCTAACTAGCAAATTTGCTAGATCCTTTATAATACTAGACATTATCAGATTTAATTTATTTTGGTGACAATCGATACTTTGAAATACGTACTCTAAAATCTTAATTAAATAATATTATTTATATTTAGACCTCTACCGTTAAAATAACATATAAACTACTATTGTTATCAAATCACGCTGTAAGACAGTTAAATGTATATAGATTAATATTCAGAAATGGTAGAAATCAAATATCAACACATATTTCTAATTCAGTACATTAAATTAAAAATTTGCCATTACTGGGGTCCTTGCCAAGACTAGTTTTTGAAAATAAAATTCCCTGACTTTCCCTGACCACAGACTCTAAATTCTTTGACCAATAGAGGCTCGGGGGCCCTGGGGCAAGAAGTGATCGAGGGGCAAAAATAAAATTTGAAGACCTTTTTTTTTGCTCGTCAATTTAAATTTATACACTTTTTTCTTCTTTAAATGAATAAGTAGAATTGAAGTTGAGAAGCAAACAAAAAGGTCATTAAAATCAAAATTAGTAATAAGTATAAAGGTACTACCTGGGAAAAATACCTGACCAAAATTTATAATAAATTCCCTGACTTTTAAAAAAAATTAATAAATTCCCTGACTTTCCCTGACCACTTTAGGCTTCCCTGACTTTCCAGAATGTGGACACCCTGATTTATAATCAAAAACATTAACTTTCTACCTTCAACAAATACAACACATCAATAATAATGAAAACCCGTACATAAATACACCTTGTATAGACATAGACATAGACATATAATTTATTCCGTGTTGCATACAAAAGTGCATAGGACAAGTCAGACAATAAATGATAACAATAGTAATAATAATGATAATAGTATGTAATAATATTAAAAATAATAAACAATCACTCTTATGTACTCTTATATATATAAATACAAAAAAAAATTTCAACAAGATAAAAAATCGTACACATAATAAATATTTATTTGATAGTTACGCGATAGTTGAAATAAATTCCAACATTTGGGTATACATACACCATTATAATGTGTACAATATGATACTCCCTAAAGTATACCTGGGCCAGAATTTGTAGCAATATGTATTGTATCTTGTAAACATCCAGCTTCATAGGCACGTCTGAAAATTTGAAATATCGCAAAAAGCTTTCCTGAAAGCGTGGATAAATATTACTTGGAAGCACGTTTAAAAGTCGTTACAGATGGAGGGTAAAAGCTTCAAGTTTTTTTTGTCTGAATATTTTTTTCTCAATAATGTTTGTTATTATATATATATCTTAATGTATAAGTTAAAATATGTATACGAAAAAGAAAAGAGAAAAACTTACATAAATGAATATAAATTAAACAGTAGGTGTTTGTCATTTAAATTGGAGATGAATTTGTCAGCTTGTTGAACAATGGCCGTACTTTTTTGACGCTGTTGGAAAATAAATTAAATATAAAAAATACGTTCGCACTTTCTAAAGAAAGAGAGGTGTAAAATAGGTCGAGCTTTTTAGAAGAAAAACAATGTAAAAAAATGCACCTTGTCAGTGATAATTAATGTTAAAACGAAAATGACACGGTAAAATGGGATAAAAACCTTATCACTAATATTGTATATTCTATATCTAGCTAATTGCTTCCTCGCAATACACATATTATATCGAAGATACGAGAAGCTTTGTGATCGTTTTAGAATGAGACAAAAAAATTGTTCTCCGATTTCAAAATTTTAAATTGATATTTCCATTTCAGGTCAAGACAAACACTTTTCGTTCCGTGTCTGTCTGTCTGTGTATAACTCATGAATCACTGGACCGATATTAATTAAACTTGGTTGGATTGTTGGGTCTATTATCGTCACTGCTTAGTTGTTATGTTACCTAACGTAACAAAATATAGCCTATAACCTGGCCAGAGAATGTACCTATGAATTAAAAAAGAAACCACGTAAATCTGATAAGTGGTTCTCGAGTAATACAGACAGAGAGACGTTGAGCTTTATATATATTAAGGATTAAGGATGTACATACATTGTATGTAAGTAAACAAGAGACTTACAATAAAAATATCCCCATTATTGAGTTTTCATCAATCATCTTTAGTTTTTCTTCGATACGCCGTGCAAGACATAAAAAGTAATTGAAAAATATGAAAAAATACAACTGACGTTTATAATGGATGTATGTATGTTTTATATCGTACGGATTTCTTCTCAAATAAATCGACAAAAGCGTTCAACTGCAAACGACCTTATGATGACCATTAAGCCAAACAATATTTTAGGGCTTGTTTTTGCAAATAAAAAATAGTTTAGTTGCTGGAGTTATTACAGTAAACCATTTTTGATTTGAAAATAAAAACTTAAGTACATCTGTTTATATATAGCAGTTGTTTCAAGCCGTATGGAGTGGGGGTTTATACTACATATATAGCTGACCTAAAAGTTCTATCAATAGTACCTTATTACTCATTTTTAATTTCTACCTGGAATAATAAACATTCTTTACATGGGAAATCACAAATATAATAACTAACGTAATTTCAATTCTATTTAAAAACTGTAAGAAATATTTATATCTAAAAAGAGTCCTGAGTGACTGACTCATCAACGCTCAACTCAACAGACCAAAAAAACGTGACATTTCAAGGGTATCTTTATCTAGCTTTACCGATGATATCGGCCAATATTTAAGGGTGAGTGATGAAATATTTTTAAAAATTTGTGTTGCACTAAAAACCAAGTAAAAAAATCAGGAATCAATATTTTTTCACCAAATTGCACGTTAGGCTTCTATTTATATCTACGATCATGGCTGCACACGAAACAAAGTTTTGCATGCACATAAATACATTTAAAATGCATATATTTATCAGTATTTGACCACAATAACCATTAATATATTTTATATGAATCTACACAAAAAAATGGCTATCCATACTTTGGAAATTATGACTATTTTTCATAAAATTGTAACTGTTAACCCCTCTCTCCCCTACATACTTTAAAAAATCACACAAGCATAAAACAGTGTTGCAAAAATAGAACCAACGAACACGAATTCTCATTTAGATTAAATTTAAATCACTATAAATAAACCGAATACAGAAATCTAAAAAAATATAATCACGTACACTGTTTAATACTGAAGTTTATTGCGAAAAATAGTAAATTTTTTATACAGCTTTGCACACATGACACACACATACAATTACAAAAAGTAATTGTATGCACTAACACCAATGTTGGAAGCCGTTACAATTAGTCTTTCCATGGAATTTTAATTAAACACAAAAAAGGTCAAAGAGTTGAGAGTTCAAAGAAATAACCCAAGCTTTAGCGGGACGAAAAAATGTTGAAAAACTCGTAAAATAATTCTGTGCCCTTTGAAAACCTTTATCGTGGGTTTTGCAATAAAGTCTAATGGTATTTCTTTAAAGCTTGGCTCGTTATTAGTAGTAAGTAGACAGCTAACAAAATATTGTTACCAGGATATTCAAATGTTAGTTATTTGATAAGAGAGGGCAGATTTTTATTTGATTTTTTAAGGGTGTATGAAGTATACAAATCTACACTCATTGTGATAAAAATAATAGCTACAACCCTAACTTGAATATATGTTACATTTATATATTTATTTTATTTTTATAATTTAGTATTCTACCTACTTACAGTTTGTTATACGATGTAGGACAGAAATTTACCTGTAACAAAAAGAAAGCAAAATTACAAATACAGTTATGGATATGTCGCATGCAGAATTAGTCGACCAGTTTTCATTCAAATTCGCGTATCACAAACTTAGTAGACTTCTCCTATTTGATTATTATAATATTTAAATCATTTCTCCATGTATCAAACAAAGACAGATATTTTGAAATTCATTTGCTAGATAAAGAACTACTCTTCGTTTATAATAGGTACTCATATATATTTATGCAATTAAATTATTATGTAATCTATTGAAAATTGTATACGTAAATTTTGTGACAATAAATATTTGATATTCCGAATTTTAGGATTTAAATATGTTAAACTTGATATAAAATTAATTAATGAAATGGACGTATATTGGTATTTTTATTTAAAATGATGTAACTATATAAGCTCCGCCCTAGAAAAAGATAACCGATGATGTTTGTCTTAATATTTTTGAATCTTTTATAAGCGATTGTGACCTTTACGGTGGCAGACGACTTCTGAAGGCGATAGTACATATATGTATCAAAAAACAAAATGTTTAAGGAAATATTATAAAGTTTTAAGAACGTTATTCTCTATAATATATGTCATATTCATTTTTTCTCTTATTTTTTAGATTGCCAGAAAGATTTTTTTTTAATAATTACACTCAGTACTGCGTATAAGAAAGTCCCATAGAACCCATTAGAGCTTTTTTAAATTAAAACATATCAAATAACTTTTTAACAAAATATATATCAAAATGAAAATTATTTATTATAATTCTAACACTAAATCAAAAAAATACGAATAATACTTGTTAAAATTACACACAAAAATTCCGTTTTGTATTTTTTATCTTTTAAATGAAATTTTAACAATGTCTATTTCCAAATCATTATAAAATTGCAAACATCAACTTATTTTTCCAATTTATTCTTGAAGAAAACATTTTTTACAATAATTGGCTTTTCCGTAACTTTTTTTCTAAAACAACGTGACATTACTATTAGCTACAATATTTTTACTCCTTCCCTAATTGAGTTTCCCACAATCGACTAGCAAAAGAAAATGAATTGAAATTTTCTAGAAAAACATTCCAGACACAATTCTGTGGCATTTAAAATAAAAAAATAAAACTTTCTTTATTCTATTCGCTTTTTTTAAGTTATCGAATTCCCTTAGGATCTTATAGAAAAGTTGAATGATAAAAAATAAAAGTAGTTGGAAATCGTTCGACTCTAAATGTAAATGGTTTCATCTTAGATACGTATAATAGTCAAATACGTCTAACTAAAAACTCTATTTGTAGAACATAAAATAACTTACAATTATATTCTCCAATTTGTTTTTTTTCTAATGTAATCAATGGTGTTTTTATCAAATGCTTTAATTTCTAAATTGGACAAATGTTTTTAGTAATTGAAGTTTAAGATGTTTACAAAATTTTTATTACAACTAGTTTTTTATGATAATGTAAATATATATTTTAATTAATAATTATTATTTTTTATAGTTTGCAATTAAGTAACTTTTGAAAGATTAAAATTTGCACTGCGGGCCGCATTACGACCTATAAATTTTTCGAGGGCCGCACATAAATAAGAAATTTTGTAAAAATTTTAGATTTTCCGGTAATGATTTTTTTTTAACAATTTTTTAAGTAGAATAGAATAACCACAGAAACACGAATTTAAAAAAAAAAACGTTATTCAATATAATTTGTTCATATGTGGTCGCGGGCCGCACAAAAGGGCGCGGCGGGCCGCAAGACGCAGTTTGGCCAGCTCTGATCTAAATAAACTATTTATTGGCATTTTATTTATAAGACATTTTAAAAAAATGGGTATACCGCCGATCTGTTTTCCTTATAAAAGCTGTTCTAGATAGTTCTTAAAAAAAAAACGTAAATAGTTTTTAATAGTCCGAGGGACAGATTAATAAAGAAAATAATAGTTGACTTTTTTAACCGCTGAAGTTCTCATGACTACCGAAATGAATTTTAAAAAATTAAATTTTCCTGATGGATGAATTCAACATATAAATTAAAATTAATGTAACGAGGCTAATTTTATTTGTGTCACACTGTAAAATATGCATACACGAAATTCGTTTAACTTTCAATATACGTTCAAAGTATCCAATATTTAAAACAAATGCACGAGAACGTGTAGGTTTTATTACAGCGTTTTATCATCTTTTGAGCCGTCATTTCGCCTGTTTCCTATTCCAACAATGACTTCAAACATGAAGGGATTCTGTTACTTGTAGCGGAATCAAACGAACATATTGGTATTCGTAACCCATAAAAATGTCTGAGAGCATAAATCCGAGATGGCCATGACTACGATATGATTTCACCCCAATGCAGGTATAATATATTCAAGTAATGTTTGGTGCAGTAGTGTCTCCGTCTATGGGACATTTCAGTGCACCAGTACCGCGTTTATATACGCACAGGACCGGGGCATAACTAACGGAATGGCATCAAATATAAACAATACTCTATTTCATTTATTAATGCAGTGGTTGCCGTGGTTTTTGACGGTAAAATGCAAGATTCGTACCGTCAAAACCCCGGCAACCACTGCATTCTTAAGGCGTCTATTACACTATCAAATAAATATGTCAAACATCTTTGACAAAGATTTGATCATATTTCTTTGATAAAATACGAGATTTTGTTCTATTACACTACATAAAATATTTGATAATATTTTCATAGTATTATCTAGGGATATTTTCTTCTTTTTTTGGTGCATTTTGATAATCAATGTGTGGATGTTCGTCAGTTGACGCGATCGAGGTTTGAATTTACAACTGTGTATTGCAGTTTTTATAATCAATAAGAAGATTATCATATAATACTGGATTATGTTGATATTAATATATAAACTGTAACTGTCAGTGATAACTTGGCAGTCGCCATTTTGATTTATCTATCAAAAAACTTTGATCAAATATAAGAGACTGTCATTAACTATGATCATAGAAATATTATGAAGGTAAATATTATAAAAGTTGACTTACTACACTGTCATATTTCTTTGATCAAAGGAATTTTATCACATTTCTTTGATAGTGTAATAGCCGCCTAAATGAAATAGAATATAGCAGCGTTTCTCAAATATAAATTCCCCCCCCCCCCCCCCCTCATCAATAATTTTCACTGAAATCGTGCTGTAATTGTAATATAAATTTCTATTTAATTTAATTGTATTTAACTATTGCACCTCCACCATTTAAAATTAATGTTTAATTATTTTTTTAAATTATAAATTAACTAACATCAACAATATGAAAAATATAAAAACTTAGATATAGTTTTTAAATTGCACCTCCACCATTAAATTATTTATAAATAAATAAAATCGATTCAACATTAAAGCCAACACCTACATATCTGTTACCAAACTCTGTAGATAACTATATTATTGAAACCGAGCATAAGTGTATTCAAGGTCGTATTTACGCGCAGGCTATGGTCTAAAAAATATGTATTTTGAATAGACTGAAATAAAATAAAATACATAGGTTATTTTAAAGAAATTCGGGTTTAAAAATAATAAACAGTACCGGGTTTAGGGGGGAGGGCGAACCAGGGTAACCGCCCAGAGCGCCAGGCCAGGTGGGGCGGCGTATAATGGAGCATAAATCCCTTTTTTAGTTCAAACCAGTGTACAAGCTGTAATTTTTGAGTAAACTTTTTTTTTATCTTTAAATTTTTGTCGATCAGTTAAACCCGATTAAGCAAAAAATATAGCTAAATATAAACAATGTTAATTTGTAAACAAATCGATTATTTGATAGCTGCTAACTAACAAATACTTATTCGGCAACCCAGAAAACCTTTAATAAGGTATTAGCTGAGATACTAACTAATCAACTTATTTGTTGATTTATCAATTTTAATTTGTTCATAATATGGGAAGGATGTCTCGACGGTCTTAGGGCATTTGATAGTCTTATGTCCGGTATCATAAAGGACCTAGCGAATTTGCTAGCTAGCTAGCACTTTCAAATGAGATATCAAACTTATATGACAGTTCTTTTGGAGTTTGTTGAAAACTTAGACAAGTTTCGCGCACGCGTTGTAGGTAAATACCAACGGTATTAAAATAGTGGTGTATTATGAAAATTATTTCGTACGGTGAAAGATGCCAACTGTGTTACAATTAGTTGAAGTGTCACTGCTCTAAATTCCATAACTAATCCATAGATACTAGTACAGAATTAATACCCCATTTGAAAGTAATTGCTAGCTAGCAAATTTTACTAGCTCTTTTATAATACCGGACATTAAAGTTAATGATGCAAGCTATATTTGAAAAAAAAATTGAGTCTGTAGGATCGCGCCAAGCTGAGATATAAATTATTCAACTTATTTGTTAATTTATCAATTTTAATTGACATTTTCGGTGATTTTTTAATATTTCTTTAGGGGGAGTGAGGGCGGAAAAATAAATCTCGCCCAGGGCACCAGATTTTTTTAGACCGACACTGATAATAAATAATAAAATATTTTACCCGTAGACTAAAACAAACTTGTACCGGTACTGTTCTCAGCATAACATACATACACACATACACACCCACTCACACACACGCTTACATATACATATACATACACGTACAGCCAACGCGATTCTCTGGTAAAAAGTGTAAATCTCTGTGCCAATTTGAAAGGAATGATCTAAGCGTAAATGCGAGCACATCTTGCATTATGCTGCACGTTTAGATTGTGACTCTCCGTACTTGTCTCATATATTGCAGAGTTTATGTTTAAATATTCCCTGTTATATCTAGTGTTGAAGTTTTGAAATTTATTTTTAATATGCATTTAAATTTTTAAGTTTCTCGTTCATTTTAATAAAAATGTTATGGTTTTGTTACAGCAATGGCAATATTTTAAAATCTACGTAGACACTTGGCGTTTCTTTTTTATGTTTTCACTGAGTAATTTTTCAGTCGAGGAAATTTAATATTACGGAAATAACAAACTATACTCGTACCTAAGTAATTTTTTTCCTCTATGAAAAATATTTACTAATTTCTTGTGCAAAAAAATTAGTAGCTTACTCCTAAGTTTAAAATACACAAACGACTGTTTTATTTATATTACCCCCTCTACCCTACATAGAAGTGTTGACTTAATAAAAACATTAAAATTATATGAATTTTAACTATTATTAACTTATATTCATAAACAAGTGTTCTATGTATATTCGGAAACAATAAATATAATTTAAAAAATAAACATAACCTCAAACTCGTCTAGTGGTGAAAAAATAGGCTAAAGGGGAAACATACATTTTGAGAGGTTTCACTGCAATTTCAAGATATAATTTCAAATTTTTCATATTCCCAATGCTTAATTACAATTTATTTAAGGGGGGCATATGAGTAAACGGTGGAAAAATTAGGTGAATTTTGGGAATTATTATCTCAAAAAATATTTGCTCGATTTCATCCAGGTTTATTTTATTCTAAAGTATGTATATTGAGGTATATATATATAATATATATACTTTAGATTCAAACAAACCTAGATGAAATCGAGCAAATATTTTTTTAAATAATAATTCCCAAAATTCACTTAGTTTTTCCCCATTAAAATAAAATAAATATCAAAATAATCTACAGTTTATCATTTTAACTTCGAAACGATTTTAACTATGTACATACCTATTTTAGTTTTATAATAACTTATCGATTAAAATTTTGAATTATACAAATCTTCCTTCTGAATAAACCCCAAGATGTAATTTCCCAATACAAAATATCCATTTTACAATCTTTCTTTCAGTGGAAATTAATATTTGAATATTTAATTCGCGTAATAATTTATATTCAATAAATTAGAACACCTCAAGAAAAAACGCGTCGTATTCCATACATAATCAAATGAAATACATTTTACACATTTCCCGCCGTTGAACGTGAATTTAATTTCCCTTTTGCGTTCAAATCAAATTATATCAAATAATGGAAAATTCTGGAGGTTTAAATAAAATCTACAATGCCTCAATAATGGCGGTTTTAAGGCAGGTGCACACTTTGTGAATATATAATATGTTCTAACGTTGAAATTCATTTCTTTACTTATTGGTCTAATATGATCTAATATTCGTGGTGACTTCAATTCCCGCGCCAACGCTGATTGGTCAAGGAGCTATAGAGACTATCTATGTAAGCCTTGGTATTTAATATATTTATCGTTAATAGTTAATCATGATAGTGAAATAATTTTACTTTACTTTTAATTTCGAATATGAGCAAGGTGACGAGTGACGACGGTGATAAGTGTCTCTAATTAATTCTACAAAAATTTCAAAAATATGTTTCTTTTACTCCATGACTCGAGAATGGTGAGAGGTGAAGGAGGAGAAAAAATTTAGAATAAACGAAACTCGGCATTTGCGATAAACAAGACTTACAATAAACGAGTCCAGGCTGTATTCTGGTATCAATATTAGGAAAAATAAAAAATAAATCTGGAATTAATTATTTACAAATAATATTTCATAACTTTTTTTAAAATGCGTGAAAATGTCCGCTATTCGTCCAAGTATATTTTAAAATCCAATCATTTTTATAAAAAAATATCAATTGTATTTTTTTCTTAATACATGCCTGATAATCTAATAATTCAATAAATTATTGATTTAATTACATAACTAGTTATCAATCTACCTTTGATTGTGTCTATAAGAAAACATAAATTTACATTTGCTTAGTTATTATTTATTATTAATCTAGAATCTTAGGCTTTTTAACAGTGGAAGTTCCATTAAAATCGGTTCAGTAATTTTCGTGTTATGTGGGAACAAACAAATTAAAGGACGTATATACTCGGAAAAACCAAAATTATTTGTATTGTACAAACAGAGCCTTCAGATTTATACATTGTTAATTTGATACATTTCTTACTGTGAAATAAATTGAAATTTCTAAAAAACTTTCTCTTTAAATTTGTCGATAACAATTGTAGATTGAAAAAGTTTTTTAAATTTTTCACGTTTGACTCATTCATGTTTTCCCTTTTTCTAATTTAAGTGGATAAAAATAAAATAAATATTGTTATCTATATTAAATTATATAATTAACTAAAGTTACATATGTGTGAAAACGGCTTTAAATTTTCAACAAAAGACTTCCGCGTTTTGCATAAACTTGATACAGAAATAGATTGGGTTACTTGAACGTGATTTCTATACCACATTCACATGTATAACTAACCATGTTAAATACAATTTAAAGATGAAAGGTAAAACACCATTTCACACCATCCTAATATATTTTGTAATTTTAGGGGTAGAAAAGTTGACTTGGGCCAAGAATTTCTTGTTTTATATACAACGAACACAATATTTTCTTAATATAAGAATATACTATTAATCCATAAAATTATTGTTTCTCTTTAAAGCAATATTTTCGGATGAAAACGACAATATACTTGGATTAAGAATATATTTTTATGTATTATATAATATATTTATATGTATTAAGAAAATATTGTTTTCGTTATATATAAAACAAGATTTTCTTGACCCAAGTCACTTTTCTACCTGTGTACCTGCCGTAATTATTACCCTTAAAACCAATAACAAATATAACCCTAACCTTAGGTTAGGTAAAACAAAATTAATCATGATTACAACCATAATTATATTAATTCTTAACGTTTATTGAGGTTACAGTAAATCTTCTATAGAAGAAAACATCTGCCAAGTAAATGCACAGTGCTTCCTCGTGCTAAATTCACCAAAGGTAGTTAACTATTGAACAATTTAAATAAAAACCAATAGTATTCAGATAAATTGTCTGGCATTGGTTAACCATTTAATTTTTATACAATTTTACTAAAAAACTATTAGTTTGAAATTTTTCTTTTTACCCTCCCTGTATAGATAATCATTTATAAAAAATTACTACATTCGTGTCATGTTTTTGATTTTTTTAATTACGATTCAAAAAAATGTTTTTCTTCAATTTATGTAGATTACCTATATCATATTTTTCTCTAGTATGACAAACCATTTTCGAGATAAATACTTTTTTATAACAGTATAAATACAGGGTGTCCAAGATATGCGTGAAATGCATAGAGATTTCGTAAACGATAAGAGATACAAATTCAATTGAATGAGATGAATTATTTGTAAAGAAGGAATAAGTATTACTACATCAAAAAATATTAATAATTGGGCGATATACCCAAAAATCTGTATCTCTTACCGTTTAGGAAATTCCTATGCATTTCACGCTTACTTTGGACATTCTTTATATCAGCGTTCGGGGAACCGGGGTAAATTACCCTAAATGAGGTAAAAATGAAATTTTTGGGGGTAATAAGGAACTTTTTCTAATTTTCTATTTAAATTAATTCAATAAACAATGTTTAATTTAAATTTACATTGTCTCCTTTTCAAAATGAGGGGGTAATATCGACTTAAGCAAAAATATGTTGGGGTAATGGTTAAAAAAGTTCCCCGACCGCTGCTTTATATGAAAAAGTCATTAAATTCAATCGTTTTTTAAAGTTTCTCACGCTAGTTTTGAATCACCCTGTATTAATGTAATAAAACTTCAATATCGCACAAATTATATACATCATACTGAGAATATAAAACAAAGACACCAAAATAACCTTACGTACATATACGAATGAATTTAATATAAAATACATACATACGCAAATTTAATTGCCTTCAATTCAAAGAACATCGTTAAAATAATACCAATATTCTATGTACGCCCCCCGAGATATTCTGTTTCCATAATCTCACGATAAATTATGCATTTATAACTGTCAAATGTAGAATAAATGGATAAAGTCGTCGGCAACTATTATTTATTACATTAATGTAAAAGGGAAATTACGTTTAGCATTGTTTCTTGTATGAATAATATTACAATATTTGAAAAATATATAACGGTATATTAAAATAAATAACACGCTGTGATAAATATCCTGGCAGAATAAAATTTTATGTTAATGTAATCGAATCACTGAATTTGCAAATTGAAATAATAATGTTATAGGTGAAATATTATATATATTAATTTACTCTATATATCTCAAGATTGAAAACTGTAGTTTTATATAAGAAAATACTAGCATAGCTATTAATTAATAGTTCAAATAAAACGGTCAAGTGCGTGTTGGGCACGCACATGATAGGGTTCCGTAGTCATTACGATTTGTAAAAAGAGCTATTTTAAAATTTTTCATAAACTATTTTTTCTTACAGTGTTCGATATAATTTTCATTGAAAGTATTAATTAAAAGCTACATACTCGATTTTTTCAGATTTTTTATATCGATAGTTTAGAAAATAGATGGGGGGGGCTTTGATAACGACATTTAAAAGCAAATAATTCGTGACTGAAGGATTAAAATCAAAAGGTCATAAAACATTTTTTGTTGCATTTTATGATACTTATCAAAGACAACCCAATCAATGGGGTAAATGGAAAAAATGTAAGTACACCTTCCAGTCTATGGGAGCTGGTCCCAAAAAATGTTTGACAGTGTTCGTTATAATTTTCTTTGAAAGTACTAATTATCTCGATTTTTTTCAGATTTTTTATATCGATAGTTAAGAAAAAAAAAGGAGGGGGGGGGGGTCTGATAACGACTTTGAACGCAAATGTATCCGTGACTGAAGGGTTAAAATCAAAATATAACATTTTTTGTTACATTTTAGGAAACCTATCTTATCACTAATGAATTAAGTGAAAATTTTTCTTAATATACTTTTCAGTCTATGGAAAAGGAGTCAAAAATTTGTTTTTATCTTAATATTTCTGTTAATAATATATATAATAAAAATCTTCATCCATATACCAAATTTCATTTTAATCGGTATAAAGTTTATATAGACAGACAGACAGACAGGCAAAACAGGGTTCCTAGTTTTCTACGCAACTCTAAAAAAATAATTTCAAGTAGGTACTTAGAAAAATAGCTAAAACAATTATTTTAATACCTGATTTTAATATTATTTGAAGTACTTTATAACACTAAAATTACAAATGAACTGACTAAATGATACTTTCATTATTTATAAATATATATAACTTTATCACATTTTCACTAACAATATCACCGAATAATTATTATTCATGTCAATTAGAGAAAAGTTAAAATAATACTAAATTAAATAACATATGTAACACACAATTTTATTGTATGTACAATAAATGTACATATATATATTATGTAATTAGAACATTTATTAAACGTATTAGCAATAAACGTGTAATAAGATTTTCTGTAGACTAGTTACTGCATGTTAGCAGCTTTAATTACACTACATAATTCTTTTATGTAAGTAAAGCGAACCATACACTTTACGCTGTACATAATTATACGACGATATTTTTAATTAAATATTTTGTATTATTTTATTTTATGTATAAGAACTGGCAGAAGTCTCAGACTATACCCCAATTTTGGATACTTGTATAAATTAGAAATATTTTATTACTGTCATTAAATTGAATCATAATCTATAGATATTGTAAAACAGATTAATTTGATGGTAATCAGTGAATGGGTGTCAAAATGGTGGACATTTAAACTAATTATTAGTGTAATCTATTTATTAATTATTATATTATCATAGCATTTACTTTACATTGTTTCAAATTAATTAAACATTTTATCACTTTTATGTCGTAGCTCATCATTTTGTTAAATCATTAACAAGTGTCCATCATTGGGTTCACTTTGTCCATTACTGGCGAACAATATAAACAAAATAAAACTGTATTTTCGGGTTTTGGTAATTCAATTGATTTAATAAAGAGGTACTTGTTTTATTAGTAACATGAGTTCATGAGAATTACAAAAAAGAAACCCATCAATCCAAAAAACTGTATATCTTACTCTTAAAGTGGACAAGACTGGTGCCAAAAAAGGTGTAAAATGGTCTTCAAATGTAAAAAAAGTGCGGGCCAAATATGCCGATCAAAATATGAAAAACATTTTTTTAAATTTGCAAATTTTATAAAAAAATGTCAAAAAGCACACTATCTAGATTTTTAGTTATTTTTTTTTTATTTATGAAACACACAATTATTTCGACCGGAATTGGTTAACTTTAATCTTTTCGTGTATTTTGTATGTAGATATATATATTATATAATTTACCTAATTGATACATTATTTTAAATGTTTACAACACAATTATTTCTACAAAAATAACAATTACTTTTTATAAATTCAAATAAAAAAAACATTTATTTCCAACTGCTTTTACAAAATAAAACAATTCCAGGCAGCTTAATCTTGAAAGCTTCCACACTTTAAAACGATATAAAAATATGAGAAAACGACACAAACTTTTTCACCCTAACACAGGAAGTATATCTGTGTTAGTAGTACATCTAGGGGTGTTTGAGTACATATAGTACCTACATATATACAATATACATACCATACACTTATCTCTTCTGTATTGAACTTCATATTAGAAGTACATTTAAGGAGCTTTATGTGAATATATACATATACATAACCATATATCTGCACTTGTATTCATGTGTAATGTATTTGTACATGCTGATTATAAAGTCATTTAACAAATAAATAATTATATTTTTTCATATAGCTATAATGTGTGGTAAGTGCAGAAACGGGTTCTTTTTATTATAATACGAGTGAAATTGTAATAGCTAATATGTAGTGAACTACTAAAAGTTAATACCAACTTGTTTAAAAAGTTCACTACTCAAAAACTAAACAACGTATCTTGATGCGGTAAAAAGTATTTTATACTAGGCGTATTCACAATTCTGCTCTTGCCTCATAGCATATGAAATAATGCTTCAAAGCGTTTTTAACTACCGGTAGTTGACATTTTTTACAATTTCCTATCATAATGCAAATATACAAAGAAAATTGGCGTCCTATTCAATTTAAACTAGTCAGTAATAACTGCACAATCATTTGATACTGAAATTATTAAGTATTTATATAACAGATTGAAAATATATGGGTTCAAAGTTCAACTATGCAAAAACCAGTCTGCACTAACCCCACTGCACCTTAATCGATGTGGGAGGTAGAACCCCCCCACCGAATTATAGAACTTTATTTACATTTTTATAACAGAAAATTAAAATTGATCAATATTAAATTAAATAAATTTGGAGACTTCTTTCAGAAAATGTAAACTTTTTAATGGGTTACTGAATAAATTTAAGATATACTGCTCATTTTATCGATGTAGAACGCAAAATAAATTTAGGACGAGTAGAACACACTTCTAAACAGAGCCTTCTTAGAGGTGTCAACAAAACATTTATATAAATTTTACATTTGTATAAATTATAATCATACTCGTCAATTATTTTTCAAAAGGCAACAAGTACTTTTTGCAGTTTTTTTAAGAAAATCTACAGATATTCTTACCACCCTGTGCAAACATGTACACTATTGTAACATACATTGTACATACCTTAAATGGGATATTAGATAGCAGAAGGAAATTTAAGTACCCATAGATACTTGTTCCGTTCTATATTAGTAGAACGTCTCAACGTATTGCTAAACATGTAAGAGCGTTTATATCTGCAATACACAAATGCATATGTAACATATAATAATGTACATGTACATTGTACATACATATAAGTGTTCAAATATAATGCCATATACATACATTTAAAATAATAAGTTTTAGATACATTATAAATGATATGATAATATAGTAAAATTTCAAAATATGAATAATGACTAATTTTATTTACTTATATGTATATTGTATATGTTTATAGTCCAGTGAACGAAGCAATTCTATGGTCGATTCTTATAGATTTTGAGCCGCGTGAAAAGTAGGGTTTTACCCCTAAAAATGGGCTAGAAGGGTGAACAACGCGTTTTTCCCAGCTTTTTCAATTTATTTCAAAAACTAAATCGACGATGAGGTTATATTATGGTTGATACTCAAACGAATCAATTGAGATCGGTTAGATAAAATTCAACCAAAAAACAGAGGATGAAAAAGTCGTAAAATTGTAATTTTTCGGTCCTAATAAGTAAAAATTGTATAACTCTGGGGCACATATCGCACAGACTTGTGTATAGGCTTAAATTCTTCCTAAAGCTCCAAAGAACTTAGATTAACCATAATATTACCAAATATGAAAAGCTTTACTAATGATATTATTCAATATTTAAGGGTGAGTTACGAAATATTTTTTTTAAATTTGTGTTGCACTAAAAAAAATCAGGAATCAATGATTACCGATACAAAAGTTTCAAATGATACTTAAGTCGACGAATGGTGCAATAAAATTTTACTGTAACGGAAACACATCGTCTTATGAATTTAAAATCTCACGTGATATGTACATGTAATTTCTATCTCATCGTCGATCTGCACCTTTAGAAAGCAAATAACTTATATTCATAGAAAATATCACCGTTTACATTTCATATAAACTTGTATATGCACAAACGATCTTTATTATATTTATCTTCAATTTAAAAACCGCATATCTATGGTTTTTAATACCAACGTTTTACTATATTTTACAAAAGACATATTCAAAGTACTCCTTTTTCAACGTAGAGTTCGAACACGTATGTACTGTTTAATATTAGTAGAATGTTTAGGCGGGATCGAGAACTTCGTACATATGTGTATGTGTATGTAAGCATAGGCGCCGACAGAATTTCTTTTAGGGGGGTGCATTTAGATATATGAGATAAAAGTACATACGAAAAAAAAAAATTTGATGGAAGTTAACATGAGTAAAAAAAAAAAAAGGTCTTCAGTTTTATATTTTCACATTTATAACTTAATATTCACGGGGTGAATTTTTTTCACTTTGCCAGGGGAGTGCAAATGTATTAAATTTTAAAATAACAATTGTATTTCTTAATTATTTCATTTGCCAGGGGGGTGCAAGTGCACCTCCTTGCACCCCTCCTCCCGGCGCCCATGTATGTAAGTATGTGTATATTTATGTGTGTGTGTGTGTGTAGGTACTTTTTGCTGCAATGTAATAACGCACGCGACAAAAAAAAACTAGTCAAGGCACTAAGCTCAAGGATATTAAGAATGGGTAAAATGCGATACGGAATATCAAGGGCTTATCAGAGACGTATTTGGATTTATATGGTCCTTTCTTTCATTAGGTAAATTCAAATATAAATGTTAATTAATAACATATTAATTTTTACTCGCAAAATTTTTTTGGGAGATCATTTTTTTAGGGGGCGGGGGGCTACGGCTCGTAGACTCTCTTAAATTGAATTTGGTGGTCCATGTTCATATATGAGTTTGGCACTATTATTAAAACATTCATGTAAAAAATAATACCAACCAAATAATAATAAATATATCCATAAATAGATACATAAATATATGTTTTATTTTGTTTATGATTTTTTCTCCAGTAATGGATAAAGTAAAACCAGTAATGAGCACGCATTGATGGACACTTGTTAATGATTACAAAATGATAAGTATTACGACACAAAAGATATAAAAGAAAGAATCGTCAAATTTGAAACAATGTACGAGTAAAGCAGTTGCTATGATAATATAATAATTAATAAATAAATTATACTAATAATTAATTTTAATGTCCACCATTTTAACATCTATTGGCCGATTGTCATCAAATCACGCTGTAAGGCAGTTAAATATATATAAATTAATATTCAGAAATGGTAGTAATCAAATATCAACAAATATTTCTAATTCAGTACATTTAATTTAACTACTTAAACATTTTTTGATGTGCCACTTGCAATCAGGACTGTAGTAGTCAAAATTCTATACCAAAAAAAGGAGGAGGTTCTCAATTCAACGCGTATATATATTTAGTTTATATTTTTTTTAGAGATGTTCACGAATAATTTCGTATTGCGTGGACTAATTTTGATAATTTTTTGTTTGTTTGAAAGAGAATAGTCCTTTGTCAAGATCTAATGATATAGTCGGGAGATATACAACGAAACACTTTTATTTAAAAAAATAGCCATTACTGGGTACATATCCAAGACTGGTGCCAGCACCTTCTACCTTAATACATTCCTGGCACCTACTAGTAAGAGTTAGAGGGTAGGGAGTAGAATATCACCGTCAGTAGCAGTCGAGTGGGAATGAAAACTGGAATGGGGTGAGGGGGGAGGGAGGGGGTAGCGCAGCAGTCGACTAATGTGAGCAGAGATTTATAAGTGATTGTTATATATATGTATGTATGTGTGCGAGTGTGTAAGAATTTCGGTTATATGTTTGTTAAAAAGGTGTCGAATAACTCGCTGGATTTCCAGAAAGTGCCACTAATGCACACGTACACGGTTTTTCAATTTATTTTTATACTCGTGATCATTTTCTAATATTATATAGAGAGGTATCGAATACAGCTTTAGAAAAATCAAGGAATATGTTTATGTGATTTAATGATCACTGTTAAAAATGATTCGGAGAAAAGAAAGGAAACGTAGTTTACACCTATCCCCCGATTTACACGACACTTGTTTTACACGATTTCGCTTTTACACGATTTATATATTGACAATTTTCAAAAAACTACTAAAAATGTTAATTCCGCTCCATATACGCCTATACAAAGATTTGATGGCAATTTTGAATTTTTTTCCTTCGGTAACTTTATGAAAAGAACATGGGATTCCCGGGCTTGTAAAATATACATTTAGAAAGAATTGTCAAATCAATGTAACATCAATGTAAAGCAGTTGCTATGATAATATTATAATGAATAAATAAATTATACTAATAATTAGCTTAAATATCCACCATTTTGACACCTATTGGCCGATTGTCATCAAATCACGCTGTAAGGCAGTTAAATGTATATAGATTAATATTCAGAAATGATAGTAATCAAATATCAACACATATTTCTAATTCAGTAGATTTAATTTAAAAATAGCCATTACTGCGATCATATCCAAGACTGGTGCCAGTACCTATATGGAAAGTGAAAACACACTTCGCGCGTGAGAGTTAGTTTGCGGTATTTTCTGCTGAAGTCTTGATCTTGCAGATAGGGCATTAAATTAAATCGTAATACAAACTATTGGAGGCGCGTGTTCCTTTTTTAAAAAGGCAATTTTTCCAAGTACCTATATAGAAAGTGAAAACACACTTCATGCGTGGGAGTTAGTTTGCAACCAAGTACACCTACGTGGCGTAGTTAGTTCAACAAAACTTAGTCGTCTCAACGGAAACATATTTATTATAAATACAACATTTTTTTTTTGTAAAGATTACCTAAATAAAAATATAATTTCCATGCTTATACCGAGCATAGCGAGAGCTAAAATAGGCGAGATATACACAAATTGTGTGATAAAATTAACTGATCTTCCTGAAATCACATGTGATAAAATATTTCTTATATATTTTAACACATTTTTAATTATAACGTTTTCTATCTAAAAAACCATAATTACTGAAATTTTAAATTTAATTAAAACATTTATATTAGTATTTAATAAATTAATTCAGAAACTTTTTGAGAGAGAAATATTATTTATTTCACATCGCTAAACATTAAATTAATTAACCCAAATCAGAAACAGTTACTTCTAATTATCTCAGACAATCCACCCTTAACGTCAAAAAAGAAGCTAAAAAAACAATGAAACAAATAATTTATCAATTGAACGAATGTAAAATGACACGTTAGAATTAATATCACCACCAACCATCAAAATATCTCAGAACGAATACAACCTTTCATCAGAGGACTGCGAATTCTATACCCCACCTAAAAGATACGCCATAATTACAGTGGCGAAACAAGAAAAACATTGTATTCATGTGACGGTCGATGTCAAAAACAAAACACCACTGAAATCGAAACATCAAGAAAAGCAGTAATACCAACAGCGACAGTGCAAATTATCTACAGTTAACTGAATACTTTGCCGACAAAGAAAACCTCATTCGTGTTTTGTTTTACTATGTAATTTTTTGCTACGTTGTTCGTTAAATAAATGCATGCCGTGGCGTGCTTGATTCTCACGTCATGACAGTGATACGGTAACGAACACCTGTGAGAATTGTATAATATAATGAATTATTATACAGGATGATTATAGACTATGCACTTTGCAATTTTTTTAAATAATTTATTTGATTATACGATTAAATTCAAATGTTATGATTAAGGGGCTATGCTAGTTTATCGGCGAAAAAAAAGGTGTTTTTCACGAATTTTTTTCCAGCAATCTATGACAGATATCGTTCTAAATCTTTTTGGGTTTAATAAATGCACTATTGAAGTACACAAAAAATTTTTTTTTATTAATTTTACTATACATATATGTGTATAATGCAGCCATGTATGCAGGTATGAAAAAAAACAGGTGCGCAGTGTCCCAGTGTTTTAGCAGGAACAAAACACCTGAAACACAAAACAAGATATGTCTTTTATTCAGTAGATGGTTGGCTATGGCCTGAATTAGAATTTTAATTTTTGGTGCAAAAATAAGAAAATGGCGACTGTCGGAATCGAAAAAGACCCTTTTTTTCTTGGTTTTTCCTTGTAAAAAATAGAAAAAAATTTAATTTTGACATAATCCTAGTTCCAGCCATGCCTATATATGTAACAAACATGTGGTTAAAATTTCAGACCGATCGACCGAGTAGTTTTCGAGAAATCATTGGGACAGTATCGAAAAACATCATTTCGAGAAAAACGCGTTTAAAGTTTTAAAATTGTTATAAAGTTGATACTTACAACTAATCAGCGATGCCGGCATCATAGGCTCAGATCACTCTAAAATTTTAACACAATATTTTCGAAAAATGAAAAAAAAAGTCGATTTTTTGAAATGTATAAACTAGCATAGCCCCTTAATGTACAACCAAAGATAATTTTTTGGCTACTACGATTTATAAAATAAGTTATTTCATTTTTTTTCATAAACTATACGTGCTACAGTGTTCGTTATAATTTTCATTGAGAGTGCTAATTAAAAACTACATTCTGGAATTTTTTTCAGATTTTTTGCATCGATAGTTTAAAAAATAGAGAGGGGACGCAAATATATGGTGACTGAAGGGTTATAATCAAAAGGTCATTTAACATTTTTGTTGCATTTTAGGATAAAAAGAAGAAATTTTTATTTTACTTCCTATGCATGAAATTATCTGTCAATAACTCCACTAAACTGTCATATAAGTTTGATACCCCATTTAAAAGTGCTTGCTAGTAAAAATTTTGCTAGCTCCTATATAATACCGGACATAAGTCTTATAAAAATTATCCACGTAAATTTATTTCCGGTCATTCATGAGACCTATAGAAAACGTTTTTTTTTTATTCAACGACGAAAATCTTAAATTAACATATTTTATATAAACAATTCTAAATTTTCCAACAAAAAATTTCATATCGAAAGAAAGTTACATCGTAGTTGAAGAAAATTCAATTTTCCAAGTTCAATGTCAACTTTCACGACTTTTTTCAATAAAATATTATATTTGTTAGAACCTTAAATATTTTTTACATAAGAATAAGAAAATATGCTATTTTTTATATTTTTGAAAACATCATTTTTTAACTGTACGATAATATACCGGGAAATCCCGAAAAAAAATTAAAAAATTAAAGGTAATTGAACCAGAAAGAATAAAATTCGTAAGGTTAAGTTTCAAAACTGTTCAAATACATAGATATTAGGTAGGATCGCCCATATAAGAGTTTAAATTATTGAAAATTTCTAAAATCAGTTAAAAGTTCCAAAACATTTATTTATTCTTAACATAATGTTTTTATGTGTTTATTTATTTTATTATATTTAATTTAATCTTAATATTATAACTTTTGTCCTACAATAATAAATTATTTTATTCTCCTGGAAGTGAAATCCATTTTAAATACGTTAAAACTTTTTTCTTAACTTCACTGATGATAAAAACTACAACAATTAAAAAAGTGAATGAAAAATTTTGACACATCAACGAGACTCGATGAAAATTTATAACACAAACATACAGAAGAATAGGAAGAAGATTTATGTAGTACAAACGATACATTTTCTAGAAGAACTTAAATTAAATTTCTCGTATTGTTTTATTTTGTTCAAAAGTAAAATACGTCGATCGTTCGAGAAAGAGACGAACAAAAATCAGTAAAAGCAAATAAAAAGTTTTTAATAAAGATACAGACATATATGATATATATATATCCAGTTACAATTACTCTGTGGAATTTCCATTTGAGTGATTTTTAATTGAAAACTTTATAAGCTGTATCAAACTTGTCTGTTATTACTTTTATTATACTTGCAGGTTGAATGGTCGCGTATCGCTATTTTGTTACGGAATTCCTGTTTATTTGACCCAAAAAAGAGTTGCTTTCGATATTCTTTATTATTTTATTTATTTTTGTGATCGATCGGTTTTGTATCGAAGATTTAATATTAGATAATCAGATAAAATAAAAATAACAAGCCGTGGGTTCGGCCCTTGAGGTCCACACAACCAACTTTCCAACATGGTATGACTATAAATACTTGAATACTGATTATTTATTGTTTACATATAATTTAATAATTTAAATTTAATTGCAACAACATGAATTAGTAGATTTATTTATTAATATTTAAAATTCTAATGAGGGTGATTTTCACCCCTTAAATGGCTGTTTAGGCACGTATAACAAAAAATATACTGAAATGCATGTTTCCAAAAAAACTTTTACACATTTTTTTAACCCCGTAGGGGTTGAATTTCGAAAAGCATTTCTTTCAGATCATATTCACGTCAAAGACGCTTCGATTGGCACCCCAACTAAGTCAATATCATTTTTTATTTGCGAGATTTCGTGCACGTAAAAAATGACATGCACATATGTACATACATCTTTCTGAAAATAATGTAAATATACTAAAGTGACCTTGAAACATACAAATATGTTGAAATTTTTTATTTTGATTTTGTAAATATATTGTAAACAAATATCTTGTTAAAAAACGTCTATGAATATAATTGGAATAAAAAAGAATATTAAATTAACTGGAGTTAATATAAATTCACATGTAGGTATGTTTAAATATTTGCAAATATATTGTAAACAAATGTCTCGTTAAAAAACTTATACGGACATAATTGGAATAAAAAAGTTGAATAATCGATCTTTTATATTATTATTGAAATTAATGAATACGCTCATATCATATCCATATTCAAACATACAATATTTACAATAGCTTGAAATTAAATTTTTTTCTGCCTGTTTTAATACGTCTAGGTTTTTTTGATGTGAATCAATAAAAAAAAAATACATACGAATATATAATATGTTATCTATATTGTTTCAGAGAATTTCCAAATTGAAATAAATATTATTTCATAGAAAAATGTTATAAAATTCTAGTTATATTATATTTTTTTGTTTGTTTTATTTTTTATTTTTTTTGTACATAAATGTAATTTGTTTTTTCAAAATCCTTCCAGACATCTTTCAAACATTTTTATGAATCATTTTAAATAACTTCAAATTGAATACCAACTTTTAAATAGGTATTAAAAAAAATTTGATTTTGAAAATTATTTTATCATTGATAAGTGGAAAAAAAATGTGGGTACACTCTTCAGTCAATGGGAGAGGTTCAAAAAATTTTTGTCAGTATTCGTTATAATTTTCGTTGAAATTACTAATTAGAATATACATCAAAATCAATCTACGTCCATATACCAAATTTCATCTTAATCGGTATAAAATTCACATAGACAGACGGACATTTAATTTTTAGTATTTTTACAGCTAAACAAAAAATGAACGTCTATTATAAATTTAACTTAAAACATTCCGATTATGTAAACATGATAATTAGAATATTAATTTTAAAACACAAAACTTCAGTGATTTTGGGTTACATTTGCTACAATGTGTAAACGTATGGAGGTCGTGAAGGTTTCAATTAGGACGTGCTACAGTAGTTAATTCCATATCTGTTATATTCTGGGAAGATGAAATTATGTATTATTCTCCAACGGCCTTAGGTAACACGGTTTGAATAATGTTTAGATTAAAATAGGTTTATTGACCCGTTTTATACAACGATAGAATCAATCCCTGCACTTCACACGAAGTTTATCTACAGTTATGATTGGGGTGTTAATTAAAATTAATTCATTTCATTGGCTTTGTGTAATGCCATAATATATCGCTTAAAAACTCACTCGAAATTTCTGTTAATTTGATTTAGTTCATATGAGGAGGTGAATTCCAAAACTTCTAAAAAATGATCGAGATGTCAGTGAATTTTGAAAGAATGCTAAATTTTTTTTCAAAATTCACTGCCACTCGATTATTTTTTAAAATGGAACTCACCTCCTCATATATACTTTAAAAAAAAAAAAAAAATTCACGTCTATGTTATTGCAATTTTTTTTTTTCGATAGAAATTCGGCAAATTGTATGTTAACGATGGATTAATAAACTAAAAACTTGTACAAAAATGTCAACTGGAAAAATAAAAACTGAAGCTCGTTCCGGTCTCGAATTTTACAACTTTATTTAATTAAATTTACAAAATTATCGATTTAAAAATTAACTTTTTTTACTGATTATTAACCCTAACATGTTCATTTGCCTCAGCCGGCACGAACGTACCTCCATCCCTGAAGGTGTTAAAGCGCAGATTTTTTGAAAAATATCAAAACATGACCTGTGGAGGGCTGGTCGGACTCCACGATACCAGTTAATGGGTTAATAATCTTTCAAAATCGAGACTTACAAAGTTGGTATAGTCTCGGTCTCGTTCTCGTTTCAAGATCGACAAAAGTTTCGTCTCGGTATTACTTACAAGTTCATTCATTTTTATAATTTCATAATTTTATTCAATATTACATATATAGTTCTGCTTTTATGTACATAAGAGGATTAATAAACTCCAAGTACAAAACACACTTTAGTTAATAAAGAGATAAGTTCAACGCTCTGTACATGCAACGTGGTTGTAACTATAACCCCTTTCCCGTTCACCTCCTCTTTCTCTAACCGCCATACCGCACAGTGAACCGAAATCCGTAAAAACAGATCAAAATTCAATTTTCGCAACATTCTTAAAAACCATATAAAAACGTTTCCTGCCTTGACGATTCTTTACCCAAAATTGGGCAAACTCTGGGCCAGCCTTAGTATGACAAGCTTTGTCCGAGTCTTGAACGAAGTTATTATTTGTATCTTGGCCCAGTCTTGGTTAGCATTGGGGCAGACCTGGGGTAACCGTTACCCCTTTGAAATTACCTACATGGGTAGATATTAAAATATAAATTTTCATAGACAAATAAGGTAGTGGCACCAGTCTTGGCAAGGACCCCAGTAACGGCAAATTTTTAATTAAATATACTGAATTAGAAATATGTGTTGATATTTGATTACTACCATTTCTGAATATTAATCTATATACATTTAACTGTCTCATAGAATGATTTGATGGCAATCGGCCAATAGGTGTCAAAATGATGGACATTTAAACTAATTATTAGTATAATTTATTTATTAATTATTATATTATCATAGCAACTGCTTTACAATGTTTCAAATTTGACGATTCTTTCTTTTATATCTTTTATAAAGTTACTTGTTCCATTACTAATATGAGTTCATGAGAACTATAAAAAACAAGCCCATTTTTCTAAAAAAAAATCCGAAAACTTGCTCTTATAGCGGCCACAACTGGTGCTTTTAGCTTATATGGGTATTCCTTTTTATAATTTTTCAAATTAAATTTTTGATAAATTTTTTTGTATTTTGTCCCACTGTACACAGCACCATTTCACTAATGATAATCACATACCATCTGTGTAATTTTAATTAATCAAAAGATGAATAAATTCTATATACGTCGGATATTAGAGCAGTCAGCACTCGTTTCACTCAAGATTCCAAAAATTAGATTAGGGATTTGCCTTAATTAACACGCCGCGTCTAATGAAAGACTAAAAGAAGCCATTACACTGTATTTAACTCACTACCGACACGTTTATCTACAAGAATTCAATCAAAAGTGTGCGTCTTTTACAGAAAGATCAAAAAAGTAACCGCAATGCTAAATTATATCACAACCAAAGCTGTCAGAAATGCTCACAAGGGAACCTATTCAAGTGGCATATTCGGATCGAGTGTACAGTTAGAGGGGGTTAGGGTAAGTAAGAAAAAAATTATCTTAGCCCCACCGAAATATTCAATGTTCTAAAAAAACGACGTATGTTTTGAGAAAAAATCAGTTAAAAATACATTAAAAAAATTTAACTCGTATGTATTCTCTCTCCCTCTCGAATTTTTTTTTTACTACGTCACTGTTTTAATTGAACCGAGTTGTTTTATTTAAATATCCTATACTATAGTTTTCGCCAACTTTTTTGTATATTTCGCCAGTGTGCTGCGGTAAAACGGTTTAAGGGGGTGAAGCACCTCTAAATGTGCAAAATAATCATATATTTCAAATAACTCTGAAACTAATGTAGATTTAAAAATATCTATAATACAAATTTTTCATGATTTTTTATGCTCTTTCAAATGGGAACAATTAAATTTGATTTAAAAATTACATCAATAAATATTACTTATTATTAACCCTTAACTTGTGTCATAAATTTTACAAACGTAACAGGTATCCTTTTTATACCTATTTATCGCATATGATATAGTATTTCATTGATAAATAATTTATATCTCATAAATTAAATATATATATAACACGCTATAAATAATATTAACCAGCAATATAAATGTTGATATGTACATATATTAACTATTTTAATATATTTTAATGTTAATTATGCCTTTCACAATTAATAATAATAATTTTGAATATGTACATAATTCGTCCGTATTTAATTATTTGAATAAAAGCGAGAATTTTCTGGTTTATTAGACTTGACGATGGTATAATTTCTAGTCAATTAAACATTGGGTATATTTTGATTCAATAATTTTAATATACATAATCATTATGTAAATTTTGAGTTATATATCAGTTCCAAATATGTAAATAAATAAATTAATATTATAGGTATATACCTACCAATAAAATATTTATACTCTAGTTCAGCGGTTTTTAAACTTATGTAGTCTAGGGCCCCCTTTAAACATGTACTTTGCTCTTTTTTGTAGAGCATTCAATTTCCTATAATATAGGTCTACAACGTTTTTTTTTATTGATGTTTACTTTGTCATATTAAATGTCATTTTGATGTTTGCATAAATTAAGATCTAGATTGAAATTGACAAAAAATAAAAAATAAAGGAAAAAATAATCAGAAAAATTTCTAACTAATATTTTTTAGTAAAATTGTATAAAAATTAAATGGTTAACCAATTCCAGGCACTTTATCGGTTTTTATTTATATTGTTCAATAATTAATTACCTTTAGTGAATTTATCACGAGGAAGCACTGTGCATTTACTTGGCAGATGTTTTTCAAATATTCAATTGCAAATTTTGCAGAGCCATCTATGAAGTAATTGAAATAAAGTACGATAACCTATAAATAATAAAAACCGATTATAATCTGTAAAGAGAAGTTAATCATTTAAGCTTCTGAATGACATAAATGAATCCGGCACTTAAAAACACCCACTTTCGCATACACACACCTAAAAATTCATACGATTGCGGTACACCTTAATTACTGTATCATTATTTATTCAAATCGATCATATTTTTACATACGTACAAAAATAAAAACGTTTTCCTCATCTGTATGTATATTTTAACTTGAATTAGATTTCGGATCGCATATCGCTCTTCCGGCATTAATTAAAAAACGCAAAACCGAGGCGGCTATGTACCCCTCCGTTCCCTCCCCACTTCACGGCGAGTCGTTCCCCATGGGACAGATACGGAAATTTCGTATGAAGGGGAAACCGAAAAAATACCGGGAAAAAGCATTGATTCTCCCTTGGGCCGATCATTCAGCAGCTATACGAAACACTATCATGAATAATTGATTGATGTGTGTGGAGAGAAGGGGTAGGGGTAGATTAAAAAAACTTTCTTTATTAGTAACTCCGATTGTGTGGGTGTATATGGATTTGTACGAGAAAAAATTGTTAACGTTCGATTTTTCTTTTTTGTTGGAAAAACAGGGAAATGATTGATTTTTTTTTGTTAGGGTTGGGAAGGATAAATATTGCGCTTAGATAGAAAATATAATACGGAAATATGTTTTGTCTCTTCAGAGACAGCTAGTTTTGTATCTACATATACACTACCCTGCAAAAGCTTAAGACCACCTGAAAAAATTTCCTTTTTTGGACTTTTGCGAATATTTCTCGATCTCTGACCGCTATATTCAACGTGTTTGTATTTACCGATGATAAAATATGTTCATCACTCGATAACTGGACGGTCGGTTAGTTACCCGATGCTCACATGTATTTCGAAATATCAATTCAAATTGTCTCAGCTTTGCCATATAATATACAATTTCTTTTTCTCTAAAAATAGTGAGTTTTTTATTCTACATTTACAATGTCTATTGTCATGATATTCCATAGTGTTTTGATTTTCTGCACCGACAATTGCAGTGTTTTCACATTTCAAATGACCTAACTCAATATTGTGTGAGCCCCAAAAAATCTTTTTTTACAGAAAACACGAAAATGAGGAAAGCACAGCAAATTTCAAAAGAAAAACGAGCTCAAGTCATTTTTAATAAATTGGACCATTCACAAGATTTTTAGTAAAAGTTTTTAAGACGTTCTAATACGCAGGTCTTTGAAAACTCTCAAAAATCCATGTATTTTAAATGGGAAAATCACCCCCTCTCTGGTAATGGCCAAATTATAAGATAAAGGGTTGAAACTTATACCACATTTTAATTATTTGGAGCTGATTTGGGGGACGGCCCAGTTAAAACTCGTCCAAACTTCATATAAGGACCCCCCTAATTTGCGTGAGTAAAAAAAATAATTCGTGAGTGATCGTGAGCAGAAGTTACTCACGCGTCCATACATATTATTTCCGCATCATTATATTATTTATACGGTCCATACATATATTAATAATCCTGATACGACATAAATAATTGTCCAATACATTTGATAAACTAATAATATTCCATAGCAGTTGCATCGTATTCAATGTTGCCTTTAATACATTTTAATAGTTACATTATCTATTTATGCGGAATTGCGCAAAACCAATGCGCAACATTGGTGACGATTCATTTAATAACTAACATTCGCTGGAATTATTACACAGAAATATTTATCTGTGTAATGTCCAGCAAAATGGATTTATAATATGGACTATTTAGTTAGGTTGACATCGTTTTATAGTAATTAAATGCACTGTTGCAAAATTTAAAATTTACATCACTATACATACACGGTTCATTTGCATTATAAATTTTAGTAACGTTTTATATGATATTGAATACATCATTAAAAAAACATCTGCCAGTGCTTCCTCGTGCTAAATACACCAAAGGTAGTTAATTATTGAACAATTTAAATAAAAACCGATAAAGTGTTCAGATAAATTGTTTCGCATTGGTTAACCATTTAATTTTTATACATTTTATTAAAAAATATTAGTTCAAAATTGTTCTTAAGACGCACCTAATTATTTTTTCGTATATTTTTAATTTTTTGACAATTTCACGGAAACGAAAAGAATTTGTCTTGATTTGAAACGGAAAGATTAATTTAATTTAATTGTTTTGTCTTATTCTAAAACGATCACAAAGCTTCTCGTATCTTCGATATTGCGAGGAAGCAAAATAGAGGGTTAAAATATTTCTAGAGAAAAAATGGGCATAACTTTGCACAAATGCGAGTCGAGCCTCGCGTACTTGTGTCCCGTACCACGTTCTAGCATTGTTAAATATAATTTTTATCTTTAAAATACAGATCTCGGAATATCCCCTATTTTCAGAGCCATCTATTTTCTAATAAATATCTATAAGTGGTTATTAACTTAAAAAGCAACTTATTAGAAAAAAATTGTTAAATTGATTCAATGGCACAGTTATTCATTTTTATTAACATTAAGTTTTGATTCTTTATATTAAAAACATTTTCAAAAAGTTCCCAGAATTTGTTAGGTTGGTATTAACATTTAATCTATTTTTCTATAGTTATAATCTAAACAAGAGTTTTTACGTTGTTTAGTTCATTTTTATTAACATTAAGTTTTGATTCTTTATGTCAAAAACATTTTCAAAAAGCTCCCAGAATTTTTTAGGTTGGTACTAATAAAAAAATCATATTCTTAAACCCAAATATTTTTGTTATATTGAACCTAAATCAAACCCGAACCATAAATAACGCCACGTTCAAAATATTACAATGTTTCAAATTCACTAAATATAAACAATTCATTATATTTAATCTAAAAACATTAACATAATAATGTTTATACTAAACAAACTATTAATTTTAACACCTTTAATTCAGCAAAAAAACATAATAATTTCACATCTGACTTAATTTACAAGCCTGTATAAATTTCGTATAATAAACAAAAAGCAACCGCTTCAAAGGTACCTTTGATTTAAATCTCCGCACTATTCATATCTGTCTAGCAAAAAACAAGTGAGCTACAGTAAGCCCAAGATTGTTTTGTGTGCGGCCAACTAGGATCCAAAGCCGTTGCCAAGACAACGTTTAATAATCCTCTAAGAAGATAGTGAAAGGATTACTTCACTAGATTGATGGAAATTTAAAATCTTGTCCATTTAAATACCAACGTTTCGTTGTATGTGTTCGTAATTGTATACGTACGAATGAAAATTAAATACAGATACGACAGATTATCTGCGTTGCAAATAAAATAAAAAATTTCTCTGTTTCAAATCAAGACAAATACTTTTCGTTCCGTGCATGTTTGTCTGTCTGTCTTTCCTGAATCTTTGTCACAATATATTTATTGTATAGAAAATGACGTGAAAAGTTGAAATTTTCAAACCGCAGGTCTGTATCTCAAACCGTTCTCGAGAAACAGCCTCTCAAAGTTTTAATTTTTTCAAATTTTTGGAGAAAAAAGGCCATAACTTTTGAACGGGTAGTCGGAATTGATTTTAGTTGACGGATTTGAAATCAGCGTGTCAAAATCTATATAATGACATGTATAATACTTTAAAATTCGACAAAAAAAATTTGCTCAAAAATCGACATTTTTTTAAGGTATACCCCTTTGAATTTTTTCGATTTTTCGCGAAATTTTTTTTTTCGAGTTTTAAGGTATTATACATGTCATTATATAGATTTTGACACGCTGATTCCAAATCCGTCAACTAAAATCAATTCCAACCATCCGTTCAAATGTTAGGGCTATTTTTCTTCAAAATTTTGAAAAAACTGAAACTTTGAGAGGCTATATCTCAAGAACGATTTGAGATACAGACCTGCGGTTTGAAAATGTCAACTTTTCACGTCATTTCCTATACAATAAACATACTTTTAATGAAATCAAAAATTCAAAATTTTTTAGTGAAATTTTCTGCAGTGAACTTCAACTCGTCATACAAATATCGACTAAAATACAAGAAAATAAGACGTAGAGGTATTTTAGTTTTATAATTGAACGTGTAACTTAATATTAAATACTATTTTTGATTTTTGGTTAAATTATTTATTAACTGAAAACACATGATATATATAATATTTCACCATAATTTTATTTTTATTTTTCTTGACGAAGCAAATATATTTTCTACTAAATTAACTTTTTAAGCATAGAATTATCTTATTTAAATAAAAAAATATGGGTTTTCAAGTATAATAATTATAGCTAGACGTTTTGGCTTCAGAAAAACTCATACTTCGCAACATTCTACTTAACAAATCCTTCAACATTATCTCTAATCCTCCATTCCCAGCTTCGCGCCTAAATTCAAACTAGACCAGAAACACAAGAACACAACAGAGAAGCATATGCCCTCTAGTCAATGACAATGGCGATGACGTCACGCGGCGTCCTCATTGCTTATTCCGTGCACAGACATGGCTTTTCAGTTTCGTCTCAAGTCGACAGCGAATCAATTTTCCGTAGGGCCTGTACATGAAAGTGCCATTCCAGTTATGGCCGATTAAATCGTCTTTTTAGTTTTGCTATTTATTGACCGATCGGGCTAAATGGTACGCGACGACTTCCTCAGTATTGATGGCTATTTGTTTTTCTGTATCTGACTGTCACAGGGCCGGATTGAATCAAATTTGCTCGATTGATTTTGGTTTTAAAAATATTATAACGTAAAATTGTATAAATCTTATGGCTTTTAAAAGGAGTCGGACGAAATTCGGCTCACAACAACCCGTAGGTTTATCAATATAATAATAAAACAGCTAAATGCGTGTTGGGCACACACAAGATAGGGTTCCGTAGTCATTACGATTTGAGTTATTTCAAAATTTTGTGTTCGATATAATTTTCATTGAAAGTACTAATTAAAAGCTACATTCTAGAATTTTTTTTCAGATTTTTTGAATTGATAATTAAGAAATTAGAGGGGAGGACACTCTGATAATGACATTTAAAAACAAATAATTCGTGACTGAAAGGTTAAAATCAAAAGATTATAAAACATTTTTTTTCTTTGCTTTTTAAGAGATCTATCTAAAGACACCCTACTTAATGGAGTAGGTGAAAAAAAAAATGAGAGGGGGATCCAAAAAAATGTTGACAATGTTCGTTATAATTATATAGTTTAGAAAATATAAGTGGGGGGACACTCTGATAACGACTGAAAACGCAAATATATCGTGACTGAAGGATTAAAATCAAAAGGTCATATAAACATTTTTTTGCATTTTAATGGATTAAGTGAATTTTTTTTAATATTCTTTTCAATCTATAGAAAAAGAGGTCCAAAAAATGTTTTTTCAAAAATCTTATCCGTATACCAAATTTCATCTTAATCGATATAAAATTTATATAGACAGACAGACAGAGCGAAACTATAAAGATTCCTAGTTTTCTACGAAACATTAAAAACTAAGATTTATATTTTATTACATAAAAATTCTTCGTTCAATATCTGAAGATTTTTTTTCTAGTTTTATTTTATTTTTTAAGGTCTTTACCAACATTATTTGAAAATCAAAAAAATATATTTTCAAATATAATCTTTCTCCCCTTAGCTTAGGGCCCTAAAGTACTTATGTAATTATACTCCCCTCAGATACTTAAAATCGTGCTCAGCTATCGAAGGGGGACCGAACATTAAAAATTTACATCCCCTCTGATCTATACAACACAACTATCAAAATAATTGTATAATATCAGGCATTGTAAACATAAACTAAACAAAAACAGTTATTGTAAACTAACAAAACTTAACATAAATATATTAATAATGAATGCCGACCCTGACATTTGTGGGAGTAGTTGTGGATTATCAACATCGTCTTGTTTTGCTAGAATTATTGTTGTTTTGTCGATCGCTAGCATAGTCATCAGCTAATATTCGGGGACATCGATTGATAGCGCGCAAAAAATCTAGCTTTTTAAACTCCTCAGGGAGTTATGTGAAATTTAAAAACCTGACCCAAGTTCGAATCGATTATTGTGTAGTTTTTAAATCTCAACGAAGAGGTTTTTGATGTTTTTAGTTTTTTTCTGTTATGAAAATAGTTATTGAAAAACTTAAATAAATATAAATCGTGTTTATTTTAGAGTGGCGATTCAATCTTTACGATAACAAATCATTTTATGATTTAAAATAAAGACAAAAACAAAGCTTGAAAATATACCCAAGGACACAGGTTTGAAATTCAATTAATTTATTTTCTTTGCCTAAAAACAATATCAGAAATTCGATTTAATATTAATTGTAATGTATAAAATTGAATATAAGGTACAGGCACCAGTTATGGCCGCTTTAAGTAATTCTCATCAACTAATGTTACTAATAAAACAAGTAACTTTTTATTTAGTTTGTTTTTTTTATGAAAACAAGAATTACATAAATGTTTTTTTAACCTTGAAAATTTTGATGTACCAATTATACATGAAAAAGGAAATCAATTATTTTGCCTTGCAAATAATAATAAAATAAAACAAAAACAAGCTACAAAACACAATAAAAAACCATCAATGTTTGATTCTTCTTGCAAAGAAATGAACTAACATACAAACAAACACAAGTGAAATGTTCAAAGTGGCGATAACATAAAGGTGTTTTATTTATGTTTCTAGAACGACACTTTCTGTATGAATTCAAATTTTCGTTTCTAAAAAATCCCATTTTGAAAGTCCCAATAAATAATTTCAAATTGAAAAAAAAAATACGTGTTATTATCAAAAAAATACAAATACGTGTGAATATTTCCAATATATGTTATTTATTTTCGATTTCAATATACCTATTCAAATCAAATTTTAGTATCAGATATGTTTATATCATATTATATCAATACAACTATTCAAATTGAAATCATGATTTTGTATTAAATTGAGTCACAAAAAATGTTCGTATTTTTATATTTATATTGGCGATATTAAATTCGATAAATTGTTTACTCAAGATTTCAATTTTATGAACTGCGTATTATTAAACAAACAAATAAATACTTTATTGGATTATTATTATTAAAATTCTAACCTTTTACATATCATGTTACTTATTCAACGTTAATAAATATGTATGGAAAATTGTGTAAATTTTTATATCTCCTATTTTTGAAAACCATCACTTAATAAGGGAAGCATATTTTGTCAAAATGTAGGTAAAAACCGTTTTAACAATGGGTATATCGAATCCTCCCCCTCCTATTAACACAAAAAAATATAAAACACCTTAAGTTCAAGCATTTACTTATTTTTTTGTCGATATTTGTATGACGAGTTGAAGTTCACTGCAGGAAATTTCACTAAAAAATTTTGAATTTTTGATTTCGTTAAAAGTATGTTTATTGTATAGAAAATGACGTGAAAAGTTGAACAGTTCAAACCGCAGGTCTGTATCTCAAACCGTTCTCGAGAAATAGACTCTCAAAGTTTTAATTTTTTCAAATTTTTGGAGAAAAAAGGCCATAACTTTTGAACGGGTAGTCGGAATTGATTTTAGTTGACGGATTTGAAATCAGCGTGTCAAAATCTATATAATGACATGTATAATACTTTAAAATTCGACAAAAAAATTTTGGTCAAAAATCGACATTTTTTTAAGGTTGAATTTTTTCGATTTTTCGCGAAATTTTTTTTTTCGAGTTTTAAGGTATTATACATGTCATTATATAGATTTTGAAACGCTGATTCCAAATCCGTCAACTAAAATCAATTCTGACCACCCGTTCAAGAGTTATGGCCTTTTTTCTCCAAAAATTTGAAAAAACTGAAACTTTGAGAGGCTATATCTCGAGAACGGTTTGAGATACAGTTCTGCGGTTTGAAACAAACAACTTTTCACGTCATTTTCTATACAATAAATATGCTTTTAACTAAATCAAATATTCTAAATTTTTTAGTGAAATTTCCTGCAGCGAACTTCAACTCGTCATACAAATATCGACTAAAATACAAGAAAATAAGACATATAGGTATTATAGTTTTATAATTGAGCGTGTAAATTAATATTAAATGCTATTTTTGATAGTTAAAATATTTGAGTTGCGCATAAAGATGAATATTCTAATAATATTTTTAAATTATTTATTAACTGAAAACACAGCTTTGTATTAATTTGCCGATAAAATAAGAGAAGCACACCCTGCTTCCATGGATGCTTCGCCTCTGCTTAAACATTAACAAAAACAACAATTAATGTAATTTAGTTTATATTCAATTCTTAGCAGAAAGTATTAACTTATGCAATTTCTTCTGTATCATGATGTATAAAAAAAATCTTGGTCTGACCAGGGTAGTTTACTTTTCAGATTATAAAATACATATTTAATTTTATATTATTTGTTTGTTTCCTTTTCACGTAACTTTCCCACTTCTTTAAAGATATGTAAATACATTTACTTAGTATATAAACAACCACTTGAGAATATTCCAGCTACCACCTGGTGTGTAGGTAAATTTCTAAATAAATCAGAGATAAAATTGGGAGTTTGATTGATCACGTCAATCCATTTTCTTCAATACAGAATTTATTTATATATGTATACATACATATATACACACACACCAACTTATATCCACTTTATACGTCTTTTGCACGCGATATTCCGGAACAGGGGCGGGGGTGAGAATTAATAGAAAAGGAGAAATTGGAGGGGATAGACGTATATATATAATAAAACCTATGACGATTACAGATTGGGTTATTTGTTTTCTTTTGTATTTTTTTAAGATTATATTATTTAAAAAAACAAAAGACATGAATACTGACTTTTTAATAGATACAAAAAAAAGGTTGTTTGACAATTCCTTGTCTACTTAAATTATTTGTAGTTAAAAAATCATTAAATATGAAAATTTAAAGTAGGTATCAAATTAATGTTCGTTGAGGCTTATAGAATTTGATATTACTGAACCGATTTCAGTACGGTTTTCACCAATAGTTAGATCATTTTTCTGTGCAATATCGTGGTTATTAATATTTTAAGTCTTAAGACTTAAAAAATCTTTATCAAGTTGTGTTTTGTTTCCATGATGTCACAGAATACAACTGTCATTTAGGTATATAAAAACATAGTATCTATCTATGGAATACAGAATTCTATAATTTACGGTTTCAGTATTTTATTAATTTAGGAAACAAATAGGTGATTTTTGACACATGCTAACGAATAAATATTTTGAAATATATTGATTGAAAATTGTAAAATCGTAAAATATCGAAATTAATTATTTTGATTGTTGCTAACCTATTTATTTATTTATTTTTCATTTTCATACATACAGTTTGAAAATATAATTTTACACGATTTTCTCTACTAAACGGACTTTCTTCCGGTTTTCACTAATGGATAGGTAAAGTTTGGATGTATAATTTTTGTATATTTTGTGTAAATTTCATGAAGTCGGAAAAAAACGATTTGCGGTGAATCGTGTGTTGTGGGCATGTTGGGTGGGCATGATTACTTTATGTTTAATTGAATTAATATCCCCGGGTAACACCGGGTCCAACGCGCTAGTATTTATATAAAAAAAACTTATATCGAAAAATTACTTTGACCTTTTTTTAATTGTGCTACATTTATCATGATTGTACAATAAAAACATTTATACAAAAGTCTCAAAAAGTAATTAAACAAAAATAAAAGACTATAAAAATGTAATTCATTCATATTAAAAGTTTGTTTCTAAAGAAATGTTCAGAGACAATAAGATTCGCAAAAAGAATTCTTTTTAAATACAATTTTAAAATTTAACGCGTTCTGCTTTTCAAGTATAAGTACATACTACATGCATATATGTATATAGTTGGTAAGTATTATAAAAAGTTTAAACATTTTTATAACTTTTGTCTGTTGAAGAAGAAGATGCATTGTGTAGGAGAAGCCATCCATTGATAATTTAATTTACAACTTTGTCAACGTAGATTGTAAGAATATCTTCAATTCTCAGATTTTAGAACTTTATATACCTATAGAAATTCTTAACACTCAAACAACATGAATAACTGATGAATTTTTGTTATGCACTTTTATTTTTATTTTTTATATTAAGTATTAAAAGTTTTCAGTAGTGTTAAGGCAATATTACGGTGTGACAATTTAAAATTTTGAAAGTAAAATATGTTGAAAGTATACTGTGAAAATTGTAGATCGAAAATCGAAGTATTTTACAAGCCGTCTGTTACTAAACTTTCGAAACTACTTTTTTTCGGTTGGTGGGAAGCAGATACGAAATTCTAATCAACCGATCGGGCTATTATTTTTTAATTATTTATTTTTATTAATAATTTCTTATTATTTTTGATTTTCAATGAAAAAAAAAACACGATTTTTACAAACTTTTTTACAAGTTCACCATTTTGTTTTTTTAATAATATAAATGTCAGATTCTAGGTCTTTAAAATAAAATAGATTTGATTTTTTGTGTGTTTTAAATCACTACAAGTGGAGATGTGCTTCCCACCACCTACTCACATTTTTTTTCGAGAAGTTCGCTTTGTCCGTTTGTCCGCAAAGTATAATAAATTTTACTAAAAAAAATTTTTTTCTATAGTTTAAAATGAAAATAAAAACATATTAAAAAACTGCAAAGTTTATATTTTATTTATAATATAAAAATCCTGAAATAAGCTTAAAATTTTAGGCATCACACTGCAATACTGCCTTAATACATAAGTAGAGAGAATGTTTCTTTAAAAATTACCATAAAATTCAAATCATAATTAATCATCATATTCTTAACTCTCACAAACACTGTGTTTTTTCCAAATCTTCAAAAGGAATTGAAAAATTAAAAATTAAATAAAGTTACAAAGCTTTAAATATTGTCATTTTTCTACACTGATTATCTCAGGGCACATCCTAGTCCCCCCAATCATCCATGTCTAATGGGGTTTTATGTATATAATATAATAATATTAAAGACAAAAGGAAGAATAAGAAGATAAATCAAAATCAACTAGATAGATTTTATCCTCAAACTAAATCCATAATGCCATAGCATAATGCAAAATTTCATGTGACTTATAATGATCTATGAATTCTATGAACTAGTCAAAATGTCGCACTATTCAAAACTTTATTAAACCGTGACTGGGACTGACGTAATCTTCACAAACCTGTCACGAACTTATGTGAAGTAGGAAGGAATTAACTGTACTGGTTTTATTTTTTAACTCTTCCCATAGTTCATATGGATTTTTTTTTATTATTATTTATCCTACCGTATAAATTAATTTAAATGAAAATTTGATAATTGTATAAATAAATTCTTCAACCATTATTTAATTTTAAATATATAAGACATTACTGACGAAGTAAGGCCTTGTTTACACGAGTTTAGTGCATTCTCGAGTCATGGCGTAAACGAACATATTTTTGAAATTTTTTGTAGAATGAATTAGAGCATTTGTATTCATCTCATTAACTGTACAATATTTAAAAAAAAAAATTTTGTTTGATATTCATCACATGCTACGAACGCAACGAAAATCATATCTATAGATTTGAGGTTAGGTCAGATAGAATACATACATATTATAATTTACACTTATCACCGTCGTCACTCGTCACCTTGCTCATATTTTACCATATTCTAAATTAAAAATAAAATAAAATTATTTCACTATCACGATTAACTATTAACGATAAATATTAAATACCAAGACATTTATCACAGAACGTATTGTCAACTTAAGAATAGTAAAAATGATTTTACAATGTCGAATTTGTACTTCTTTGATTGTATACGTTGTTAAAATATCAAAAAATACGAAGACAAGAATAAATAAAGGATTTCTTGTAATTGATATTCTATTATACATTTATAACATTTAAATACATCTTCGTAGTGACGTCAATTCCCGCGCCAACGCTGATTGGTCAAGGATCTATACATAACTTGGTGGGAGCCCCTCTCGACTTCAAATAAACGCGACTTCCTCGATTCAGAAGGCTTAGAATAAACGTACTATGAAAGTGGTATTGTTTCTCAATAAGTAAATTAAACGACATTGTTTTAATTAATCTATACATCCCCACATCACACACGCACCTACCACGATCGCTTATAAATAACTATCACCCCCACACCCACCTGTCTTTTCACATAAGAACGCACACACATACATACACATATCAATTTCCCTTTGCGGCATTCTACCTGTAATGTCTATTTGTTCAGCGTACGTGTATGATATGATGATAGTTGACTAACTCCCTCACTAGATGGCAGGATGGTCGGTGTACCGTAACACGAGCTGTATGTGTGTGTAGACATTCTACACGGGTTTGGGCACATATTTATAGTTGGAGGGGGTACATATAGAAGTGTGAAATAGTTGGATATGATCAGGTGAGTGTAAACAGTTTGTGTAAATATTTATTGGTGTAGATAAAGTAGTCAATGTACGGGGGTTTTTGGTATATATAGTTGGGCAGATGATTATAGAGAGTGTTTCAAAATGGACGCTACTCTGAAAATATGCGAGAATAGAACTTATGCGTAGGTTAGGTCATAGGTGTCCAACCTTTTGAACCTTTTGGGCTGCATAGCATAAACCCAATGTACCAAGAGTCGCACGTGACTCCCCTCCCCCCAAAAAAAATATTCAGTGTTTTTTAAAAAAAACGTGTTTTGAGAAAACATCAGTTCAAAATTTTTTGGTCAATGTATTTATCCCCCCTTCCACCGAAAATTTTACTTACTACGCTACTGGAATCTTAATCTTAAAAAAAATAAAAAACTGACAAATAAACTTAATAATTAAATTTAACAGTTTTTGAAATCGGTGATAAACCAATAAAAAACTTTTTAATAATGAGAAAAGAAAACCGACTTCAAAAACTGTTAAATTTAAATATTATGTATACTTTTCAGTGTTTCTGGTTTTTTAAGTCTGTTTTATTTTTGTTTATTTTTTAAGTTTTGAAAGCTAAATCTGCCAAATAATTAAGATCTTCCAAATAAGGTACCTCTAGTTTTTCTTTTTGATGCATGGAAATAATTCGTAAAAAGTAAGTAGAATACGGTGCCGAAATTTTTTTTTTCCGCCTCCCAAAAATAATCATATTTAATCAGTATTTTTTTAATAAATATTAAATAGAAAAAATATTTGTTTCCCTATTTCCGAAATCGTTCACAAGCTGTTATCTCTATCTCCTTTTATATACTTTTGGGTGTAATAAAAAGTGGAAACTTTTTGCTTTTAACATATATTGTGTATCCAACATGCTTTGAAACTAAAAACTATTAGGTAGTGTATATTTTTAGATTATAAAAGTTTTTCTCTCTTCCCTTTTCTATGTTTTTATAAGTATGTGTATGTTTATATGTATAATATTTATAAATGGTACGATAATAACAGCTTAAAACTAAATATAGGAAAAACTCAACTTATCAAATTTAACAATTATGGGATAAATGATAATAGTATAACTTTACCAAATCATGGAAATCTAGAATTATCTAAAGTGGTGAAATTTCTTAGGTTATATATTATAGACAAACAATTGGCATGGAAGGATCATACTAACAATCTTATAAAAATAATTAACAAACACATATACTTAATACGTAGCTTAAATAAAACTCTACCAATTTTAATATTAGTAAATATTTATTATTCTTATGTACAGTCCCAATTATTTTCTGGGGAAACTCAGTCAATGTAAAAGATGTTTTTTTAACACAAAAAAGATGTATTAAAGCCTTTTGCAACATAACTCTACATTTTCACTGAACTGTAAATAATATTAATAATAGAAATCTTAATTTGAATTCAAATCGCTGTTTGGGACCTTCACAAAGCTTCAAAATTTAACCGATAGGTGACAGAGTGATCACAGATCATAACTAATAGAGTTTGATAAATTCTTTGACACTGTCTAGAGTCTAGACTCTAGAAACTATATGTATAACATATTACTCAGTAGAGGGGACAAGATATATATGTTCAAAGTAGCCGATTACAATTTGCAAAGTGTAGACAGACTTGGGTACATCGTTGCACAAGTGGGGGGTAAGGGGGGTATAGGAGGTAATGCGGACTATTATAATAAATGAATTTCGGTAATAGATACTACGTTGAAATAACACACTACTTGCGAGTACCGAAATGTATTCATTGTTATTCGATGAACAAATGATAGGAGTTTACAATTTTCATCAAACCTAATTCGTGTGTATGTGAGTATAGTATGCTAAACATTTCAAAATATGAAATATCAGAACCGGTTTAAGTTTTTAATAAACTTGATGATAACCACTCTCCAATATTTTATCAGAAATTCTACATAGGCATGGGTTGAAAAGTCTTTGGTCTGATATACAAACAAAAAATCCTTATGCTTCTCATAGAGTACCAACCTTAACTAGAATACTGTCAAAATTTCATAACATTTCAAGTACTCATGTTCAAGTTACAGCCTTAGAAGTGACGCTACTTTTGTTATTTTTTTAATCAAGGAAAAAGTGAATTTGGTGTTTTGATTAAAAAAAAAAAAATACCGTCCAAACAAAGGAATAGCTTTAGTTTCGTCATGACCGTACGAGCATAAATGATGCACCACGTTCAAGATGGCCAAATGAGGCAGTTACTCCAGAAAACATTAGAAAAATTCGTGAAATTCTGTTGAGTGAGGTAGCTAACACCATAAGCATCTCAAAGGAATCAAATGAATTAGTCCCGCACCTACCGTATTCTCCTGACCTGGCCCCCAGCGACTACTACCTTTTTCCGAAATTGAAAAAGTAGCTCTCTGAAAAAAATTTACTCTAATGAAGAGGTCGAGTTAGAAACAAACGCCTATTTTGAGGAACTTGACGCGAACCACCAACGGTATCGAAATGTTAAAGGACCGTTAGAACAAGTGCATTACTCTAGACTCTAGATGGAGATTATGTCGAAGAATAAAAAAGTTTTTTCATTAAAAAAATATTTTTTTTATTGTTAGGCCAAAGACTTTCCAGCCCATGTAGTATATCATGGTATGATGTATGAACTTTTATTTGAAAATTTATTTTCATAATAATGACTTCATAGAAATAGTTAAAGTATAAGAAATTAATTTTTAAGCCCGGCTCTGGTTCGTTCACACTTACATACATACTGGTTTCACAATATGATCGTCTTAAATTATTTAAATTGAGTTAGAGCAAGTCATACAAAAGTGAGCTATTCTAATTTATGAAAGTAATGGAAAAATATGTAAATTTATGGAAGAATATTATTCAGTTAAAATTTATAATTGTTTGAATAAAATATACGTCTCAAAGTTATCAAATAAATATAAAATACTTCGAATTACAATTTCTATATGTACTCATTTTAACATAACATAAGATTCAATATATAATTTTCTGAAATTATTTAATAATTCTTTCATTCAACAAAACCTAACTGAAAACTAAAATGAGGTTAGGAAGTTAAGTCAAACCAGTAGGAATAATTTGAGATTTCTTACAATTGTTTAAACACTCAAAATGAATGAAATACTGAAATTTCAGATTTTTTTACCAACTCGTTTTTAAGAAAATAAATTTTAAAGTTTGTAAATTGTTAAAAAATGATAAAAATCAATTTAAAAAACAGTAAGATTGATTTGAAAATTAAGGATATTGTAAAATATACATTTATGTAATAAATGACTTAAAAAACAATATAAATAACTCGAAAAATATGTGAAATGATATATAATTATTTGAAACTAATTCGTAACATGGCAACAACGCCAGAATTGTAAAATGACAAGTAATGACAAATACATTTGGAAGACAGGTCGTAGTTTTGGTTTTTGCCCCTCAAAAGTAACTACTAATTTACAAAAAAAATTAAAAACTAAAAAAAATTAATTAAACCCTACCCCTAATCTGCACAAATAAAAATTAAACCAAAGTCGGTTTTTCATTCATTTAATTTCCCATTGACAATTTTTTTGATAACCTTGCCGAAAAATGACTGACGGTTAGGGTCATTGAATCCATTCAGTTTTTACAGAATTTCACACTTTTTTGCAGTCCATATGTGTTGAAATATTCGCCTCTCATTGGAATAGCTTTCGGATATGCGCAGTATTTCATTATCTTTGGATTTTGATGTTTCCATATTTTTTACACAAATTTATCACTTGCTGTATTTTATTACGATTTAGAGTTGAAAAAGATTCATATATATTTCGTGTTTTCTGTGATTTTTTTTTAACTCTTGAAATATGCTTTGGTTAAAATAGGTTTTTTATTTATAATATTTTTTTTAAATGAGGTAGAAACTTGATATGCATAAAAATTAAAGCAAGAAAAAATATTGTTTCAAACAGAAAATTTATTGTTTTAAAGTTAAACAGTCTTGCCAACTTAACAAGCAAGATATACTGTTTTTTGGGATTGATGGGCTTCTTTTCTGCAATTCTCATGAACTCATATTACTAATAAAACAAGTATCTCTTTATTAAATCGATTTATTTACCAAAGTCCGCAAATATACTTTGTTTTTTAAATGATGTCCTTTTATTTTATTCCTATTTTTTCTCCACTTGTTAATGATTACAAAATGATCAATTTGAAACAATGTAAAGCGGATGCTATGATAATATAATAATTAATAAATAGATTACACTAATAATTAGTTTAAATGTCCATCATTTTGACACCTATTGGACGATTGTCATTTTACAGTTAAGTCCTTATAGATTATGATTCAGTAATGGTAGTAGTCAAATTTCAACAAATATTTCTAATTATGTTCATTTAATTAAATAAGTGTCCAACACTGGGGTATTGGCCAAGACTGGTACCAGTACTTTCTTTATTATTAAATTTATAAAAAAATTAACACAATGTTTTATCATTAGTTATACCACTTTCAAAAATAACGGTTCAAATAATTCAGAAAAAAACATCTGCCAAGTAAATGCACAGTGCTACCTCGTGCTAAATTCACTAAAACCGATAGTGTTCAGATAAATTGCCTGGCATTGGTTAACCATTTAATTTTTATACAAATTTTACTAAAAAATCTTAGTTCGAAATTTTTCTTAAAACGCACCTGAATATTTTTTCATATATTTTTAATTTTTTGACAATTTCAATCTAAATCTAAATTTATGCAAATGTCAAAATGACATTTAAAACGTCAAAGTGACATTTAAAACGCCAAAGTGACATTGAAAACGTCAAAATGACACTCCAATCAAATATCAATTTAGAAAAACAAAACACGAATTTTTAAAATTAATTTAGATAAATCTTTGTAAGGGAATATTTTACAATAAACGTAGTAGACCCATATTATAGGAAATTTAATTATCTATAAAAAATATTCTATAAAATTTTCTCGTAACATGTGTCGTTCTTGAGATATCTTGAAAAAATAAATATTTTGGGGTGTCACCCCTCCCCCTTTCATACGATTTTGATGATTTTGAAATGGGACCGTCCTCAAGCCAGATCCAACCATCTGACCAAGTTTCAACAATATCGGTTCAGTGGTTCATGAGTTATGCGTGTGACAAGGATTCAGGGGACAGACGGACGGACGGACACACGGACAGATAGACAGACACGGAACGAAAAGTGTTTGTCTTGACGTGAAACGGATAAATAAATTTAAAATTTTGAAATTGGAGAACTTTTTTTTTGTCTCAATCTGAAACGATCACATAGCTTCTCGTATCTTCGATATTGCGAGGAAGCAATATCTCAACTTTAAATATCCTCAGTTCAACATTATTCCCTATATTTTACATATCAGATAATTATTTAATAAGTGGAAGTTTAAAAAAAAAAAGTACATTTCCTCGTCCGTCAGTAACCACAATAGGCGGAGAAATGTTAAATTATATATTAGCGGTTCTCCGGTGGCAGTTAAGCCCGGAACTCTGACCTCACATCCTGCTTTAGCCGACCTACACCCCCCCCCCCCTCATTCCTCTTCGTACCTCGCACTAACATCCTTGTCCAGTTCTATAACTAACAGGTCTTCATTCCAGTGCCGGGTTTAAAGTGGCTCTTAAATTTCAAAACTAAAAATTGCTAAAAAAACTACCTTGTCTGCAAAAGATGTGTAAAAATCAATGTAAAAAATTAAATTAAAAGTATAATCAATTTTAACTACACACTTGTAGAGGAGGAAGGATGTTATTATATCAATAACTAGCTGATAGAGCTCAGCTGTTTTAAGCGATAGCGTGATTATATACATATATCTTATAGCACTTCTGAGATTCCAAGGAACACTTTGATTCAGGTTTCAGAATTATTCTTTTATCTTCTGTTTTTGTATCATTGGTTACAGAATAAACAAAATTTAAACGTATAAATTTTTTCTAAAAAATTAAATATATTTGTTATAATACTGTCTAAAAAATTTAAATTATAACTTATTTTTTCACACCTTTGTTAAAGATGAATTCTAGACAGTTTTACATGAACTAAAAGAAGTGTTTTAAAAACCGCCTTTTCTGTATCAGGCCCTTTATAACGCCGGCCCTGTATAACGGTTTCACAACAACCACCCGACCTTTTGGCCACCGCAAGCCGTAGTAGTTAATCTTTAATACATAAATATAAACCAGTGCTTATTCTGACAAATAGCTGTTTCTTCAAAATTATTACCTTCTGAAGAGAAATTGATTGCGGTTAAGTGTCGAACAAAGATTTAACGCTTTCTGACATTTTATTTGACGGTTTTACTCGCGCAACAAATGTAATCATATACAATGTCGACGACCTATATTTTTTCTATAATTTTCGCTGTTAATATCCAGTTGTATTTTACTGTAACTCTTTTTGCAGATGTGTTTTATTTGTTTTATTTTTATTTTTTTAAATTAAACATATGTTTACGTTCTCATCGCTAAATTGTATTCACTATATTATATATATACAATAAAGTATAATATTTGATTCTTATTTAAGTTATTCTGAAAAAGAAAATACTATATTCGATATTAAAAAATACATTTATAAATTATGAATATTATTATTATTATGGGTGTACCGGAATTCAGATCCGGCCGGAATTAGTTTTAATTTGTATATAATAGGGGAAGGGGATCTCGACGGTCTTAGGGCACTTGATAGTCTTAAAGTTAATGATGTAAGCTATATTTTTTTTAAAGTTTGAGTCTGTAGGATCGTGCCAAGCTGAGATTTTTTTTTTTTTTAAATAATATATTTCGGATTGTTATGGTGTAAAAATAAGACTTGTTCTGCATTTAAAAATACTCTAGCCGTAGATCTTCAAAAACATTTTCCGCCTCCTAGAAAGACCTCTCCAAATAGACTGTACTGTACTTATCTAACAGTATTCTTTATGATAATGCATCATTTATCCTATAGTAATACATTGGTGTTTTAATTTCGAAAATTATAAAATTAATCAATAACTTTAATTATAATGTGACCTGAAATATATCTATAAACATTCCTAATCTAAATCTAAAGTGCAATCGTTCTGAAGCTGAAATGATTAATGCCCCGTTTCAATAACAATAGTTATCTGCAATTTATCTCAAAATGTATTTGACCAGCAAAGTCCTTCACTGACAATAGAAGTTATAGTTTGAATTGTCATTAGGGACACTGATTGGTCAAATCAATATTCGAACAGTTATTGGTAACAATTGTTATTGAAACACTTAATAAACATTAAACACTAATTGTGAGTTTAGTGGCAAATAATTTATTTCATCATATTCTGAAATATATATGTATATTAAGGGGGCAGACCCAATTAGAATTTTGAAAAAATCTATTTTTCTCAAAGTAGAATATTTCAAAATTATTCTCAGAAAATTTTAGACAAATGTCCTGGAATAGACGATTCAGTGTATGTTCCAAAATAAATTATTTATCTGCATGCAAATCGTACTCAAAACTTTAAACGTGTTTTTCTCGAAACGATGTTTTCGAATTTGGTGATCACTGTAACTTGAGAATGGCTTTACCGATCGGTTTGAAACTTTTCTCACTTATTCTATACATAATTGTCCTCCGGGTGGACGTGGGATTTTTTTGGACGATTATTTTTTTTATAGCCGAAAATGTGAGTGAAATTTTAGTCGAATAAAGAACTTTGACATCCGCCATTTTGTGAAAACTCAAAAATTTTCAAATCCCTTCGTCCATCCGGAGCATTATGTCATTAGCTAATGATCCCTTTTGTTGACATGACATTATTGGTGGTGCATCAAATAGCGTAAAATTGTTGGCAGATAAGCGAACATCAAAAAAAACTCAAAAAACCTAAAATAAACAATGATTCTTTGTATTTTAAACAATTATGTCCCAAATCACCTAAACATTTTTTTTTAGCTCTTTGAAGGGTTTTAATTTAGAGTAATATACCCACCACCCAATGGTTTTTCATTTCATAGCAATATAAATTAAAAATTTAACAAGTAAAATATACAAGTTGTAGATTATTATTCTGTTTCTTGCATTTCATAATATAAATACTGTAATAAGTAGCTATACGAGTACATACTCCTTTATGATTTTACGAAAGAAAACCCAATAAACTAAAGATTAATATTAATTTTTAAATATTCAAAAAATTAATTAAATCACATAAATTCAACCATCCACCAGTACAAAAGACACATTCATCAGCTTCTACAAAAACTTGTTGGCGACAAACAACCCCTATCGTCTCATTAACTAGTTTTATGTAAATTCTTTAAATTTATGTATTCATTTGCATTAATGCAGCGTTAGATATAACACAGTTTCTCCATTTTCTGTTAGCACATTTCTTACTAAGTATCATATTTCTAGATCTTATTTCTGCAATGATTTTGATCCTAGCGATTAGTTAATTTGATAACATATACTTATTCTAAAGGCTTGTTTACACGGAGCCAGTAATTTAGTAGTTTAGTCAAGTGACAAGTAATTTTATACGTGTAAACAGCAAGGCAAGTAGAAAATCAAGTTAAGTAGTAACTAAACGGTTTAGTGATTTAGTGGACAGTAGAATAGAATATGTTCTATTTTTCGGTTTAGTAGCGGTTGCAAATGGCCGCCAGAGCTGTCAAAATATATAAGTATTATTTATTCGCGATATATATTTATTGTTATTATTACTAGTGAAGCTGATTCATTGTAAGTTATTATTATATTTATTATATATTATTTATTATATTAGTTCAAACAAAGATCAGATCAAAAATCCTTCACTAAATACTTGCCAACATGTAAACGCACTATCTTTACTTGACGATTTAGTTGACTACTTGTCACTTTACTAAACACTAAATTACTGGCTCCGTGTAAACAAGCCTTAATAGTAAGTACTGGCATCAGTTAAGGCTGCTATAAGAGCAAGGTTTATTGTTTTTGTGATTGACGGGATTCTTTTTTGTAATTCTCATCAACTCATGATACTAATAAAACAAGTAACTCTTTATTTATTTTTTATTTTTTTAAACATGGGTCAAAAATCATCCAAAATATTTGAAAGAGACTTGATCATAGTGACCTAAATTAATAAAATATTGAAACCGTGGATTATAGAATTCTTTATTCCATGGCTACTAAATGTTTTTATATACCTAAATAATAGTTGTTAATGTTAAATCTAAGATTCTTATAAAATATTAATGGCCACGAACATGCACAGAAAAATTATCTAACTATTGGTGAAAACCGCATTGAAATCTGTTCAGTAATTCCCGAGTCTATAAACCTCATACAAGCGAACATTAATTTTTATAAATAGAGATTAATAATGTACATTTATCTAGTTATTTAGATCTATACCAAATCGTGTATCTAAAAATTATCATATAATAAATATTCTTAAGATATCTTTATTCAAAGAAATTACGACAGAACGTATTAAAATCTTTGCTCCAAACTACGCCTTGAATTAACTTTTGATTTTACTACTGAATTATAAATATATTCCTTGTTTAAATTTTATAAACAACTAGCTATTACCTGCGATTGTTTTATCTAGTCTATTATCGGGATACAAAGTAGCGTATGTCCTTCCTCAGGATGTAAGCTATATCCCTGCCAAATTTCATCAATATCGGTTCAGCCGTTTAGCCGTTAAAAGATAACAAACAGACGGATAGAGATAATATTAGTATTTTTTGTATCAAAAATTATTTTAAACAAAAACTGCGTCGATAAATTGTAACTTATAACATAAATAAACAAACATTTAAAATTTAAGTCGAATAAATAAAAAATTACCTTATATTTCCAAAGAGAAGACGTGGTGCAAAAGCGGAAACATTTCAAGCGGAGACAATCTTGTAGGAGAATTATTCAAGAAACCACACCAAAACACATTTACCAGTCAATGGGAAATAAATTCATCTAAGATGAATAATTTATCACAAAATACACACACGCACTTCACAAAGATGTTTATAAAATATGTCACAATAATATACAGTAGTTATTTTAAATGTTAGTATCAATAACTATAATTTTAAAATGGTACAATTTATAACACAGCTGGAAAGACAAAGAGCGAACAAAAAAGTGTATTCCTCTTTATCATAAATCAGCATCAAAAGTTTCGCCTTTTCTTGTTGTGAAGAAATTAAGTACAATTTAAATTGTCCGGGTGTTTTTTTTTTTTAATTTAATTGTGGTGTAATGGACATGATCCAATTAATTTTAATGGTGTAAAGTTAATTGAGGCAAAGTCATTTCATTTAATGTACATGTTTTTATTGTAAACTGACTAGAATTTTAATGTTTCTCTTATTTGTATGCGGTAATTCTCTTCTGTATTAATTTTCGACCGTTTTTCATAATTTTTTTGGACGATTATTTTTTTCCTTAAGCACTTATATTATGCATATACATATAGATATTTTGACACTTATTTCATTAAATAGATTTTAACACACGTGAATTAAATCCATTTATTTTTTGTAAACATATATACATATTTTTTTAAATTCCGAAAAATATTATTGCAAAATTTTTATACACAAAAACAATCCACTTTTTGCTTGACACTATCTCACGTCACATGTTTCATCAAAAAAATCCAACTATATTTTTCTCTTCCTTCAATATTTTTTTTTAATAATACACTCACTTAAAAAATAAACATCTATCAAAGTAACATCTCATCCCCTCCACGCTGGACCGATTTGAACCGGAAATAAAAACCGCTTAGCGATTAAACGGAGCGACCACCGTGCGCCACCACCATGAGAGAAGTGCGCACACATACATATGAATACACGGACGAATGCGCGCCCGAACAGAGCTCGAAAGCTCCGAGCGTTCACGGACTGTACCGAGAACACTCGAACAGTCTATTGCTACTATATCGTGCAGTCTATACTGTGTACCAACTCAATGTGCCCGGTTTAGTGACAATGAGTACCAGATTAATACAATGTTATTTTACTTCCATGTTCCGAAGGAAATGGAAGTATTGTAATACCGTCGAAAAATCGTGTCCGAGATAAGAGCAGATTCTGATTATACTAACTTCAAAACGTAAAAAAAAGTTAATTTAAATTAAATAAAAATGTTGCAACTACTGTATAAAATCTGAAAATTTATTTGTAAGCAGTATACTAAGTAAGAACCCCTTTTATCATAATCAGCCTTCAAAATCTTGCAACCGGGCGCGTCAGCAGCGCGTTTAACTCGTTAAGTTAACAAAACTTTACAAAAATAAAGCCGCCCCTGCGCCAAACGCTAACGAAACTAGATGACTGACGGCAGGCTGTATCTCTACACCACAAATGTGACGTAATATCAAAAAATCAGCCTTTATAAAGTAGTTGCAATTCTTGTCGCTCACCTCTCGGACTATAACCTAACCTAACCTGCTGTTACAACAAAAATTTTCAAATTAAAACACTGTTTACGCAAATTTAAATCTCTAAAATAAATTCTCTACGTTCGACAGAAACCCACAACTATTTATTTTTGCCGCTTGATGGTGTTAGGAGTATTGCTATGTATTTGCTGTAGAACGATGCGAGGGGAAATAAGCAAACAGCAAGAATATGACCATTTTTAATGATTTTTATTTTGATTTCGAGGCTTTTAGGTCATTATATGTAAATAAAATGGTTATATGTGATATAACATTATTTATTTTTATAAACGTTTCGTCTTTTTGCAGACTTTATCAGTATTTGTCAGAAATTTGGGCGTGATATTGTCTTTCTTGCACTTCAATAGAAATATTTTTCTTGTTTCTGCTTTTGCTAATTTAGTTTTTAACCAGTTTGTTTCTTTGAATGTGTTGTCTTCATTCTTGTATTGTTGATGTAATTTCTCGTATATTTGAAGTGCAAGAAAGACAATATCACATCTAAATTTCTGGCAAATACTGATGAAGTCTGCAAAAAGACGAAACTTTATAAAAATAAATAATGTTATATCACATATAACCATTTTATTTACATATAATGACCTAATAGCCTCGAAATCAAAATAAAAAACATATTAATATATATATTATTCACTAGAATATCTATAATAATAGAATATGTTATACCTATGTATCTATAATTAATAATATGTTCCTACACATATTATTCCCAAATGTCCATATCATCACGCAGCATCAAAGAAGACAGATCACATTCGGAACACAGTATATGCACCGCACTCGGCGTACGCGCTCTACTACCCCCACCACTTAGACTTCCCCTGCCAGCGACAGCCGCGCGCCAATGGCGTCAGCGTGTTACAGCGGGTGGGGGGACTTATTGACGTGGTCACAGCACGCTCAATGCTTTTCGCTTCGAACATATGAATTGCAACGTAAGCATCAGACAAGTGCAAACTTGTCCACAGCAAGTGGTGCACATCGCAGTTTTGTAAGGTTAGGTTGGTTCAGTTACAAACACTGACTGAATTGTGAGCCACTTTGAAGCTAAAATGACTAATTATAGTCCTCGGTCCCGGCTTTAAATTTTGAAATAAAAAATACTCCTCTGAAACTTCGTGAGTGGATTCATTTTGGCTTAATCTACAACTTTTTTATTTTCGAAAATTCTGAGAATTGGGGCGTTTTTAATGTGGTATGTGTCAAACATGTTTAGGGCGTCGTTCAGGGCAAAATACTCTTGATTTTTGTAGGCCAGTATAACCATAACATTTTACTATTATTTATCTAGCAATTGTGCAAAAATCAGCCGGTTATATATAAATTACATAACATCATGAATTTGACATATTGAGGGTGTAGGTCTCGCTAAATGCCCCAATAATTTTGTAGGTCAATATATTTCCTGATGTTTGCATTATAAAATCTTGTAATTCAAGTAAAAAAAAGGGTTATTCGTAAATTTCCTATAACTATCGTTAAATTGATATAGCCTCTCAGTTTAAGTTTTTTCAAATTTTTGTAGAAAAAAGGCCATAACTTTTGAACGCGTGGTCGGAATTGATTTTAGTTGACGGATTTGAAATCAGCGTGTCAAAATCTATATAATGACATGTATAATACTTTAAAATCCGATAAAAAAATTTTCGTCAAAAATCGACATTTTTTTAAGGTATACCCCTTTGAATTTTTTCGATTTTTCACGAAATTTTTTTTTTTCGAGTTTTAAGGTATTATACATGTCATTATATAGATTTTGACACGCTGATTTCAAATCCGTCAACTAAAATCAATTCCGACCATCCATTCAAAAGTTAGGGCCATTTTTCTTCAAAATTTTGAAAAAACTGAAACTTTGAGAGGCTATATCTCAAGAACGGTTTGAGATACAGACCTGCGGTTTGAAGCATTCAACTTTTCACCTCATTTTCTATACAAAAAACATACTTTTAACGAAATCAAAAATTCTAAATTTTTTAGTGAAATTTCCTGCAGTGAACTTTAACTCGTCATAGAAATATTGACTAAAATACGAGAAAATAAGAGCATGTAAATTAATATTAAATGCTATTTTTGATTTTTGGTTAAAATGTTTGAGTTGCGCATAAAGATGAATATTCTAATAATATTTTTAAATTATTTATTAACTGAAAACACAGATTTGTATTAATTTACCCATAAAGTAAGGGAAGCACTGCTTCCCTTGCTTCCATGGACGCTTCGCCACTAATAAACAATTAAAATTTCTCTGTCGATTATTTGAGGTAGTGTTCAAAAAAGAATCCGGAATAAACCAAAACCCACGAACCCCGGAAACAAATTTGAAAACAGTAAGTAATAATAAATACTGTTTACTTAACCTCATTTATATATGCATACAGTAAAAAGTCTAAATTTAGAGAACACAGATGTTATCAAATTAAATATTAAAAATGTAAATACGAACAAAAGGTAACTGAAATTTTCAAGGTAAATATAGAACAAGTGTAAATTTTCGTACGTGGCATGTTCTAACTGTTGAATTTAAAGAAAAAAACACATAGCATTATTTGAAAATTTGCACAGCGAAAATAATAATCTAGTCTTTAGTTTGGGAAACCTTTTATCGTGAGAACATTTTCAAGCCTTCTCAAAGAGTATCGTTTGATAAAAATTTAAAGTTTATAATAAAAAATGTGTCAACTGCGAGCCGAACCTCGCATAGTAGTGTCCCGTATCGTTAGTTTTACAATTTATTCGATTATGATCATTTAATTTAAATTTAGTAAAGTTAAGAACCACTTATTATATTTAAAAGTTCATCTACTAAAAAACATATAACAATTTTTTGAAAAAAACGAGTGCTGATTATTTTCTTTTGATTGAAAAAATTATATTTTTTTTAATCACTGTTTTCTAACAATAAGAAACAGATCAGTAGTTAGAAGGCTGTGATAGATATAATGCTCATTACGTATTAGAAAGTCATGTAGTGACCACATTATAATGTTTTATTCTCTAGTTGAAAATGTCAATAATAAAAGAAAAATTTCAAGACAAAATATTAATCAGCGAACTGGCTGTTTTCTCGACGCCCATGTTGATTTTATTCTCTGCCTTAGAGGAAATAATAACTGAAATATGATTTTTGTAATGTTGACACAGTGGAAATATTGTTCTTTTAAGAAATTCCACTTTTTTTAAAGTCACAGAGATAAATCACTTTCATATAATATTTCGTTTTAACTTCAAACACTAGAAACGAAAATAATATTGTTGTTTAATTCAATACATCATTTATTTAACTATCCTTTTAAATAATTTAAAACAAAAAAATCAACATTAAAAATAAATGCACAATGTTTCTTTAATCTCTAAATATAAAAATGAATTTTCGTTTGTATGAGGCTTATTATTATTAATTATTATATTATCATAGCTTCTTTTTCTAGGGTGGAGCTTATGTAGTTACATCATTTTAAATAAAAACACAAATATACGTCCATTTCATTAACTAATTTCATATCAAGTTTAACATATTTAAATACTAAAATTCGGAATATCAAATATTTATTACCACAAAATTTACTTATACAATTTTCAATAGATTACATAATATATAAACGAAGAGTACTTCTTTATCTAGCAAATGAGTTTCAAAATATCTGTCTATGTTTGGTACATGAAGAAATGATTTAAATATTATAATAATCAAATACGAGGAGCCTACTAAGTTTGTGATAAGCGAATTTGAACGAAAACTGGTCGATCACTTCTGCATGCGACTCTACATAAACACAAAGCAAACGCTATAGTCCAAGAGGTGAGCGAGAAAATTTTACAACTACTTTATAAAGGCTGATTTTTTTATATTACGTCACATTTGTGGTGTAGAGACACAGCCTGCCGTCAGTCTGCTAGTTTCATTAGCGTTTGGCGCAGGGGCGGCTTTATTTTTGTAAAAAAACGATACACGTTGCAACTACTTTCTAAAATCTGAAAATTTATTTGTAAGCAGTATACTAAGTAAGAACCCCTTTTATCATAGTCAGCCTTCAAAATCTTGCAACCGGGCGCGTTAAACTCCTACTTACAAATAAATTTTCATATTTTAGAAAATAGTTGCAACGTGTATAGATTTTTTACAAAGTTAAAGCGCCCCCCGCACCAAAATCTAGACGACAGGCTGTATCTCTACACCACAAATGTGACGTAATATCAAAATATCGGTATGGTGAACCATACATGACTTCCATGTTCTTTCTATCTTTTTAAATAATTTTTAAATATACATTTTTTTAAATATTTTATTTATATAACCTACTACTATGAATATACATATCGTAATACATTAAAAAAACATATATACTTACAACGGTTACAGCTCTTTTTGCCATTTGTATATAAATATCAGTTTTCTAATGTCAAAAACATAATTCACATTTGTAGAAAAACTAATTTGGCAATTTGAATTTAGTTGCAATTGTTTCCAAGGCAACATGAATTAATGACATATTAGTATTTAAAATTCAAATTTTAAGTGTGTTTTTCATCCCTTTAATAGCTGTTTAGGCACGTACAAATAATAAATGTCCCTTAGATTCAATTGAACTGCAAATGTACCAAATCTTATCAAAATTAGTGAGATAATACTCGCAATATTCACTTTTTACACGAAAAAAGTTACAAAATTTCGAATATTTCCAAAACCCCTAATCCGATTAAGACCAAAATCAATAGGTCTGGAGTACTCACGGAGACAAACATTTTCCCCAAAAATAATTCAGATCGGTGCATTTTTACAGTAGTTATCGTGAACGAAAGAAAATTCTACATCCGCACAGACACACAGACACACGCACAGCCGCCATGCGGAAATTAACTTTTCTTTAAGTTTTGAAGTTAGTACAATCAGAATTTGTCATTTTCTTGGACACGATTTTTCGATGGTATTACAATACTTCCATTTCTTTCAGAACATGGAAGTAAAAATCAGCCTTTATAAAGTAGTTGCATAATTTAGTCGCTCACCTCCGCGACTATTAGCTGTATTGCATCGTGAACGTATCATTCCAATCGATTTACCCAAATAAAGGGTTTCTCAAATTAACAAATACCTAACATAAATCTCAAAGAACATGCCTTCATCCAACAATAAACAAAATATCCAATCAACAGACATACACACACACAAGCGGGTCTAACTATGAAGCATATTAATCTGGTATCAGGCTGAACCTTTCGGAAGAACATAATGTATTTAGGATGTATCATGATTGATCCGTTTACTGGTTGGTGGGGGGGGGGGGGCGGAATCGAGCGAGGCAATAATCCGCGATTACCGCCAAACACCGCTACATAATCTGTTGCTCAGGTGTAATACCGTATTGAACTATCCATGTATATGTGTATGTGTCTGTTCTGTAGCCTTGTCTCGCGGAAAGTTAGAAATTGTATTGGTAATAATGTATGCTTTTAATCTCTATATATAAAAATGTATGAGGCTTATAGATTCGGGAATTACTGAACCGATTTCAATGCTGTTTTCACCAATAGTTAGATAATTTTTCTGAGTAGTATCGTGGCTATTAATATTTTATGAAAGCCTAAGATTTAATATCAAAAGACTAAAAAAAGCTTTATCAAGTCGTGTTTTGTTTTCATAATGTCACAGCATACAGCTGTCTTTTAGGTATATAAAGACAAGGTAGTCTTATCAGCTCCTTGGCCAATCAGCGTTGGCGCGGGAATTGACGTCACCACGAAGGCGTATTCAAATGTTATAAATGTATTATAGAATATCAATTACAAAAAAAATCTTTTGTCTTCGTGTTTTTTGATATTTTAACAGCACATATAATCAAAGAGTAAAAATTCGACATTCCAAAACCATAAAAAGCTGTCACAGACAATTTGGTCTATTCGCGAAGTGTCATTTGTACTATTCTTAAGTTGGCAATACGTTCTGTGATTCTGGCAGCTCTTTATGATTTTGCAATGTCGAATTTGTACTTATTTGTTTGTATGTGTTGTTAAAATATCAAAAAAATACGAAAACAAGAATAAATAAATGAATTTTTTGTAATTGATATTCTTTTATACATTTATAACATTTGAATACGTCTTCGTGGTGACGTCAATTCCCGCACCAACGCTGATTGGTCAAGGAGCTATAAAGACTACCTTGTCTTTATATATCTTGTATAAAAGTATAATACCTAGCCATAGAATACAGAGATCATATCATAATAAACCCATTTACCAATTTTTTAATTAAATGTACTGAATTAAAATATTTGTTAATATTTGATTACTACCATTTCTGAATATTAATCTATATACATTTAACTGTCTTACAGCGTGATTTGATGACAATCGGCCAGTAGGTGTCAAAATGGTGGACATTTAAACTAATTATTAGTATAATTTATTTATTAATTACTATATTATCATAGCAACTGCTTTACATTGTTTCAAATTTGACGATTCTTTCTTTTATATTTTTCATGTCGTAGTACTTATCATTAGCAAGTGTGCTCATTACTGAAGAATAAACATGAACAAAATAAAATGCTATAATTAAAAAAAAATCTATATTTGCGGACTTTGGTAATTAAATTGATTAAATAAAAAGTTACTTATTTTATTAGTAGCATGAGCTCATGAGAATTACAAAAAACAAGCCCATTAATCAAAAAAAAAAAACGAAAACTTGCTCCGTATAGCGACCATAACTGGTGCCTTCACCTTATTTAAAAAAAAAATATTTTTTAATGTTACTGGAGTTAATCAAACAATAAGTTTTACATAATATAAGTTAACATTAAGTATGATATATAGATATACACAACAAGTATCACATTTCTTGCATACAGCCGTATACATATACGCACGCACACACACACACACACGGCGCGGTCTGCGGCCGGCAGAAGCAGTAGTTCCGAGTGAATCCGTGATCTTTTGTGGTCCACTAAACCGATTCCCTGTATCCTTTGATCGTGAGGTTTCGGATCGGCGAACCAAAAGGGATTCTGCGGTATTTCCTCCATGTAAATGCGAATCTAAATTCCTCTCGCCTTTTTTTCTATTCCTACCTGCCCAGTGGCAGTAAATATTGATATATGCAGTTAAAAAAATAAGAAATATAATATGCATCTTGGTTTCTGGGTGTAAGCCGAGTCGGTTTGGTCGTGTTATCGGCAGATAATATTATATGGCCGATAACACGACCAAACCGACGCGGTTTACACCCAGAAGCCTCAATACTTGTATAAGACATATAATATAGATCTTGGCTTCTGGGTGTAAGCCGCGTCGGTTTGGTCGTGTTATCGGCCGATAATATTATATGGCCGATAACACGACCAAACCGACGCTGTTTACACCCAGAAGCCAAGATCCATATCAAGATCACCGCGGAAGCCTCAAGACGTGTATATAAGAAATATAATAATTATTCAAAAACAAAATCCCGTGCCACGATGATTTTTTACTTTCCAACAAGAAGTTATTATATAGAATCAAAAATTTCAACATATTTTTATTTTTTAAAGTCACTATAGTATATTTACACTATTTTCAGAAAGATGTATGTATATCTCGCAAAATAAAAAATGCTATTGACTTCGTTGGGGTGCCAATCGAAGTGTAATGACGTGAATATGATCTGAAAGAAATGATTTTTCGAAATTCAACCCCTAAGTGTAAAAGTGTGTGTGGGTAAAAAATATTTTTTTGCCGAATTTACTTGAAACTTAGCATAAATATTCTACAATACAAATAATGAAACATGTATTTCAGTATTCTCAGATCTATTATTGGTCTAACATTTACTATAATTATACCAAATCTAAGCTTTCCAGATCAAACGGTTCAGTAGTTAGAAAGCTATGACAGACAGACAGACCCAGTGTTCCTTTTTCCGATTTCAGTACAGAACACTAATACAGTCCACTGTTTTTGAAAATAAAATTCCCTGACTTTTCCCTGACCACAGATTCAAAATTCCCAGACTACTAGAGGCTTGGGGGCAAGAAGTGATCGAGGGGCCCCCAGAATGTGCAAAAAAATTTGAAAACTTTTTTTTTGCTTGTCAACTTAAATTTATACACGTTTTTCTTCTTCATTGACTTCCATAGAATTTTAAAGAAATTTCCTGACTTTCCAGAAAGTGGACACCTTGCTAAAATTAAACTGCAAATAGCTACTTTGTGAATATAAAAACTAACGGTAATTGAATTGTTGCATGTTGCATTCAACTGTTTCATTTAAATAACTAAAATAAAGAGAACAATGAAATAATTGTAGTAATGAAATTGTTAATATGTATGTAAGTCCCCCGTGTTTGTATTTCTTTCACCGCCACTGTTTATTTCCCTACTTCGTTCTGTGTTTGCTTCTTTGTAGATTTCATTATGCAAGATGTTTTGTTTTTAATGAATATTTAATCAGGAGATATATTTTTTCCTACGAGCAAATGCGTCATGTCTTCAAATGACGGATGTTCCTGAAACTTTTTGAATCAAATAAATTTGCTTTTGTCTCTTTTTTCTCATATAAGACTTCGTTTTTTTAAATTAATATACACCGGATGTTTAATAAATTTAATATACATTTTTCATATAATTTGATTTTGTGAATTTTTGTTTGACATTTTAATCAAATAAATTCCTTGATTAGATTCTTACTTCTCATTTACCTTTAACTTTTTAACTTTTTAGTGTTCCGTACTGAAATCTGAAGAAAAAAACTTACGAAATCTGTCACAGCCTTCTAGGTAGGTACTGAACCATTTGTTTTAGAAATCTGAGATTTAATATTTATAATAAATCGTAGGCCAATAATAAACCTGAATTATAAAAAATAAAATTTAATTTTCGGCGCTTTTTGAAGGGGGCAAATGAGTTACCAAAAAAATGTCTTATTCAATCTCAGCGAGTGAGATATCAAATAAAAGCTAACAATTCAAGGAATTTAAATATATAAACATTTTGTTACTATTAAAATCTTTGTTTTAAAAATTTTCAAAAAATCTATATATTTATCTACAAGAATAATACAAGAAATGGGTGTGACTGTGTCAGGATGCACAGTCTAGGGAATGACGTGAATACGTATCAGTGGGGTTAAATAAAATTTAGACTAGTATTGCATAATATAGTTATTTCTTATGATTTGTACAAATATAAAAACAATTAATTAATATTTAAAAACAAAACTGTGGAAAAAACTTTAATCAACAAATTAAAAATGTTAGGTTGTAGAGAATATATTCCAGTATACTGTTTTTTTTCAATTCAATTAATGAATATTTACAAGCACAATCGTGGAAATACGAAATTTACTTTTAATTTTTTTATTCAATTTAAAAAAACATATTAACAAATTAAAAACGTTAGGTCGTAGAGAATATATTCTAGTTTACTGTTTTGTTTTTTCTTTTTTTTTTTTTTAATTCAATTAATTAATATTTACAAGAGCAATCGTGGACATACAAAATTTTATTTTTTGTTGTTGTTTTTTTTATAATATTAAATTTGTCACTCATTAAAATTGGTTAAATGTTTTGATTTTTACTTGTACCTCGTATATCTAATCGAGATCTATAATTTGAGACAAAAACCGCGTGGTAACTGCCCTGAGTGTCGTTTTCAACCAAATTTTTAATAGACGAAATATTAAATATGACTAATGATTCTTTTTGATAATATTAAATTTAACTTGAATAAATTGAAAAACTAGACAGTACGGGACACATACGCGAGGTTTTACTCGCATATGAAATTTTTTTATTAAAAAAATCGAAATTAAAAACAACTTCATATATATTTTCATCTACTTTGTTTTGTTCCACGACTATCTACGCTACTACTAAAATTATACAGTACGGGACACTGATACGCGAGGTTTTACTCGCATATGAAATTTTTTTATTAAAAAAATCGAAATTAAAAATAACTTCATATATATTTTCATCTACTTTGTTTTGTTCCACGACTATCTACGCTAATACTAAAATTAGACAGTACGGGACACTGATACGCAAGGTTTTACTCGCATATGAAATTTTTTTATTAAAACAATCGAAATTAAAAATAACTTCATATATATTTTCATCTACTTTGTTTTGTTCCACGACTATCTACGCTACTACTAAAATTATACAGTACGGGACACTGATACGCGAGGTTTTACTCGCATATGAAATTTTTTTATTAAAAAAATCGAAATTAAAATAAACTTCATATATATTTTCATTTACTTTGTTTTGTTCCACGACTATCTACGCTACTACTAAAATTAGACAGTACGGGACACTGATACGCAAGGCTTTACTCGCATATGAAAATTTTTTATTAAAAGAATCGAAATGAAAAACGATTTAATATATATTTTAATCAACTTTGTTGTATTCCACAACTATCTACGCTACTGGTTTAAATTCAATAATGATCATATTGAATACATATATATATTTTAATCAACTTTGTTGTATTCCACAACTATCTACGCTACTGGTTTAAATTCAATAATGATCATATTGAATACATAACTAATTTTTAATTAATTGTAAATGGAATAACAATGTCGGTATGAGTTAATTACTATATCACATATAAAATAGATTCCAAATATGAACAGCTATCTAAAATATCTGCGAATCAATTTCTAACTAACATTGTAGTTTAGATATACATATTAACCAAACATACATCAAATATTTCAAATAATACGTTAATGGAGATAATTTTACATGTTATCTTTGGTAATTGGATGAAGGATCTGAATCAAAAGGTCGATAACAAAAGGGCTTAACAAAGGAAGGATCGATAATTTTATGTACAGGTAGTTTTAAATACATACATAAGTATTATATTCTATCTATGTAACTTACAAGTTTTTGTATATATACATAATTTCTATTGTCTATCAACTCTATTGTCTTACTTGATATTTCTTTGTATCCAGTAATATAACAAAAAAATGTATGCTCTGTAACAACGAGGCAGAGCGAAATCGATTTTTTAATAAAAATTACATTTGCCGATTAAAAATTTCAATTTTGTATCAAAAAATACAATCGGTTTTAACACGTACTGTTAATTCATTATCTTTTACAATCTCCATTGTAATTTTTACTATAGGTATTCGTAAATATGATTTACATGATTTATTCAAATAATTATTCTTAAGTTGAATTATTTGTTAAGCAGTGGCGAGGGAAGCAGTGCTTCCTTTACTTTATGGGTAAATTAATACAAATTTGTGTTTTCAGTTAATAAATAATTTAAAAATATTATCAGAATATTCATCTTTATCCGCAACTCAAACATTTTAATCAAAAAAAGCATTTAATATTAATTTACACGCTGAGTTATAAAACTATAATACCTCTACGTCTTATTTTCTTGAATTTTAATCGATATTTGTATGACGAGTTAAAGTTCAATGCAGGAAATTTTACTAAAAAAATTTGAATTTTTGATTTCGTTAAAAGTATGTGTATTGTATAGAAAATGACGTGAAAAGTTGTCTGTTTCAAACCGCAGGTCTGTATCTCAAACCGTTCTGGAGATATCGCCTCTCAAAGTTTTAGTTTTTTCAAATTTTTGGAGAAAAAAAGCCATAACTTTTGAACGGGTGGTCAGAATTGATTATAGTTGACGGATTTGAAATCAGCGTATCAAAATCTATATAATGACATGTATAATACCTTAAAACTCGAAAAAAAAAATTTCGTGAAAAATCGAAAAAATTCAAAGGGGTATACCTTAAAAAAATGTCGATTTTTGACCAAAATTTTTTTGTCGAATTTTAAAGTATTATACATGTCATTATATAGATTTTGACACGCTGATTTCAAATCCGTCAACTAAAATCAATTCCGACCACGCGTTCAAAAGTTATGGCCTTTTTTCTACAAAAATTTGAAAAAACTAAAACTTTGAGAGGCTATATCTCGATAACGGTTTGAGATACAGACCTGCGGTTTGAAGCATTCAACTTTTTACGTCATTTTCTATACAATAAACATACTTTTAACGAAATCAAAAATTAAAAAAATTTTAGTGAAATTTCCTGCAGTGAACTTCAACTCGTCATATAAATATCGACTAAAATATAAGAAAATAAGACGTAGAACCATTTATTTACTATGTATGTATAGAAATAAACGCAAGTTAACTCTCATCAGTAATGTGTTTTCAGTTTCTGTCTATAAGTAGAAGATAATAATAGTGAGTCAAATAGTAATATTTCTTTAAAAATTGAGTGAATGTTATGAAATATTTTACTCATTGTAGTTTGAGCGAAAAATATTTTTACTGAAAAACTAATTTCTAAGTATTTATCAATACTCATCAGATAATTTATATTCAATAGTAGCTCCTAAGTTTATTAAGTTTGACGACTACTGCTCTATAATTATACATTATAGTACCTACAGTATTTAGGGCCCTTCATCAGACTTCTTTGAATTCATACAAATATGGTTTTAAAACTTTTAATTAATTATTTTTTTAAAATAAGTGTTTATAAAATTTATGTTAACGTGAAAATAATTAAAAATCTCAACCAGTTTCATATGAACCAAGCTTACGTAAGGATTAATGTTTTCACGGTGATTTTACATCCGGGTTTAATCATACTTTGCAGTGGACATCTTCAGACCTCATTTAAAGTTTAATGAGTTGGCTGTTTAAAAAATAAAAATAAAATTTCATTTATAAATGTGTAGCCAGGTCCGGATTTAGGAATTAAGCGGCCCTAGGCAGTTTTTAAAAGTTCCGCCTCCCCCCCTCATACAATCTTTTTACTACGATTGATAAATAAAAAAAACGTGAAGTGTCACTTTAGGAAAATTGTTAATTTCGCGTCGATTTTTAGAAACCCGTGGGTCGGAAAAAATTCTTTTCATTTTTGTTTCATTTTAAGAGACCTATTTAATGACACCCCACTCGATGGAGTAAGTGGAAAAAAAATGTGAGTTCACTTTTCAGTCTATGGAAAGGGGATCCAAAAAAAATTTTTTTTCAAAAATCTTATCATTTCTGTTTTTATGTTATCAGTCTTTGTTCGTATACCAAATTTCATCACGGCGAAACTATGTTTCCTAGTTTTCTACGGAAACCTAATAATACGGTTTTATAAATCTAATCTTGTCTCAATTTGAGGATTTTCCGCTTATTATGTTGGCACGTGAACCAACTATATAGGCAAAAAATCTTCAGATCGAGTGTTCCAACCTAATCTAACCTTACATTCATTCTTGACTCCAATATTGACACTACTGTCAAGTTCCAGTTCCTCGCGGGTAAAACAATTTTTGAAAGTTCCCCCAAAATTTGACGCCCTATATCGCCTGTTCGGTTAATCCGGGCCTGTATGTAGCAAACCGTAAACCAAAACAAATTGAGTTATTTCAGTTTACATTTGATGTATTCAGCTGAGAATCCGACACAAATATAAATAATGTTTCCATATTGGCTGAGTGCGAAGTAGGTGGTGGAGGAAACGAAAAGGGAACTTATGGCGGGCTCATTTTTAACTAAAAATACAAAATTCAACATGATTAACCACACTATTGTTATAAAAAATCAACTAAAAAATATATTTTTTACTATATTTTATTGAAATTATTTGTTTATTTGTTTACTTTTCGTTTTGACAGCAATGTCAAAGCCCGCCCTAGTTGTAACCGCGAATCGGCGCTGTCATCGCGCACGCTGCGAATAGTTTATGTGAATAATTTAAGATAACAAATTTTTAATGAAATTTGTCAGAAATAAAACTCACCTTTGTATTATGAATATTAGTTTTCTATAATTCCTAATGTCAATAGTATGTATAATACACAGTTTCAGAATAACTAATCTGACAATTTGAATTTAATTGTATGTGTTTCCAAGGCAACATAAATTAGTAAACGTATTTATTAGTATTTAAAATTTAAATTTTGGGGTTGGTTTTTACCCCTTCAATGGTTGTTTAGGCACGCATAAAAAAATACTGAAATACATGTTTCGTTATTTGACACACTTTTACACGCCATTTTACCCCTATAGGATTTGAATTTCGATCATATTCACGTTAAGACATTTCGATTGGCACCCCAACGAAGTCAATAGCATTTTTTATGTGCAAGATTTCGTGCACGTTAAAAATGACACGCACATACGTGCATACATCTTTCTGAAAATAGTGTAAATACACTATAGTGACCTTGAAACGTAAAAATATGTTGAAATTTTGTATCAAATGTTTGTAATTAAATATTCATATAATTTTTCAAGCCCCCCATTTTTTCAGCATGTTAAGCCAATGTAGTATAATTGTATGTATGTTCACGTATATATGAGTGGGTGGGTGGGTGTGTAGATGGATGTATAGCTAGCTTCAGACGTGTTGTTTTCATAAGATTGATGTTTTGATCATAATCCTCCATTATCTGATTGTTCAAAGATTACACCAAACTCTTTGATGAGAATGGGACGGATGTAATGGATGAACAAAGACATGGCGTAGCTCATTAACACATACAATCCGGATGATATCACTGCATCGTCATCACAGCACAATCAATATACTAGTCAATGTAAATAACAATGTTGCGAGTGACATTTTACGTTTTTAACGTTCGGTTAGAAATGTTCTTCCGGATTGCATGTGTTAAGATACTGGCTTCAAGACTGAAAGTGAATACCAGTTAGTGATTATGCATGAAACGTGATATGCTAAAATCTTCCTCTATAATTATATGATCAAAAATATATGGTATAAAAAAATTGGCAAGGATTTTAGAAATGCGTGTGTATTGATTTATGAATGTATATTATTTAGTTTGTTTAATACATAGTTATAATAATAATAATTTGAATCTATTTCAGCACAGATTTAATTAGGGGGCAGACCCAGTTAGAATTTTGAAATTTTTTTGCATTTTCTCAAAGTAGAATATTTCAAAAGTATTCTCTGAAAATTTCAGACAAATGTCCTGTCCATAGACGATTCAGTGTAAGTTCCAAAATATTTTTTTTATCTGCATGCAAATCGTACTCAAAACTTTAAACGCGTTTTTCTCGAAACCATGTTTTCGAAGTCGGTGATCACTGTAACTTGTTAACTTTTTTTTTGTCACTGTTAACTTTTCTTTACGTTTTGAAGATAGTACAATCAGAATCTACTCTTATCTCAGACACGATTTTTCGACGGTATTACAATACTTCCATTTCCTTTGGAACATGGAAGTTAAAAGCAAATTGAAATCGGATCAAAATTGATAAAAAAAATTTGACAATAGCAAAAAAAATTGGGGGTCAGCGAGCTTTTTCCAAAAGCTCTATATAGTATGTATAAATATTCCCGATACCATATTCAGAGAACCTCATGTTACAGTTTACTAAAATAAATACATATATAAAATACTACATCATAATAAGATTCGTAATTATAAAATACTTAATACCTTAAATAATTATTCATATTCCAAACACTCCACATTCATTATTATAATTGAAAAGTTTAACTGTACATAGTTTATACAAAATACACTCGTATATTAAACAAAATCCTAATCTTGTTCACGAAATAAATTAATATATACACACGTTGGGAATCTGCCCCTCTCTAGTCCCCAGCCCCTCCACCATTTCTCAGTTGATAAACTGGGGAAGGTGAATCGTCAGTTACCAAAGCACACTACGTTTAATAAATTATTTGCCGTTGCGGTACGGTATCTTGAATAACGTATTAACCACTTCACTCCGAATGAGAATATTAAACCATCTTCAAATTTCCATCTAGGCGACAAAACGTTATTTTTAGTATATTCTTTAAGATAGAAGATAAAAATATCTCGCGTTTGGTGAAAAAAGGTGTTCAAATTCGATCCGGTTGATATGTGTTAATAATGTATTCTACAGGCGATCTTATATTCATTCGTCTGACATACTTACATATACTTACACATGCATATTACCCCCCTTTATGAATTTAGGGCTTGTATAAATCTCAGTGCATGAAATAAGATGCAATAAACTAATTTTGACTGGAAACTCATACTAGTACCAACAAATAATGCGGTTAGTGTGAAGCAGCAGTTGTCAAACTGTTATTAGAATCGCAAGATTTAAACTTTTGCAAAAATTTACAATTTATTTCAAACACAATAATATTCTATAATATTGAATTCCTAAATAGATATAGAACCAATGAATTGTAAGACAATTAAAGTTCAGGTAAGTGATATCAAAAAACTTTGTAGCTGTCTAATTATTGAAACTTTGTATAAATATTTTTATTGCTCCCTCACAATATCGAAGATACGAGAAGCTTCAAAATGAGACAAAAAAATTGTTCTCCGATTTCAAAATTTTAAATTGATTTTTACGTTTCAGGCCAAGAAAAACACATTTTGTTCTGTGTCTGTCTGTGAGATACATTAAACCGATATTAATGAAACTTGGTTGGTTGGTTGAGTGTTGGTGTAAAGGGGAGGGGTGACATCACAAAATATTTTTTTCAAGATATTTCAAGAACGACACATATAACGTGAAAATTTTATAGAATATTTTTTGTAGAGCATTCAATTTCCTATAATATACGTCTACAACGTTTTTCAGAAAATGTATTGGAACCTATAAGAAAAAATATATAATCTATATTGGAAAATAATAGTTTATTGGACCAAAATTTTTCTTATGAAAAATGTGTTTGTAATAGACGGTTCCCTCTTAAAGATTGTAACCAAAATCCTTAAGGATTTATATAATTAACAGATGTACCTACTACTTGTTGATATGTCATATCTTATCTTAAATCCTGTATTTTTTAAGATAAAACTGGAAAATCGTGTGCGCTGTAAAATATCAATAAATATATATCTGTTGAACATTTTCACAATCTAAAACTACCCCAAATAATCCGTATTAATTTTAAGCTTCTTCTAACTCAGTAGACTGTATGGCATTTAGTAAAATCATATCAGTAGAAATTCCCGATCCTATTAATTTTAAATAATTCAATGAATTCGAAGATACATATGATAAAAATTTTCTGCTACAATAAATTCCTTATAAATGAATAAATATATCATAAAAGCATAATTTTAATTATATTATTATTATTTAATATGTGTGTTTTAAATGTTAATTAAATAATTTACGTATCATTTTTTAAATAATATGCTTTTTATACTTTGTATATTTTTATTTATATAAAATTAATCGAAACTCACAATAATAGACAGTAACAAAGTATCTTTGAAATTATGATTTTAGCGTTGTGAAAACTGATAATTAAAATATTAAATATTTACGTTAATAATGATAAACATCAATAATTGTTATATTTATAACACAGGATTGCGTATTTTTAATATTTATATAAACTATATTTATTAATTTGCAGCTATAAATACCGTAAATTATATTTAAAATATATTTTTGTTAGGTTGAATCTGCCGTATAGTCAGTGTCAAAAAATAAATTAAGTACTATATTAGAATCTTTACAAATTTATCAAAATAGTCATTGGGGAGGAAAAATTATCTTCATATATGTAAATTAACGACTCTAGCTATAATTTGTATCATTTATAACTTCTATTCGAAATTAATAACGCAGATATTTGTACATTTCAAAATTTAGCTACTTTTGTATCTGATTGTCCGTCCATATCACCCTTAATAAAATAATAAGTTGATACATACGAATCCGACTAAATATTCCAATCATTAAATTACAATTACAATTATCAATACTGTATAGATATAGGGGAAAGTATGGTATATTGGACCACTCGCTAAATTGGATGACCCTTGTATCTCGAAAAGTAGTTTTCTGATTTCTTAAATGACAACACCGTGCGATAGGCGCCTAACTTCATTGCATATCGGCTATATTGTTTTCCTTGACAAATTGAATGTTATTGTTTTGTTTCCGCAAATATAAATAAATGATTATTGATGTAATTTTGAGTGATTCGTGCTAAGGGTGTAGTTAGAACAAAAATAAGCATACGGCGTTTTAAATTTATAGTTTGCAGCAGTTATTTATCAACAATTAACTGTCAAGGATTGATTGACGGCTTTGATAGGTTATATTTTTGTTAGATTTTTTTTTTCATGATTGTCTTTCTTGAATAATATAAATGAAATAATGTAACGATTTCTTATAGTTTTTTGTTTTAATATATTATGTTTTGTTTACAGGTGTATTTTAGTTAATATTCTATTAAAGTCCAAATTAGCAACCCCGTGGTCCAATTTACAGTACCGGTTAGCTAAATTGAAAGAAAGCTCCGATTTCACATTTTGTTGATTTTTGTCGAGTTTATAATAATTATGTTGATTAATACTTACAAGGGGAAGCAACAGCACGGTCCATGAGAATTTCAATGAGCTTGTGGTATGTCAAACTAGAGCAAAAATAAAAAGACACGTGTCCTACAATTTGATCTCATAGGCCTTAATTACAAAGATAATTAACTTTGAAAATTTGTGTATTCAATATAACCGTGTATTATGTTCGTGTAATAATGCTGTCGTAAAATCTTGTTTCAATTATTTACACACAAATTAAACCAAATAAAAATATTTTCATTAACTAGTAAATTACAGAATTTACTTTTTCAGAATTAAAACCAGAAAATAAAAAAATAAAATTATTTCACATGAAAATATTGATATATACGCCAGTACATAATTATTAATTTGTTTTAAAGTAAATTTAATTTATTATTGACACAACTCATTAGTTTTTAATTAATAAATTGAAAAGTTTTAATAAAAAACAAACTTGAAAGAAACCACAAACATCTATTGTCAATAATAATATATGTTTTATTTATGTCTAATTTATCGATTTTTACGCAAGTGGGAGAGGTAATGTGTACAAAAAAATAAAAAATAATTGTAAATAAAAATTAAAATCAAAATCTTAAAACCGAGATTCGAACCATCGTTTTCCAGGCGAGACGCCAGCGCGTTGACCGCAGGGCGAACATAATACACGGTTATATTGAATACACAAATTTTCAAAGTTAATTATCTTTGTAATTAAGGCCTATGAGATCAAATTGTTGGACATTTATTTTTGCTCTAGTTTGACATACCACAAGCTCATTGAAATTCTCATGAACCGTGCTGTAGCTTCCCCTTGTTAGTAAAAATAAAATCTATAAACTGTTGTTTCATTTCATAAAAAAATAATTTGTCCAAACCTAAATATATCTTATTTTAAAAAAATGGTCCAAATTACCCGACATTCCCCTACATAGCTTGGCATTGGATTGGTATTATATCAGACTAATAAATCAATCGGAGATTATAATCAAATTGATCATGTTTTACAAATATGTCTGTCAAGTGGGTTACTTGTACAGTGACACTTTTATTATATAACTCTCGGAACTTCTATATATCATGTTATTAATACAAAATAATCTACGTGATCAATATTTATATATAGTACGATCTTCCGAAGGTGTTTTATTTTATTGTTCTATTGGAAAATTTTATCGCAGATATTCATGAATGTTGTCTTGATAAAACGTTATATTTTAGAGTTTCTATTTTTGATGTTTCAACCAATATCACAGGATCTGCAGAAAGAATTTAAACACCTAAATTATTTTGCGATTTTCTATCAATAATAGATTAATAAAAATAAAATAAACTTTTTTCAGAAAAAAATAAAACCGACTTCAAAAAACCCTATATATTCTGAAAAGTATATATGACGGATTCCACGGTCGATCAGACAGAGCGCTCGCGCTGGCCTTTTTTTTAATGTATCGCTACTTTTCTATCTCGCTGTGTCCAGCGCCCACGAGGCTACAAAAAAAATCTGCATACGCAATTGGATAGATTTTTGTCTGCTCTTTCTAATGGTGTCCTCATTTTTCCCGGAAAATGCATTTTTCACCGAGAAAATCGACTTCAAAGTTAAAGCGATTTATCGGAAAATATGTATCTTTCGAACCTGGCTTAAGTTATATCAATCGATAGATAATCTAATGATGAACATCTGTGCGAAATTTCAGGATGGAGACTTTAACAGTTCAAAAGTTATTAACGAATGAACATAGAAAAACGTGGTTTTGCGGCCGCGCGTGCTGCTACAAACAGCGCTACAACGCACGTAATGTTTAGATTTAAAAGTCTTTTGCATTTTTGCATTCGTGCAGAGGCGTATTTACCATGGGGCCATGGGGGCTATGGCCTAGGGCGACAGGTCGAGAGGGGCGGTAGATTTTTTTAGTTTAATATAGCACATTTAAAAAATTGCCGCTTTGGGCAAAAAATTGTCGCCCTGGTCAAAAAAAAATTGCCGCCCTGGTCAAAAAAATTGCCGCCCCTATACCATGGGAAAATATAATATATTTTTAACAGTCAAAATTCCTATATGAACTGAAAAGTGATAATTTTTTTTGCAAATAATGGAAAATATAATCATATATTAAACATACTAGTATGTTTAATATTTGATATAATGTACATAAAAAACTGATGACCTTTTTTTTTTTAGTCACGCTACTCATTTTTTGTTTCCCTATTATTTTTTTTAAATGTGCTATATTAAACTAAAAAAATCTACCGCCCCTCTCGACCTGCCGCCCTAGGCCATGGCCCCCATGGCCCCATGGTAAATACGCCTCTGCACGAATGCAAAAATGCAAAAGACTTTTAAATCTAAACATTACGTGCGTTGTAGCGCTGTTTGTAGCAGCACGCGCGGCCGCAAAAACCACGTTTTTCTATGTTCATTCGTTAATAACTTTTGAACTGTTAAAGTCTCCATCCTGAAATTTCGCACAGATGTTCATCATTAGATTATCTATCGATTGATATAACTTAAGCCATGTTCGAAAGATACATATTTTCCGATAAATCGTGAGGACACCATTAGAAAGAGCAGACAAAAATCTATCCAATTGCGTATGCAGATTTTTTTTGTAGCCTCGTGGGCGCTGGACACAGCGAGATAGAAAAGTAGCGATACATTAAAAAAGGCCAGCGCGAGCGCTCTGTCTGATCGACCGTGGAATCCGTCATATGTATAATAAAATGTTTTATGTCCGGTATTATAAAGGAGCTAGCAAATTTGTTAGCTAGCAAGCACTTTCAAATGAGATATCAAACTGACAGTTCTTTTGGAGTTTGTTGAAACCTTTGACAAGTTTCGCGCACGCGTTGTAGGTAAATACCAACGGTATTAAAACAGTGGTGATATTATGAAAATTATTTTGTACGGTCAAAAAAAGCCAACTGTGTTACAATTAATTAAAGTGTCACTGCTCTAAATTCCATAACTAATCCATAAATACTAGTACATAATTAATACCCCATTTGAAAGTAATTGCTAGCTAGCAAATTTTGCTAGCTCCTTTATAATACCGAACATTACAGTTTTTGCTGAAACAATTGCGATTGTCTGAATCACCTCACCCTTTCCTTACTCCCCCCTTGTCTGTCAGTTGGCACAACAGAGAATTTATATATTTTTTAGGTTTTTTAGGTGCATTTTGTTTACAATTTTAAACATTTTTCTCTGCCGCGTTCACTTGTTTTACAAAACTGATTGTTACATTTTTTGCTACAAGTAAAACGATTTTTCGACTTACATGAAAACCTTTGGAACGAATTAATCGCGTAAGTCGAGGGCTTACTGTGGTTGAATTGAAGAGAGAACTTCCTCCTTTTTAAATACTATAAAAGCACTGTTTTGAAAATTCCGCGAACCGAATATCAAAAGAAGTTAAAGGTCAAGTGACATCCCAAGGTCAAACAAACAGTTATAGATCTCATAAGTGAAATATTTGTAGGCACTGTACTTTCTGCCTGATACATATATTTTTGACATTTCTACCCTCAAGCTTTTGTATAAAACTACTTAGAAACTGCAAAATCGTAAACTATGCCCCATTAAATAAATGCTACATTCAGTCACATATTTTATTTATGTTTCTCATACTCTTTTCAATCGTTCTTATATCTGACAATTTCTTCCCTTCAGCTATAAAGGTTTGGTTGATATCTTCCAATTGAATGAATGTATCCCTATTAGCTTTCACCCTTAACGTTTTGAATTTATTGATATTATACTAGTTTATATGAAGTTATCTTATTTATTAGCAGTTAATACATATGTATGTAATGACCTGATTTTGTTTACCCAAGTAAATGGAATAATACATCATTAATAGTAGGAATTCGGATTTCTAATAACTATACATAAACCAGGATTTTTTTCTATTTACGTATTTTGGTATATTAAAGGGTTTTTTCTCAAATATGAGTATGGAGTATTATTTAAGTGGTTACATCTAATGTACTAACTAATTTTTGACAATTTTTTACTGGCTTAAATGATTTATAAACAACACAAAAATGATATTCAAATGTCCGGTATCATAAAGGACCTAGCAAAATTTGCTAGCTAGCAATTACTTTCAAATCGAGTATTAATTCTATACTAGTATCTATGGATTAGTTATGGAATTTAGAGCAGTGACACTTCAACTAATTGTAACACAGTTGGCATCTTTCACCGTACAAAATAATTTTCATAACACCACTGTTTTCATACCGTTGGTATTTACCTAAACGCGTGCGCGTAACTTGTCAAAGTCATCAACAAACTCCAAAAGAACTGTCATATAAGTTAGATACCTCATTTGAGAGTGCTTGCTAGCTAGCAAATTTGCTAGGTCCTTTATGATACCGGACAAAAAAGAATTATAAGCACAAAAACAATTTTTTAGAGCTCACTTCCAAAGTGTCTCTGAACAAAAGAAACAACCTAGATGGTGAAAGTGATGAAAAATGAGTGGTAATGAGTATATGGTAATGTAAAGGGGTGCCATAATTCGGTCTCTAGCTAAAACAGAAGCAAAATAAGCAACCGAAAACCACCAAACCGAAAAAAAGTTGGAACTAACGTCGACGTTTACATGTAGTAAAACATTTTTCAAACATTAAACTTATTTTATCGAAACCACGTTTTTAAAAACTGCGGAAAATCTTGACCATTTGGGAGGGGGTCCCTGAGAAATAATTGTTCAAAAGGAGGTCCCTAGACTACATAAGTTTAAGAACCGCTGCTATAGATGACTTAAAAACTACTTATCTAATTAAACCTATTCACTTTGATAAAACATGTTTTTCCAACCTTCTGTCACTACTGTCTGTCAACAGTTCTATTGCTAATTGATCCGGATGTTCACTTACATTAATCCAAAACCTTCCAACCTTTGCGTCACAGCACACTAATCAAATAACGGCGGCAAACTGATCAATCATTATATTATATGTACCAATTCTTACATACGCTTTAACACGTTGCGGGTCGTCGATTATACGCATGAATTATACCAAGGGTGAGAAATCTTTTTATATCTAACAACATATACATATGTATTAAGGACACACATATTTTAGGTCAGTGATTAAAGTCAAAAATAATCCGGAGGTTTGACTACCAAAAAAAAAATAGGGGTGTATCAGAATTCCGGCGGGAACTAGTGAATTCTCTACTATTAAAAAAAAAATTATTTACAAAAATTTTAATGGAAACAATGCAAAATGCAGTTTTTTACATTTTATTCGGCATTAGTATGGTTGTAATTATAACATTAATAAATTGGCATTAATTACTCAACTTATTTGTTAATAAATAAAATTTAATTTGTTTATAATAGGGGAAAGGGTTCGCGACGGTCTTAGGGCATATGCTACTCTTAAAGTTAATGGTGTAAGCTATATTTAAAAAAAAGTTGGAGTCTGTAGGATCGCGCCAAACTGAGATATTAATTATAATAATAATATATTAATAAAAATGTCATTATATTACGAACATTGAACTGTTCAATTTTTTTGAAAATTTCGAATTGATATGGTGTAAAAATAAGACTTGTTCTGCATTTTTTAATAATACTCTAACCCTAGATCTGTTTTCTTCAAAAACATTACCCACTTACGAGAATAACCTCTCCGAATAGACTGTACTGTACTTATCCTAACAATATTGTTTATGATAAAATAATACGATAATTAATTTAGATTTTTACAAAATTTCATCAATTACTTGATTTTCCTTCGCATAAAATTATTTACTTTTTCGTTGAAAATGTCGTAATCCCTATACTCGCAACGCAAAGCTAAATATTGATTTTATTTTGACCATATTCGTACAGATTGTGAACTATTTTAAAATTTTTAATAGAGCATCTTATTTTATTGTTTTACAAAATTTGGGGCTGCTATTAAAATATTTAATCACCATAATGAATAAAATAATACATAAGGGAATAACTGGGTAAGATGCGAAAAAGAAAATATTTAGATTTTGTTCGTAAATGAACCCAAAAAAGTAGGGTTAAGAAAAAAAATAACCTATTTACACCCAAAATCTAATAATAATTTTATCATGAAAGTCATACAGCTTGTATATTAGTTTGATTTAATTTTCCATCTCAATAAAATAACGGCCCATTAAGTTGGACCGATTCTGAGATATCCAGTGAGTTTATTTGTCTTATTTGTAAGCAGTTAATACATCTTCGTAAGGAAACGCGCACTCCTTTTGTCCATTATCCATCATTTCTACTTGTTAAATGTCCAGCCCAATCCCATTAAACTAGATTTATGTCTCTGGTTGTGTCAGTTGTGTGTGATCTAATTCGTACATTAATATTTAGACTTTCATTATTATTCCCTGCCGCTTTATTATTGTATTTTCATTTACTGCTTGTATGAGATTAATTTGTAAATAATCCTCGCTATTTAAGTGACAAAAATGTATTTAAAAATTACATATTTAATAATTTATTTTCTGGAATTAATCATTACAGCCGATTTTTCAAAAATTTAAATGTTTTTTGCTGAACGTTATTAAAGTAACAAAAATGTATTTAAAAATTGGCTGATGCAATTATGGAAAAGGCAATTAAAAGTTGAAAAAAAAGGTCTTTCCATTTTTATTTTTTAATTAGTACTTTCAAAGAAAATTATAACGAACACTGTACCAAAAATAGTTTATGAAAAATTTTGAAATAACTACCCTATCATGTGCATGCCCAACACGCACTTGACCATTTTATATTTTTGAAAGACCGAATAAAAAATCATTTAAATTAAATAGCGAATAAAGTTTTACATACTTTCACCCCCCCCCCCCCCCTCAAACAAAATCTTGGTTACGCCACTAGAGTATCACATAGTTAAAATTAAATTTTTATATCTGTACACAATTCTATTTCAAAAAACGAACAAATATATTCAACTTTAATGTATTTTACACGTAGATTATTCACATAAATATCTAGTGCAACAAAATCGCTACATTCTCAGCTATTATTAAAACATTCCATAACACACGTAACCTCCCCTCTCCCCTTGTACTGTCCACACTACCACCAAGGGTACATGTACAAAATATTGCTCAGTTTATCGACACATTGATCAAGTAAACTGCGATGAAGCGATTGATGTTGATGGATCACCCGTTTGACATCTCTACTTGCTACGAAACAGTATCGATGCAAACAGAAATGTTTTAGTTTGGTGCAGAAATAATGGCCGATTTTATACACCTCTTCGTTGACTTGTATTGAAATACTACGTTTATAAATAGGCATCAAATCCACAAATAACAAATTGATATTTGATAAAGTTAAAAGGTTATAAAAATTGAATTTAAATTATTGAGGTTATTCGATCATTGGAGCAATGTAAAGATCAAAGTCTAAAATTTTAATATCTCGGGAAAAAATTTCAAATCTGAAGTGATCAAATCAGGTCTAGATAGATCTGCATTTTGAGACAACATCATATTTTTTCACTGGTTTTTGATCTGTGGAGACTTGCAAAGATCTACAACTTTGAAGATCATTGTAACGTTGAAAATTCAAGAACTTTCAACGTTGAAATTTCAACGTTTCAATCTCTATCAAGATCTTCAACGATCTTTAGAAATCTTAGTAGATCTTCGTAGGTCTCCACAGATAAAAAACCAGTGAAAAAATATGATGTTGTCTCAAAATGCAAGATATTTAAGGATATTCAAGTTATTTAAGGATAGCTCATATATTTTACTAATTGTTTTAAATAATATTCAGTAAGTGGATATTAAAAATAGAGTTTTTAACACAAAGTAAATGAGAGGACTCGCCGGAAGTGTTCTATTTATTGAAATTCTACACAGAGACGTTTTAAACACTGACTATTCGAAACTTCAATCCTTTTAAATACTATAAAAATTATAAAACACATACATTCACGTGTAGTTTCAGAACCAGGTTTATTTAAAGTAATGAAAAACTAGAAATACATGACAGCATGCTTGTAAAGACACATAAAAAAAATCATCCGTAACAGTAATAGAGTGCGACTTACAGGCAAACAACGTGTGCGAGTGCAACAACCAGAGTCGGCGAGGTATTCTTTGTTTTTCTGTCAAAAGGGGGTCCCTAGACCACATTAGTTTAAGAACCGCAAGGCTATACTATCTCGACTATAAAACAACAACATTGGTAAAATTAGCAAGAAATCATTGACATGTAAAATTAAACATTAAAAATGGAACACGAAAAAATATATCAAGAAAATATTGTTGACAGTCAGATCCCCTAAAAAAATTTTCAATTTTTTTGAAATATGTATTCATTCCAAAACAACATAGAAAATAAAGAAAATGGAGTACTATTTCCTTATATGAGGTTACAACAAAACCCAAAGAATGTATACTCTATCAATATCTACTAAGGTAAGAGAGTTGATTTTTAACTTTAAATTTCGAATGATTATTTTTAATTGTAATCTAGAATTGGCCATTATTTCTGCACCAACCTCATACAAGGCAACTGTTGTGTTAAAGTGAGGCAAGTATAGAAGCGATACTTTATACTCTTTATCTAACGAATGCGGTGGCTAAATGATTTAATAATCGAGATCGTATTAAAGATTTTAATGCAGTGTTAATTTAGATTAAAGTTGGTTCAGATTTTTTATGATGTTTATTTGACCTAAAAATGATTGTCTGTTTTTCAATACTTTACTTTAAATTTATGAATTCGTAGGGTCCAGGTTTTGATGTGTAATTTTGGAATTAATTATTGCAAAAAAATATTATTATTATTGGCACCCGGACTCCCTCGTTGTCTTTTGATCGTCAATTGTTTATTTTGTTTTCAATAATTAACTTTTAAATTTAAACAGTATTTTGTTCTGATTCGTTTTTGTTAAATAATTTAAATGTTGATTAGTTATTATTACAATGATAACTAATCGTGTTTGTACTTAATTTAACTGTGTATATTTTTCAAAAATCCTAAACAATAATTCTGTAGTTCACGCGAGCGAAGTCGCGGATACAGCTAGTTACTAATATATAAAAAAGTTATATACAAGCAGAAATATTGACATTTTTCCATTACCGCAAATTGAGTAATTGAAAAACTAAAATATATTGAATTTTAATTTTGTTTTAACGTACAGTAGCTATTTTCAATATTCAATGAGCAAAATTAAAATGAATATTCTGTGAAAATGACAACAGTAGTTAATTGGAGTTTTGCTGCGATTTAAATATTGTTATGATTCCTCGTATTAACTTACTTTTTATTCGTCCGCGTGGAATTTGTATTGCTTCCTCGCAATATTGAAGATACGAGTAGCTTTGTGATCGTTTCAGATTGAGACAAAAAAAATGTTCTCCGATTTCAAAATTTTAAATTGATCTTTTCGTTTCACTTCAAGACAAACACTTTTCGTTTCGTGTCTGTCTGTCTGTCCGTCCGTGTGTGTGTTTTAAGAAAAATTTCGAACTATATTTTTTAGTAAAATTATATAAAAATTAAATGGTTAACTAATTCTAGGCAATTTATCTAAACACTATCGGTTTTTATTTAAATTGTTCAATAATTAACAACCTCTGGTGAATTTAGCACGAGGAAGCACTGTGCATTCACTAAGCAGATGTTTTTTTAATTACAGTACCTTTTTTTTACTCTACACTTACACTTTTTTTATATTTTTCTATCTACTTACAATTTTCAACTACAGTTTTCATTTTTAGAACTGCAGAGACAAACTACAACTACACATTAAAAACAAACCCCAGTTTATTAAAAAAAAAATCAATCAAACATAACGTATGGCCAATTATAAAAAAAAGACCAAACTTCAATACATTTCAATTCAATCGACATTTAAAATATAAGGCACCGCACGACCTGTCAATCAACAGTACCCTTTGTAGCCAGCCACCTCCCCCTCAAACCCCCTGCACAAATTCTGTTCCAGTCGAATGGAATTCAACCCAAAAGTGGGCCGTCAAATTTTTCACGCAAAACATGCATAAAAACAAAAGCATATCGTACTGCTTGCGTACGTGAGTGCCCATAGGCGTATATATACACAAAGGGAAGGTAGCCCCCACCTTAAAAATAACGTGTATATTGATTTAGTGTTAGGTTTTTTATGCCTGATATAATCCGCATTTAATAATTCTCCCAAGAAAAATTAAAAATTAAAACCTCTTTAAAATAGGTTTTGTTGTCAAAACAGATTACAGTTCGACCAATTTAAATTCGAATTCCCCTACATCGAAGGAGAAGTTGTTTCCCTCACATCCTTAATATATATAAAGCTCAACGTCTCTCTGTCTGTCTGTCTGTCCGTTAGTGCGCTTATCACTCGAGAACCACTTATCCGATTTACGTGATTTCTTTTTTAATTCATAGGTACATTCTCTGACCAGGTTATAGGCTATATTTTGTTACGTTAGGTAACATAACAACTAAGCAGTGACGAAAAAATTTTGCCGTCGTGTATTCCAAGTTGATTAAGACATAGGAAATTTAACATGGAGATAATTAGAAATGTTGTAGTAGCCTTTGGTCAAATTTAACGATGTGTGATTGGTGCATTTTGAAATGCCGCCTCGATACTAACTGATAAATTTTAAATTTAATCAACAGTATTTTGTTTTCAACTTAAAGTAAACATCCTAGATAAAATTATAATAATATTTTTTGGCAGATATAAATTTGAAAACAAAATACTAATTACTATTTTATTAAATTTTGTGGCGGCATTTCAAAATGCACCAATCACACATCGTTAAATTTGAACAAAGGTTACTACAACACTTCTAATTTCCCTCATGTTAAATTTTCTGTCTTAGCCGGCTATTACACTATCAAAGAAATGTGATAAAATTTCTTTGATCAAAGAAATATGACAGTGTAATAAGTCAACTTTTATAATATTTACCTTAATAATATTTCTATGATCATAGTTAATGACAGTGTCTTATATTTGATCAAATGTTTTTTGACAGATAAAACAAAATGGCGACTACCAAGTTATCACTGACAGTTACAGTTAATATATTAATATCAACATAATCCAGTATTATATGATAATCTTCTTATTGATTATAAAAACTGCAGTTGTAAATTCAAACCTCGATCGCGTCAACTGTATAACAAAATGATACATAAACAATTATTTAATTATTTTTCTATAATGGCTTTCCCACGATAAAATCTCCATACACGCTCATGTAAATGTGTGTGTGTGTGTATGTTTGATGTAAACCGACAAAGGACAAAAATTTGAATAATGAAATCTACTATCGTTTTGACGTGTCCCACTTACAAAAGCCTCCCGCTTTCCCTCTCTGTTTATTTTCCTCCAGCGTGCGCGAATTTGCAAATACGAAATGAAAACATACAATATGTAGCACTACACTAACTTTTGTGCATTGTGTTCAGCTGTTAGTGGGACAGGAATGATTTTTATACGAAGGCGAATTTAAAATGAATAAAACGGCGCATATACGTCTGTAAAATGGAATATAAGGTGGATGTAGTTGATCGAATAGTGTCCTTTGTACAATTTATAAACTATATTTGCTATTCAAAAGATATATAAGCTTTCCCTCCGGGCAATATTAAATAACATGGCTTGGTTATAAAATATTCACCCCTTTAACTTTTTTGGGTTAATACGGAGCTTAGATTAGAAAAGACTATAGATACATAACAACCAAAATTTTACGGCGGCCATCTTTTCTTAATTGTGAAAATCGCATATTATCCCAGAGGCGTCAGTTGAAAATTTATAATATGCAAATATGCTTTAAATTACAATTGAATTTAGTATGTATAAGAGATGATAGTTCCAAATAGACGTTTCTCTGTTACTCAATTATCACTGAAATACTTTTAAAGACAATATAAAACATTTATTATTAATTAATTTTGTAATTCAAAACAATTGATATTTATTTTAAAATCTGAATGATACGCCATTGACTCATGGAGCGATTTTTCGTGGAGCGATATGGTAACAACGCTAGGTAATGTGTTATTTGTCTTTTATCTTTCCTTGTATAAGATACGGAGAATATGGGTTTACGCGGATGTCATTACTATCAAAAATCACGTGTTAAAATAGAGTAGAATGTGCTGTATCTATTATTATATAAGGTACTAACACCAGTCTTGGATATAACCCCAGTAATGGCTATTTTTTAATTAAATATACTGAATTGGAAATATTTGTTGATATATGATTACAACCATTTCTGAATATTAATCTATTATACATTTAACTGTATTACAACGTGATTTGATGACAATCGGCCAATAGGTGTTATTATATTATTATAGCAACTGCTTTACATTGTTTCAAATTTCACGATTCTTTCTTTTATATCTTTTATGTCGTAGTACTTATCATTTTGTAATCATTAGCAAGTGTCCATCACTGCGTGCTCATTACTGGTTTACTTTATCCATTACTTGAGAAAAAAAACATGAACAAAATAAAAGGCTATAATTAAAAAAAAACTATATTTGCGAACTTTGGTAATTAAATTGATTAAATAAAGAGTTACTTGTTTTATTAGTAACATGAGTTCATGAGAATTACATAAAAGAAGCCAGTCAATCACAAAAACAGTAAACCTTGCTCTTATAGCGGCCATAACTAGTGCCAGTACCTTATAGAATTTTCAACTTTGTTACAACTAAATACAATACTAAAAATTAAATATTAAAATAAGAGTTACAATACATGCATATTATTTTGGAAGTACTCAATATACATCAAGTAACTATCATATAAAGTTAGGTTAGAATGGCTTAAAAATACATTCTTGTTTTAATGTTTTAAAAATGCAGACTTACCAATTTTTATCTCGGTTAAAGATGATACGTAATTAAACAAAACTCATGAGAAACATTTTAATCACTGTCAATTGCAAAAAAGTCATATATTTGTCTTTGTAATAAACTACACAATTAGAATAACACATAACATATGTCAACTCGCATTAGCACTGCATTCAGCGGAAACATTAAGAACTATTATAGGTAAGTACGTCTTTATATGTCAACTTTGAATCAATGGATTTTTTAATACATAAACTGCAACGTACTTTAAAAAAAAATCTGTCTCGTTTTTAATAATGAATTTTTCGATTGAATTATAATAAAAATATGTACTTACTTAGAGTACTTATTTTATTACATTAAATTAAATAAAAATATTGTAAAACTTTTTTGAAATTATAACTATAAAAAAAATTATAGCATTAAGCAGAGCCTAGAGCAGTCAGTGTTGTAGGGAAATTTAAAAAGTGTACAGATAATCTAAATCCCAACATAGATCAAACATTAAATTCACCCTTAAAAATAAAATACCCCACATTAAACAAAAATTTGTTTACCATTTTATTAAAATATCTTTTAAGGTATTTTGTAATTCATGGATATGCCCTAGCAGTCTAGTTAACACAAGGCTCTGATTGGCCCTTTTAGCTGATACAAATAACTACAGCCCTTTCATAAGCCAATTGACTATTTTCAACACTGTAATATAAAATAAAAGTATATTTAAAGTCTGAACGTTGACATTAAAACAGCGAATTTATTGATGTATTTTTTTGCAGTATTTAAAAATAGTGCACAACCTGCAACTAAAAGCTCCCTAAAGAATAGTTTTGTAGTCACGTTACAAGATGCCAGATAAAAACTAAAAGAAAAATCAATCAGTATTAATAGCAGCTCCCGAAGGACAAATAAAGTTTATGCAGTAGCTTTTAAAAACGATTCGAACATAGTTTACATATAGTGGTATTTTACGTCTACTAATTTTAATTCTATTATATTTTTTTTGTGAAACTAACGTGATAACAAAAAAAGTTCAAGCTTTTACTTTTTTAAATAAATTCTTACATATTTATATAGTAACCAAATGAATCTACGTCGTATTTTCTTGTATTTTAGTCGATATTTGTATGACGAGTTGAAGTTCACTGCAGGAAATTTCACTAAAAAATTTTGAATTTTTGATATCGTTAAAAGTAAGTTTATTGTGTAGAAAATGACGTGAAAAGTTGTTTGTTTCAAACCGCAGATCTGTATCTCAAACCGTTCTTGAGATATAACCTCTCAAAGTTTTAGTTTTTTTAAATTTTTGGAGAAAGAAGGCAATAACTTTTGAACGGGTGGTCGGAATTGATTTTAGTTGACGGATTTCAAATCAGCGTATCAAAATCTATATAATGACATATATAATACTTTAAAATCCGACAAAAAAAATTTGTTCAAAAATCGACATTTTTTTAAGGTATACCCCTTTGAATTTTTTCGATTTTTCGCAAAATTTTTTTTTTCGAGTTTTAAGGTATTATACATGTCATTATATAGATTTCGACAAGCTGATTCCAAATCTGCCAATTAAAATCAATTCTAACCATCCGTTCAAAAGTTAGGGCTATTTTTCTTCAAAATTTTGAAAAAACTGAAACTTTGAGAGGCTATATCTCGAGAACGGTTTGAGATACAGACCTGCGGTTTGAAGCATTCAACTTTTCACGTCATTTTCTATACAATAAACATACTTTTAACGAAATCAAAAATTAAAAAAATTTTAGTGAAATTTCCTGCAGTGAACTTCAACTCGTCATATAAATATCGACTGAAATACAAGAAAATAAGACGTAGAGGTATTATAAATCCGTCAACTAAAATCAATTCCAACCATCCGTTCAAAAGTTATGGCCGGGATAAATAAGAATTTTTAGACATAATTTTTGTATGTTACTAATAATCATAAAAACAATCATTCTTTTGTGGAAGATCCAGAGGGAGGGGGGGTAAAAATGCGTGACGTATTTTATGTATGGCTCCGTATATTGCAGCCTAATACCTCTAATGCCACCCCTATATCAAAGACTTGTGTTTTCCAGCACATGTAATGCAGACGGTACCTACTACATATAACTGTACCTACTTAATACGCCATCTACCTACTTACACTTACGTTTTCGCACTGGCGTCTGGCTACGTTGTTGCATCGGTGCAAATTACTCCATCAAATATTTAGAGTTATTCGTGTGCAAAAGCTGAACGGTTCGTCGGCCATCCAAAGCCTCGTTTTATACTGAACGAGTGCAGAAAAAACACGACTGCAACACTACTTTGTGAATTATTTAGATCTCACGTTAGGTGGAACATAACACGGATAGTGATTTGTTATTTTTGTCTTAGAAATACGTATGAGTATTGTTTGTTTATTATACAGGATGATTCAGTTATGTCGTGTCAAACTTGAACAGTACATTGAGAATAATATTTTCAGCAAAAAACATTATAGTGTGTCAAAAAAATTTTTTTTCTTCGCTCTCGTTATGAAATAAGGTAATTTATAACCCAAAATAAATCCCCCCACTAGGAATACCCTGTAATTCAATTTTAAGTGGTGCCATAAGGGGAGAAAGTCTTGTTTCCCATTTAAGTAACATGGAAAAATGATTCTTTAGTATTAAAGTTGGTATTACTGATTCATAATAACTGATAAGCAAAATTTAAATATGCCATTTTGTATAGAAAACATTATAATCTGTCCAAAAAATCGATATTTTTTTCCTCGCTGTAGTTAATGACCCAAAATAAATCTCCCCACGAGGATTACCCAGTAGTTCAGTTTTAAGAGGTGTCACAAAGGAGGGAGAGTCTTATTTCCCATTTAAATAATATGGAAAAATGATTCTTTATTTGATATTTATTATGATAACAAAAAAAAAAATTAAGGACATCACAGCTCAGTAGTAGGGTAAAATATTGCTATTTAATTGATATTTATAAAAAATTGACATGAAAATGTTGAATTTTATAAAAAAAAATGTTTAAAACGTTTTTACTCATTGTATTTACACCTATATCTCTCTAAACTATTTTTATAGAGAATTAAATATCCAACAATTTACCATAATTTAGCACTATCGTACCAACTTGAACAGTAAATTAAGAAAAATATTTTAAGCAAAAAATATCTTAATAAACTTATACGGAAATTTTTCCTATATTAAATTGAAAATTCGGTTCATAAGCAGTGATATATCTTGCTGTTTGCAAGCATTCAGTTAATATACAGGAGAACTTCAATAAAACGGGCGAGGGGTATCGATAAAGCCGATAGACTGTTATGTTATAATGCAAAAATTCGAATATTTATACTAATTACATTTACATCAAAATAAGACAAAAATTATTGCGAATACAAGAAAATTGTACATCCAGATAGACACACTATATGGAAAATAATTTTTATTTACGTCCCAAAAAATGGCATCCCCAGTAATATCAAGAAAACAAAATTCAAACACAACCCTGTTTGAGTGTATTCCAAAATTTACATAAAAAATCAAAACAGACAAAACAATGAGAATTTTAATCAGAGTGTGAGAGAGAAGAAGAGAGAAAGAGAGAGAGAGAGAGAGAGTGGACAGAAACGAAAGGAATTTATTTATCATGAAAAGTAAACAAGAAATCAAACCCATTCTGCGGTTGGTACCACTGAATAAACCAAGATCAGGAACCGCGTCTTGGCGTAGGTGTAAATGTGTATGTGTGTGTGTGTGTGTGTATGTGTGACGTCGTCCATCTCTGCGATACATTCTATGAATGTGTATACATTTATGTGTAACAGTGACGTAGGCGATATAAATATTTTTATTATCATTTAACTTCAAAATAGATCCTTCTAAAAATTAGTTTTTTCTTCATAGCATTATAATTATTAATTATCTAATATTACTTTGAAATCAATATTATTCTTATTTAACCTATTTAAACATATATTAATTGCAATATAGTATAACGAAACGTTGACAGGGCCGGATTAACAACGTAGCAGGAGTAGCAATTGCTACGGGCCCCGCGACTTTCCGGAAAAATATCTGTTATTGGACTCAGAGGCGTAATTGACCATTGAGAGGGGCAGTAGATTTTTTTAGTTTAATATAGTATATTTAAAATAAAAAAATAGGAAAACAAAAAATGAGTAACGCGACTAAAAAAAAAAACATTTGCTACGGGCCCCACGCTTTCTTAATCCGGCCCTGAACGTTGATGTATTGTTTTTATTCAATTTTTCACTAACAATAAGTCCAGAAATTATCTTCACTTATATGTGCACCAAATTTTATACATTATAGAAATACAGAATGCGCAGTTCATGTATCTATATCTATGGGTTTATTTATATTTATTAATTATAAAGCTTTATTTTTCTCTAGTATTAAAATAGAACACAAGTGTAACAACCTAATAAAGGTAAACAATTGGCCCAGACTAAATAAATTAAGAAATATTTCTTACACTATCAGAGTATTCTGGGTAAAAAAAGTTTAAGAATCTGTGATTTAAATAATATCATATCATTTCTAAAAATCTGAACTATATATAAAAAATAATAATAATAACGAGTCGCCACTGGCATAATATACGTAAGATGTATAGGACGATAAAGACATGGAAAAAGAAGAACAACTTGTTTCCGCCGGAAATGACGGTTTAAAAATTTAAAACGTTATCCGGATTTATCGGGCTTATTTTTTTCGAGATTACATTTTTCTATTTTATTTACGAGACCAACGCGCGTTTCTTTTCACAGAAACACTAATCTTTCCACGTCCTGCTTTTTTTTATTTTATGTCTATGTTTTTTCACTCCTCATTTCGCAGTTCGAAGTAATCATATATCAACTTAATTGATCATACCTAATTTTTACAACGTATGGAAATTTGTCGATATAAAATATATTATTGCAAAAATATCAATTTTAAATAACTACTAAAGGGGGATTTTTTTCGCCAGCTGTTAATTAAAATATCTTCAAAATAAGTTCTTCTAAAAGGTTAGGAAACATCCATCCTTACATATTATATAATAATAAATAAATTTCCCATTAAACTTATTCATATTATCAAAAAATACAAAATTTATAAGTGTACACAAAAAAAAATTAATTTAAGTATATATTTCGCTACGTACATTTTCCGATTTCAATTTTCAATCGGTACATCTGCATTTTATGTAACAAAAAATACACTTTGTATGTAATAATATTACCTACATGAATATTTTTATCGTCGAACAAAAATATTTGAAATTTTTGTAGAAAATGAGCGTGGAGGAGAAAAGACGCACCTAAAGCATTCCATTGGACTGAAACCGCAGGTATTTTGATATGAAAACATTGTTCCACTATACCGGAAAAAAGTTATTGCATATATTTACCAAACGTTTACAGTATGGTGATATGATACTCGTATTTTCATGAATTCGCAAAAAAAAAATTATAATAACTAGAGGTATTGTGCCGAAATAACGATTTCAAATCTAGTTCGAAAAATATTTCCCAATTTATTTATTTCAATTGATTTGCCATATACACTTACTAAAACTGAATTAGTTAGAAATCACTTCCTCGCAATATCGAAGATACGAGAAGCTATGTGATCGTTTCAGATTGAGACAAAAAAAAATTGATTTATCCGTTTCACGTCAACGCAAACACTTTTCGTTCCGTGTCTGTCTGTCCGTCTGTCCCCTGAATCCTTGTCACACGCATAACTCATGAACCATTGAACCGTTATTATTGAAACTTGGTCGGATGGTTGGGTCTGGCTTGAGGACGGTCCCATTTCAAAATCATATGTAAGGGAGAGGGATGACACTCAAAAATATTTATTTTTTCAAGATATCTCAAGAACGACACATGTTACGTGAAAATTTTATAGAATATTTTTTGTAGAGCATTAAATTTCCTATAATATGGGTCTACAACGTTTGTTGTAAAATATTCCCTTACAAAGATTTATCTCAATTTATTTTAAAAATTCGTGTTTTGTTTTTCTTAATTGATATTTGCTTGGATATATTAAATGTCATTTTGACGTTTTAAATGTCATTTTGGCGTTTTAAATGTCATTTTGACGTTTGCGTTTTATACGAAAAAATAATCAGGTGAGTTTTAAGAAAAATTGTTTAAAAATTAAATGGTTAATCAATTCCAGGAAATTTATCTAAACACTATCGATTTTTATTTAAATTGTTCAATAATTAAATACCTTTCGTGAATTTAGCACGAGGAAGCACTGTGGATTCACTTGGCAGATGTTTTTTTAACATACTAACATAGCTTTTGTTTGATTTCTTAATTGTTTTGAATTTTGATAATAATTTTCAATAGTCCATTAAATAAATCAATTTCTAGCATACTCATATATTTTACATACATATATAGGTACCTACTCGTATTTTCCTTGCAATAATCCAATTTAAAATTCATAAAAACTCGATTTAAAATCCACTTAACTCGTTCCAACATTTTTTCTACTTTCATTAATTCAACATCAAACAGATTTTTTACCAATAACATCAAACTCAATATATATATATTTTTTTTACTCTTTTTATGTAGCATTTATTAAAATTCATTATATCAAAGGCAGGGCAAACATTCAAACAAGTATAATCGTTTGATAGTGTTTTTTTTCTCTCTCTCTCATATAGTTTGTCAAAGACCAGTCATAGACTACAACCTCCGTTTGCCACAGACCGTGACCCAACGTCTCGTGGTTTAGACCCCCCCTTGCCACCACTCCGCCCTTAGTCTGTTCTGTATGTCCTTTTGCCCAGCTCAATATCCCGACGGTGCTAAGTTGTATATTTATCCTTTGAAATGGACATGCTGAATTATTTTAATGAAAATGTATTTTGCATACTGTTTCGTACATTTTGTACAGTAGAATGTTATTAATCCGAACCTCAATATTAATTATTGTTAAGGCTGAAATCGTACCTTTAGAATCCCTATTACGAAAATTCATAACCCATTATTTTTATATTTAATTCTTTTTTTAAGGTTCAGTAGAAAACTAGTAACCCTTATAGTTTCGCTCTGTCCATCCGTCTGTCTATATAACTTTTATACCGATTAAGATGAAATTTGGTATACGGACGTAGATTGATAACCCAAAAACAGAAATTATGATTTTTGGACCCTTTTCCCATTGACTGAATAGTATATTCAAATTTGTTTCACTTATCCCATTGAGTGAGATGTCTTTAGATAGGTCTCCTAAAATGCAACAAAAAATGTTACATGACCTTCTGATTTTAACCCTTCAATCGCGATATATTTGTTTTTCAATGTGGGTATCAGAAAAAAAATATGAGAAAATTTCAGAATGTGAATGAAAATTGTAACGAATACTATAACAAAAATAGTTTATTAAATATTTTGGAATAACTATGATTTATACAGGTTTTGAGGGTTCCTAAGTACATATAAATTTCGTCTGTCTGTCGGTCTGTAAACGTTGTATTACTAAAAAGGTAAAAGTTACACACAGACATGAAAATTTTAATTTTAAATTCTGAAACAGATTTTTTCTGAATATTTTTAAAACATTAATAATAATAATTTATATTCTAATAATAACAATGGAAATTTGTACTAAAGATTCATAACATCTTTTTTATTGTTGGTATTAAAAAATGTTTTTGTTGACAGTTGTAAAAAATGATCTAATGTTTTCTATATAATATATACATTTCTGTATAATGATGTATAACAAAATCGTGTGATGGTCACAGTAGTTCTATTATTATTTAAAAGCTGACATCTTTAAACAACCGCAAATAACTTTACGGTTTCGTTCAAGTAAAAATAACCAGGTTTTTTCTGTGTAGGTATCATAAAATATTTATTTATTTAAATATAAAAAAAATGTAAATTATCCGCGTACCACGTACTTCAAAAAATAAACTCGAGTTATATTATTATTTGCAATTTTCATTCCATCTTCATGATGTTTTTTTGTGGACGTCGTTTTTTGCCAAGATATAATTAAAGTAGAAATTACGCAGAAGAGTTTTAAAGGAAGGAAAAAATGGAATATTCTGTCATCAGGGGCGGTCATAGGACAAATGTTTTTACTTACTCAGTTTGTATAAATATAATCAATATAATAATCTTGTATTATATAACCAGATGTTTAAGAAATTGCTATTAAACTAAATGTACGTAATTTTCAAATTACTTTTAAATCTTTTTTTTTTCTTGAACGCATACGTAAAATGCATCACTGAACCATGGTTTACCTATAACACGGACAACCAAAATCGGAACAAACATAGGGTTTTATTTTAAACCCCATTTGTAACAAATCTTGTGATTTGAATGAATTTCCATCAAAATCTCGAATCCAAGGTGAACTTGACATGGATTGATCCAAAATTAGTCTACTTTTCTTAGTTTAACTCACGATTTCCAAAGAACTTGTTCATAAAAACAGTATTATCTTGTTATCAATGGAACGCTAAAAGAATGGTCTTATTTTTTTATACGAGATAAAAAAAATGATATTGGACATGTTAAAAAAGTTATATAACAATTATTTTCGTAAGAAAAGTGAAATTTTCAGATTTTCAAAAATTGTGAGGAACCCTTAATATTTAGAGAAAAATGAATAATAACAAAAACTAATCTTCTTAATACAAGCTTTAAAATAAGTAAAAAAAAATTTAAATTGCATGACTAGGAACTGAGTTACATCCAATTTTAGAACACCGGTGTTCTACACAGATTGTAAAGTGGCTTCCTATCTAAAAATCTTTCTTTTGACCTTATCTATGACCACAGAAAGTGTCATATCCCAATCAAAATGTGATCAGACGTATTATTCGGATAAATTGAGATCGTTGCAGTACTAACATAAAAATTAGCACTTGCTAAATTCTTCCTACGTATTTTCTACATTTTTAATTATACTACATTTCCGATCAACTGCCTCTTGCGGAAGGTCAAACCATAGCACTCAATAATAATACATACTCTTATTATAGAAATATTCCATACCGGCCCTTTTGACCCCCTTCTTCCATTTTTGTCCTCTTTCAGTCCTGACTGTCATAAACATAACTTAACAAAAACATAATAAAAGTTTTTTTTTCTTGCGTTTACAACATGACCACATTATGTATTTTTTCCTTGCGGCTTAATGCCTTTGCATGGCATTACAGACATAAGTTATTTATCCTCCCCGCATGTGAAAAACAAGACGCACGTGTATAGACGGATTAACTTTTCATTCTCGTCGAGAAAAACATAACCGGATGAAAACGGAAGCAGCAACAAAATTATGCACGCCCGGCAAATCCTCTTACGACACCGCCGCTACGTCATAACCGGTGTACACACTCTCTCTCTCTCACACACACACACACACACACACACATATGTACAAATATAAAACTCATACTCGCGAAAATTTATAAGAGCTTTGCATCGCTCGATATTTTTAGTTATATGAAAGGATTAAAATTAAATTATATTTTACTAGATTTAAGTTTATTTTCAAACAGTTTCACAAGCCGAAAAGTAATTATTAAGGTGGCTTCACACGTAACTGCAAGCTTGATCCATCTTTTTGCACAAGCAGTCTGTAGGATAATTTTGTGCAAGCATTTTAATTAGTTTCTAAAATTATCTGAAAATTAACTCCAATAATTTTATAAAATTCATTTAATAAATTTTGCTTACAAAAACTAGAGGAAACTATATGTATGTGAACATTTCTGAAAGCAGAAAAAAATATCTTCTCTTATTTCAAAATTTCCATTTGATCTTTTCGTTTGAAGTCAAGACAAACACTATTCGCATGTTCACCCCTACCCATGCTTTATGACATATAATTTTAAAGGTGTTTCAAAGCTAACTTCAGTGATGTTATCATATTTTAAATACAGTCTACCTTTTGAAAAGCGTAATCGCAAAATCATGCAAAGTAAATAACAAAAAAAAAAACATTATAAAAAAATATAAAAATACTGTTTATTTATTATTATTAACACGTTCCAGACGGGGTAGCACATGATACACCGCCTGAGACTAACTTCTTGAATTTTAAAGCCCCCTTCTTATGATATAGGTATATATATTTATCTAGTCTAGCTCAGTTAAAATTAAAAACAGTGCAGTGACGTATTTTATTAGAAAATCCATAAGATAAACCATTTACAATTAGTATAAATGTAGAATTGGTCGACCAGTTATCATTCAAATTCGGGTAGCACAAACTTAGTAGGCTCCTCCCATTTTATTATTATAATATTTAAATTATTTCTCCATGTACCAAACAAAGACACCTTTCTATCTCTTTCTGGTTACTTCTTTCTCACTTCTTTATACGTTTAAAAAATGACATTCTTTAAATTTCTGGTACATTCCACCAGAAATTCCATGAATCAACCAATCAAAGCTCGTTGTTCACTGTTTGTGAACGTGACCATTGTGTTTCGAATATTTTTACTGTACTAATTATACATTTATAACATTTGAATATATTCCCCTGGGTGACGTAATTCCGGCACAAACGCTGATTTTCCAAGGAGCTATTGAGACTACTTTGTCTTTATACACCTTGGTTTTATACAATGTATACATTATTGGTTAATTGAGAATTTAATAACAAAATAATTATCGAAACATATAAAAATAAACATTAATAAATCGTATAATATGTTTTTACCTATCTGTTTAAAAAATCATAAAATATTTATTTTGTGAAGTTAATCACTTTGGCTTTTGATACATACCAAATAAAATTATTCTCTGTTTTCATTATTTATTATAAAATTACTTTTTTTTATTTCTCTTCTTTGAAGTTAACAAGACAATAATAGTTACAAAAAAGAAACTAATTTAATTTACAAAAATGGTAAGCATAAAGGAAAATCAAATATCGGTCTCAAATGTCAAAGGAAACGAATAATTCTGAATTGATGTGAAACCTTATGAAATCGAGTTTTATTTCATTTTCAAACGGGATGCGAAATGATTCCTACATACCAATCATTTTTGTTTATGTATGTATAAATATTTTTCAATTCAAACTTTTCCGTTTATTTCGTAAAAGTTGTTTATAAAATGATACATTATTATTGTGCTGGTAAATTCTTTAGTTTGAATAAAATTATTTTTTCATTATTTATAATTCATGTTAAGTTTGATTTTTTTTATTTTATAGATGTGTTTTAAATTTAAAAAAATGAAAATAATTGTTTGTATTTATATATAAACGAAGAGTACTTCTTTATCTAGCAAATGAGTTTTTTTAAATATCTGTCTTTGTTTAATACAAAGACTCTCTACGAGATAAGGTTGATGTCTGTTTCATATTTAAGACAGTTTTGTCGCGGTCATGTTTCTTCTAACTTCAAGCCAATCTCGTTTCGACGTACAGTCCTAATACAAATCTGCTATTTAAATATATAACCACTAACAAGAATTTGGAAGGCTAAATATCATTCTTGGATCTTTTCGATACAATACCTACTGTTTATTACTGTTCATATAGTAAATAAATAATTCTACGTCTTATTTTTTAGTATTTTAGTCGATATTTGTATGACGAGTTGAAGTTCACTGCAGGAAATTTCACTAAAAATTTTTAAATTTTTGATTTCATTAAAAGTATGTTTATTGTATAGAAAATGACGTGAAAAGTTCAAATTTTCAAACCGCAGGTCTGTATCTCAAACTGTTCTCGAGATATAGCCTCTCAAAGTTTTAGTTTTTTCAAATTTTTGGAGAAAAAAGGCCATAACTTTTGAACGTGTGATCGGAATTGATTTTAGTTGACGGATTTGAAATCAGCATGTCAAAATCTATATAATAACATGTATAATACTTTAAAATCCGACAAAAAAAATTTGGTCAAAAATCGACATTTTTTTAAGGTATACCCCTTTGAATTTTTTCGATTTTTCACGAAAAATTTTTTTTCGAGCTTTAAGGTATTATACATGTCATTATATAGATTTTGACACGCTGATTCCAAATCCGTCAACTAAAATCAATTCCGACCACTCGTTCAAAAGTCATAGCCTTTTTTCTCCAAAAATTTGAAAAAACTGAAACTTTGAGAGGCTATATCTCAAGAACGGTTTGAGATACAGACCTGCGGTTTGAAACAAACAACTTTTCACGTCATTTTCTATACAATAAACATACTTATAACGTAATCAAAATACAAAAAAAAATTAGTGAAATTGCCTTCAACTCGTCATATAAATATCGACTAAAATACAAGAAAATAAGACGTATAGGTATTACAGTTTTATAATTGAGCGTGTAAATTGATATTAAATGCTATTTTTGGTTAAAATGTTTGATTTGCGCATAAAGATGAATATTTTAATAATATTTTTAAATTATTTATTAATTGAAAACACATTATTAATAAAGTAGGGAAGCACTGCAATACATACACTTTGTCAATCCCTGGTCCAGACAAAGCAAAAGAAGCAAACACCACCACAACGCATTAAAATAAAACCTACTGACGAATTAATAATCAAAATCAAAAGACAAAACGGCCACGTCACAACAGCAGAGGCAAAAACAAAATAGTACCTTCAAACACAAAGAGCGAACCCTCATCATGCCACGAGTGACGTCATCACGGTTAACCGACAATTGCGAACCTGTTCTAATGTGACGGACAATACAGAAACCTGCACAACGGCGCGCACCGCCCTGCTGTCATCTGGTGTCAGTTTTGACAATCTGTCTCACGTAGCACACTAGACTACTGTGGCCCGCTAGTGTGCTGTGGAATTAAATATGTCAACGTGTTACAAAATAACGGATGTTGGTCTGTGTTATAAATAATATGCTGTCATTAACGGCTTCACGATGTTCTTGACGTATTAACTGAATAATATTTATGTTTGCCTGTTCACAAGTAAGACACATTGGTGAAGTCGAATGTTTCTTTCATTCGAATAACTTGATAAATACTTAGTTATTCGAATGAAATGTTCGATTGTGAAATCTAAACATTGGAATAATAGGCATGATGCCAGTAACAAAGTATCACTGAAATTATGATTTTAAATAATGAAATAGGTTAAAAAGATTGTAAAAAATGTATTTAATTTTATATTAAAAGCAAGATTAATATAATTTTTGTTAAAATAAAAACACAAAATACAGCAATCCGCCATGTTAGATAAAACACCAGTCAGATTGGATGACGTCACGGCTAAGTAAACATCATTTTTGTTTCATTAATATCTGCACTGTTTTGTGGTTTTAAATTATCAATTTGCTCAGTTTTTTGTTACCACAACTAAAACCGAGAAACGTTAGCGATGGAACAAGGATTTATTATTGTTGACAGTGAGTGTATACATAGGAGTGACGTCAAAAATGCGCCATGACACCTACGAGCGTTTTGGCATCAAATCCAAAATTAGTTTTAAAAGGGTCAATTTTAGTGATTAAACCTTTATTTTTTGCAGAAATAATTATTTTTTTGGTATAGTTTTTTTAAATTAGGCATCATGCCTTTTTTTAAATAATTATTTTAAATCACCTGTTCACTCTCAATATTACGTATAAAAAAGTCCTATGGTACCTATGGCAATACGCACACTGTTCAATCTCTGTAATACGTATAAGAAAGTCCCAACACTCATAGCAGATATTTATTCTCTGTTATGAATCATTTGAATTATAATAAAAAAAAATGTATTTGTTTTTTTCGAAAAATAAATTATACATATCTAATAACATTACCTACAATTTTTCTCTAATTCGCACTGTTTCAAATTAATTCGAAAAATTTAAAAATCGACGTCAATAAACATTCGTATCCGGTTGAAAAATCGTTTTCAGAAATACGAAGTTTTCTTCCCAGACAAAAATTAATCTTAAATATAAAATTTCACCCTTCTACGATTTGTAGTATTTGAGTTACAGCGCTTACAGGCAGACATCATGGTGAAAATAGTCAAAATGGATAATTCCATCAAAATCCGGATTTCTAAAAAAAATCCGCTTATCAATACCCATGTATATGAAATATACATTGGTATAAGAAAGTTTTATCAAATGCTAATACTGAAATAAACAATTTTTAAATTACAGACAACTAAAAAAAAACAATTGATATTTATCGTTTGTGAAAAGAGCGTCTAGCAAACAAAAAACAAAACAACAGTCACCCTTTAAAACCCAATCACAATGTAGACTCCTTCACAGGCATCATCATCGCAACATCAAATCTCTATCGATTGTCCATTGTTTTAAAATTCTGTCAAAACCCGAGTGTCGCTGCATTGTTTGAGCTACACAATCGAGCTATACAGGCGTCTATATTACCCACGCGAGAACGCACACACTTACACTCTTATATTTCTTTTACACCTGTAATAAAAAGATTCGTGTTAGTTTATATATCGTAGGAATTGGTTTATTCGGGAACGCTGTGATTCAATAATAAGATCTCGTATATTTTCTGTATTTGAAATCACAGTTGCCATTGATTATAACTTATTCGTATGTAAAAATGCACCGTTCTGAATTATTTTTGGGGAAAATGTTTGTCTCAATGAAGACTCCAGACCTACTGATTTTGGTGCTAATCGGATTAGGGGTTTTGGAAATATTCGAAATTTTGTAACTTTTATCGTCTAAAAAGTGAATGTTGCAAGTATTATCTCACTAATTTTGATTTGGAACATTTGTAGTTCAATTGAATCTAAGGGACATTATTTGTAAGTATCCAAACAGCTATTGAAGGGATGAAAACCACTCTCAAAAGAATTTTAAATACTAATTAATACGTCACTAAATTCATGTTGCCTTGAAAACAAATGCAACTAAATTCAAATTGTCAAATTAGTTATTCTACAAATGTGTATTATGTTTTTGACATTAGAATATTAGAAAACTAATATTTATATTGCAAATGAGAGTTTTATTTCTGACACATCTCATTGAAATTTTTCATATATTAAAAATTGTATGGTTCTCCATACTTTCTTATACAGCCAAATGCATGAAAGCATAAATAAGTATTGTAAAGTCGTTTTTTTGGAATTATCAATTTTTACCATGTCTGTGTGTCTGTCTGTCATTCTGTAAACGTAATTTTTAAAAACGAACGTTCAATCGGAAACAGATGTATGTACTTGTATCAAGTTTTGAATTTTCGAATTATTCTTGAAATTAGAGAAAAATGTTTTGGATAAATAATAATTTATGTTTTATTCATTCACTGAAATAAACGATAAAAGCAAATATTTTTGTAAAATCTTAAAGACGACAATTTTAATCGCATCAAAATGATAAAAATAAACAGTGTCCCCATCAGCTTTTCATTTACCGCGGATCCTTTTAAATTAAACCATCCTTTATCATGAATTTCAATAAAAAAAACATTTCCCCATTACATTTTCAATACCACTGGTACACACACTTCCATATTTGTCAGATTCGCAGCAACCGATAAACTCCGTAACCTTTAAATCAATAACAATAAACCTCGAAACAAAAAACCGACCCAAATTAAACATTTATTAGGCACAGTTTTAACACCACTGGCGCATTGAGAAGAAGAAGAAGTAAAACACGATGATGATGTGAAACTTTGAAGCTACTTACTTTATCCTTTCCTCAGAAACTTCTCCGCAAACGTCCGACAGAAGTTTTTACAATAACACAACACCACGTTAACTCCACTATATTTAATATTTAGCAGATACAAAATTTATGGAAATAACGCCTACTTCAGATTTGTTGGGAAATGTTCGTTTTTGGATATACCGCAAGGAGAGGGAGTGATCAAATATGCATGAAACTTGTACATATCTCGCTTGGGTAACTAATAAGAAGTATTAACATGTACTTAATAGTGAGTTAGAAGAGATGAACTGTTGCAAAATCAATATTTATACCTACTACAGTGGTGTAATGAGAGCTTTTAACAAGGTCAAAGAAATTGTGGTTAAGAAACTATACCACGACCCAAGGTACAGTCGCCTTCAGAACTCGTCTGGCACCCTAAAGGCTAGAATCGCTTACAACAAATTCCAAATTTAAAGACAAACATCATCGGTTATCTTTTTCTATCAAGTTTAATATATTTAAATACTAAAATTCGGAATATCAAATATTTATTGTCGCAAAATTTACGTATACAATTTTCAATAGATTACATAATAATTTAATTGCACAAATATATATGAGTACTATAAACGAAGAGTAGTTCTTTATCTAGCAAATGAATTTCAAAATATCTGTCTTTGTTTGGTACATGGAGAAATTATTTAAATATTATAATAATCAAATGGGAGGAGCCTACTAAGTTTGTGATAAACGAAAATGAATACAAACTGCAAGACCATTAATGCAGGCGACTGTACATATATATAAAGACAAGGTAGTCTCAACAATTCCTTGACCAATCAGCGTTGGCGCGGGAATTGACGTCATCTGGGGGATGTATTCAAATGATATAAATGTATAATAGAATATCAATTACACAAAATTCCTTTATTTATTCTTGTTTTCGTAATTTTTGGTATTTTAACAACACATACAATTAAATAACTACAAATTCGACATTGCAAAATCATAAAAAAGCTGTCAGACAATTTGGTCAATTCGGGAAGCGTCATTTTTACTATTCTTAAGTTGGCAATACGTTATGTGATTCTGACAGCTCTTTGTGATTTTGCAATGTCGAATTTGTATTTCTTTGATTGTATGTGTTGTTAAAATATCAAAAAATACAAAAACAAGAATAAATTAAGGAATTTTATGTAATTGATATTCTATTATACATTTATAGCATTTGAATACATCCCCCAAGTAACGTCAATTCCCGCGCCAACGCTGATTGGTCAAGGAATTGTCTTTATATAGCTTGACCACGACCCTAAAAATAATTAAATATTTTTGATTTGGTGTACTCAATGCCTTTTTACTTTTTTATACATAATACATAGGGTCAACTGGGGTAAAAGTGAAACAAAATACAAATCTTTCATGTTTTTTGACAGTTAACGATACAAATTCATACTTTAATTTTTTCTACTAGATGCGCTTATGAATAACCATTTTAAATATTATACTTACGTCATTTGAACTGTACGATACAACACGGACTTAAAAAATGAAAAAAAGTGTGTTTCATTTGGGAAAAAGTGAAACAGGCCTCTAATGGAAAATATTTCTCGAAAAATTAAAAGAAAAGCTACAAAGGCAACTTTGATTTATCTTCTTTGTGGCATATCAATGTGAAATTGTAACTTTAATTAATATCTGAGCTATACAGAAAGTTATGTGTAAAGAATTAAAATTTAATTCACACGTTTTGACATCGACTAACAGGGAAATCTGTAGGGGTGACACTGACAACTGATTCGGTTTTAATGCGTTAAATGTGTTTATTCAGATCTCCAGTATAGAAAACAAGTATATTTTGTTAACATAACATAACCTAACTTTTAAAAAATTGAGACAATTTTTTCAAGATAATTTACCAAATCTACCTATCATTATGTACTTATATTTGTGTAAACTCAAATTTCAAAGAAAAACTGTTATTTTTAACGATGTTTCAAAGAATAATATATTTTTTTACACAATTTACGAACTTTCAAAGAGAAAATATTATAAACATACATTATAAACAAAGAAATAGCAACATACAGAATCGAAAATGTATTGTTTACGTTTAATATTACATTACTTGTTTTTACAAAATTACCTTTATATTTATTTTGTTCTTTCGTTCGTTGATACACATTTTATGTTGGATTTGTTTACATAAAGAATATAAAATATCGAATGTATGTGTTATTTTATGTGTTTTGTCAAAGATTTTTTCATATTTTTAATCTAACAGTGTTCTCACGTACGCATTTTTTCTGGAAACCATAAATCTTCGGTACTAATAGAATTTTAAATTAAAGAAACGGTGTAGAATATTTATTTATTATTAATATCACAATCATGCTACGAAAATATTATTTATTTATTTTATTTTTTTTACTCGTCTTCTGTGTACAAATTATGTCTTGTTTGACATTGAAAATCCGAAACTGCTTATTACAAAATTAATATTTAAATAAAAACAATGTATTTTTTGGTTGATTTTTTTTGTAATTTTGGGAAATGATAGTTCAAAATGTGCTGATCAAAAATTGTAATGGGCGCAACCTACGAAAACCTATAATTTCTGTTTCAAGTGGCACCGGAACATAAAAATAAATATTATTTCTGGATAATTTTGTTATAAAAACGTTTGTCAATGAAAAAATTAATCTAGAAATAAAAAATTCTGAATATAAATTAAAATTGAAGAAAAAAAATGGGTCGCACCAATTAAAAATCGTTATGGAATGATTTTTTTTTAATTTTAGAATCAATTTTTTTTTCAAGATCAATATTTCAACTAAGGTGCAGTGGGGTAAGAGCAGACCGGTTTTTGCATAGTTGAACTTTGAACCCATATATTTTCAATCTGTTACATAAATACTTATTATTTTCAGTATCAAATGATTGTGCAGTTATTACTGACTAGTTTAAATTGAATAGGACGTCAATTTTCTTTGTATATTTGCATTATGATAGGAAATTGTAAAAAAAATTCAACTACAGTGCACTTGCGCCATTTTCGTGGCAAGTGCATTACCGGTAGTAAAAAACGCTTTGAAGCATTATTTCATATGCTATGGGACAAGAGCAGAATTGTGAATACACCTAGTACAAAATGCTTTTTACCGCATCAAGATACGTTGTTTAGTTTTGGAGTAGTGAACTTTTTAAACAAGTTAGTATAAACTTTTAGTAGTTCACTACATATTAGCTATTACAATTTCACTCGTATTATAACAAAAAGAACCCGCTAATGCACTTGCCCCGTTTCTGCACCTTATTCAAAAATTATAGATTTTTTTTATTTCACTTGATACAATAACCCATACAGCTGGATCACAAATTTAATAATATCAACCCCAATAAGCTTGTATTAATAAAAACAAAACGCTATATCATTTCAATTTACAATTAAAATCGATGAAATATCGATCATTCAATTAACATAAATACTTATATTCAAACATTATTCATTGCAAAAGCATTTAACCCATAATAATTCCACATCGAGTGTAACGTTTACCGAAACGTCGGCATTATAAACACTAAACACCCACAGCTCGCGGCTAATCACCGAAAAGCTTCCCACCAATCCACATTGGCCATTATCCTCGTGTAAAAATACGCGACACGTATTATAACCGTGTAGGGTAAAAATACATCCGAAATAATTTCACCGTGACAGATGCAAACAACATAATAACAGAGTGTATCGCTCGCGTATGGGAATAAACACAAAACCATTGCAAATAAAACACACAGCACACACTCACATACACACCCACCACACACACACGTACAGCATCATCAGATAGCGCCCGGTGACGGATAACGCTCGCGTGTTCTCGCGATCAGTAGCGGTCTTTGTGGAGGTAAATGAGATACATTGTGACCTCAACATACGATGTTGAAAATATCGAACTCTAACCGTCGAATTGTTACAAAAAAGTTCATTTTTACAGAAGACATATTGTTTTTTAGAAATACAGGTTTCAGTAGCGGTCTTTGTAGAGGTAAATGAGATACATTGTGACCTCAACATACGATGTTGAAAATATCAAGCCGTAACAGTCGAATTATCGTAAGCTACAAAAAGTTAATTTTTACAGAAGAAATATGTATATATTTTTTTTAGAAATACAAGTTTCAGTAGCGGTCTTTGTAGAGGTAAATTACATACATTGTGACCTCAACATACGATGTTGAAAATATCAAGCCATAATAGTCGAATTATCGTAAGCTACAAAAAGTTCATTTTTACAGAAGAAATATATATTTTTTTAGAAATACAAGTTTCAGTAGCGGTCTTTGTAGAGGTAAATGAGATACATTGTGACCTCAACATACGATGTTGAAAATATCGAACTCTAACCGTCGAATTGTTACAAAAAAGTTCATTTTTACAGAAGACATATTTTTTTTAGAAATACAAGTTTCAGTAGCAGTCTTTGTGACCTCAACATACGATGTTGAAAATATCAAGCCATAATAGTCGAATTATCGTAAGCTACAAAAGGTTCATTTTTACAGAAGACATATTTTTTTTTAGAAATACAACTTTCAGTCGCGGTCTTTGTAGAGTTAAATGTGATACATTGTGACCTCAACATACGATGTTGAAAATATCAAGCAATAATAGTAGAATTATCGTAAGCTACAAAAAGTTAATTTTTACAGAAGACATATTTTTTTAGAAATACAAGTTTCAGTGATTGTCTAGAAGAAATAAGGTAATAAATTAAACTCAATGTTATTGAGACCTCAACATACGATGTTGGAAATATCGTGCCTTAACCGTCGAATTATCGTAAGCTACAAAAAGTTAATTTTTACAGAAGAAATATTTTGTTTTTTAAATTCAAGTTTCAGTGACTTTATTAAGAAATAAGGTAAATTAAATTTGTGATATAAGACTCTATTTCGGAAAAATGTAATAAGCGAATTTCAATGAAAACTAGATGACCACTTCTACATTTCACTGTGCACACAATACAATAAAAATTGACCAAACTACGAGCGTAACAAACTTCAATATTTACACACAAATTATGATCCATCACCGTTTGTCATGTTTTAAAAAAAAAACTATAAGCTTAAATAACTATGCTATCAATCTACTTATTGTATATATATAGTAAGTATATCGAGTTATTTATAAACATATGGGTAGATAATATTCCAGTCCAGGTGATAATAATATTATACAAAATCTTAAATAAACAATATCTGTCGTACCTCAATCAAAACTTCAAATGTTCATAAATAACTTATAAAACTGTTTACCCTCTTAAATATCCGACACTGTACATACTTGTGAAGTAAATACATAACACATTCTTAGAGACCCAAGAAAATTGAAAAGTTTTTTATATAAACTTTCAATTCACCAAGTTTAAAAACAAAAACATGCACCTACATACATATGTACATATTTTATACAATGATATTCAATTCTACATTACGAATTCTTCCAAATAAAAGTAAACACTTATTTACGAGGTACCAACTGTATGTTTGACAGTTAAAAATATTTAAGTTAGTAAAACATGATTCTTGTTTTCTCGCGAACGAAATGTCAACTACTCTCTAAATCTGAATTACCTAGTTAGTAACCACTAAATCAAAGTGAATATTCACTAATTGAAATAGTTAAAAGTATACCACTAAGAATTAGTGACTATATTTACTACTTTAATTAGCGAACTGTCACTTATTAAGAAATGAAACACACTGTCAGAAACATAGAACGTATTACCAACTGTGAGAGCTTTTTAATGATTTTGCAATGTCGAATTTTAAATATCAAAAAATACGAAAACAAGAATAAATAAAGGATTTTTTTGGAATCGATTATTATAAGTTACTGGCACCAGTCTTGGATATGACCCCAGTAATGGCTATTTTTTAATTAAATGTACTGAATTAGAAATATTTTTTGATATTTGATTACTACCATTTCTGAATATTAATCTATATACATTTAACTGTCTTACAGCGTGATTTGATGAAAATCGGCCAATAGGTATCAAAGTGGTGGACATTTAAACTTATTATTAGTATAATTTATTTATTAATTATTATATTATCATAACAACTGCTTACATTGTTTTAAATATGACGATTCTTACTTTTATATCTTTTGTTGTTGTGCACTTATCATTTTGTAATTATTGTGTACATCACCTCGTAATCATTACTAGTTTTACTTTATCCATTACTGGAGAAAAAATATAAGCGAAATAAAAGATTATAATTTTAAAAAAAGCTATATTTTTTAACTTTGGTATTTAAATTGATTAAATAAAGAGTAACTTGTTTTATTAGTAACATGAGTTCGTGAGAATTACAAAAAAAGTCCGTTAATCACAAAAACAGTAACCCTTGCTCTTATAGCGGCCATAACTGGTGCAAATACCTTATATATATTGTAACGATTGAGTACGTCTTCGTGGTGACGTCAATTCCCGCGCCAACGCTGATTGATCAAGGAGCTGATGAGACTACCTTGTCTTTATATAACTTGACACTTACTTATCTGTAGAACTGGTTATTTTATGCTCCTAGTGGTTTTAGTTTTTTTAACCCTATATAATAGAGATTGCAATTTACTTTTGGTAAAGATAAATTTATATATAATATTACTCATGAAGGTTGAGATTGTTTTTTTTTCCGTACTTTCGCAAACACGGAATTCTATTTCAAAGCAATCCTTTACTCGAGTATGTATATTCCATTCCAACTTTATACATGTATAAATGATCAACTCAATAAAACTGTACAGCACCATACAAAAATGTCCAACAAAGGAGAGATAGTTGATATAAAAACGCAGTAGCAGAACTACAACGTGTGCCGCAGTGGCGCCATCTGTCTTGAGCAGCGCTCACTACGCGCCGCCATCTGTCTTCAGTAGCTCGCACTACTGTCGCGCTATCTCCCGGGGGAGCGCGCAACCGCACACACCGGTCTTCCGTTTATTATCGCGCCTTTTTTCAAAACGAGACAACAATGCGAGTTGTAATGTACTTTTTATGCGGCAGTTAAATTGAATAGAGGCCTGTTTTTGAATGTGTTTTTCGCCGTTTGTTTGTTTGTTGATTAATTTGTCACACAGATGTGGTGTCGGTGACAATGTTGGTTAGTTATTTTTGTGCTGAAAGTGTTAATGTCCGTATATTTGTAATATTTATTTTTATTAACATACGGTTTATTTTGTACATGGACTGCAGGGTTAATTATTTTTTATGTGAGTGATGGGGATTTTTGTACGTTTTTGTTTTAATCTGTGGCATTTTCATTTTTGTTAATGTATACGTGTTAATAAAAATTATTTTTATTAACACGTATAATCCAGATATTTTGGTATATTATTCACAAAACCCTAGAAATAATGAAATTTGATTTCTTTTTTGGCGTGAATAACGGTTATTTCAGAAATTTGCTGTAACGCGCAGAGATCAGTTTGCGAGATAGCATAAATTTAAAATTAATATATCTCAACACTCAGATATCAAATATATTTTTTTATTAAAGTTTTTTAAATTGAATAAAAAAAATAAAAAGTAAATTTCGTATTTCCACAATTTTGCTTCTAAATATTAATTCATTGTTTTTCTGTTCGTACAAATTATAAGAAATAACTATTCAGAGTTGTTTTTTTTTTCTACGTCTGTATTATTATATGATCCAATGATCCATAGCAATCGATCTCACAATCAAAATTATATTAATAAATAATTATATAGGTTAAATTTCAAAAAAAAAATTACGATTTATTATTCATTTTTAAACTATATTTAACGATAATCCTACACTTAATCTGGGTTAATAACGATTAACTAACCGTGATTATCTTTTGTTTTATCAATCCATCATAAATGTGATTAACTTTAGGATTAACGTTTGAAAACGACCAATTGGCTACCGAAATTATTTTTTACTTTATGTAATCCACAATTAATATTCAAACAATTTCCAGTCAATAAAACATCATATTTAAATCAAGTCGATTGATAGTCAATTTAATAAACATTTCGTCATACATGGGATACATTTCATATTACTACAGAACCGTAATAAGGGTGGGGCGAGCGGGGCACAGAACGATTTGTCTTATTCGTTTATCATTTTAAGCTTCTTGAGATTTTTTTATTTAAAAAATTATCAATGAAAATTTTCCGAAGAGAATAGAAAACACAAAATTATAATTAAATATTTTTAAATAATGTCCGGTATTATAAAGGAACTAGCAAATTTGCTAGCTAGCAAGCACTTTCAAATGAGATATCAAACTTATATGACAGTTCTTTTGGAGTTTGTTGAAGACTTTGATAAGTTTCGCGCACGCGTTGTAGGTAAATACCAACGGTTTTAAAACAGTGGTGATATTATGAAAATTATTTTGTACGGTCAAAAAAAGCCAACTGTGTTACAATTAGTTGAAAGGTTACACTGTAATACCGGACATAAAACAAATAAAAAATTATTTTAATAGGGCCGGGCACAAATAAACGTAGTTACGGTTCTGCCTACATCCAATAATACACAGCATAAAATAACAATAATCTCTTTGAACTGATCCGTAAAACCGACAAATAAAAACATACCAACCAAATTCAAATGAATGTAATTTAATCTATATAAACACGGCGGTTATCGAGTAGCAGCGATATTAAATATATCTGCATGTCGTACACAAGACATTACAGTAATTATCAATGCTAATTGCCGCCTCCACCGTTTACATAATTAAGAAGTCCGCAGCACCTAGCCCGGAAGACACGCGGTTGTAATAAAAACATCGACGTGAAAGTGTTAATAATTGACTTGACACGCCCCTTTTTTATCTACCGCGCGCTGTTGTTTTGTGATTTATATAAAGTAGAAAATTTTAGATTGTTATTTTCTTATACGTACTTTCTTATACATTTTGATATAGATTAATGAAGTATTGTAATAATGGTAAGATATTAATTTTAAAAAAAAAATTGTCAATTTTTATCACTAATCGAATATCCAGTATCTATCGACAGCTATAAGGTAGTGGCACCAGTCTTGGTAGGGACCCCAGTAATGGCAAATTTTTAATTAAATGTACATAATTAGAAATATATGTATGTTGACATTTGATTACTGCCATTTCTGGATATTGTTATATATACATTTTACTGTCTTACAGCGTGATTTGATGACAATCGGCCAACAAGTGTCGAAATGGTGAACATTTAAACTAATTATTAGTATAATTTATTAATTAATTATTATATTATCGTAGCAACTGCTTTACATCGTTTCAAATTTGATGATTCTTTCTTTTACATCTTTTGTGTCGTAGTACTTATCATTTTGTAATCATTAGTAAGTGTCCATCACTGCGTGCTCAATACTGGTTTTACCTTTGCCATTACTGGAGAAAAAACATGAATAAAATAAAAGGCTTTAATTAAAAAACAAAATATATTTGTGGACTTTGGTAATTAAATTGATTAAATAAAGAGTTACTTGTTTTATTAGTATTTTAATTGACTTTTTCGGTGATGATATATTTAATGTTCCGTACCAAAATCGCAAAAAAACAAAGCCTTTTTATTTTTATTAACACTCACTGCAATTACGTATGTATTTTTCGTTAATTGGAAATTACAACGCACGCCTTTAGTCGACACTTTTTTAATATTTTCATTACAAAACAATTGAATTTTTTTATAAATCTGCATATTATCAAATAAAATAAAATTAATATATTATCAACATTATAGCGTAAATTTATTAAAATTTCAAAGTAAGATAAAACTTTAAAACCCACATATCTCTATCACAACAATGTACTTGGGATTTCTTTATTATCGCGCGGTAAACGCGACAACATAAAACTCCGTCTGTCGTTACATTGGTATGCAATATTTCACATCGCTGTACTCCATTTCCATTTGAATTAGTCACCAACACTGTGACACGAAATGCACTAGCACATTTGCAGTACTACCAACTATGTGGGGACAAGTGGGAAAAGTTATAACTAACTTTTCACAAGGTATATAAAGACAAGGTAGTCTCATCAGCTCCTTGACCAATCAGCGTTGGAGCGGGAATTGACGTCACCACTAAGACGTATTCAAATATTAGAAATGTATAATAGAATGTCAATTACAAAAAATTATTTTATTTATTCTTGTTTTCGTATTTTTTATATACACATACAATCAAAGAAGTACAAATTCGACATTACAAAAATCATAAAAAGCTGGCAGAATCACAGAACGTATTGCCAACTTAAGAATAGTAAAAATGACGCTTCCCAAATAGACCAAATTGTCTGTGACAGCTTTTTTATGATTTTGCAATGTAGAATTTGTACTTCGTGGATTGTATGTGTTGTTAAAATACGAAAATAAGAATAAATAAAGGAGTTTTTTGTAATTGATATTTTATTATACATACATTTATAACATTTGAATATGTCTTCTTGGTGACGTCAATTTCCGCGCCAACGCTGATTGGTCAAGAAACTGATGAGACTACCTTGTTAGTTATAACTTCATATAATATGCATTAGAAATATGTGTTGATATTTGATTACTGCCATTTCTGAATATTAATCTATATACATTTAACTGTCTTACAGCGTGATTTGGTGACAATCGTCCAATAGATGTTAAAATGGTGAACATTTAAACTAATTATTAATATAATTTATTTATTAATTATTATACAAGTTTCAAATTTGACGATTCTTTCTTTTATATCTTTTGTGTCATAGTACTTATCATTTTGTAATCATAAGCAAGTGTCCATCACTGCGTGCTCATTACTGGTTTTACTTTATCGATTACTGGAGAAAAAATATAAAAAAAATAAAACATTTGCGGACTTTGGTAATTAAATTGATTAAATAAACAGTTACATGTTTTATTAGTACCTAACATGAATTCATGAGAATTACAAAAAAGAAGCCCGTCAATCACAAAAACTTATAGCGGCCATAACTGGTGCCAATTCCTTATGTTATTAAATTCAAATTTTTATTTTACTCGAGGCAGCCACTGTATACCTAAACGTTTACTTTATATGTACTACGTCTCCTACCTCTCACTTGGGTACAAACTATTTTTCGTAAACGTACTAACCGAGACCAAATATTGACAGGCGGTGAAAAACCAGAAGAATAACGACTATCGCAACTCGAGATGCAGTTACTTAATGGCACTTGTTACATCACACGGGCGCAATTTAACAACTTGAGTTTGTTATAATGTTCGACACATATAATATATTGTTTTTATATGTAAATTACTCGTGTTTAATCTATAGTTGAATAACTTTTTAACTTTTTTATTTTATTTTTAATATTCCGTACTACAATCAGGCCCGGATTTACCATGCAGGCAGCTGCCTAGGGCGGCAAATTTTGGTGGAAACTTTGAAAACTTGTTATATTCGTGGGAATTGAATTTGATTTTGTTTCCATTATCGATGAGTTTGCCATCCGAAAATCGAGACGTAAAAATTTCAACCCATAAGCAATAATTTCTCTATACATGTAACTCAAGCAGGACTAAAAAAAAGGTCTTTCAGTGTTTCCTAATGTAACTTTATAAAAATTTATAAAATTTGAAACCGACGCGACCAAAAAAAAAAAATGTCGTGAGTTTTATTAAAAAAAAGTTTTATTAAACTGTTAGTTTCGAGGGGGGCGGGCGGCAATTTTCGTAACTGCCTAGAGGCGGCAAATTTCTAAATCCGGGCCTGACTACAATCCTCGAAAATAAACACTTATGAAATCAAAACTGTCTATCTCATTGTCGTATTTAATCTATGGTTGAACAACTTATTAACATTTTTAAATTATTTTTAATACTTCGTACCACAATCCTCAAAAATAAACACTTATGAAATCAAACATATATTTTTATTTATGCACACATTTTTAACCATACATTATTTAATGAAAACTTGTAAAAAAACCTAATCAAATTAAAATTTAATATAAATAATGAAATCATTTTCAAATTATCTCCACAAAAAATTATCAATTAATAATTAGCAAAAAACATTACCCTGATTAAAAAATACCATTATCGGAAAAATTGTGATAAAAAAATAATATTAAAACTGCAAAACCTATTACATTACATATTTAAAAACTATGCTATTAATTAACAAAATTTAATCATCTGTTATTGTTTTAAAAAACTCTTTTAATTATAAATTCGACATAAATAAAATGAACAGAATATAGTTGGTATTACAGGAAACACGTGTTACCTATATTTGAACTACCTGTAGGAAAAATGCATCCGGTATGCACTATCAAATACCAAATAGGAAAATGGGACAGGCTTGCATTATATATATGTAGTACACATATATATCGTAGGTATTTATGTAAGCCAGTAGTACCAAATAATCTTTTATATTAGAAACAAACAAATTTTAGTTTTAGTACATGTAGTACACTATAACAAATTCTATGACACACACGGAAAAATATTGCAAACAAGTGTACCATGTCTTATCAAAATTGGTAAGATACATCTAATGACTACTTTTTGCCCCTCCCCTTCCCTCCAGAAAAAATTGATCCTATTTTTAGGGCGGGTTTGAAGCGACGTGCAAATATAAAAATATGTGTTTAGTACACTAAACTCAAAAAAAAATTATCTGATAAAAAATATCTGAACGCAAAAAACTCGGTAAAAAATTGTCGTAAAGTATAAAAAAAATAAAGAGAGAAGTCTGATCTACAAACATATTTTATTTAATTTAACCAAAAAAAATTCTGAAGTCCTGTAGAGCCTACCAAAACTGATGTACATTTTTGAATTTTTTTCAAAAAACGAGGTTATCCTTAAGGATATTAAAATTTTCAACAAATGATTCGTATTTTTTTTTTATTCTTTAATTTTTGTAAACTGGTGTTAACGCTTACAAACAAATTATAAAATATAACCACCAGTCCAGTCAGAGACAAAAAAAATGAAAATTTAGTACCTCTGTTTGATTCCTCAATCTTTTTTTGAATAACACTACATCACAAAGTTCCATCAATTTCACAAAACTGTTGACATTCGCTGATAGATTGTTGTTTTATTACATGTAATAGTGAGATAAAACTTTTACAATTCGTTCTCAATTCAACCACGAAATCAATTCAACAGAACTGTTTGAAAACCGCTGTTGTTTTGTTGCATTGGTTGGGATTTGCAATCCTGATGCTGAGACTCAATCAATGACGACGCCGGTCAAAGGCGGAATGCACGAGACAACACCATTTCCGGTCGTCTATCTGTTTGTATGCACATTCAACTTCCTGTGTTTACAGATACAAATGAACGAACTGAAAGTTCATTCCGGTAAAAAGTTTTAGATGTGAAATATATTGTCATTGTTATATGCATGTATACCAGCGGTCACCAAACTACGGCCCGCGGGCCGGATCCGGCCCTTCAAAGTTTTTCATCCGACCCCTGATTTGTATATATAAATATTTTTTATACAAATAAGAAATATTAATTTAAATAATTTAATGATTTGATGTAAATATGTGTATTTATCTACATTTGAATAGATATTTTCCATTATATATACTCTATTTACATAGCTAATTGCACATGTAAATAAATGTTTTATAGGATTCCATCAAGAATATTTTTCGTCCGGCCCCCTATGTTTAAAAAAATTGATCCGGCCCGTTTCTCGAAAAGTTTGGTGACCCCTGATGTATACTATTGTATACTAGAAGCCATGAAATTATTAAAAATTAGGCGTTAAACCAGCGATTCTCAACCCTAGGAGGGCGTGATTTTTTTTCACTAGGTTTCCTAAAATTCAACAAAAAATGTTGTAAGACATTTTGATTTTAACCCTTCAGTGTTCAAATTCGTTATCAGAGCGTCCCCACTCTAATTTCTAAACTATCTATTCAAAAAATTTGAAAAAAATTCAGAATGTAGCTTTTAATTAGTACTTTTAATGAAAATTAAAACGAACACTGTAGTAAAAATAATTTACAAAAAATTTTGAAATAACTATTTTTTATAAATAGTAATAACTATACCCTATTATGTGCATATCCAACACGTATTTGACCGTTGTATTAAATTCATTGAAGTACTTATATATTCAAGCATTTTACTTGAAGTATTAACAGCTTTGTGTAAAATATGTTTAATTTGAATATAGTTAAAAAACAAACAAAATGAGAACAATTTTAAAACTTAATTTCTCGATTCGTAACTCAAATAGACAAAGAATCTAATTTGTGTCTGCAAACATCAGACGAGTATGAAAGCACCAATAAAATAACTCCTCAAAGTGTTAACTTTGTGTATCCGTTTATAACGATGTGCTACATTGTATAAGAACAGTACAAGTCAAAGTTACAATCCGTTCCATGCCAAGAACGCTTTAGTTTATCAGAAACTACACTGCAAATTGCATCGCCCGATGCAGAGTCGTGCAAATCCCCCGTGTTTGTTGCACTATATATCCATATACAGTAGGACACATTTTTATGTACAATCTCTTTAAATCCAGAAAATAAATGTTGATAATAAAATATATTTGCATGAGAAAAACTGAGACATCCAAGAATATAAAAATTTATTTTAAATTATTGTTTTACAATGAGGCTTATAGACTCAGGAATTACTGAACCGATTTCAATGCGGTTTTCGCCAGTAGTTAGATATTTTTTCTGTGCATGTTCGTGGCTATTAATATTTTATGAAAATCTAAGATTTAACATCAAAGTACTAAAAAAATCTTTATCAAGTCGTGTTTTGTTTCCATGATGTCACAGTATACATGTCATTTAGGTATATAAAAACATAGTACCTAGCCATGGAATACTGAATTCTATAATTTACAGTTTCACCTTGGGTTGCATAAAACAAAATTAACCACGATTAGTTAATCAGTTGTTTAAAGTTGTTTTAAACATAATCTCAATTTGTAAATGAACAATTCACTAAATATGATAATTTTTTACCTTATAAAATTTATCAGAACCGTGATTGTTTTTTTGAATTTACATAATAATGGTTTTAAAACAAGCAATTGTGCAAAAATCAGCCGGTTATTTATAAATTACATAACATCATGAATTTGACATGTTGAGGATGTAGGTCTCGCTAAATGCCTCAATATTTTTATAGGTCAATTTATTTCCCGATGTTTGCATTATAAAATCTTGTAATTCAAGTAAAAAAGAAAAAGTTATTCGTAAATTTCCTAAAACTATTGCTAAATTGACATGTTTGACGCATCCCACATCAAAAACGCCCCAATTCTCAGAATTTTCGAAGATAAAAAAGTTGTAGGTTACACCAAAATGAATCCACTCACGAAGTTTCAAAGGAGTATTTTTTATTTCAAAATTTAAAGCCGGGATCGAGGACTATTAATGCTCTGTACTCGTTATTATACTGTAAATGTTGCACCCTGCAGTTTCCTGACTCGAAACAATAAATTCTCATTTTGTGCAGCTCGGTGTAACGGTATACTTCTTAATTTGAAATGCATCTGAGAACTGCTATGCCAATTTTTCTTTTTAAATCCTTTTAGTCGGTCGTATTAACATAAAGTAAGAGTTGTAGTGAGGTTACGCGAGTTTTCAACAAATATGTTTTGTTATATATGATTTTACCCGACTATACTGCCGAGCTTAGGTAAAGGGCACTAAGGTGCAAAAAAATAAAAACGATTTTTTAAACTGAATTAATAATTTTTTTTTTCATAAAATTTATTTAGCTACTAATTATAAGTTACATGACTTCATTTGAGTGTAATTTTAATTAACAATAGGTATATATGATGCTTAATTTTTAAAAAACTTTTATGATGATCTTACGTGTCTCTTATTTCTAAAAAAAAATGCTTATTTCTGCATAAAATAAAGGTTTAATCACAAAAATTGACCCTTTTAAAACTAATTTTGAATTTGACGCCAAAACGCTCACAGGTGTCATGGCGCAATTTTGACGTCACGCCTATGTAAACTCCTTGTCAACAATAATAAATCCTTGTTCCATCGCGTTTCTCGGTTTTAGTTTTGGTAAGACAAAACTGAGCAAATTGGTAATTTAAAACCACAAAATAATTTATAAACAGTGCAGATATTAATGAAACAAAAATGATATATACTTAGCCGTGACGTCATCCACTCTGACTGGTGTTTTATCTAACATGGCGGATTGCTGTATTTTGTGTTTTTATTTTAACAAAAATCATATTAATCTCGCTTTTAATATAAAAATAAATACATTTTTAGAATCTTTTTAACCTATTTCATTATTTAAAATCATAATTTCAGTGATACTTTGTTACTAGCATCATGCCTATTACTAAAAGGCAGTAAAAGAAGTTTACTGTTCCGTCACAGAGCTTAAACTACTATAATTATAATAAAATATTGGTCATCACAGCTCACCTATGACGTCACGAAATATGGCGAACACGATTTTCATTTAATTAAAGAGCTTCAAATAAAAGTTAAATGGGAAATTCAATCACATCATGTTTTAATGCATTTAAAAATATCCACTCATACAATTTTGTATAGTTATAATAAAATGTTGACAATCACAAGTTCACATATGACGTCACGAAATGTGGCGAACACAAAACACATAAGAATAATACAAACAAAAAACTACTTTTCTGTGTAATCGCTGATGTTAAAACAGAGCATCTTTATGTCGTTCTATAACGGTGCACTTTTTTTCGGACAAAGAAACATCCCGATAGCTCTGACGTAGTTTTCAAACTTTTGGAAGCCGGCCAATCGCAATGGAGGATTATCTCACAGCCTGCTTAGAATTATCGTTGTCAACTAGATTCGTATTTGTTACAAAACGTATTGCATTAAATATCGTGATTTGTTTAATTTTTTGTTTCAAAATTCAGTATAAATTATTTAGTGTGTTTTATTTAATTTTTATTATTGTTATTTTTTTTTATTATTATTTCGATCAAATCATTAACATTTCTATTCTTAATATTAATACCATAAAACATTTTTTTATCGACTTAAATTATCAAGTGTCCATCACTGCGTGCTCATTACTGGTTTTACTTTATTTATTACTGGAGAAAAAACATAAACAAAATGAAAGGCTATAATTTAAAAAACAAACTATATTTGCGGATTTTTATAATCACAAAAAGAGTAAACCTTGCTCTTATAGCGGCCATAACTGGTGCCAGTACCCAGAGCACTCTGGGCGAGATTTATTTTTCCGCCCTCTCTACCCCTAAAAAAATGTTAAAAAAAGTCACCGAAAATGTCAATTAAAATTGATAAATTAACAAATAAGTTGAATAGTTAATATCTCAGCTTGGCGCAATCCTACAGACTCCAACTTTTTTTTTAAATATAGCTTACATCATTAACTTTAAGATATCAAATGCCCTAAGACCGCCAATTATGAACAAATTAAAATTGATAAATTAACAAATAAGTTGATTAGTTAGTATCTCAGCTAATACCTTATGAAAGGTTTTCTGGGTTGCCGAATAAGTATTTGTTAGTTAGCAGCTATCAAATAATCGATTTTTTTACAAATTAACATTGTTTATATTTAGCTATATTTTTTGCTTAATCGGGTTTAACAGATCGACAAAAAATTTAAAGATAAAAAAAAGTTTACTCAAAAATTACAGCCTGTATACTGATTTGAACCAAAAAAGTGACTTATGCTCCATTGTGTGCCGCCCCACCTGGCCTAGTACCCTAGGCGATCGCCCTGGTTTGCCCCCCCCCCCCCTCCTAAAGCAGGTACTATAAGTTTTATTTCATCACACAAAATTCAACCCTGGCCAAACACAAAATAGCAATTCGAAGGAACGCGGAACAAAACTGATTTATCATCAACGTGGGGATTATTTTAATACCTTTTGTATCTCAATTGTTCGTCGGCAAGAATAAGATTCTAGCGGAGGTATTTCCGTTGCGAAATATCAGTAATTGAAACAGGAATTCTTACAGTTGGCGTTGCTAATTTTGTTTTTACGTATGATGGGAATAAGCCTTTTGAATTGGCCACGTTTTCTTTAGCAGATACGTTTTTGTTTGCAACGAGATAATAATTGTTGTGAATTTAATGCTCAAGTGAAGTATTCTGCTCTGCTTTGTGATAAATACCTAAATATTTCGGTTAATTTATTGCATTCTAAGCGAAAGTATTTAGTAATACCTCACCCTTTTAATTACTATATGTATTGTAGAAATTGTATGCATATCATTTTTCATTAAAACTGAAATTGAATATTTTAATAAAATTATATGCTGGCTATTAAACAGACTGTTCCGGAGCAAAAACGATTATGTGTAAAACGTACCGTTATTAGAAGAGCCATGAAGATATCCACTGCAATGTGTGACGAAACGTTGGCCGGTAACACCCAGAAGCCACTTTTGAGAATGTTTTTCAACCCCTTTTTTGGATCTATAAATAAATAAATGTTCTTTAGGTTCAACTGAACTATCAATTCAAAATTGGCGAGATACATTTCACAAATTCCATTTTTACCCAGTGGGGAGCCAACCCTGGTTCACACACCAACCGATAGACGGATAGGCATACGTCATTGAGATAATCATTTTTTGATAACCTCAAAATTGCGTGTAATAGAGTAATCCAGTAAAAAATGAAAACCCCTAAAAACTTATTTATTGTTATCTAAAGATAAAAAAACATTGTAGAACATTTTTCAATACTCCAAAAGTTTATCCCGACCCCAAAATATCAAATTTAAAAAAAGGTACTTTTCAAACGTCAGTCAATGCTTAAATATACAAGTGTCAACGATAAACATGAAAAATATTGTTTCGTAAAAAGTAAAGTAAGGTTATTCTATATAGTTGACAGAATAAGAATTGTGACGTCACAATGCAAGCTGATTTTAACGACTTTTAATATTGAATAATTTAAAATTGAGCAATAAAAAATAATTAGTTCAATGCTATTATTATTTTTTACCCTAATCTTTACAATTAAGTAATAAAAAGGGTATGTCAAAAATTTCCGATATTACTCTATTCAATTGAAACTTTGTTGCATTGTAATACCTAATTATTCAATGTTTGTATAAAAAAAGTATTAATGTAGCAAACATGTTACATGTCCATAGAAATAATAAAAGTAAATAATGCGAAATGGTAAAAAATAAAGAAGAAAACTGTACGTTTTACATCGTTTATACATTTCAAACTTAGCTGTGACAAATTCACTACCGTAATGCATTTGTTCATTCATCATAGATTATTTTATTTGCAAATAAAACATACATAGTTATGCAAACTCATATGTGAACTATTTGTAACGGATTTCACGAACACATTTATATTACAATTAGTCATAATATGTTACATTGTTACATATTACATGTAGAAACTTTAAATCATTATGTCTTTTTCAAAATAATTGGTTAAGCATTTTTATTGGAAACAAATTTTCACCAACAATTAGATAATTTTTCTATGAAGTATGGTGGCTATTAATATTTTATGAAAATCCAAGATTTAACATCAAAAGACTAAAAAATTATTTATCAAGTCGTGTTTTGTTTCCATAATGTCACAGCATACAACTATCATTTATATAAAAACCACAAAAAAAATAAAAACATAGTAGCCATGTAATAAAGAATTCTATAAGTTATGGTTTCAGTAATTGAAAATTTAAATATAACGAAACATTTCACTTCCAAGAAAGGTAAAATATCGAAATTAATTATTATGATTGTTGCTTACCTTTTTATTTATTTAATTTTGATTTTCATACAAATTCTAAGACAAGACCTGGTGTTTCCTGGGAATTTGAAAATATATTTTTTTCCGGTTTTCACCAATGAATAAAGTAAAGTATATTTTTTTTTATATTTTGTGTAAACATGAAAGCGGAAATAAAACGCGGTGGGCATGTTGGGTGGGCATGATTACTTTATGTTTAATTGAATTAATATCGAGGATATAACACCGCAACAAATACTGTCTTTTTATACTATTCATTAAACTTACATAGGTTTTATTTACTCAGTTTTATGGTGAATTTTTAACAAAGAAAATTATTTTTATTTTGTCGCAATCCGACTAAAAAATGTACAAAAAATAAACTGCAAAAATACAGATTTTTTTTAAGTGCGACCCTCGAAAAACTTTAGGTTGTCGATGCGGCTCGTGGAACAATTTGGGTTGGTCAGACCTAGCATAGACCTTACCTACATCATTTCGCCTAATCTTAATAAAACATTACTGCACCCTTAAAAGCATACTCAATTTATTAGCATCCTAATTAACTACACATGGTTAGTTATTCCTTCACTCCAAACAGTTTTCGCAACTGCAGTACATAATTCAGTGTACTGCTCACCGAATGCATCATAGTGCTCTTGTATATATATCGAATTACACATAATATATACCAGTGGCGAGGCGTGGAATTTTTAATAAGGGAAGCATATTTTGTCAATCATTTCCCTCCTAAAAAACTAGTTATGAAACACCTTAAGTTCAAGCGTTTACTTTTTAAAACAAATTCTTATATATTTATATAGTAACTAAATGATTCTACGTCTTATTTTTTTGTATTTTAGTCGATATTTGTGTGACGAGTTGAAGTTCACTATAAGAAATTTCACTAAAAAATTTAGAATTTTTGATTTTGTTAAAAGTATGTTTATTGTATAGAAAATGACGTGAAAAGTTGTTTGTTTCAAACCGCAGGTCTGTATCTCACATCGTTCTCGAGATATAGCCTCTCAAAGTTTTAGTTTTTTCAAATTTTTGGAGAAAAAAGACCATATTTTTTGAACGGGTGGTCGGAATTGATTTTAGTTGACGGATTTGAAATCAGCGTTTCAAAATCTATATGATGACATGTATAATACTTTAAAATTCGACAAAAAAATTTTGGTCAAAAATCGACATTTTTTTAAGGTATACCCCTTTGAATTTTTTCGATTTTTCACGAAATTTTTTTTGTCGGATTTTAAAGTATTATACATGTCATTATATAAATTTTGACACGCTGATTTCAAATCCGTCAACTAAAATCAATTCCGACCACGCGTTCAAAAGTTAGGGCCATTTTTCTTCAAAATTTTGAAAAAACTGAAACTTTGAGAGGCTATATCTCGAGAACGGTTTGAGATACAGACCTGCGGTTTGAAACAAACAACTTTTCACGTCATTTTCTATACAATAAATACATTTTTAACGAAATCAAAAATTCAAAAAATTTTAGTGAAATTTCTTGCAGTGAACTTCAACTCATCGTAGAAATATCGACTAAAATACAAGAAAATAAGACTTAGAGGTATTATAGTTTTATAATTGATCATGTAAATAAATAAATTATTAAATGCTTTTTTTGGTTATAAAGATGAATATTCTAATAATATTTTTAAATTATTTATTAACCGATAACACAGGTTTGTATTAATTTACCCATAAAGTAAGGGAAGCACTGCTTCCATGATACATACATATGTATGTACTGTATATTCATATACATAATTGTATGTATGCATGTGTATATGAAGATAATCAGTGCCGTATTACCATATAATGGCTTCATATAAATACATTTAATATATATATTTTTTTTACATTTTATCAACTTCATTATACTAATTATTTTGTAATGTCTTAAAACTGATACTATTGACGATAATACCGGCAGGAAATATAAATAACGATTATCTCGATTTCGTTTCATTGAAAGTCAATATCATATTAGCTTAAAACTTTAAGTTCAATCCAGACTATCGTCCCGGTCCAGGTCAGATCTCGATCCGGTCTCGCTCCAATCAAATATAAATATCGTCAGGTTACTGCAAAAACTAGATAAGTCACATTTTATAGTTTCTAAGATATCTAGTTCTAATTGGTTAAATTTTGGTCAAAGTGGACTTTACTTATTTTTCATATACGTACTGACCCTTTATATCTGTAAGAGATTTATCATGTTTTTACAGTAGACGTAGGTAAAATTGTTAAGTGTAGAAATGTACTTAACTTAAAAAATGTAAATGATTTTTGCAGTAACCCAACGATATACAATAAACAATAAAAGCATTCACACTATAGGTACCGTGCCGGTCTCGCTCCAGTCACATTCAGTATTTACTATACTGAATATTTCACTGGAGCTAGACCGAACTGGAACCTGTACGATAGTGTGGATCAGCCCTTAAGGTCGATCCAAACTATCGAGCCGATCTCTTAAATTCTTTAAGTTTTTCTTGGTAACTTGCTAATGATTACAAAATGATAAGTACTACAATCCAAAAGATATAAAAGAAAGAATGTTCAAATTTGAAACAATATAAAGCAGTTGCTATGATAATATAATAATTAATAAATAAATTATACTAATAATTAGTTTAAATGTCCACCATTTTGACATCTATTGGCCGATTGTCATCAAATCATAGATAAGATATTAATATTCAGAAATGGTAATAATCAAATATTCAGTACAATTAATTAAAAAATAGCCATTACTGGGGTCATATCCAAGACTGGTGCTAGTATCTTATGGCACGTACCTCCTTAAAACAACACTGTATTGATATACAGTTATATGTATGATATAATTACCAGTATATTATGAACGTTGTAATTATCGACACAATATAGGTATATACTGATTTGTGTACATATCTACATTATTTCAACTAATTAATAGCATTCAATACAAATATGTTATGAGCGTAATTTAAACTGTTTATTTTGGTTATTAATACGACTACTGCAAATTTGGAATTGAGTACTTTTAGAAATACGGTTTGGAAATGAAAAAATTAGTACCTACGTTAAATTCTGACGAGGCGAGATCGAGATGAAATTAACTTTATTTATAAGTTTATTTATAGTTTCGCTCTGTCTGTCCGTCCGTCTGTTTGTCATTTTACTTAAAAAGCAACATATGAGAAAAAAATAGCTAAATTGATTCAATTGCACAGTTCCCATACATTCCGGCTACGGCCTCTATATTAACTATTCAAGTTTTTTGTTAATTTATCAATTTTAGTTTGTTAATAATACGAGTCTTGGGGCATTTGATAGTCTTAAAGTTAATGAAGTAAGCTATATTTAAAAAAAAGTTGGAGTCTGTAGGATCGCACCAAGCTGAGATATTAACTATTCAACTTTTTATTAATATAACAATTATTATAAATTTTTTATATCGATTAAGATGAAATTTGGTATATGAACATAGATTGATAACCCAAAAACAGAAATAGACTGGGGGTCTCATAAAATGCAACAAAAATTAGTATATGACCTTTTGATTTTAACTCTAAATCTAACCTAAACAATTTTCAGGTTATTTTTTTTTATTATATTGATTTTAAGGTAATTTGAGTAATTTGAAATAGTTTCGAAGATATATCTCAATAATTGATCAATGCCTGGAAGAATTAACAGTTAAGATCACCGCGGAAGCCTTCAAGCTTATGCAACATTATTGTTTGTTTATAAACAATTCATTTATCTTTTTTTAATAAATACAAAAACAACTAATACAACCCTTATTATATTAAAGTACAAACTTTACACGCCTTTTTAGAGGTTTCGCAATACAGTAATTATAATAGTTATATAACATATCTCGGTATACTATTATTACTTGCATAGTTTGCATTTCCTTTTTTGAAAAGTATATGCGAAAAATTTTTGCAATTATAATTTAATGTGAATTCTTGCACAACTGTAAAATATGAAGAATGTGTGCTCCCACTTAATAAGTCCTGGATAAAATAACGTGTTTTAATTTAATTAAAATCGCAACAGGATAATACATTTTTACGATTTTTTTGAAAATTTATAAAATTTTCAAAAAAAATTTAAATTCATTTGATATCTATTATACTTTCATATAAACTACGTACCTACCCCGAAAACTTAAAATTTATTTTTAAGTTTTTTAACATTATTGACTATAATCATGCCAAATCTCACTTTCTAGTTTAAACGGTTCAGAACTAGAAGACTGACGGACAGACAGATACAGTGTTGATTCCTTAATTTTCCAATTTCGATAGGGAAAACAAAAAATAATTAAAAACTATACCTAAATTATACAATACATATTTCCTGTATTCTATCTATCTACTAAATCTACCATCATCCTTAATATATATAAAGCTCAACGTATGTCTGTCTGTCTGTACGTAACTCGAGAACCACTTATCCGATTTACATGTATTTTTTTTAATTAGTAGATATGTTCCCAAACTATCAATGGATAGACAATTTCTAAATCGTTTGGCCTGAAAAGTTTTCCAATACTTCAAAAAATAAAAAAAATAGAGTCTAAAATCAAAGTGGGTGATCAACCCTCCCCAGGTTCCCCTACAATAATAACTAATCGTGTTTGTACTAAATTCAACTATATTTTCAAAAATGCTAAACAATAATTCCATAGTCCATAACTAGTACATTACCCAACAATTTGTTAAATTTTTCCAAGAATATCTATAATCGGTAGTGGTTTTCCACTTTTATTAAAATACACACACACACACTTTTACGAGTGTGTGTGTGTATGCATGTCGAACTCTTTCGCTGCAGTATTTTGTTTGAAATAATAAATAACGTGAAAACCGCGGAAAACCATTTCCCTCGTGTTTATTTATTCATCATGATTGATGCAGTGCCGATGACCATAATAAACTGCGAGTGTTGTTTTATAGCTGAAGCGAGGGGGGGGGGGGTAAATGAGGGGTGGATGGGGGAAGACCGAGCTATAAAATAAAACTAAGATATCGTATAATGTCTTCTGTAGCGAATTTAAATGGTATGTATTATGTTTGGTTTTATTTAAATTGTAAGTTTTTAATACAAATAATCAAATGTAGGGTAAATAGGACTAAGATTAAGAGATTGGTGAAATTATCTTCTCTTTACAAAATGTAGTAGATCTTAATATTTGTATGACGAATTGAAGTTCACTGCAGGAAATTTCACTAAAAAATTTTGAATTTTTGATTTCGTTAAAAGTATGTTTATTGTATCTGAAACCGTTCTCGAGATATAGCCTCTTAAAGTTTCAGTTTTTTCAAAATTTTGGAGAAAAAATGGCCATAACTTTTGAACGAGTGGTCGGAATTGATTTTAGTTGACGGATTTGGAATCAGTGTGTCAAAATCTATGTAATCACATGTATAATACTTTAAATCTCTAGAAAAAAAATTTCGCGAAAAATCGAAAAAATTCAAAGGGGTATACCTTAAAAAAATGTCGATTTTTGACCAAAATTTTTTTGTTGAATTTTAAAGTATTATACATGTCATTATATAGATTTTGACACGCTGATTTCAAATCCGTCAACTAAAATCAATTCCGACCACTCGTTCAAAAGTTATGGCCTTTTTTCTCCAAAAATTTGAAAAAACTAAAACTTTGAGAGGCTATATCTCGAGAACGGTTTGAGATACAGACCTGCGGTTTGAAACAAACAACTTTTCACGTCATTTTCTATACAATAAACATACTTTTAACGAAATCAAAAATTATAATTTTTTTAGTGAAATATCCTGCAACTCGTCATTCAAATATCGACTAAAATACAAGAAAAAAATAAGACGTAGAATCATTTAGTCACTATATAAATATATAAGAATTTATTTAAAAAAGTAAAAGCTTGAACTTAAGAGAATTGATAAAATATGCTTCACTTTTAAAAATTTCACGCCTTGCCACTGTCCCCTAACCATAAAAATTGTAAGAGTTTAGACTTACACGTGTTTCAATAGCAATGCTATCATCATCAGAGTCCTAAAGACAAAATGAAACACGTGTAAGTCTAAACTCTTACGACACAAGGTAAAAATAATAATTAATTAAATATCCTCAAAAAAAAAACACTTGACTCAGTACTTATTTCCGGTACACTATATTATTTGAACTAATAAATTTCCCAAATATGATCAGTGAAGAGAAAATAATTCTGTCTAGCTTACAAAACACTCATCCATACCCCTCCCCCCCACACACACACACACATACACACGCAATCCCTATCCCGGTATTAGATGTCATATCCTTTAGAATGATAAAGAGAATTGAGGTCCACGAGCAAAACGATAAAAAGCAAGTCTAGCAGAAGGCTGTTGATAAAGAAAACGCACACGGTGGTCGAAACCTTACAGAAGAACGTGCCCTGCCTGGCTGAGGGCGAAAAAGAATAACCGGTGGTGAAGGGTAAAGCGGGGGAAGGTAGACAAATGCACACAAAAGACCAAGTGGATGAAATTAACATCAAGTTAATCTAGAAGAACATTTTAATTTACATTGTCCTGTACAAGAGGTTTTTTTATATTTTGCTTGAGATCTTCTTGTATTGTATGGCACTCAAGAGTTAAGATCTTTAACATGCAATTTAAATCGTGGATGGAATAGTAAAAAAATTTAATGATTTTTGAATATTCATAGACTTACTAGAGAGTAGATTGGTGCAGTCGTTTGGAAAATTATATTAGCGTTGTTAACAATCGTTTGAAAATTATATTTAAAAAATGGGTGTGACTGTGTCGGAATGCACAGTCGAGGGATTGACGTGAATACGTGAGAGCGGGGTTAAAAAAAACTCGTCTTTATTTTTTTAGTTCACAGAAACGTTTTAATATTTTTAAAATGCCGTAAACTTATTTTTAGTCTAAATAAAGAAATATATAAGCCAGTATTGTATAAAACATAAAAAAAATTAATTAATTAATATTTACAAGGAAATACGAAATTTTTATTTTTATTTTTTTATTCAATTTAAATACTTTTATCAAAAAATAAAAAACGTTAGATCATAGAGAATATATTCTTAAATACTGTTGTTTTTTTTTTATTTAATTAATTAATATTTACAAGCTAAATCGTAGAAATACGAAATTTACTTTTTATTTTTTTATTTAATTTAAAAAACTTTAATCGAAACATAAAAAAAAATTAATTGCGCTAATTAGTACAAAAATAATTCCTTTTGTACTAATTCTTAAAAAAAACATTATTTTATTCTTATTTTTAATTTCAGATATAACAAAAATTGTTTTTGTGATTTTATTTTCTATTGGTTTTTAGTATGTCATTAGTTTACACAAGATAAAACAGATGTAACATGTAACCTATACATTCCATATGATTCAATGTCGCCACATAAATCGAAACCGCATGTCGATGAGATTCTGCATAAATAACAGAATCCAATTACAGATATGTGTTTAATTCACAACACACTTTCACTCATGTCGACAAGAAAATTATCAATTAAACCCGTTAGATTCGAATTATTTGTTATTAAAACTCGAACACAATTATATTATACCTATGTAAGGTACTGTCGCCAATCTATTTTTTAATAAAAAGTACTGAATTAGAAATATTTATTGATATTTGATTACTACCATTTCTGAATATTAATCTAGTTATAATATACATTTAACTGTCTTACAGCGTGATTTGATGACAATCGGCCAATAGGTGTCAAAATGGTAGACTTTTAAACTAATTTTTAGTATAGTTTATTTATTAATTATTGTATTATCATAGCAACTGCTTTACATTGTTTCAAATTTGACGATTCTTTCTTTTATATCTTTTATGTCGTAGTACTTATCATTTTGCAATCATTAGCAAGTGTTCATCACTACGTGCTCATTACTGGTTTTACTTTATCCATTACTAGAGAAAAAACATAAACAACTTTGGTAAATAAATTGATTAAATAAAGAGTTACTTGTTTTATTAGTAACATGAGTTCATGAGAATTACAAAAAAGAAGCCAGTCAATCAAAAAAAAACATTTTATTTTACTCTTAAAGAGGCCAAGACTGGTACCAGTACCTTATGTAAGTATTATTGATAATATATATATTTTTAAATATCCATCATCATATAGCAGAATATTTCTGCATTTATTTATTTGAAAACCGCGAGAACGCATTCATGATTTGTTTTATCGTGTGTAAACATCTTCCTCTAACGAGTTCGTCGACAATAAATTCAAAACTATATAGATACATGTATAAATATATATCACATGAAAAAGACATGCATAATTGCTTCCGGTACAATTTATATTTCACGCAGATAAATGCGATATAGTATGTTTCAGTCACAGTAACTGTCAAGACAAATACACCGTTTATATGTTTATAATAATGAGGAGTTGGCGTTGGAACGATTTAGATTAGATACGTACAATAGTGTTTTGTTATTTACAGTAGATTTTATCAGGTTGTATACAGTTTTTGATATATTATGTTGGTAGATTTGTTAAAAACGATATCAAAATAAATGTTTTTAATAAATAAACATTTACTGATACATTTAAATATACAGTGTATTCCAAGGTTAAGGCGGCTATTACACTATCAAAGAAATATGATAAAATTTCTTTGATCAAAGAAATATGACAGTTTAATAACTCAACTTTTATAATAATAATATTTACCTTATAATTATTATATAATAATATTTACCTTCATAATATTTCTACGATCATAGTTAATGACAGTCTCTTATATTTGATCAAAGTTTTTTGACGTCAAAAACAAAATGGCGACTACCAAGTTATCACTGACAGTTACAGTTACATAATTATTAATATATGAATATCAACAAAATCCAGTATTATATGATAATCTTCTTATTGATTATAAAAACCACAATACACGGTTGTAAATTCAAACCTCGATCGCATCAATTGACGAACATCCACGCACTGATATTCAAAAGGCACCAAAAAAGAAGAAAATATCCCTAGATAATATTGAGAAAATATTATCAAATATTTTATGTAGTGTAATAAAACAAAATCTCGTATTTTATCAAAGAAATATGATCAAATCTTTGTCAAAGATCTTTGACATATTTATTTGATAGTGTAATAGCCGCCTTAGACATAGGAAATTTAACATGGGGACAATTAGAAGTGTTGTAGTAACCTTTGGTCAAATTTAACGATGTGTGATTGGTGCATTTTGAAATGCCGCCTCGAAACTAACTGATAAATTTTAAATTAATCAACAGTATTTTGTTTTCAAATGAAATTAAAGTAAGCATCCTAGATAAAATTATAATTATATTTTTTGGCAGATATAAATTTGAAAACAAAACACTAATACTATTTTATTAAATTTTATGGCGGCGTTTCAAAATGCACCAATGACACATTGTTAAATTTGACCAAAAAAATTATTTTTAAAATTTTTTAAACTAAATTGATACGTTTTTCTCGCAATATACAAAAACAGAATTATAATTAATTTTTATAAATAATTTCATTATTTTACCAAATAACAAAAAAATAGGACAAAAGTTTCGAAAACTAAAAAAAAAAGACAAAAAGAGAACAAGTTTTCTATAAAGGACTGTCCTCTTCAAAAGAGGACGGATAGTCACCTTATTATTGATAAATCTGACCGCTGTCTGATATTTTTATATTACACGTTCAGTGAATTTTATTACTGTCAATGTTGACATCTGTACTCCAACCTCACTTACCTGAAATCTAAATCCAGTAACTAGTTTAAATTTCACTTAAAGTCTAAATAGCATATAACCTCTAGCATCTGTCGCACGTATAATGTTATATTCACTAAACATGTATTAAAAGCAATCAAACAAACGAAGACTATGTAAACATTTCGTTTTCTGTTCGTGCACCACTGCTGAAACTTGTCGCAACTTTGAATCGCATCGTGCATAATTCAAGGTCGTAGCCGCCATGTTTATTTATGTACAAAGCGTTTGGCGCTAATTTGAATACGCACAGCACACTTTGAAGTGCCGCGTGAATTATAATTTCGCTTCGAAACCTCGGGGGCAATTTGTTGAATTATTACAAACCACCAACGAGTGTCTACATATTATATTCTATACATATACACACACATTTTAGATATAGAGTGATGTTATAATAATTAAGAATAAAAAACCGTTTTTGAGATGCGTAACATAAATATCTTTCTATTTTAGTCGATAATTCTATAAACCAAAAGCTTATAGATTTATAAAAAACATCTGCCAAGTAAATGTACAGTGCTTCATCGTGCTAAATTCACCAAAACCGATAAAATGTTCAGATAAATTGCTTGGCATTGGTTAACCATTTAATTTTTGTACAAATTCACTAAAAACGCACCTGACTATATTTTCGTATATTTTTAATTTTTTGGCAAATTCAAATGACATTTAAAACGTCAAAATGACATTTAATATGTAAAAGTAAATAAACAAAACAGAATTTTTTAAAGCATATTGAGATAAATCTTTGTAAGGGACTATTTTACAGCAAACATTGTAGACCAATATTATAGGAAATTGAATGCTCTAAAAATAATATTCGTCAAGTGGTTCATGAGTTATGCGTGCGACAAGGATCAGGGGACAGACAGACACACAAACACGTACTGAAACGGAAAGGTCAATTTAAAATTTTGAAATCGAAGAACAATTTGATTGTCTCAATCTAAAACGATCACAAAGCTTCTCGTAACTTCGATATTGCGAGGAAGCAAAAATAAAAATCTATTCGTAACTTGAAAACTTTTAATATAATATAAATATGTATAATAAGTGATTCATTTAAGAAATAACAAGGATAAAGCTTCATTAAAAACTTTATATTATTCTGTAATAATTTATTTTACATATATGTAGAACACAAGAACATAGAAATAAATTTGTATTCATTAAATGAAAAGATTTTAAAATGTTTTACTAAAGATTCAACAACGAAACATTAAAATTAAAGAATAAAATAATCATTTTTGTAACAAGAGTACGCCTACATATTATCAACATCAACATGTTAGTTTGAAAATAAAGTTTGTTAGCTACATGCAGTGACAGACTAAACAAATTTTTTTTGGAAACTTTTTATCACAAATATTTTTTTACTTGTCACCTTTCAAAATCTATCTTGGCACCCAGAGTATACCCTTCTCCTTAGTCCGGCACTGGCTATATGTATGACAAGTAAAACACTTTCCATTAAAACTTATTTTTCTATCTATTCTATAATTAATTCATCGAAGTTTTTACTGTGTTGCATATTTCATAAAAATTACCTAAACGAAATTTAATATAAATCAAATAATATTATTAATATTTCCTTGAATTTATATGAAAACACATTTCCTAAAGTTCGTTCAAGAGAAGAGGAATAATGAATAAAGAAGAGACGATGATAAAGATGATTCCTACCAAGTATTTAGTCGATGTACCAAAACTAATTCTAATTTATTCCTTCTTTCGCGGTTGCCACGAATTATAATTTCACGAGAGGAAGTCTTGCAGACTCTGGCATATTTTTAATACATAGACTCCCTCTATGTGTTTCGCTTTAAAATATATTTTACCACCACTCTCACTTCTATCTCTTTTGAATTTAATCAATGCAGCTTTCCCTAACGATAAGGTATAAATCTTATGTTAGTACGAATTATTTTTACGGTATTCTTAAATTGAATACATATTTTTACATGATTTTATTTTGTTACTGTGACATTTGATTTTAACATGATAGTTGTATTTTAATCCAAATTACACCACAAAACAGTAAATGCAATATTTGCAGTGCCGTATTTACGTTAAGTGCCGCCCTGGGCCAGAAAAAAAATTGCCGCCCTGGTCAAAAAAAATTTCTGCCCCTTCACCAAGGGAAAATATAATATATTTTGAACAGTCAAAATTCCTATATGAACTGAAAAGTGTGAATTTTTACAAATAATGGAAAATAATATACATTAAAAACTGATTACCTTTTTTTTTTGGTCACGTCGATTGAAATTTCCGATTTTATGAACTAAAAAGTTTGGAATATAGGGAAATAAAAACTAGAAGACCTTTTTTTTAGTCGCGTTACTCATTTTTTGTTTCCTTTTTTTTAAATATGTTATATTAAACTAACAAATCTACCGCTCCTCTCGGCCTGCCGCCCTAAGCCATGGCCCCATGGTAAATACGCCTCTGAATATTTGGAATAAACCCAAATATCCCAAAAAATGACACATTCCTTTATTTTATCATTATTAATAATATGTAAAAAGTTGAGGACACAGTCTTAGCAGCAGATTTCTTTATGTTATCTGGTGACAGGTGACAAATTAAGTTTTTTTTATACAGAAATATATCAATTCTGCGACAAATATGGCTATTGAAAATAAGGGTCCCAAATTCTTTATAAAAAATTACAGTGTTAAAGACTAGTTGATACGGTTTCGCTCGCAAGAATTTCGATACTAATTACAACCCTCCATACGTGACAGGGGGTGAAATATAAATGTTTTATTTTGTTTCATTTTTATTCTAAACTAATATTTTTATAAAAAAAAGTTAAATAATTTTATGGGAAATTTAATTCTCTATAAAAATAGCCTACAGAGATATAAGTGTAAATACAATGAGTTGAAACTTATAAACGTTTTAATTTTATTTTTTTTAAATCAACATTTTAACGTTAATCTATATATATAAAAATGAATGTTCGTTTGTGTGTGGCTTATAGACTCCGAAATTACTGAACCGATTTCAATGCGGTTTTCAGCAATAGTCAGATAATTTTTACGAGCAGTATCGTGGCTAATAATATTTTATGAAAATCTAAAATTTAACATCAAAAGATGAAAAGGAATCTTTTGCACAGCGTCTTTTGTTTCTATGATGTCAGAGCATCACTGATCTGGTATTATAGAACTGTCATTTATAGAAAAACACAGTAGCTATGGAATATAAGACGCTGAAAACAATTACTATATGTGAATGTCAATTTGAATCATGATACCTACAAATATTATCTTTCCACCATGAGTTTGAATGAAAAAATTTGCATTGTACAATATAAATAAACGGATTTTAATAAATTACAATAAAGAACTTCCAAGAAAGGTAACCTATTTATTTATTTTTGATTTTCATACAAATTCTAAGATAAGACCTGGTGTTTCCTGGGAGAAAATATAATTTTACACGATTTTTTCAATAACTACTGAATGGATTTTATTCCGGTTTTCACTAATGGATAGGTTAAGTTTAGGTGTATAATTTGTGGATATTTTGGGTAAATTTTATGAAGTCGGAAAAAAACAATTCGTGGTGAACTGTGTGTTGTTAGCATGTGAGCATGTTGGGTGGGCATGTCGGGTGGGCATGATTACTTTATGTTTAATTAAATTAATATCCCCGGGTAACACCGGGCCAATGCGCTAGTATTCTATAAATATCATGACCCAACCAACAACTGCATTAATAGAAAATAGTACTAAAGAATCATTTTTCAATGTTATTTAAATGGGAAACGGGATCCCTCTTTGTGGCACCTCTTAAAATTGAACCACAGTAAGAATTTATTTTAGGCCATAAACTAACTTGTTATATAATGAAAGCGAATAAAAAAAAAAAATTTGACACACCCTAATGTTCACATGTATTTTCGAAAAACTCATTTTTAACATGTGTCGCAAGGTCTCACAAATATTGAGAACTGCTGCATTTCTAAACGTCGACGACAGATCTGGAGCTACTGCAAAGGATCATAGAGAGCGTCGTTCTATCACGTGGTCTGACAGATATGGCGTGGGAGGGGGGCGGGGTGGGGGCACGATTAGCGGTGCCATCCATCAGCGTGCGACAGCTGTGACACCTAGCGGACACACACCTCAACAGCGCTCTACGGTGACTCGGTCGCTAATAGCGGGGTCGGTATTCTCACCAGGTCACTCGCAATGAAAATGTGCTGTTAGGGGATTTACTTGTCCTACTCGAAGGATAACTGCTATAAGGATGAATGGGATAGATGTCTAACTTGTTTTATGCCCGGTATTTATTTATGGTATATATGCAACAGAATTATTAAAAAATATCAAAAGCAAAAAAGAAGAAAGGAAAATTGCAAATTATGACTTTAGAGGTAGAATTCAAGAGATATACCATAAAACTACCTTTTATGAAAGATCTCCAGATTATATGTATAACAAACTTATAAACACTTCCTGGCATATTAAAAACCTCAAAAACATACAAAATACATTTAAAGCAGTACTTCATAATGAAGGAACCATACAGCATTGCTGAGTGCTATTAGCTTAATTATTTTATATTGCAGTAAAAAAAAATAAAAAAGAATTTATATATTATGTATATATTTTTGTTTATTTATGTATATTGTATACCACATATTGACGTTTTGTATACCTAACCAATGGTCGAACATAACAAATAAAATTTATTATTATTATTATTATTATTATTATCATAAAGAATTTGCTTGAGTGCAAAATCAAATTAGCTTCCAGCTAACGCTATCTGCTAGGTGTCCAATTGTTATGAAATTGCTCGATATTTTAAAGCAATGGTAATAAATGTATAGTAATGCATTTTAAAAGATACACTTGGCAGCTTTAATATGTGAAAAGAAATATCCATTTAAAAAAAAACACGCTTTTCTAAAGCAAATTGAGATAAATCTTTGTAAGGGAATATTTTACAACAAACGTTGTAAACCTATATTATAGGAAATTGAATGCTTCAAAAAAAATCTATAAAATTTTCACGTAACATGTGTCGTTCTTGAGATATCTTTAAAAAATATTTTGAGATGTCACCCCTCCCTCTTACATACGATTTTAATGATTTTAAAATGGACCCGTTCTTAAGCCAGACCCAACCATCCGACCAAGTTTCATTAATATTGGTTCAGTGGTTCATGAGTTATGTGTGTGACAAGGATTCAGGAGACAGACACACAGACAAGCACCGAAAAGTGTTTATCTTGACCTGAAACGGAAAGATCAATGTAAAATTTTTAAATCGTAGAACATTTTTTTTGTCTCATTCTAAAACGATCACAAAGCTACTCGTATCTTCGATATTGCGAGGAAGCAATATTACATTAGATTATACAACCCAGGGTTTGGGGGGGGGCAATTTGGCCTTTACGTTTTAGAAATTAATGGTAGAGGAATCTTCAGTGTTGATATTAACGTCTTTTGACACCTATTGGCCGATTGTCATTAAATCACGCTGTAAGACAGTTAAAAATATATAGATTAAAATTCAGAAATGGAAATAATCAAATATCAACAAATATTTCTATTTCAGTACATTTAATTAATAAATAGCTATTACTGGGGTCACATCAAAGACTGGTGCCAGTACCTTATGCATGTATAAAAATAAAAAATGGTATGCAAATGTAGTGAAGGGTTAATATCAATTAAAAGAAAGCAAAACTAAGCACAATAATAGCAGCGAATGGTGTAATGAATACCATCCCTGATTGGACTCAACAACACACGTTAAGTACGTGCTTGAGTTTTTACCGTCCTCTTCTTCCTTTATACCAGCAATTTGGTATCATTTTTATAGATTGTGTGAGTTTTTGTGCCAACTAAAATGTAGGTCAGTAATTGTAATTATGGGTTAAAAAAAATCACACCCAGTGATGTTCAAACAGTGCCTATATGTTTATCATTTAGTTACTGGTATTTAACATTTTACTGTTAGAATTAAAAACTACAAATTTTCAAATATTCAAAACTGAACATGAACATAACACTACACATAAAAAAATACTATATATACCTACAGAAATAAAAGGAATTACATCACACCTTATGAAAATATACAATTCAGTTCCAGATTGCTTTAAAAAGTTACCATCTAATATATTTTTTTTTAAATTATTTTAAAGGATACTACAGTATCAAAGAATTTATTGTTTCATAAAAAAAATTATTATTATTATTATAGCTAGGTACATCTTTTTAAATGAAAACACAAATATACGTGTTTTTTTTTTAATGTAGCTTAGACTATTATCTTTAAGAGTATCACGCGCTTAAAGACCCTCACGACCTCCTTGCCTTTTTAAAAACAAATTAAAACTCATAAACTAACAAAGAAGTAAAATGAATAGTTAATATATGTATAATATATAATAATAAAATAACTCTTTGAGTCTGTAGGATTGCGCCAAGCTGAGATATTAACTATTCAATTTACTTCTTTGTTAGTTTATGAGTTTTAATTTGTTTTTAAAAAGGGAAGGAGGTCGCGAGGGTCTTTAAGTGCGTGGTGCTCTTAAAGATAATAGTGTAAGCTACATTTAAAAAAAAAATTGAGTCTGTAGGATTGCGCCAAGCTGAGATATTGAATATTTAAAAAAATAAATTCATACTAATCAGTTTTGGTGCTCTTTAAAAAAATTATTTAGTCTAATGATAGAATTTTAATGAATATGGCATAAAATGGCTTCGTTAATACAAAACACATAAAGACAGAAAAGCACATTCATATGTTTTTCTTATGTACAAATATTTGTAAACAAAATATTCAAAGTAAACATAATTATTTTTACTAGTATTCTCGCTGTTATTCAACTAGAATTATAAAAGTTACAACGTTACAGAGTTTCACATAATGGAAACATCTTCAGTTTAAATTCATATTTTGAAAGATAATTACAATGAAACTTGATTAAAATTACATCCAGTTTTACATTTATCAATTTAAATGTAAATATTTTCTGTTTCTCCTTCATTTCAAGAACTCATATTTTGTTTTGGGGCCAAAGTTGTGTTATAAATATATATATGCGTACGTACAGTGGCGTTACTTGTATAAAATATTTTTAGAAAAATTAAAAAATCAAAAAATTTAAACTATTTTAATTTCTATCTCTTTCTAGTTACTTCTTTCTGACTTCCTTACAAGCTTAAAAAATGACATTATTTTAATTTCTGGTACATTCCACCAGAAATTCCATGAATCAACCAATCAAAGCTCGTTGTTCCTGTTTTTGTTAGGCTCATATTTCAAGATGGAGACCCTCTTTTGAACCCCCTGCTAAAGAAAAATCACTGCCTACCTAAAATGCACGGTTTAATGCCGATTTGATTGTACTACTATATTTAGTTTCATTTCATTAGGTTACATCTTTGATCACGATATTTAGTATGTTTGCATTTTTAAAATTAATACTATCCTAGTAGATATTAATTTTAAGCTGTCGCAACTTAATTTTTAGTTGATAATTCTATTAATGCTTTAAAAAAAGTTAAATTAGTGTGAATTTTATGGCCATATAATTTAATTATTTACTTACTCACTTACACCCATGAAAAGCAGCCACTGTTAACATAAACTGTAAGAACTTACTGTCATGGAAAATAAAGTTAATGAAAAACAAAGTTTGATAATTTCTGTACAAAGTAGGTGATGTAGTTTTTAGTAAACTTATTAGAAAATTTTAATTAGGTATAATAAAATGAAAATGCTTTCAAGAACGTTTATTTTTAATAAAGTTCCACTAGCACTTGTAAAATTAGCAAAATTCATTGATATTATAGATATTAACTATTCAATTTACTTCTTTGTTAGCGTATGAGTTTTAATTTGTTTTTTTAGTTTTAACTTGTTTTTAAAAAGGGAAGGAGCACGCGAAGGTCTTTAAGTGCGTGATGCTCTTAAAGATAATAGTGTAAGCTACATTTTAAAAAAAAACTGGACTCTCTTCGATCGCGCCAAGCTGAGATATTAACTATTCAATTTACTTCTTTGTTAGCGTATGAGTTTTAATTTGTTTTTTTAGTTTTAACTTGTTTTTAAAAAGGGAAGGAGCACGCGAAGGTCTTTAAGTGCGTGATGATCTTAAAGATAATAGTGTAAGCTACATTTTAAAAAAAAACTGGACTCTCTTCGATCGCGCCAAGCTGAGATATTAACTATTCAATTTACTTCTTTGTTAGCGTATGAGTTTTAATTTGTTTTTTTAGTTTTAACTTGTTTTTAAAAAGGGAAGGAGCACGCGAAGGTCTTTAAGTGCGTGATGCTCTTAAAGATAATAGTGTAAGCTACATTTTAAAAAAAAACTGGACTCTCTTCGATCGCGCCAAGCTGAGATATTAACTATTCAATTTACTTCTTTGTTAGCGTATGAGTTTTAATTTGTTTTTTTAGTTTTAACTTGTTTTTAAAAAGGGAAGGAGCACGCGAAGGTCTTTAAGTGCGTGATGCTCTTAAAGATAATAGTGTAAGCTACATTTTAAAAAAAACTGGACTCTCTTCGATCGCGCCAAGCTGAGATATTAACTATTCAATTTACTTCTTTGTTAGCGTATGAGTTTTAATTTGTTTTTTTAGTTTTAACTTGTTTTTAAAAAGGGAAGGAGCACGCGAAGGTCTTTAAGTGCGTGATGCTCTTAAAGATAATAGTGTAAGCTACATTTAAAAAAAAAAACTGGACTCTCTTCGATCGCGCCAAGCTGAGATATTAACTATTCAATTTACTTCTTTGTTAGCGTATGAGTTTTAATTTGTTTTTTTAGTTTTAACTTGTTTTTAAACAGGGAAGGAGCACGCGAAGGTCTTTAAGTGCGTGATGCTCTTAAAGATAATAGTGTAAGCTACATTTTAAAAAAAACTGGACTCTCTTCGATCGCGCCAAGCTGAGATATTAACTATTCAATTTACTTCTTTGTTAGCGTATGAGTTTTAATTTGTTTTTTTAGTTTTAACTTGTTTTTAAAAAGGGAAGGAGCACGCGAAGGTCTTTAAGTGCGTGATGCTCTTAAAGATAATAGTGTAAGCTAAATTTAAAAAAAAAACTGGACTCTCTTCGATCGCGCCAAGCTGAGATATTAACTATTCAATTTACTTCTTTGTTAGCGTATGAGTTTTAATTTGTTTTTTTAGTTTTAACTTGTTTTTAAAAAGGGAAGGAGCACGCGAAGGTCTTTAAGTGCGTGATGCTCTTAAAGATAATAGTGTAAGCTAAATTTAAAAAAAAAACTGGACTCTCTTCGATCGCGCCAAGCTGAGATATTAACTATTCAATTTACTTCTTTGTTAGCGTATGAGTTTTAATTTGTTTTTTTAGTTTTAACTTGTTTTTAAAAAGGGAAGGAGCACGCGAAGGTCTTTAAGTGCGTGATGCTCTTAAAGATAATAGTGTAAGCTACATTTTAAAAAAAAAACTGGACTCTCTTCGATCGCGCCAAGCTGAGATATTAACTATTCAATTTACTTCTTTGTTAGCGTATGAGTTTTAATTTGTTTTTTTAGTTTTAACTTGTTTTTAAAAAGGGAAGGAGCACGCGAAGGTCTTTAAGTGCGTGATGCTTTTAAAGATAATAGTGTAAGCTACATTTTAAAAAAAAACTGGACTCTCTTCGATCGCGCCAAGCTGAGATATTAACTATTCAATTTACTTCTTTGTTAGCGTATGAGTTTTAATTTGTTTTTTTAGTTTTAACTTGTTTTTAACAAGGGAAGGAGCACGTGAAGGTCTTTAAGTGCGTGATGCTCTTAAAGATAATAGTGTAAGCTACATTTTAAAAAAAAACTGGACTCTCTTCGATCGCGCCAAGCTGAGATATTAACTATTCAATTTACTTCTTTGTTAGCGTATGAGTTTTAATTTGTTTTTTTAGTTTTAACTTGTTTTTAAAAAGGGAAGGAGCACGCGAAGGTCTTTAAGTGCGTGATGCTCTTAAAAATAATAGTGTAAGCTACATTTAAAAAAAAAAACTGGACTCTCTTCGATCGCGCCAAGCTGAGATATTAACTATTCAATTTACTTCTTTGTTAGCGTATGAGTTTTAATTTGTTTTTTTAGTTTTAACTTGTTTTTAAAAAGGGAAGGAGCACGAGAAGGTCTTTAAGTGCGTGATGCTCTTAAAGATAATAGTGTAAGCTACATTTTAAAAAAAACTGGACTCTCTTCGATCGCGCCAAGCTGAGATATTAACTATTCAATTTACTTCTTTGTTAGCGTATGAGTTTTAATTTGTTTTTTTAGTTTTAACTTGTTTTTAAAAAGGGAAGGAGCACGCGAAGGTCTTTAAGTGCGTGATGCTCTTAAAGATAATAATGTAAGCTACATTTTAAAAAAAAACTGGACTCTCTTCGATCGCGCCAAGCTGAGATATTAACTATTCAATTTACTTCTTTGTTAGCGTATGAGTTTTAATTTGTTTTTTTAGTTTTAACTTGTTTTTAAAAAGGGAAGGAGCACGCGAAGGTCTTTAAGTGCGTGATGCTCTTAAAGATAATAGTGTAAGCTACATTTAAAAAAAAACTGGACTCTCTTCGATCGCGCCAAGCTGAGATATTAACTATTCAATTTACTTCTTTGTTAGCGTATGAGTTTTAATTTGTTTTTTTAGTTTTAACTTGTTTTTAAAAAGGGAAGGAGCACGCGAAGGTCTTTAAGTGCGTGATGCTCTTAAAGATAATAGTGTAAGCTACATTTTAAAAAAAAACTGGACTCTCTTCGATCGCGCCAAGCTGAGATATTAACTATTCAATTTACTTCTTTGTTAGCGTATGAGTTTTAATTTGTTTTTTTAGTTTTAACTTGTTTTTAAAAAGGGAAGGAGCACGCGAAGGTCTTTAAGTGCGTGATGCTCTTAAAGATAATAGTGTAAGCTACATTTTAAAAAAAAACTGGACTCTCTTCGATCGCGCCAAGCTGAGATATTAACTATTCAATTTACTTCTTTGTTAGCGTATGAGTTTTAATTTGTTTTTTTAGTTTTAACTTGTTTTTAAAAAGGGAAGGAGCACGCGAAGGTCTTTAAGTGCGTGATGCTCTTAAAGATAATAGTGTAAGCTACATTTTAAAAAAAAACTGGACTCTCTTCGATCGCGCCAAGCTGAGATATTAACTATTCAATTTACTTCTTTGTTAGCGTATGAGTTTTAATTTGTTTTTTTAGTTTTAACTTGTTTTTAAAAAGGGAAGGAGCACGCGAAGGTCTTTAAGTGCGTGATGCTCTTAAAGATAATAGTGTAAGCTACATTTTAAAAAAAAACTGGACTCTCTTCGATCGCGCCAAGCTGAGATATTAACTATTCAATTTACTTCTTTGTTAGCGTATGAGTTTTAATTTGTTTTTTTAGTTTTAACTTGTTTTTAAAAAGGGAAGGAGCACGCGAAGGTCTTTAAGTGCGTGATGCTCTTAAAGATAATAGTGTAAGCTACATTTTAAAAAAAAACTGGACTCTCTTCGATCGCGCCAAGCTGAGATATTAACTATTCAATTTACTTCTTTGTTAGCGTATGAGTTTTAATTTGTTTTTTTAGTTTTAACTTGTTTTTAAAAAGGGAAGGAGCACGCGAAGGTCTTTAAGTGCGTGATGCTCTTAAAGATAATACTGTAAGCTACATTTTAAAAAAAAACTGGAGTCTCCTCGATCGCGTCAAGCTGAGATATTAACTATTCAATTTACTTCTTTGTTAGCGTATGAGTTTTAATTTGTTTTTTTAGTTTTAACTTGTTTTTAAAAAGGGAAGGAGCACGCGAAGGTCTTTAAGTGCGTGATGCTCTTAAAGATAATAGTGTAAGCTACATTTAAAAAAAAAACTGGAGTCTCTTCGATCGCGCCAAGCTGAGATATTAACTATTCAATTTACTTCTTTGTTAGCGTATGAGTTTTAATTTGTTTTTTTTAGTTTTAACTTGTTTTTAAAAAGGGAAGGAGCACGCGAAGGTCTTTAAGTGCGTGATGCTCTTAAAGATAATAGTGTAAGCTACATTTTAAAAAAAAAACTGGAGTCTCCTCGATCGCGCCAAGCTGAGATATTAAAGTTAATGATGTAAGCTATATTCAAAAAAAGTTGGGGTCTGTGGGATCGCGCCATGCTGAGATATTAACTATTCAATTTATTTGTTTATAAGAGGGGAAGGGGGTTTCGACGGTCTTTTAGTTTAATATGTACATTATTTTTTAATATTACTAATAATTTGATAAATATCTATATTATTTAATTATATAAGTCACTAATGCTGTAATCACAATCAATAATATATATATATACTATATTAATTTTATAATTAATCAATAAAATTTTACTAATTAATTGGATTTATAATCGAACATTAATAATGTACACATATAATATGTACGCAGGTACATTATTATATATACATATGTGCATAATACGGTATATTGGAAAATCAATGATATTTCAGATACATGCAAATATTTTCTATTCTGTATACTTCACGACAAACTACAAACTACAGTTTTTGTAAATTAAAAACATGATTAAAATTTACTGTTCCATTATTTAAAAAAAATTAATTAATTGCAGAAATTCAAAAAATATATTGATCATTCATCAATTTATTTTTTTATTCGTTATTTTCGTAAACGAAGCCTCTGATAATTTCTTTAGTTTAGATGACTTCTTTTATGAATTATGAAATAATCATACTTAAAATATAGTTCATTTGAAAAAAAATAGGTTACTTGATATCACAACAAATAACTAACTCCAAACTAGAACTTGTAAAAGAATCAGCTAAGTTTAACAGAAGCTACTTGTTAGAATCAAATTTTGCCAACCTCATAATATTTATTTACAAGAAAAGAATGATTTTATAACAAACTTTATTAATAAAAACAAGATAATATGTATCAGAAATACGACCTTGAAACAAATTGAAAATCCTTGATGAAATTATGTAGATATAATCGCGCAATCTGAGAAAAATGAATACTGAAATGAAACGTATATAAAATATTTTCTACATCAATCACAATATAATATAATTAATAACATAATCTTACGATTAACTTTTCGATACCTTTACGAAGTAAACCGTGCGTTAAACAGAATTATTTAGAAAACAAAAAGAGGAGAAAATGTATCCATCTTACATGGCAAGTGTAATCATAACAGATTATTGTATAAGAGAAAGAAGGATTTGGTAAATTATATATTGTCCATCATACGCTTCTATAACTGGAAGAAAAACTGAAAAATAATCTCCGAGAGCTAGGGAAAGGAGACGACGTGGAAATGAAAAACTTGCGCAAATTTCCCAAGAGGGTTTAACGTGAGACTGTATGGATCATATCTGCTACAGTTTGCCTCCACGTTAATGATTAAGTAGTATTTGACATCTGGCACAAGCGATGACTGCCCAGGGCGTGGTCTACTCCTTATTTATTTCTTAATTATTCTTAAATTTATCAGATACATACTTAATCATATATACAGGGTGTCCAGTTTTATTTTTAATAAGTCATTCTTCAATATATCTAAAGTACCCACACAAAAATTCAGAACGTTTTTACTAAATGTTAAATATTATAAAGAACTAGTATCGTCAAAATTTGACCAGTATTTTACCTGCATTAATTTTCGAATTATTTTTGAAATAATAAAAAAATGTTATAGATAAAAAATGTCGAGTATGTTATTATCTATAATTTATTACCCATACATTTTTTTCCAACATTTATGATTTAGTCAGAAAGATTTTTTTTAAATAAATGTTTAGGATCACCCACATTGTTCACTCTCAGTATTACGTATAATGGCAAACACGTACACTGTTCAATCTCTGTAACACGTATAAGAAAGTCCCATAACACTCATTGCAGATATTTCTTCTCTATTATGAACCATTTGAATTATAATTTTTTTTTTTCAAAAATTTGTTTTTTCGAAAAAATGAATAGAACATAAATTATAGATAATAATATTACTTACAATTTTTAACCTGGCCATTTTTCTCTACTGCTTCAAAGTAATTCTAAAAATTCTAAAATCGACGTATCCGGTTGAAAGATCGATTTCAAAAATAGAAGGTGTTCTTCCCAGACAAAAATTAATTTTAAATATAAAACTTCACCCTTCAACGATTTATCGTATTTGAATTACAGCACTTACAGACCGACAGACAGATACATGGTGAAAATAGAATAGATTCAGGAAAGATCAAAATGGATAATTCGATCAAAATCCGGATTTCGAAAAAAATCGGCTTAACAATACTATATGTGTATATTTAATATATGTATAATACATGGTTATAAGAAAGTAAAAAAATATAATAAAACCATATATTATAATAGTATAGCTATAATTGTTATCAAGTTATGATGAAATATCAAAATAAAGTGAAAGAAATAATAATATTAAAACGATAGTAGAGATATACTGTATTCTGAAGATAAAGTAGTTTTCTATTTTCCAACCTTAATAGAAGAGCAATCTCAAGACTTGTTGCTTTTTCTTTCACGGTGTGAATAAGTGAACAGATATAAACTCATTAATAGTTTTTTATCGGTCTCTAGTCAGTGGCAACTCGTAAGATATGTATATTGTATATACAAAATATATAATATAATATAGCTACATGAATATCGTTAAGATAACGACATCGTTCTCACATTTTGTTCCTTCTTAATAGCCTGACGATGATTTTGTGAATCGAAAGCTTGCGAATACTTATGCTCTAATAAATTTTGTCGTTTAAACAAATAATTTGTTTTTATACAAAATATATTATAGGTACAGTCGCCTGCATTAATGGTATTCATTTTCGTTTATCACAAACTTAGTAGGTTCCTCCCATTTGATTATTATAATATTTAAATCATTTCTCTATGTATCAAACAAAGACAGATATTTTGAAATTCATTTGCTAGATAAAAAACTACTCTTCGTTTATAGTACTCAGATTTGTGCAATTAAATTATTATGTAATCTATTGAAAATTGTATACGTAAATTTTGTGGCAATAAATATTTGATATTCCGAATTTTAGTATTTAAATATATTAAACTTGATAGAAAAAGATAACTTTAAATTTGGAATCTGTTGTAAGCAATTCTAACCTTTAGGGTGCCAGACGACATATACATATAATACATATAATAAATTGATTTATACCTTATTGTGTGGGAGGCGCTAGTGAATTTAGTATTTTGTATCTTAGTAGTTTGTAATATTTAATATCGAATTTCATTTCGAAGCTGAACGAATTTTAAAAATGCTAAGATCAAGAAAATATTTCTTTTTAGCTGATTCAATTTTTTATTATAAAATTTAAATAGTTTTTTTAGTAGATATATGTTTGCAAAAAAAATTTTTAATCTTTAAAATTTTCTGATAATACTAAAACAAATCGTTTTTTTAATTTAAAAATATAGGAATATATTTAAATAAATAAATTGTGAATTGTAATTGATTTTTTTGCATTTAGCTTTAGGAACATAATAATACAAAAAACTAAAAAGAAACATCTCTATACGAGAGCAGCAGTTCTTAAACTAGGGTCCGCTGAACTTTTGCAAGAAGTCCGTGAAACATATTTGAAATAAATTAAAGTATTTTTACAATTCAATTTCCAATGTTTAATTAGTATCTCATGACCATCTTTGGTTTTCTGTAAGGAGGGGGGGGTCCCTAAAAAATAATTGTTCAAAAGAGGGTCCCTAGACCACATAAGTTTAAGAACCGCTGTGCTAGAGTATGTTATCTGAAAATAATCCACAATTTAGAACATCGCATCATGAAAACATTTTTGTTGAAATAATTAGTTTATAATATTGGTCATCTGGTAATTCTAGCAAGCCCTAACTATAGCTGCCACTGTTTCCGAAAATACATCTTGTTGCATTCATTTGAACTTTGACTTGTTGTGTGAAAGACAGATAGCTTTAGTAAGCAAACTTGTTACGAGTTTTTTATATCGTTTAAAAACTTTCACGCCTGATACTGTTCAATGAAAGATTTATTAGTCTACAATTCACAAGTCGCTCAAGTCTTTTGTAGAAATTTCGAACACGAAATGTTAAGTTTCAATGCAAAGTTCTGCTGAATCAAAATATATTTATTATTCATAATATATATGGAATTACACAGCCATACAAAAAAAAGTGTGCGATACCAAAAAAGTGTGCGATACCAAAAAAGTGATCGAGCATAGTCGAAATCAAAATTTTTGGAATTTTCTGCATAACAGTTTATTTTTCATTTGAACTTAAATTTTGGGTTAGGTTGAATTTTTCCAAAAAAAATGTGCCATACCAAAAAAAATATTGGTCGAGCATAGTCGAAATCCAAATTAGCATTGTAGTATTGGCTTAGCATAGTCGAAATCCAAATTTTTGGAATTTTCTACTTACCAGTTTTTTTTTTATTTGAGCTTTTTTGGGTGTTGGTTGAATTTTTCCAAAAAAAAAGTGTACGATACCAAAAAAGCGACCTATATAGCATTGTAGTATTGGTAGAAATCCAAATTTTTTTAATTTTCTCCTAACCAGTTATTTTTTATTTGAGCTTTTTTTCATGTTGGCTAAGCCCAAAATCCAAACTCAAATTAAAAAAACTGAAAGTTACAAAAATCTGAATTTTGCTTTATTTTTTTGGTATTACACACTTTTTTGTTTGTCTGTGTTACCAATACATTTACTATTTAACATGTAAAATTATTATTTTCTTTCGTATTTAAAAGGTTTAAAAAATTTAAATTTAACTACGAGATATTACGATAAAATCGTAAACGAAAACAAATGCAATGTTGACAAATAAAAAAACCAAATCGACGTGGCTTATACCCAGTAGCCAAGATCACCGCGGAAGTTTGAAATATTGAAAATTTCAAGATGTTGAAAATGGTATCAAATAAAATACAAAACAAATTATACAATGAATGTTATATAAATAACATTCGTTTCATATTGCAGTGTTTGCAGAAGAAATTTCCACTGAGTATTTCATAGACTAGAGCGAACTAACGCTCTAGTGTTCGTTTAAGTATTCATAACTCTCTGACAGAAAACTGATTTACTACATCTGAGGCGGCCGTGAAACGACTTAAAACACAAGATGTTAGTCCGAACGGGTAATGTGCATTTTTTTTGCTCAAGACAAAAGGTAAATGCAGTGCCGAATTAAGGAAAAGTTTAACCGAACCATTATGTTTATCAACAGAGAAAGTTTTTCTGATGGACCCCATATTTTTTATGTATATTCTGGCTCATACTGTAATACGAAGAATACAAATTGAAAATTTACCAAATTATAAACATTATATATTTTTGCGTTGAAATAATAGCCTAATTTTATAGAATTTATTAAATCAATTGTAATTTAAAAAAATTCGAATTTTTTTTAATATTTTCTATAGACTAATATATTCCCATTTAAATGATCTATTAATGAATTACTGTAGCTAGCATATAACAATTTTTATTTTAGGTTAGAAAAGTTTATAAAAAATAACCCAACTAGTATATTTTTTGAAACTGTTAAGTACCAAAACTTGATAACTACAGTCGGGACTCGTTTATTGCAAACCTTCTGAATCATATGACGCGCGTTTATTTCAAGTCGAGAGGGGCTCACACCAAGTTATGTGTAGATCCTTGACCAATCAGCGTTGGCGCGGGAATTGACATCACCACGAAGATGTATTCAAATGTTATAAATGTATAATAGAATATCAAATACAAGAAATCCTTTATTTATTCTTGTCTTCGTATTTTTTTATATTTTAACAACATATACAATCAAAGAAGTACAAATTCGACATTGCAAAATCATGAAAAAGCTATCGCAGACAATTTTGTCTAATCGGGAAGTGTCATTTTTTACTATTCTTAAGTTGGCAATACGTTCTGTGATGTCAACGCTGATTGGTCAAGTAGCCATGACTCGAGAATGGTGGGAGGTGAAGGAGGAGAAAAAATTTACAATAAACGAATGTCGGCATTTGCGATAATCGAGCGTTGAAACTAAACGAGCGTTAGAATAAACGAGACCCGACTGTAATTTTTTTTTCAATTGTCATTTCTAATGTATATACAAAAATGATTCGAAAAATCACAAAATTAAACATCCGTTTCCGGTTTAATGATGTTCTACAAAAATAAAATACAAGAACATCAATTTAAAATTTCATGTTTGTATTTTGTATCATTTCGACTAAAGAGAAATCACAGACCGACACACAAACGTCATCGAAAAAGTTGTAATTCGATATTTTTCATGATTACTAAAATTTGTATCGTAAATACACCGGAAACGCTTTCCATTTTAGTCCGGCCCTTAACGTAAGACATTCGCCTGTAAAGGTAATGTGCATTTTTTTTAGTGGAAGACAAAAGGTGCACAATTCCCTGTACAAAAAAGAACTCATACTAAATTCCGTTAACAACATTATTTGTAAAAGCAGTTACATACATAAAGATGGAATACATGAAAGTTTTATAAAGGGAAATTTAAGAAAGAGTGTATGGAAAAATATATATAAATTTTATGTACGAGCTTCACAAAGTAAATTTTGTTTTATATGTAGAGTTTATGTGTATTTAAATTTTTTACAGTTTATTTTGTGCTTGTCTTTTTAGATAGATACATGAAAGAATTTAGTGCATTTTTTCGTCGTTTTAGTATTTACAGAAAAATCTTAATAGTGGCTGTGGATAGCCCAAATTCAGAGGAAAATTCGAAAAGTTATAACTTAAGATATATATCTACCTCCTCTGAAGTTATACCACAACTGACAGTTACAAATTCAATTTTGTTTTCAATAATTAACTTTTAAATTTAAACAGAACAAAAATTATTTATACTTTTTGTTCTGATTCGTTTTTGTTAGGTAATTAAGATGATTTTTCAAAAATCTTAAACATTAATTCCGTAGTCCACTCTAGCGAAATCGCGCGAGCAGAACTAATAATAATATACATTTTTTGTCTTATTTTTTATCATAGAACAAGAATATAAATTTATTTTTTGTAATTTGAAGCATCCGTATTAAGTAAAATTCCGCATGCTTCTTTTTGCATCAATATTTCTAGTAAACTGTTTATCCTATGATAAATGAGCAAAGTAAATTTTTGTGTCAAGATATTAAATCAAAACTAATTTTGAATAAAATTTTTAGAGGGTTGAAGCTCTCTTACGAAAAATTTCCAGACTTGTTCATATAATGTTTTTTGCTAATAATATTTTTCTCTAATTACTTATCTAGTTTGGCACGACAGTGCTGAATCACCCTGTAGAACCAAACCTAATTGAAGTAAAAGTCCTATTAAAATATTATCTGTAAAACGTCCCAAATAACTCTTATTGTACCTATATACATACAACGCCAGCTTTACACTTAAATCTAATATTGATTGTAATATATCTTCGATTAAAATTTAAAAAATAATGAACAAAAATATAAGTAATGGTAATAATTTTGCAAAACGGTTATGAAACATACTAAACATAAGAAATGTGCCAACACAAATTAGTGCAAAAAAACCATGACGGATCGTTACATTAAATGTTAGGACCCAACAAATGTGTGGAGAAAAATGTTAGCCACATGTGTAACGCCTTCCGCGTAATGATTATTGCAACAGAAATTATACTTCCGGTGGAAAAAAAATAGAGGGGCGTTAGTGGGCGCGTCGTCGATTATATGTCAAATATGGCGTAAAAAAAAGTTAGTGTAATGTAATGGTATGTATTTAATATAAACGGTAGGGCATTAAAAATGTTCAAATAAACATATATTTCATTTATATTCAAGCACTTTTTAAGTGAATATTAAATTTTATGTTATTTTTTTTATTGGTAGAATTTCATTTACGATTTTTTTTCGGGTGAATCGGTCCACATAAAAAACATTTTTTAAAGTTATGCTGACAAAAAATGCATGGTATTTTTCTAGATGCAGAAATATATTTTTGACATGAAGTTTAAGAACAAATACAGTACATTTAAATTTACTAAACTAGAAATATTTGTTGATGTTTGATTACTACCATTTCTGAATATTAATATATGTATATACATTTAACTGTCTTACAGCGTGATTTGATGACAATCGGCCAATAGGTGTCAAAATGGTTTTATTTTCTTGTATTTTAGTCGATATTTGTATGACGAGTTACAGGAAATTTCACTAAAAACTTTGAATTTTTTATTTCGTTAAAAGTATGTTTATTGTATAGAAAATGGCGTGAAAAGTTGTTTGTTTCAAACCACAGGTCTCTATCTCAAACCGTTCTTGAGATATAGCCTCTCAAAGTTTCAGTTTTTTAAAAATTTTGAAGAAAAATGGCCCTAACTTTTGAACGAGTGGTCGGAATTGATTTTAGTTGACGGATTTGAAATCAGCGTGTCAAAATCTATATAATGACATGTACAATACCTTAAATCTCGAGAAAAAAAAATTCGCGAAAAATCGAAAAAATTCAAAGGGGTATACCTTAAAAAAATGTCGATTTTTGAACAAAATTTTTTTGTCGGATTTTAAAGTATTATACATGTCATTATATAGATTTTAACACGCTGATTCCAAATCCGTCAACTAAAATCAATTCCAACCACGCGTTCAAAAGTTATGGCCTTTTTTCTCCAAAAATTTGAAAAAACAAAAACTTTGAGAGGCTATATCTCGAGAACGGTTTGAGATACAGACCTGCGGTTTGAACAGTTCAACTTTTCACGTCATTTTCTATACAATAAACATACTTTTAACGAAATCAAAAATTCAAAATTTTTTAGTGAAATTTCCTGCAACTCGTCATACAAATATCGACTAAAATACAAGAAAATAAGACGTAGAATCATTTAGTTACTATATAAATATATAAGAATTTATTTTTAAAAGTAAAAGCTTGAACTTAAGGTGTTTCATTTGTTAATAGGAGGGGAGGATTGACAAAATATGCTTCCCTTATTAAAAACTTCACGCCTCGCCACAGTTTATTAGTAGCATGAGTTGTAATAGTAATAAGTAAGTAAACCTTGCTCTTCTAGCGGCCATAACTGGTACCAGTACCTTATTGTATGTTATAAAATATAATATAACATAATAATTATAGGTAATATATTATGTATCTAGTATTGAAATAACAGTTCCTCTAAATAAACTTATTATTATAATGTAGTACTATTTGTGTGTAGGTATGTATGTACAGTCACACGTTAACAGAATAATTAGGTATTCAGTGCAACGTTGTGGAGTCTGATGGTGATACAGACTCACTGGTGTAGTTCGCTAAATACGGGTGAGAGCGTTGTTGCAAACACACATACAAATAAACAAACACGGACGTTCGAGGGTGTTGAAGGTACATACACACTGGATTCAATTAGAATATGCATTATCCATGTAGAGTAAATGGAATAGTATTTGACCTAGTTCAGATTCAAAGGATGTGGGTTTTAGGCCCTGAAAATGGTTAAAATTTTAACAATAGATATACCAAAAATTGATCTCTACCAAACCGGTTGTTTTGACAATATATATTTGAAAAATACACTTATCCAAAAAAATTAAAGGAACAAACAATTACAACTTTTTTGAAGAGCTGTATCTCTGTGAAAAATGGTTGTATCCAGTGGCGTAGATAGGGGGGTGATTGAGATGATCAATCACCCCCCATGAGTTGAGAAAATTAAAAGATTTTTTTTTTAAACTGAACGAAATAGTACAAGTAAATGGGAAAAATGTAATAAATGAAGAGTAAAAAAAAAAGGTCTTAAGTTATTTTAAAATTTTTAATTATCTAATTACCTTTTTTTTATTGACAAAGTAAACCAAATACAAATTATATGATCAAAAAAAAAAAAAGGTCACATTCACTTTAAAATTACATCAATACTTTTTTTCCGCATATTTTAGAGGCCCCTCGGTCACCACTTGTCATATCACCCCCCCCCCCCATCGTAAGAAGCTATCTACGCCACTAGTTGTATCCAAATTAAAAAAAAGCATTTTAGTCTTCCCATCTATATTTATAAAGTAGCGATAGATTTACTAAAAAGTCTCTTTTTTTGTACTTTTTCAAACTAGTGGTGCGAGTAAAAAAAAAATTTTTCTAATAAAGTCATGAAAGGGTCTTGTAGAAAATTAATTCAAGTTTTTAAAACAGCAATTAAATTTACTGTTTAATCATTATTTGCTGATATATTGATGATCGAAGACAAAAGAATCATTTTTTATTTAATGTCAGATATCATGGCAAAAAAAAATTGAGAGGGACCAAAAAAAAAACAAATTAACTGACCAATGCATTGGTTTAACTGAAAAAAAATTTCCCGAGCCCGCGGACCCTTGAAATTAATTTTAATTGGCGAATTTGAAATCATCGTGTCAAAATCTATATTATATTTGTATAAAAAAATTCAAAATCGAATCCACCAGTGTGCATTCAGCTTCTGTACTGCCCCTTCTGACCCCGGGGGTACGGACAGACCCCACTACAAACACACACAAACCTCATCATGCCACCCGGACATTACCACACCCCTCCCCCACCCGCCACCCCTTGTCTAATTATCCCAATAAACAATTCACTGTCACACGTTGCCGCAGATAGCTCTGGTCGTGCGTAAGTATTTCTGTATGTGTGTCTGTGTGTGTGTGTTAACCATTGACATGGCTGGACTGATGATAAGTCAGACATGATGGCTGAAATTGAATATTTCCTAAGGCGGCTATTACACTATCAAATAAATATGTCAAAGATCTTTGACAAAGATTTGATCATATTTCTTTTATAAAATACGAGATTTTGTTTTATTACACTACATAAAATATTTGATAATATTTTCTCAATAGGGATATTTTCTTTTTTTTTTGGTGCCTTTTGAATATCAGTGCGTGGATGTTCGTCAATTGACGCGATCGAGGTTTGAATTTACAACCGTGTATTGTGGTTTTTATAATCAATAAGAAGATTATCATATAAAACTGGATTTTGTTGATATTCATATATTAATAAGTATGTAACTGTAACTGTCAGTGATAACTTGCTAGTCGACATTTTGTTTTTGACGTCAAAAAACTTTTATCAAATATAAGAGACTGTCATTAACTATGATCATAGAAATATTATGAAGGTAAATATTATAAAAGTTGACTTATTACACTGTCATATTTCTTTGATAGTGTAATAGCCGCCTTTTACGTCATAATTTAGTTCAGTGTTATGTCTCGCGCATGCGCAAAGGGAAACGAGACTGTTAGAAAAAGTATGAAATTTAGCCATCCGGTTTAATAGTAATTCCATAGGTATCCACTATCCAGTTAAATAATACCAGATCAGTGGTGTTAACGTAGTAGGGGGTAGAGGAGGGGGTCTGTAGTATTCACAGGTTTGGGTTTGATGTGGCCAGATTGTATGAAATGGATTTTCGCTATTGATTCAAGGAAAATTAAATATATTTTGACTTGACAGAAAAATTAATTGGGAAAATATAGTGAAAGCAAAGAAAATATTGCATTTATTTTTTTCGGTAGTCAGCCTCGTGGTTTCGGTCGGTAATGAGGGGTAGAATTTAAAAATTAGGGCTGTTAGGACCTCATTCCTGCGCTCGTTTTCCAATACCTTTCATTATATGTATGCATTAAATATTTATTACAGCAATTAATATGTATCACATTTTTTCTTGAAATAATGCCTCCTATTAATTTGACATTTAAACAAAATTAATAAAAAGTATCTATTATATTTCTACATTTAAACCTGCGTTTTTCAATTTATTGATAAAATATTTTTACTTTTCTTCTGTCAGTCTGAAGAAGACTCCAACATGAAAGTCGAAACGTCAAATAAAAAAATACGACAACGTAGACAACAGTCCAAAAAGTTAGCTAAATATTTTTAATAATTATTATAAAAAAGATAAAACTGAATAAACAATAGTAAGTAAAAAAAAATAAAAATTACACATTCTTTTTATATTATAATTATGTATGTGTTAATTACGCAACTACATATATTAGCAAATGTATGCATATATTACCCATATACATACATACATATATAATAAGGGAACAATTAGAAATATCTCCAAATTAATTATTAACAACTGTCAAATTCAGGAAATTGATGATACCTTTCAGTTACGGTCTATTGCTATTATTTACTGTACATAATATATAGGTGTATTTACTCTAATTATTGTAAAGTACATAACAAATCGTGGAATTAACTACATATAGATACAGTATAGCATCTAACGTTCGATGGCTACCACCAAACATTGACCATCAGGCTAACTAATTGCAATTATACTCTTCGATAGTTTGAATAAAAAAAATAATGAATGATTAATGGAGTTATGTTTTTCTTAGGTATTTTTAGACACTGAAAACTTTATTGTTTTTCGTCAAAAAACTGTAAAATCATATAAAAACAATAAAATACAGTACAACTTCGTTATAACGCTCTTGAGCGGATCAGATCAAAAACGGTATAGCGCAGTAGGCAGGAAATAAACTAGAAAATAAAAATTTCCTAAAAATAAATACCTAAATGCCCACTCAACATGCCCACATAACGCGATTCATTTATCAAACATTTCATGATACTTCAAGAGAACTGTCAAATAGTTTTGATACCCTATTTGTCAAACATTTTATGATACTTCAAGAGAACTTTCAAATAGATTTGATACCCTATTTGAAAATGCTTGTTAGTTAACAAATTTTTTAACCTGTTTTAAAATACAGGATATATTATATCACAAGTAATTGATAATCAGGATTTTAATTGCTGAAATTTGAGGTCATACTGTACCTACATGTACTGTGTATATAATACTCGAATGTATGTATACATATATGTATCAACAATCAGTGTATGAGATACCACTTGATGAATTAAATTGTGATTTATAGAGAAACGCACACGTTAGTTGAATGGATAAACTCACTCTATTCAAAGGCATTGTATTCGCCATTTTGTTTTAATGTTTATATTAAAATTAAATTAATTATCAGGATTATTTGTCAGAATTTTCTTTAGAAAGTAAAAAATGTATATACTTAGTAAATTTATTTGTAACTAGCGCATTGGACCCGATATTATCCGGGTTAATATCTACAAGTGACCTAAAATATTCAACATTATAATATGCTCACCCAACATACCCACCCAACATGCCCTCAACACACGGTTCACCACGAATTTTTTTATGTAGGTACATAAACCTAACCTATCTCTTAGTGAAAAGTGAAATAAAATCCGTTCAGTAGTTACTGAGAAAATCGTGTAAAATTATATTTTCAAAGTCCCAGGAAACACCAGGTCCCCATGTGTCAAAAATCATCCAAAAATTCATCAAAATATTTCAAAGATGTGACATCATAAAAACAAAACACGACTTGATAAAGATTTTTTGAGTCTTTTGATGTTAAATCTTAAGTTTTCATAAAATATTTATCTAACTATTGGTGAAAACCTCATTAAAATCGGTTCAGTAATTCCCGAGTCTATAAGCCTCATTCATTTTAATAAATAGAGATTTACTTATATGGCACTTTGTTAAAAATTTGTGAAACTTTTACCAACCCTTTAAAAAAGTTAGTTATATAATGTGGTAATATTTTTACTATTTACATACTTTGAAGAAAAACTTTAAAGTAGAGAAAGTTCAGATTAAAAAAGAATGAGCAATTTTTATCCACCTGAGATTCTTTAACAAAATAATTTTCGCAGACAACCTTGGGGGAGATTGCAGTACAAAGGACAAAATAAAACTTTCAGAACTGAAATTAACATTAATAATGTGACGTATTCATAGGAAGTTTGAAATTGAAAAACCTAGACTAACAAGTTTTATTCTTTTACTAACAATAAGAAAATTGTTAAGTTCTAAATAGTTAAAAATTTAAACTTATCATAACTTGGATTTTTTTAACTATAGCTACTGAAAAAAAATCAAACTGTTAAATATTTTTACATTTAATATTTATGAAGTTGTTATTTACGCAATACTATGGACTTCAGAAGTCGTCTGCCACTGTAAAGGTCAGAATCACTTACACCAGATTCCAAAATATTAAGACAAACATCTTTTTCTAGGGCGGAGTTTATATAGTTACATCATTTTAAATAAAATCACAAATATACGACCATTTCTTTACTTTAATACTTTAATACTTTAATTCGGAATATCAAATATTTATTACCACAAAATTTACTTATACCAAGTTTGGTGACCCCTGCTCTAGCAAAGGAGTTTCAAAATATCTGTCTTTGTTTGATACATGGAGAAATGATTTAAATATTATAACAATCAAATGGGAGGAGCTTACTAAGTTTGTGACAAACGAATTTCAATGAAAACTAGACGACCACTTTTGCATTTGTAAAATAGAATTCAGTCAATAAATTGTTATTAAAATTCTAGGAATTAATAAACTACTTATTATGTGTACAATGTACAACTATCTATTTGTGTGAGTAAACAAGAATATTTTCCAATTTACAAATACAAGGGACGTATGCAGGGCCGGATACAAACTCCGACAAAAGGTAATGGACCAATCCGCATAAAGTTTAATCTGAATTACCTAATTGTTACGTCGAAACATAGACGCCGACTTCGGGGGTCAATTTAATTAATTATTATATTATATCCATAATAATAAAATACTCTTTGTTTGAATCAATATTTATTTTTATGTATTTTAAATTGCCTCCCCTATTATTGCATTTCTTCTACGACCCTGATAATAGTTAATGAACTTGTTGATGTAAACTAGCACAAACCAACTTGTTTGTTAAACATAAACTAGCACCAATGCATACAGCCATATTTAACTAAAAATACGTGTAGAAATTAACGCATATTTCAAACTACAATATATATTTTTTATGTATAAAAATAGTTAATAATTTATAAAAAAAAGTTGTCTTTAAAACAAAATAGTTCCATAGAACAAACGTAATAAACCTTCTTTAAAGTTTATTTCATGTATTCTTTCCGCATCTTTATGTGAGTTATTGCCTTTTGAATCCCTTTAAACATTTTTTTATCTATAACAATATGGCATTTCACGGCTGCCATTTTATATTTTTCAAAAAATGTATAGTCTATCAAGATAATTATCTTTATCTAATCAAGATAAATCCAATGATATCTCATTTATTATTATTTATTTATTTTTAATATCCGTATTTCTCTGACATGATCCATCCGAAAATGAAGAAATTTTAAAAGTACGAGTAGGTACAATGAAATTTTCTATCGATATTTGCTTTAAAATGCAACCAAACACAATTTCTTTTTAAAATTTCACTCATCACCATTTTGGTGCCCACTTGCATAAATAATGTCCCTCGTTAAAAGTTGAAATTAGTTACAATTGAGGTGTGAGAGAGCCAGATAACCGTGGTTCTATCTCGCTCTACTTAATGTGACCAATCAGAACATTTATCTGTCTAAATCTCTTTACCCATCCATGTCTGGATCAAAACAAATTAAGGCCATGCATCGCCATTCCGTGATGCGGTTACAATTAGTAATGAATTTACAATCATTGTATTGTTTAAATAACCCTAAACATTTATTTATAACAATTCAAGCTTTAACTCAAGAAATTATAACGTAAATAAAACGGCCAAGTGCGTGTTGGGCACGCACATGTTAGGGTTCCGTAGTCATTCTCACTACGATTTATAAAAAAGAGTTATTTCAAAAATTTTCATTAGCTATTTTTGCTACAGTGTAAAGTACTAATAAAAAGCTACATTCTGGATTTTTTTCAGATTTTTTTGAATTGATAGTTTAGAAAATAAAGGGGAGGGGGGCGCTCTGATAACGATTTTGAACTCAAATATATCGTAACTGAAGGGTTAAACTCAAAAGGCCATGTACTATTTTTTGTTGCATTTTAGGAGACCTATATAAAAACTCTCCAACTGATCAACTGATTTCTTTAGTGATTATCTGCTAGCAGTGGTCTACTTTTCACTATTTCACAGTGCAGAATAAACCGTAGTCACTGATTATAATCAGTGATTATCCACTGATTCAGTTTTAGAAAGAATAGTGAATTATACATTTTTTAATTCATTATTTAGTCAACAGAAATATCAAGAAAAAACTTATCTAGCCAAAAAAAAGCATCTTCCAAGTAAATGCACTGTGCTTCCTCTTGCTAAATTCACCAAAGATAATAAATTGTTGAACAATTTAAATAAAAATCGTTGCTCAGATAAATTGCTTATAATTGATTAACCATTTAATTTTTATACAATTTTTCTAAAAAATATTAGTTCGAAATTTTTCTTAAGGCGCACCTGATGATTTTTTCATATATTTTTAATTTTTTATCAATTCCAATCTAAATCCAAATTTATACAAACGTCAAAATGACAGTTAATATATCAAAGTAAATATCAATTTAAAAAAACTAAACACGATTTTCTAAACGATCACAAAACTTCTCGTATCTTCGATATTGCGAGGAAGCAATAGAAGAACATTTAATTTATTCACGAAAAATACATAGATAAAATATCTTGATACTGCACTGTCCCGACATAGAAATACAAATTTATAGACAATATGTGTTTTTTGACGAGCCACCTATACTTTGATATCTAAACAATAACTGTCAAATAACATTTTCACATTAACGAATACAAACAACTCTATGTATGTGTGTGTGTATGTGTGAGAGAGAGAGGGTGGGTGTGTGTGCATTTGCGTGCGCGTGATATTTGAGATTAAATCCACCCTTAACTCGTATACAGGAAATAGAGGATTTTGCACCGCTAAATACATATTACCCCCATACACACATATAAGAGAACTTTGTTTAGTTACTTGTTGGGGTTGGCAGCATTGTCAAACAACAATTGGAAATAATATTCAAGTTTTCAACTCGCAAGGTTGACAATGAACAAACTGAAAACAATTAATTACATACTTCCGGCTTTGTTTGATTTAAATTATTATATTGGTTTCTGCGTTTATTTAGAATTTAAAATGATGGGCAGTTATTGCATATTCATAATAACTACATAGTATCGCCTATAGTCGAAATTCAACCAATATTTTACTTTACTTTTTTTGTGCATATCTATGGCACAATACCTAACCTAACCTAACATACTTTTACAACAAAAATTTCCAAATAAAAAAACTGCAAATGAACGCGAATTGATTTGGCATTCTCTACCTTTGACAGAAACCCTAAACTATTTGTTTTTGCCGCTTGGTGGCACCAGAAGTATTGCTATGCTGTTGAACGATGCGAAGGTAAATAAACACACAGCAAGATGGGAACCTAACCTAACCTAACCTTACTATACCTTTCAAATGTTATAAGTTACATCCACCTTCTTTTATAACAAATACCTACTAATAAATAATAATATTTTTCTTTGAAAGTAAAACTTAAAAATGGATTAATTAATATAGTAGTTCTTTCAAAAATTTCAAAATAAATTATTTAGGTATATTATTTAAATTATTTCCCTTTTTAAATATATCAGTCAATAAAATATATTTATATAATAAAACTTGAAAATTTATTTTCTTGTTATTCGAAAAAAAACTGACTGGCTTAACGGTGTTAAAAAATTTAAATTACTCAGTGAAATATAAATCATTCGGTTAATATCATAATCTGTTACTTGGAAGTATCATATCTGTGTTTGACGTCTATTTTACATCGATAAATAATTATTTATTGCAGTTCCTAAGCGTCCCAAAACATTCGCAAAGTGATTTGTAGCTACTGCATGACAAATGTAATGATTGGTTTAAAAATATCTACCCTAAATATATTTTAACGTTTATTTTGGTAGGAATTGTATTTTCTATAAAATTGGTTTCTGGTTTAAGTTTTGTCTTAAATTAAATTATATAGTAAAGATCATTAGCACAATTTTTGAGAATGTAATAATTAGGTAAGGTACTGACACCAGTTATGGCCGCTATAAGAACAAGGTTTACTGTTTTTGTGACTGAACTGATATTACTAATAGAACAAGTAACTCTTTATTTGATCAATTTAATTACCAGTCCGCAAATATAGTTTGTTTTTTAAATTATAGTCTTTTTTATGATTTTTCTCCAGTAATGGATAAAAACGTAAAACCAGTAATGATCACGCAGTGATGGACACTTTCTAATGATTACAAAATGATAAGTACTACGACACAAAAGATATAGAATCGTCAAATTTGATACAATTTAAAGCAGTTGCTATGATAATATAATATTTAATTAATAAATTATACTAATAATTAGTTTAAATGTCCACCATTTTGACACCTATTGGCCGATCGTCATCAAATCACGTTGTAAAGACAGTTAAATGTATATAAATTAATATTCAGAAATGGTAGTAATCAAATATCAACAAATATTTCTAATTCAGTACACTTAATTAAAAAATAACCATTACTGGAGTCATATCCAAGATTGGTGCCAGTACATTATATCTTTATAGAGAAAAATTCTCAAAAATTATAAAAATATTTTTTTGATTCTTAGGCTAGTTCTAAGCACTTTTTATTCTTTGAAGTCTATAATAAACTTTTTTTTCAAAATCTCATCTTTTCTGTTTTTGGGTCGTATAATTTTTTTACAGACAGACAGACAGAGCGAACTATAAAGGGTTTTCTACGGAACCCTAAAAATGATCACCCATCAAAATCAGAATCCGAACACACAAAAAAAGAAACAAAATAAATTTATCGATATAAGTTGAATGTTTATCGGCTCTGAACATCTGATTTGTTGAGGGTACATGACAGATGAGTAACGGCATCTGCCGACAAATGTAACAACTATATTTACATGTACAAGTGCGCTCTTCAGCCGACCAGATTGCGTCTGTAAATCATGGGCTTTTATTAAGTTTTATGGTACCATGAATATTGCCGATAGAGCCGCGGAAAATTCAGTTCTAGTTGGAGAAATGTGATTGAATAAGGCACAGAGAAATATACAAGTTCAATGTATAGGGTCAACTAAAAAACAAAGTGAAACAAAATACAAATCTTTCATGTTTTTTGACAGTTAACGATACAAATTCATACTTTCATTTTTTCTACTAGATGCGCTTATGAATAACCATTTTAAATACTTATAAAATGAAAAAAGTGTGTTTCATTTTTAACCTCTAATTTGGGACAAAGTGAAACAGGCCTCTAATGAAAAATATTTCTCGAAAAATTAAAAGAAAAGCTACTTTGGCAACTTTGATTTATCTTCTTTGTGGCATATCAATGTGAAATTGTAACTTTAATTAATATCCGAGCTATACAGAAAGTTATGTGCAAAGAATTAAAATTTAATTCACACGTTTTGACATCGACTAACAGGGAAATCTGTAGAGGTGACACATCACCTAAACTTGATGTAAAATTAATTAATGAAATAGACGTATATTTGTGTTTTTATTTAAAATGATGTTTGTCTTAATATTTTGGAATCTGTTGTAAGCGATTCTGACCTTTACAGTGGCAGACGACTTCTGTAGCCCATAGTATATTCTACCTATTTTCTTTCAAAATAAATAAAATACCGAATTCTATAGAAATTATTTAAATTATTACAAATATAATAATAACGAGTTCAATATTTCATAACCTTCAAAAATGGTTCTTGTATAATACTAATTTATGTACAAGTGTTGATGTAACAACAAATATTTAATGCCATATGTTTTCTTTAATTTAATCAAACTCGAGATTTCTCGAAAAACTCAAATTCAAATTCCAAAATGTCAATAAAATATAAAAATTACCCAATATACAAATGTACTTAAAAAAAGTGACGTAGTGAAACACAAATTCATATTCCGAAATGTCAAGAAAAAATAAATATTACACAATATATAATACAAATGTACTTACAAAAAGTGACGTAATGAAACTCAAATTAAAATTCCGAAATGTCAATAAAATATAAACACAATACAAATTATAATGTATGGAAAATATAAACATTACACAATATACAAATATAATTACAAAAAAGTGACGCGATGACTACAGCAGATTATTCAATAAGTACATAAAAACACTTGATACTTATTGTAATATAGCATGTTCAAACAGACATATACATCATACAGCAAATGTAATATCCATGCATAGTTATGAACAGCAAGTTTTAAAATGGTGTAGTAACATAATTAGTTTTGTAATATAAATTAATGACATGATTACCGAGTATGATTATTAAACAAATACATTTACATTTAACCTGGAAATTATACACAGTTCAAATACACCTCTAATGATTAATGTCTGCTGAATACAGGAACTACCGAAAATATCTACATACATGTGAGTATATTATAAATATATATGTACCAGTGGCGTACTAGATCAATTAATTTATTGCAAAAGAAGTTCCAGTCCTTTAAGGTAGTTCTCGTGCAAACGTCATTTCGATAGAATTTAAAAAAAAATAATGGCATAAAAAGAGTAATGATATCTATCCAAACGTGAATTTTTAAAAAGATCGACCGTTTTAAACTCGAGATAATTGTCATCAATGTTGCCACTTTTGTACGTATCCACTATATCAAGTTCGTATTATGTCCATTCTCATAACTAAAAACTTCGACAGATTTTGATAAAAAACTATCAAATAGTAAAGGTTTATTATTCTGATATGTGATAAAAAATTCCAAATGATTGACCGTATCGTATTTGAAATTTAATTATATTTCAAAAACAAAACGGTCAAACATTTTAAATTTTTTATCACATATCAGAATAATAACCCTTTAATGTTTGGTAATTTTTTATCAAAATCTGTCGAAGCGTTTAGTCATAAAATAAAGAAAATATATTCATTATATGATTGGGTTTATGTATAATAATCTGTATAGACGGCTTTGGGTATAGACTTGATCAAAAATTCTCTATAGCAACGCAATTATTTTCGATATTTTACTATGGTATTAACATGAACATTTAAGACATTTTAGCCAATCATAATTACTATTTTTAATTAAATAAACGTCGGTTTCAATGCACAAACATCTGTCAGATTCAATACGTATATAAGTAATTATTTGGCAAACTTCATCTACACAGAAATAAGATTTGAAAAGTAACTTACCATTAATATTTGACTCAAATATATGCAATGTTACACAAAACTTCAAAAATATAATAATGGAATCTTTTCAAAAAAAACTATTATTTTAGTATATACATGGTACTAGGTAAATGCCATCTTTATGGTGTAGTCTATGGAGCATAGTGATACCAACAACAAAATTTGAATTAATTCGTTCGGATATCTTCCCTAGAATAAAAACATTAAATACATACATTTTTTGTTGTAGGTCCCATATGAAAAATAAAATAAAAAAAGTTGTCAAAACCAAGGCATGTGAAGTACAAGGTAGCCTCAGTAACTTGGTGCGAGAGAGGGAAATACGTCATCTAGAGTGCCCAAGCTGATTGGTCAAACGCTACTCGGGCAACCTGTGTATTTGGTAACCTCAGGATAGCTGGATTATAATTTGGTGATTATGCAAGTAAGTAAATTTTTGAAAATTAATTAAAATTATATTTTCTGCCACCCTAAAGGTCAGAATCGCTTACAACAGATTCCAAAATATTAAGACAAACATCATACGTTCATTTCATTAATTCATTTTATATCTAGTTTAACATATTTAAATACTAAAATTCTATAACTATGATATTCTATAATAATATAAATATAATAAAAAATAGAACTCCCAAAAAAGTACAATGAAATTATAATATGTATAATCAACGTTCCAAACTTTTTATTGGTTAAATTATAACCTTTATAAATTACAAACCTATTAATTTATATGTAAATATTTCCAGTTATCTAAGGAATTAATATAAAATGTATCTTATATAGAATTGAACGCTAAATTATACATCTATGTATACATCTTAGAGAGCTTAACAAAGCGGCAGTATATTGAAATAGATTAAATTCGGTTTTCTCATTTGAACGTAATACATTTTCATTATTTCGTTCGATGTATGAATGTGAATTTTAATCGCATTTAACCGTAAGTTATTGGATTTACTTTTAATCGATATTCTAGAACTACGTGACCGTTTAACTTAATAAAATTAAAGAACCCAATATATATTTATAATACATTATTAAATTTAACTTCTTAAGACTGTCATTTTCATAAATCAGAAATCAACAATTACATATCTAAAATTGTATTTATTTAGCTTGGTTAGGGATTAAAAACATAATAATAATATGAAACACCAAAAAAATGGGGTAAAAGTGAAACAAGCTTGCAACTAAAAAACTAATTTGTTTATAGGAGAATTATAAAAACTGACATCATTATTAACGGTTTGTTAAAGCGACCTGAAAATATGAATCGCCTAATAAGTGATGTGTCACCCTTACAGATTTCCCTGTTAGTCGATGTCAAAACGTGTGAATTAAATTTTAATTCTTTGTACATAACTTTCTGTATAGCTCAGATATTAATTAAAGTTACAATTTCACATTGATATGCCACAAAGAAGATAAATCAAAGTTCTTTCTTTTAATTTTTTTTTCATTTTTAAAATCCGTGTTGTATCGTACAGTTCAAATGACTTAAGTATTTAAAATGGCTATTCATAAGCGCATCTAGTAGAAAAAATTAAAGTATGAATTTGTATCGTTAACTGTCAAAAAACATGAAAGATTTGTATTTTGTTGAAAAATAGTTCGAACCGCCACTGCTTTTTATTAAATAAATCACTTTTACTTTTTTTTCATCAATAAAAAAAGTCTCAACAAAAATTTGTCCGAGCTTGCTACAGCTGTGAGAATCAAGATCGTATAAAATCAAATCTCATCAAAAAGTATATAAGAAACTCTTGTACCCTTTACTCGTTGTTAAAATTATATTGCCAATATATCCTATGTTCATTTGAAAACTTGTCATTTTTAGCATTCCGAAAAAACCCTATTAATCTCACTTTGTCGTCCGTCTGTACTTTCCAGCCAATACAAAATATCTCGTAAACTATATAAGCTATAGAAACTTTTAAAATATACTTAAACTAAACATTTATTTTATCGACTATCATAACAGAAATCTGTACTACCTAACCAAAATTCCACGCGACAAAATCGCGGGTAACGGCTATTGGGTAGATAATTTTAAGTAGACCATGTAGAATGACGCCCTCTAGTAAAAAGGGCATAAAGAACTGAAACTAAATAAAAAAATATTTTTTTATACCAAAGCATGTAACATGTCAAAATATATAACCATACCGGTAGAATTTGGCCCTCCTTCTTATTTTTTTGTAAATCAAAAATTGCGCCTGCAGGGGAGCTTTAATGCAAATCCAAAAAAAAATGTACCTAAGCGTGTGGGGTGTCAAAATGTAGATCTCAATCAGTATAATTTTTACGTCGAATAGTTTCAGATAAAATCGCGTGTGACAGACAGACGGACGGACACCGAAGTGATTCCATAAGTGTTCCGTTTTCACGGAACACTAAAATATAGGTACTTACTGTAATTAATTAATCAAGTACCTACTCTAGTTTCAAAATAACAAATCGACAAAAAGTGAAGTGTGAAAATCATCCAATGGAAGGTTAACCAAAGGTACAAAGGATGTTTGAGGAGGGGGGGGGGAGGAAAAATGAAAAAGTAAACTGTTTAAACGAGTGCAAAAACTACAAATAAAAAACCCGACGTTGTGATGCTGCGTCACAACACTTCTAAATGTAAACAGTGAGAATTTCATCTTGTTAATTTTCTCCCCGATAAATTTAATTTGAAACAAACTGCCTTCTTGTTGTTGATTGCAACTAAAATCAGGTCCGTAGTTAAAAGTTTTTTTATTGTTAATTAATTTTATTTATATTAAAACCGCATCCTTACTAATGTTATAAATGCGAAAGTAAATCTGTCTGTTTGTTACCTTTTCACGGCTAAACTGCTGAACTGATCTTTATGAAATTTGACAGGGAGATAGCTTGCATTCTGATAAAGTACCTACTACTTTCTGTGATCTGAACCTAAACCCGAAAAAAATTGTTATATTTCAAAGTCTACGATTGGAATCGGAATCTGAACTTTTTCATATATTTTTAAAAGGTTCAATAAATTATTTTTAATATATTAATATTTTTCTCCAATGATTTTTAAAAGCGATTATAAAATGTACTAACTGTAAATATATTTAAATTATATGGTATGATAAAAAATATAACATTTTTTACATTCTTTTTTAATTCTATAACTGAATTTCAATCTTTAAAATGTAATTTTATTCTTTTGCACTTTTTTCTAACAATATTTTAATCGCTATTTATGTTTTATTTGTTAATTATAATTTTTTTTAACAAAATATTTTTTTTTTAATTACAAACTAGGACCCGAACCTGAACCCTAAAAAAATAACGGTTTTTGAACCCAAATAGTTTGAACTATGCTGAACCTAAACCCGAACTATAAATAAATTCCGGTTTAAATCTCTGGCTACTTTGAATCCCAAAACATTGATTAGATAAAAAAAAAATACAATTTCCATGTGAACGAACTCGTGAGTAACAGCTAGTTTAATTAATATAATACATATGTTGTCCTTTTTGAGTCTATTGATGCATAAAGCAAAAATAATCGCAATAGTCCATTTTCATACAATTTAAAGTCAATCAATAACTAATTACTTACCGTGGTCAGGTCCAGATAGAGGGTTGGGGAAGGGGGGGATAGAAGAGCCATATGGCTCGGTTCCCTGGACTTCAGGGACCCCGAAAATTATTTATATTTTACATTAATATTTATAATTTATATTATCTCACATAATATTTAAGGATAATACGAAAAAGAGGGGAATGGTCCCCTCAAAATGTTGTTTTGCCCGGGCCCCTCAGGGCCTGACCGTGATTATTTTTCATTACAAGATGCAATCAATTTTGATAGTTAAACTAAAAATTACTGACCTGATTTTCATGTAATTTTCACTATTAGAATTTATTTCAACTTCATATCATTACGCTATTATAAACCGATCTATATGGGATTTTCATTGTTACACAGTGTTAAATATGATGATTAATTCATTACTATCACACACTATTCCAAAAAAAGGTAAATTTTATTGTTTAAAACAATAAAAAACGAATGCAATTTTTTTATCGTCCTTGATATACATGTACCTTATCATATCTATATTGATTATCCTTAAAAAAATACCACTAACTCAGAAGCAATACCTTAAATAAATTGATTTTCGTAACGCTAAATTAGCCAAACATAAAAAAGTTTCAGCATATCATACTAAAGCATGAAATAAAAACACCAATAAAACCAAACAAAGAAATTTTCAGTTAACAGTTTAACAGATACAATTCCAACACAACAAATCTAAAGCCAGCAACAGTTTAAAGGCCTAAATAGGGACCCTAATAATGTATATTATCGTTTAAAGAAATGCGAGAACGTGTTGTAAAACCTCTCTGTTCATTTCGCGGAGTACATTTTAGGTAGTACGTTAATCAAAAAACTTTATTTAATGTAATAACAGTTGAGTATCAGAACTTTGTGAGATTTTGTTTTTTAAGTGTTCATTAAAACGTATTTTTAACACATAGAAAATGTTCAAGAAAAATTTGTATATATATAGAAATACATGTGTCAGACAAGGGAATTTATTTTAATTTCTTCTGGTTGGGTAAAGTGTAAAGTGACGTTTAAAAGTTGTACTGTTAAATCAAAATTACTAAATTTTTAAAGGGTTAATAGTTCTCTACATAGATATATAAGAAGCGAACAGTGAAACTGACAGCTATATGTGTTACGTTATCTATAAATTTTAGTAAGGTAATTTCAAAACAATTTGTTTATAGCTAGGTAATTCTTTACCTTGTTAGTATTGTTGACAATTTAATTGTATTTTGTTCTATATCAAAATTCCTGAGGTAAATAAATTTACGAAAGTCACAAAACAGAGATAGGTAATTTAACAGCTGTTAAAGTTTACAGATTACCAACAATTAATCATTTATTAATGTTCAGATGAAATAATTATAAAATTAATTCATTCAATTTTTTTTCTTTATTTGAAAGGATCAATACCCATGTTATATTAAGGATGTTTTTCGAAATTTTCGCCCCCTCCCCCTCTCTCTCTTTTAAGGATCCATAAGTATTCTATATTTTCTTTGTATGAAAACCATATAAATATTAAAAGCAAAACATTATTGAATTCGTTATACCTACCAGTTTTTTACAGTGCTGTAGGATGTTGCTTTATCACCGTATAAAGAATTAAGTTCATATATACACTCTTGTCTTGATAATCTACGTCGAAAGTGTTATGAAAAATAATCGAACGAAAAAGTTCACGGGTTAATCCCATTCTTTGCCCGAGATGACTTTTTCAAGTAACTGTAAACAACACAAATCGCGCTCAGTTTACAAAATGTTCTGAAAAATTCAATAATGTATAGTTTCCAATGAAAATGACAGATAGCACCTGACAACACTCATGACCGTTTGCACCGTATTAATCTTAAGTCAGGCTTAGCTAAGTCTGGATTAAGTCTGAGCAAAGCTTAAGTTTTGTTTCGTTTGCACCGTCTCCCAAGCCATCATGCTTAACTATAAAACCGTTAAACATGACAACACTGTAAAAATCTAGTAACTTTTTATATCTTACGTTTGTGTACTTACATCAAGAGGCTGATTTTTCAAAAACGCATCTGTCAAACACATATTTTAGTCGAAATTCAAAACAGAGGAACATAATTTCAAAAGAGAAATGTATTTACTAGACATAAGATATAAAAAAGGAAACATTAAAAAAATGAAATAATAATTTAAAGTATTTTTATTTATTTATACATATTTATAATAGTCATCAAACGAAACCATCAATAAAAATTATATTCATCCATATCATTAAAATAATTTGAACGGGTATAATTCAGTCTTGGAAAGCCAAACTCAATAATGTCTATAATATCTAAATCGTCCTCAAAAATATCGTGCATTCAAATATCCATGATTGAATTCAACACAAAACAAATAATACTTAACACAAAGAAACAGAACTATGTGACAGACGTTTATAGGTTATGCAGTAATGTCCAGGTTATGTACAAAGTACATATGTCGTTTGTCGATGTAATGACCATGCGCGAACACTCGATTCCTATTGGTTCCTTACTTTAAGTTTGACTTAAGTCCTCGTTAGCAAGGACTTAGATTTAAGATAGACTTAAGAAATTGTGGAGAACGGTGCAACAAAAATCGTTGTCTTAAGATTGACTTAAGTTTAAGCCAGACTTAACTAGTACGGTGCAAACGGGCATCAATGTTACCAAGGCCAGAAATATAAATAGCAGCCCTCGTAAAGAGGTAGTATGCATTATATTAATCGGTATTTAATATTATACAAGCACGTGCAATGGTTGTACCTACTGTACTGTACGTGCTAAGTAGTTTTATATTCACGTAATGTATATGATTCGAAGCCGCGACCTTTAAGTACTGCGCCACGACTGTAATATAGTGGCGCACATTTCGCTAGGTGTTTGGAATTTTTCCACAAACTGCGGTCCTGACCCACCTGAATTTATAGAGAACATCTTGTACTAATGTAATCGTTCCACAGGTCTAGCCTTGTGCCTCCCCCCCGCCCTTCTCTCTAACTATCTTACTCTTTCTCACTCCCGGAACCCGCCCTGGTATTTATTGCAATGATGTTAACTGTGTGTATTGCTCCCAGACTCTTCTTCATGGGTGTCTAAAGGAAATCTTTCTAGGAGAGAGTTGAAAAAATACCAACAAATAAATAATGGCTATTCCTTAATTAAATGTACTGAATTAGAAATATTTGTTGATATTTGCTTACTACCATTTCTGAATATTAATATATATACATTTAACTGTCTAAAAGCGTAATTTGATGACATGAGGCCAACAGATGTCAAAATGGTGGATATTTAAACTTATTATTAGTATAATTTATTTATTAATTATTATATTATCTTAGAAACTGCTTCACATTGTTTCAAATTTGACGATTCTTTCTTTTATATCTTTTGTATCGTAGTACTTATCATTATGTAATCATTAACAAGTGCTCATTACTGGTTTTAGTTTATCCATTACTGAAGAAAAAACATAAACACACTAAAAGGCTATAATTAAATAAAGAGTTCATGAGAATTGTAAAAAAGTAACCCGTCAATTACAAAAAACATTCAACCTTTCTCTTATAATTAATTATATGATAATTAACTTAACTTATTAAAGTTACCGTTTACAAGATTGAGAGATTAAGGGTTTAAACTCATTTGTATATATTATAAAACGCAACGTCTGTCTGTCTGTCCGTTAGTATATTTATCACTCGAGAACCACTTCTCCAAATTACGTTTTAATTCATAGATATGTTCTTTGTCCAGGTTTTAGGATATATTTTGTCACGTTAGGTAACATAAGGAATAAGGAGTGACTCAGACATTTTTTTAACTCGGAGACATTTTTTTAAACTCTTCTAGTATGAACAAAATCAACTTTTTTAAAAATGCAATAGTTAGTACGAAAAGAGTCTAATAGAATTTTATTTTCAGCTTTTTAGTCGGTTTTAAAAAGGCAAATTAATTTTTTTAACATTTTTTTATATTTTTTATTATACATACATGAAATGTACTGTATAATAAAGTATAGTAATCATGAAAAAAATCGAACTCGAGATTTTAATGGAATTACACGTATTGAGGGTCCCTGAACCAAAAATATGAGATTAAATACTAAGTCATATCCCCCCCCCACATCGCAAAAAGCTATCTACGCCACTGGGTAGTGTTATTATAAAACTGACTATATTAGTAATCTATTGGCATTTTATTTATTTCTCTAAGATTATTAGTTCTGGAGATAATATAATCTGCTCTGTTATGCATAATTACAACCAAAGCTATACAAACTATGTTAGAATATCTTGTTACGCCACTGGTTTCTAATGTATCCACCGTGTGAGAGTACAAATTATCATCTTCTACATTCCCTGAATGGTATTTGTTTTAAATCAGACTGAATTGTTCGCCGGTTATTCGATTTGTAATTATTTGTTGATCCATTAACTTTGAATATTTGAAATTTGAATAATTTTGCTACATTCATGTAACAAATTATACATACAGTGTAATTTTATAACACACAAATGAATTATTCAGAAGTCAATACGACTAAATTCCGATTTTCAATGTTTATAATACGTAACGGACCATCTGCAAACCAAAATTATGTATATTAATTATTGTATTGTACTGGCGCCAGTTATGGCCACTATAAGAGCAAGGTTTACTGTTATATAATCATTTTAACATTTCAGCATTTTAACAAAATTTTATATAATCATAATTTAAGCAAGTATGTATTAACATCAGTGGCGAGGTGTGAAATTTTTATAAGGGAAGCATATTTTGTCAATCCTCCCCCTCCTTTTAACAAAAAAAACTAGTTATGAAACATCTTAAGTTCAAGCTTTTACTTTTTTGAATAAATTTTTGTATATTTATATAGTAATTAAATGATTCTACGTCTTATTTTCTTGTATTTTAGTCAATATTTGTATGAAGAGTTGAAGTTCACTGCAGGAAATTTCACTAAAAAATTTAGAATTTTTGATTTCATTAAAAATATGTTCATTGTATAGAAAATGACGTGAAAAGTTGTTTGTTTCAAACCGCAGGTCTGTATCTCAAACCGTTCTCGAGATATAGCATCTCAAAGTTTTAATTTTTTTTAATTTTTGGAGAAAAAAGGCCATAACTTTTTAACGCGTGGTCGGAATTGATTTTAGTGGACGGATTTGGAATCAGCGTGTCAAAATCTATATAATGACATGTATAATACTTTAAAATTCGACAAAAAAATTTTGGTCAAAAATCGACATTTTTTTAAGGTATACCCCTTTGAATTTTTTCGATTTTTCGCGAAATTTTTTTTTTCGAGCTTTAAGGTATTATACATGTCATTATATAGATTTTGACACGCTGATTTCAAATCCGTCAACTAAAATCAATTCCGACCACACGTTCAAAAGTTATGGCCTTTTTTCTCCAAAAATTTGAAAAAACTAAAACTTTGAGAGGCTATATCTCAAGAACGGTTTGAGATACAGACCTGCGGTTTGAAACAAACAACTTTTCACGTCATTTTCTATACAATAAACATACTTTTAACGAAATAAAAAATTCGAAATTTTTTAATGAAATTTCCTGCAGTGAACTTCAACGCGTCATACAAATATCGACTAAAATACAAGAAAATAAGACGTAGAGGTATTATAGTTTTATAATTGAGCGTGTAACTAAATATTAAATGCTATTTTTGGTTAAAATGTTTGTGTGTTAATATAATTCTTATAATATACTTCCTACAAATACTACTTATACCCTATGTTACATGTACTAAAAGAGTTATTATTCTAAATTGTATTTCATATTTACTTCAATATTACTTTCCTTCACATATGAAAGTTCATAACCACATATAGATACCTATACTTTAAAATTTAATCATACTTTAACGTATCAATTGCCAAAAAAATTAAACAAAACAAAAAATACAAAAGCACCATAGCAATATAACTTTCTATGTAGTTTCATCTTTCTCACACCTCGCTAAAAAACCGATTATCTAAACACCACTATCATTTCGGCATGAAATTTTTTTCTGGAACTAAAATGAAAAGATACAATTCATTCTTTTCACAAAATTGGTTGTTTTCATACACAGAAAGTACATATTAAACCTTATACAGCAGACGTAAAAAAACAAGTTACTTTGTTAACATACAAGAAGATATTGTCTCGTTAAACAAGGACACACGTTTATAACGTAATTGTGAGCGCACGTGCTAGAGAGAAATGGAAATACTGGATGTAATGTTACTCAAAGGACGTCGCGCCGTTTTTCTGTTGAGACACGCCCCTTGGGGCTCGTACTAACATGTTCACGACCTCTGTTTTATTACAAGAGTTTGTGTACAGCGAGACCAACGCTAACCTTTTGTCGGTTCAAACTCGACGGCGAACTTTAAAAATAAAGGTGCGTGCGTAAATAATCAAAAGATACCTAAAATTTATTTAATTTTTTAAATGAGTGTCATTCATGCAAATTTCAAAACATTTGACGTAAAAATGTTTTTTTTTAATGTCAAATGCGAGTAAATTTCGCGTATTAGTGTTCCGTACCTTTGAATTTTTCGATTTTAATCTTTTAATAAAGACAAGAACTACTTTATACAAAAATTGCAATTGGTAGCAGTTTAAATATTTTTTTTCGACAACATGGGCGAAATATGCATAAATTTGTTCAATAATAACAAAACGTTTGTATATTTAAAATACCAGAATTTTCAGCTTTCATTTGATACCCCATTCAAGATTGAACAAAAATAATAATTTGGTAACCCATTTACCCCCATCAAAACACGTCAAAAATTATTTTTTTTTATTTTTACAACTCGGGTCTGGCATTGGTCCACAATTTACTATAATAGGCATGATGCCAGTAACAAAGTAACACTGAAATTATGATTTTAAATAATGAAATAAGTTAAAAAGATTCTAAAAAATGTATTTATTTTTATATTAAAAGCGAGATTAATATGATTTTTGTTAAAATAAAAACACAAAATACAGCAATTCGCCATGTTTGATAAAACAACAGTCAGAGTGGATGACGTCACGGCTACGTAAACGTCATTTTTGTTTCATTAATATCTGCACTGTTTATAATTTATTTTGTGGGTTTAAATTATCAATGTGCTCAGTTTTGTGTTACCAAAAGTAAAACCGAGAAACATTAGCGATGGAACAAGGATTTATTATTGTTGACAAGGAGTGTTTACATAGGCGTGACGTCAAAAACGTGCCATGACACCTGCGAGCGTTTTGGCGTCAAATTCCTTTCTTGGTTAAATGGTTTTTTTCCGATTTCGGTACGAACGTTAAAAGATAAAATCAATTTCTGTACAAAATAAACATCCTATGTCTTAACTTTCTCTCATGTTGATCACATATCATAGTGTCTACACATACTTCCTCAGTTGCCTGTACAACTCATTGCCAAACTACGTTTTACAGTCAAGTTGTAAAACTATCGACTCCACTTCCCAATTCCACCAAGCTGCGACCAGATTTTTATGATCAGTAGTCAAACCTTTCCATATCCCCGAAAGAATATTTTCACAATATCAAGAGAAAAGTGTTTGAGTCAAAGAAAGATTCAAGACCATCAAAAACATTGTTCTTTTTCTCGAATGATGTAAACAAACCTTAAAATTCTAAAATATTAAAATCTCTACGCAAACTTTCCAGTTAATGTTATGAAGAAAAGTAAAATAAAGATATAACGTTTTTATTAGCATATTACTACTTTATTCATCGAAAATTATATTCATTTTAAATGAAAATACAGTATCTTTGATTTGAATAAGTTACAATAAGTTTCCATAATATACATCTCATATACTTTCATAAAAAATAATCGAAGCAATTTATGTTTTATAATTATGGTGGTCTAAAATATTTGTTGATATTTGATTACTACCATTTCTAAAAATTAATCTATATACATTCAACTGTCAATCAATAGGTGTCAAAATGATGTACATTTAAACTAATTATTAGTATAATTAATTTATTAATTATTATATTATCAAAGCAACTACTTTACATTGTTTTAAATTTGACGAATCTTTTGTGTCGTAGTACTTATCATTAGCAAGTGTCCATCACTACGTGCTTTTACTGATTTTACCTTTGCCATTACTGGAAAAAAAACATAAACAAAATAAAAGGCTATAATTTAAAAAACAAACTTTATTTGCGAACTTTGGTAATTAAATTGATTAAATAAAGAGTTATTTGTTTTATTAGTAACACGAGCTCATCGAAATTATAAAAAAGAAACAGTAAACCTTGCTCTTATAGCGGCCATAACTGGTGCCAGTACCTTATTTTAATTTTGTCAACTTAAAAATAATAAAGCATATTTTTAAAATGCATCATTTGGCATTGGCTCATCTGGTCAATTGTTCTCCAGAACGATTAAGGATGATTTTATTGAATCTTAACTGAAGTTTTTTAATTTCAAACAAATGGAAGATTCCTCACAAATTCACAATGAATATTAATTTCTTTGCCTCATTCCGACTGTTATATTTTTCTTTCATGAACTTCACCTCAAAGTAATTTTTGTAATTAATGAATCTGCTCTTTGAGAAAGTATTTATATTTTGTGAATTAATTAACTTTTTTCACTTAAGTGAAACATATTTAATCTCCAACAGTTAATTTTTGACGTCGTTATATTTTTTTATCGTTCTTGTATATTTTTGTTCTTTAGACTCGTTAGTTCTTTATGAATATTATCAATTTGAATTATCCTACTTGATTTTCATAAAACGCGGATAAATGTTTTTTTGGGAATATTTATATTATTAATTACTTTTTTACATGTTAGTACAATTTCAGTAATAGAATGTTTTTCATTTTATTTTTTAATAATTACTACAGTCTATAAAATGAAAATATATTTGATTTTTTTTTGTTTCAAGCTACTACAAGTGAAGATGTACTTCCCACCACCCTCCCACCTTTTTTGAGGAGCCCACGTTGACCCCAAAAAACACAAAGTATAATAAAATTTACTTAACAAAATGTTTAACACTAGATAACCAAAAAATGATGTATTTCTATCTCTACCAAACCGGCCTTTGACCGGTTAGTTATTTAACTGAAAAATATATTAATTTAATCAATTAATGCAAAGGTAGGAAAAAAAGAGCTTCAAAAAACAAGAAATTATATTTTTCACTTAAATTTTTATAAACGACATATTAATGGTAGTAATAGCAATTTAAATTTTAACTTACCTTAGCGCAAATTTTTAAACCGGTCATTTTTACACTAAATTGAATATTTATAGATACAAATCTTTTTTATAAAATAGGGCACATATTTTCTTATATTATTTGTAATAAAATAATTTTTTTGTGATCTCCAAATCTTACTATGATACTTTCATAGCATTTTGATTCTGTTGTACCAAAATATAAAAAAAAACCTGCTCTAAACTGATACATTTCAAACGTTTTTTAAAACAAACCATCCCACATAGATTATCTGGTATAAATTTACATGATTTTGCATTCAATTAATTCTAAACACGCGGAGCTAAGTAGCGCAGCAAATCGAGTTCATTTATTCGCAGATCCATTGCACTGAACCCCTATGCAGGTGCTAATGCGAAGTGGTATGCACTTCACGTCAATCCACTAATTCAGCGGGTGCCAGCAAGGAGGGCCATTTCACTCCCTTCGAATTTTTAATCAAAATTATATTATAGCAATGTTCAGTCACTGATTTTTTTTTAATTCAGGATGAAAAAATATTAGAAATACAAGAGTTGCAAATATTTGTTCCTCGTTTGTATATTTGTTCCTCGGTAGTACCAACCTTTTTCAGCGAGCTACCAACTGAAATTTCTAACATTAAAAACACTAGAAACCTGAAAATCAATTTAAAACAATATTATATATAAAAATTAATTAAATAAACAAGGGTTTTCCTTTTATCTATTCCCTTTGGGCAGATAATCTTGTATTTATTAAGCTTCACTTAAATGTTTAAGTATAGTATTAAAGAGTGTAAAAGATTTGTTTATTTTTATGTGTGTATGTACTTATATTTTTTGTTATTTTTTATATTTAAATTTGTACTATTTTTATTTAATATCTGTAGATGTAGTACACGGAAAAAAATACAGTTTTTCCTATCTATCCCGGATAGTAAGTGAAAACATATAATATTTTACTCTCTGAAACTGCAATAATATAATTTTTGACTGTAATATAATACTCAATATAAATTGATGGATAAACTGCAAACATTACAGCCTAAAATTATATTATATTATTACAGTTTCAGATAAACAGGAAATTTGTAATTCCTACAGTATATTTTTTCCATGTAGTATTCAATTTACCTTGAAACTATTAGATTTCTTTCAAGAAACGTCCGTCTTAAAAAAATTAAAGCATGAATATAAAATCTTTAAAGCTAGGTGTTCTCTCTAATTGTAAGATATTTAAATATTTTTTTAATATTACATAACAAAATCGGATAAATTACACTTATGGAATCAACGCTGTCTGTCCATCTGTCTGTCATAGCATTCTAACTACTAAACCGTCTAACCAATAAGCTAAGATTTAACATAATAGGCATGATGCCAGTAACAAAGTATCACTGAAATTATGATTTTAAATAATGAAATAAGTTAAAAAGATTCTAAAAGATGTATTTATTTTTATATTAAAAGCGAGATTAATATGATTTTTGTTAAAATAAAAACGCAAAATACAGCAATCCGCCATGTTTGATATAACACCAGTCAGAGTGGATGACGTCACGGCTACGTAAACGTCATTTTTGTTTCATTAATATCTGCACTGTTTATAAATTATTTTGTCGTTTTAAATTCTCAATTTCCTCAGTTTTGTGTTACCAAAAGTAAAACCGAGAAACATTAGCGATGGAACAAGGATTTATTATAGTTGACAAGGAGTGTTTACATAGGCGTGACGTCAAAAATGCGCCATGACACCTGCGAGCGTTTTGGCGTCAAATTCAGAATTAGTTTTAAAAGGGTCAATTTTTGTGATTAAACCTTTATTTTCTACAGAAATATGCATTTTTTTGGAAATAAGAGACACGTAAGATCATCATAAAATAGTTTTTAAAAATAGATTGTATCGTAAATAGTAAACTAGAGTTATAAAAATAATTTTTGAACTTTTTTCACCAAAAAAAAATTCAAATATGAAAAAGTTTGATTAAATACTACCTGAAGTTTCAATCTGATTGCGTACTCCTACAATCGGCTCGTACCTATTTATACTCAACATACATATGTACATACACACAGGCAGAGTTACGTAAGCGCTGCGTCTCTTGGCAACTTCATACGTGTTGTTTTGTTGACAGACCTATAGAAATCTCTCTAATTGAAGATTAAAACGGCTGCAGTGTTCGTGTTCTAGAAATTATTGAATGGATCCGTAGATTTATGTACAACACACGACTTGAGGTCACACTTCAGTATTGCAGATCCGATCTGTGTAGGGAACCATGTAAGCCGAGTACAGTAGACGTTCTATACTATGAACCGCGCCGGCGTAATCATTTCTATTATAAATGACTAGAGATTGGAAAAATAGTTTTTCAACTATTGCGTAAAAATGCATTTATTGTAATTTTTATTACATATCTCCACTGTTTTCAGAAAACTGGTTTGATTGAACACAATTTGAAATCGACTATTTGTAACTACCTTTCCAACTATTTGCGACACTTTTTGCTGCTTCATTTGTATCTACTTATTATTATTAAATCGTAAAAAAAACAATTTTCCGAAAAAAAATTCAACTAGTTACTATTTCATTGAAAATAACCAATCTCTATAAATGACATAAGGTACTGGCACCAGTTATAACCGCTATAAGAACAAGCTTTACTGTTTTTGTGATTGGTGGGTTTCTTTTTTGTTATTCTCATGAACTCATGTTACTAATAAAACAAGTAACTTTTTATTTAATCAATTTAATTACCAAAGTCCGCAAATATAATTTGTTTTTTAAATTATAGCCTTTTAGTGTGTTTATGTTTTTTCTTCAGTAATGGATAAAGTGAAGCCAGTAATGTGCATACTACGACACAAAAGATATAAAAGAAAGAATCGTCAAATTTGAAACAATTTGAAATAGTTGCTATGATAATTAATAAATTTAAATGTCCACCATTTTGACACCTATTAACCGATTGTCATCAAATTACGCTGTAAGACAGTTAAATGTATATAGATTAATATTCAAAAATGGTAGTAATCAAATATCAACAAATATTTCTAATTCAGTACATTTAATTAAAAAATAACCATTACTGGAGTAATATCCAAGACTGGTGCCAGTACATTATTTTATATTCGTATTATTTCTTCTAAACTGTATTTCTAGTGCAAATAATAGCAAACAAAACAAAAATAAAATAAAACAACAATGCATTTTTAAAGGAGTTTGCAATTTATTTATAACAATTATATTAAATCGTGTCACGAGCGTGACCCGTCGTGCGTGATCCAAAAATTAATTTTTTTAACTATCTCAAGAACGATGCATGTCACGTAAAAATTGTACATATATTTTTTTGTAGAGCATTCAATATTAACTTTATTTCAATGTTATCAGTTATTTATATGATTTTTTGTAATCTTAACCAACAGTTATATACAAAAATTATAACATAATATTGTATCACGATATTACAACTACTTACTTTTGTTACGTATGTATTGCCACGTGACCTTACGCAGGAAACTGATTTTGTCGGACCGGAAGTGTCACAAACTTCAACACAGTTGATTGGTTATAAGAATCCAATACTGTCGCTTTTCATCATGTCGTATTTTATAAAAAAAAGAAAAGAAAACCGACATAATTTGAAGGAAACACGAAAGATATAAAGTATAAAGTTCACGACATATTTTTTTAAAGAGAAACTTCACCAGATCAATTGACTTTCATTTGTTTGATGAATCTATATGAAAAATTCATTGTTCCTGTCATAAATAAAGTAAATAAGATTTCTTTTACGAAAAAATATTTTATTAGTAAAACAAAGAAAAATATACGGTTTTACTATTTTTATATCTTCGTTTTAATGGACATGCTCATATTGATGTACGACAAAACATTGGTTGGGGTATGTTTTGGTGCAGATTCACTCGGTTTTTCTTTCTCTATCGATTGATATATTTAATATAGAATTAATATTGAATATTTTAAGCATTTTCTTTTTAAATTAAAATCAGATTCCTATACAAACAAAAAAGTGTTTTTGCTCAAAATCATCTTATGTATTTAAAATTGCAATTTCAGCTATCAATTTTTTTACTCGTTTTTTTATAAAATTAAAATTTGAGGTAATATAAATAGAGCTTAATGTTTTTGTGGTTTTATTACAAATAAATTGTAAAACCACCTGCAAGGCCTCAAGGAAATGTCTAGGTTGCATTCGCCTAAAACTACTACTGTTAAAAACACAATATATAGTTCATACAGTTTTTATTGCCTTTATCGTGAAAATAGGAAAAATGATACTATTGTTCCATCTATGTGCGTTGGTATGTACCTACTTACTACAGGAATTCACAATTGCAAAGTTTCATTCGTATGACCGCTAGATAGCAGTGCAACGATAATAACCATTATTATATATTATTTAACTAATACCCATAAAATCCGCAAGAGGGCCACAAGTACTAAAGAAAAAAAAATATGTTTTTTCTATTGCCTATATTCTAGTGCGATAACTGAAGTTGTTTTGTTTGAAAATTTTTGGCGTAACATTTGAAAATGTAAATAAAAATTACATTTTTTTAAAGAATTTTATAGTACAGATTTCAAGTTTCATTTAATACTAGCTGTTACCCGTGACTTCGTCCGCGTGGAATACAGGTTAGGTAGTACATATTTCTGTTATGATAGTCGATAAAACATGTATTTAGTTTCGCATTTGCACGCTAGATGTCACTTAACTAACCTAACCTATCGTGCGTACAAAAGTACAAACACCCATTTTTTTATCTAATCAATTTTCGGGATAAAAGTAGCATATGTCTTTCCTCAGCATGCAAGCTATCTCCCTGCATAATTTCATCAAGATCGGTTTAGCCGTGAAAAGGTAACAGACAGAGTTACTTTCACATTTATAATATTAGTATGGATTTTTTTAAATACCCAGCACCGCCACCATCGTCTATTGAAATTAGTATGAAAGAGAGAAAATCATATGACAAATTATAAAAAAAATATACGTATATTCTGTATGTTACATTTATTATTTTAACTATATTTTAATAATATCCAACATATATCAAACATTTTATAAATACACCAATGCTGTTAATTAAAAAAAACTATTTAAATTATGGTCAAAATATTGCAGTACAATAATAGGTACTATTTTGACTTTGAGTCACTTCCACTTTCGTTTTTATTATCTAACTCTTGACGAGTGTCATCAAGTTCCATTTGTTGAATTAAACTCTTCAAAGTTTCTTTCTTTGCACGTTTAAAGAATCCCAACTAAAAATTTAAATAATATATTTATTAACCTACACATTTTCAATTCGAAAGAATTTGCTAGAAACAATCTTCTTTGATGGGTGCAAAAAATATATAAACATATAAATTTTAAAACTACATATCTTGTACACTGTTAAATTTTGCAAGAATAAAATACACTAAAAGTACAAAGTGCAGTAAATCAACAACAAAATCACAAAAATTTAGATAAAAATAGAAATTAAAAGTTGCATATTTTTGGCATTTTATTGTATATTTGGAACTTAGAAAAAGCTATAGTAAAGTTTTTTAATGTGTACATATATTGTTTTTGTTATTTTTAAATATATATCCCCCCCCCAAGAAACTATGATACAGGGGTAGCTACTCCACTGGTGCCCATCGTTATTACAAAAAGGTATATCAACAAAAAAAATTATGCTGTCAAATATCAAAAACGATTCTATTCTTTAATTTATATTGATAGATTTTTAAATTCACCCTCCTTAATTTGAGATAGCTCATTCTCAAAATATTTGGTGCTAAAGAAATTAATGATATGTTTTTACAGTCATCGCGTCATTTTTACTGTGCCTAAATTTGCAAGTTCTTTTTTAACTCACCTTCCAAAAGCCACCAATGATTGCTAAGAGAATGATCAAACCTATCACAGCAGATGCTATATAGATCCAATAAGAGACTTCCTCTTTCATACTGATTTGGAATATCATTGTTTTTACAGTAACAAAAGGTGTACTGTAATTTAAAAAAAAATACATATGTATTTTACACATTTTTAATTAATATTCTATTCGTTATGGTCAGTGACCACTCTGCCACCTATTGGTTAAAACTTGAACCCTTCTGAAGTTCCCAAATTAAGGTTTCTATTATTATAATAATATTATTTACCGTTCAATGTAAATGTACTATTAAAAACGTCAGTGGAAGTAAAGTGTGCACAGCAAACGTAAATATTCAAGTTTAAAATTTTCACCCATACTTCTTTGACAGCTGCATTTTTTGTAACAGATGAAAACTTAATGTTTTATTGAATGAATTATTGTCTCAATTTGGTACAGTACAACATTTATTTTATTCTTGATTGCATTTTAATAATTTTAATTGTTTATTTACATTATTTTTATATTATATTTATATATAATTTTATATTATAAATTTCAAATAGCTTTCAGAAGAGTTTAAATTTTGTCCGATAGGTGGCAGAGTGGTCACTGACCATAGTGAATACGTACTTCTTTTTTACCACATCCACTAGAGGCTCTGCTGTCGCTTCAGTTGAAATTTCTATTACATTTTTAATTTGAAATATTTTATCTGCAAATGTTAGATTTGGCTTAAAATTTTTCTGGGAATTATAAATTTTTATATTCACCTAATACTGAGACAAATGGGATAAAGTTGATTTCAAATGTTGCACCGAGAGAAGTTGATTTTAAATTATTTACTTCACAAGTAACTTCCATGCAAATAACATCGTGAGATACTTCAGAACAGTTTAAATACAATGTATTCTTGGCAGAAAATAAATTTTCTTTATCATCATTAGCAAGCTTTTCGTTTTTCAATTTAGAAATCAAATCGTTTATATTTCTATTAACTGAAAAATATATAAAAAATATTTTATTGAAAAAAACATTTTTAAATCGAGCGATTCAGTTGCCAAAGTAAATAACGCCACTTATAATTCAATATTTCAATAATAACAAGTAAAGTATGATATAAAATATCAATTTGATAAGTGGATTTGATCTGTTTGGTTTATGAATGATATTTCTTAAATATAACCTTCTTTTTCCGTTATTCTTTCAGGTTTTACTTCTTCTTCATCTGACATATCATCGACTTCAGTTGTAAGGAACCCTATAGATGAAGATTTGCATTCTATTGGTTCTTTATTTAGGTAAGCCTAAAAATTACAACCAATTAAAGTAGATAATAAGTAAATTAATCTAATTAAATTGATAATTTTCATTACTACTAAAGTGGGTATTATTAATTCATGATAACTGATAAAAATTTTTTAAGGACATCATTTTGTAGAAGATATAATTATCTACAAAAGTGTCTACAAAGTCATGTCTCTCAATTCAACGTATCAAAAGTTACAGGCATTCAAAGTTATTTATTTGTTAAATTGTACGTCTAAAAGGCTCTCACGGCTAAACTATTGTTTCTATAAAAATAAGTTAATTAGTAATTTTGTAGGTAATTTAATTTACTATAAAAATAGTTCAGAAAGTTATATGTGTAAATGCAATAAGTTAAAAGTTATTAACATTTTAAATATTTATTTTTTTACAATTTTTCACACATTACGACATAAGCTTACCATTGGTTCTTCTACCCCTATCAACGTTATGTAACTTTCCTTCATCCTTATTCCTATAGGTAGTTTGAATTTAATCAAGGCCAATTCAAGTGTGCTCTGACCAATGTTTTCTAAGTTAAAAGAATGTTTATATTTCATATTGTTTACTTTCTTTTCTTCATTAGTGATATTTCTCTTCAACTGTTCTGGGTAAGATTTTCTAAAATAAAATTCCTTTTCATGTTAAATTAATTCTTGGACCTAAAAATAATCTTACCCTGATAAATGAAGTTCTGCATCAATAAAAAGTGGAAGTTCCATTAGGTTTTCTTCTAATGGAACTTTATTTTTCCCAAGAGCCGAAACTGATGTGCTTATAGTCAAAATCTTTTGATTTATTGGAATGTGTCTAATGTCAAAATCAAAATCAATCGATTTCTAAATACATACAGTAATTTATAAACGTTAAAAATACATTTTTATATTATCATTTAATGTTATTATTACCTCTTTAGTTCTGTTAAATAAATTCCCCAATTCGCAGTTCAATTTCAATGCAGTTTTGTCGACAACTCTTTGGCATTCGGTTGGAAGGAGCTTTATTTCCATTTCTTTGGGAAGAATTATATTTAATTGTGTTTCAAACGCTGGTTCACCATCGTTTTTAATTGTAGCTTTCAACTGAAAACCTTTTTTGTCAATCTGTCCTCTCATTAACCTAAAATAATTCAATTATTCCTTATGAGGTTATACAGATTAGAGTTACAAAAAGATAGTCATTGTTGCCATGTTAAACTTGGTACCCTGTATAATATGTAATAATATGTATGTATTGTACTCAATCGTTTAAAAATTAAATATTAATTAATAGTATTTACTTTTCATTCAATGTTTTTATATCAAATTTTATGTCAGTTTGGCAAAAATCATCTTCAGCACAACCAATAGCAAAAGGGACACTTATAGAAGTAATATTCTTTTCCAATGGATCTATCACAGGACAGCTAGCACAAAACTCCTTTTCTAAAAAAATATCATATAAAATTAACATTATGTATATCAAAATATATTATACCAAATATGTTTAGGGTGTTTTTTTTTCGATCCCATTGGCCTATGTTTTAGCTTTGGATCGAAAGTTAATTGTCCCAAAATTTCAGACTCATAGATCAAATCTGTGGACGGCGCAAACCGAATCTTTTCCCATTTGATTAACATGGGAAAAATTATATTTTTACTTACGCGTGAATAGCTCATTGATTTTTTTTTAAATTTCTCAGAGCAACATTTTGTTAGACCTATAAAAAATACTGGATCTTTGAATTGAGCACGGGAACTTTTTGTAGGAAATTTAATTCTCTATAATATGCTGATGTTAGAAATTGAAATAAACAAATTTTTCAACGAGATATTCACGCATAAGTAAAAAAGTAATTTTTCCCATGTTAGTTCACAGATTTGATCTACGAATCTGAAATTTTGGGACAATTAACTTTTGATCCAAAGCTAAAACATAGCCCAATGGGACCGAAAAAAAACATGTATCTACCTTGCATAAAATCTTTACTAAGTTTATAATTCAACTTAATTATAAGTGGTCTATATGGTTCATTTTTTGATACCTAAAAACAAAATAATTCATAGTAATTCGCAAGCAGTATGTTTTAATTTTTTTTTAAATACTCACTATATTTAATGTTATTGGTATGCATGTTTCTTTATTATTAATAGCATCCACCTGATAAGATTTTTTGGCCACTAAAGCCCTTCGATGTACAGGATCAGGTATCAATTCTAGAACAACTTTTTGGTCCTTGTTATAACCTGAATATGTAACACAAGCTTTGACTTTAAGCACGCTATCTTCCAAGCTTATCTTTGACTGCAATGTCTCCACACGTCCTTGCAGAGTAGCAACTGTATGGGAACGCAAGAGCACAGCATGATTTGATACATAGGATCCAATACCTAAATCTGGAATAAATAATTTAAAATGATTATTAAATTTTAACCAATCTTCGATTGCAAATATGATTATTGTTTTAGATAAATATGGAACTCCATAATTAATACCTGGAAATTTATTCCCATCCAAGTCAACACCTCTTGATAAACTGAATCCGAATCCTCTCAGATTAATGTTTACGTCTTTAGCAGCGATACGTTGGCTGTATTTGGGCCCTAATCTCCGCGAGTTTCCAAGATAAATATATACAGCCCCACTGCCTTCATCTTCATAAGGAGCTCCGACAACAACATCTATAAATTTTCAAGTCATTTTTAAATTTAAATTTCAAAAACCTGTTATTATATCTAACCTTTAAAACCATCTTTATTCAAATCTCCCAAATAATTTATTGCAGTTCCAAATCGTGCTCCAGGTTGGTTTTCATGTATCAGCGCTGACTGTTCTTCAAAAGCATACTACAAAGTCAATGGTCACGTTCACGACTGACCAAAAACAGTGAACAACGAGCTTTGATTGGTTGATTCATGGAATTTGTGGTAGATTGTACCAAAAATTTAAAGAATGTCATTTTTTAAGCGTGTAAGGAAGTGAGAAAGAAGTAACTAGAAAGAGATAGAAACTAGTGACCAGGCTAACCAAAGAACTTTTATGTTCACTTCATGTTGAGCGTTTCTGCCAGAACACTAGTTTCTATCTCTTTATGGTTACTTCTGTCTCACTTCCTTACACGCTTAAAAAATTACATTCTTTAAATTTCTGGTACAATCCACCACAAATTCCATGAATCAACCAATCAAAGCTCGTTGTTCACTGTTTTTGGTCAGTCGTGAACGTGACCAATGTTAACAAAGATAAGTAAAACAGTAGAAGAGCCTGGAAAAACATGGTTTATTAAGTGAAGTTATACTGTTACTTACTTCGTCTTTATTCACAAATACATAGACCTTCCCTTGATCTTCTCCATGTTGAGGAGCTCCTATTAACAAGTCGTCTAAATCATCTCCAGTAAAATCAACAGTGCATAAAGAAGCACCAAAGTATTCTCCTATTTGTTTTCCCAGAAACAATTTATGCACAATCAATTCTTTATCTACCGTTATTGGTAAATTATATATCAACACCTTCAAATATAAACAAATATATTATTATTTATAACTATCTAAACGGATGCAAAAAATTGTTTTATAACTATAAAAAGTTAATAATAATTAATTGTCCAATTTTTGTATTTTGTCCAATGCATTTTTCTATGAAGATATGTTCTATTTTATTTTCTATATCTTCTGATAAATTCAGTAGCGTAACTAGGAGGAAAATGGGTTAAAAGCCACGGACTAATAGTGTCGACAACGTTAAGTTGGATTTTATTCAAAAACTTCTTACTTTTTGTAATATTATAGTTGCCTTTCGATAGATAAAAATTATCTCTTAACGTAAAATACTTACTTTTCCTGTTTCATTTCTAGGTGCTGATGTTACATAAGATATGTCTCTTGATTTTGATAAAAATACACCTGCATCCACAGCATAGCCTACGATGAAATATATTGCAAATATAAATTTAAAAAACAATAACTTATTATACATTTATAAAAAAATATGTGACTTTTTCGATCACTACAAAAATATTTTACAATAATTTATTTCTTTTAATAATATTATTCATAATTAAAACGCTTTATTTAGAGCAAAGTAAGTTGATAAATAACTCATTAATTATCAAAATTCAAACTCACCGAAATAAGAATCCGTAACAATATCTCTATGACTTATGTTATAATAAACAATAGTCTTAGAAAACTCCCCGTATGTTCTATTCAATTTGGCGACACCCCCTCTCCAATTGTGTAACCCCGGAGCTCCTAAAAACAACTCGTAATTTCTTTTACTCCCGATAATTTTTGCAGACATTCCAGCTTCACCGTTACCAAACCAAAATCTGCTTGACTTTAATTGCTTTCCTAATAAAATATAAAATTTATACGTTAATAATATACATATGTACATATGAAAATATGGCTTTGTATTATTTAGATGCGTTATTTACTTTCGTCCCTTAATGGTGTTAACTGACGTCCTTTACTTTCTATATCATTAGTATTGTATTTCCAGTAGCATCTTCCATTAACATAAATATCATTCTTATTAGATTGAGCCCAGAGTGGAGCACAAGCCTAAAATTTTATAACTTTATACAAGTAACATTAGGTACATATACAAAATCGTAAATATCTCGGATCTCCCCCCCCCCCCCCACCTTTCCATTGAATTTTCAAAAATGCTATTTGTCTTGTAGAAAATTTGTGCTATGTTTCATTCGAGTGAATACAAACAAAAATTTCTTATACAAACTCTTCCATTTGAAAAATGCTTAAATACATGTTTCATTATTTATATTGAAGAGTATTTCTTTCAAGTTTCATGTAAATCCGCCCAAAAAATAATTTTTCCCATACAAACTCTTACACTTGCAGGGGTTGAATTTCGAAAAAGACTTTCTTAGTGTGTGCTTGCATCATAAAAGAAAGACATTTCTGAATTTACACGTTTCTAGATCTAGGGGTTAGTCATGTTATAGATAAATAATATTATATTGATTTTAGACTCCTTATCAATTCTTATAACATAGGATGGACCACAACTATCAATAATAATTTACCACAAATATATCATCGGTGCTATCACTTGCAACAATCGTAGCTCCTAACAATGACCCAGCTCTGTTCTCCTGATATTTAAGTTTACTATCTTTTCTATCTGAAACATATAGTTAGTTGATTTAATTTTATTTTGATTTAATTGACAAAACGTTACCTTCTCTAACCAAATCCATATCTTTACAAACGGTCGCTCCTTCTGGACTAATATCACATTGGAAAATAGCTCCAGGATTTCTCGTTAAGTTGTGGTATTGAGAATTCGCTTTAGGTGCCCCAACAATAATGCTAAAATAATTATTAAGGAATTAAATTACTGAAAATTGATTCTCAGACTTCCTAAAATATTATTGACCTATTTAAGGTACTGGCACCAGTTATGGCCGCTATAAGAGCTTCTTTTTTGTAATTCTCTTGAACTCATGTTACTAATAGAATAAGTAACTCTTTATTTAACCAATTTAATTACCAAAGTCCGCAAATATAGTTTGTTTTTTAAGTTATAGCTTTTTATTTTGTTTAATATTTTTTCTCCAGTAATGGATAAAGTAATAAGCACGCAATGATGGACACAAAGATAAAAAAAATAATCGTCTAATGTAAAGCAGTTTCTATGATAATATAATAATTAATTAATTAATTATACTAATAATTAGTTTAATTAGTTTAAATGATTACAAAATGATAAGTACTACGACACAAAAGTTATAACATAAGGAATCGTAAAATTTGAAAATATGATAATTAAGTTTAAATGTCCAGCATTTTGACACCTATTGGCCGATTGTCATCAAATCACGCTGTAAGACAGTTAAATGTATATAGATTAATATTCAGAAATGGTAGTAATCAAATATCAACAAATATTTCTAATTCACTACATTTAATTAAAAAATAGCAATTAGTCATATCCAAGACTGGTGCTAGTAACTTATAGGGTAAATGCAACATTGTTTTTACTCTCACCTTGACACTGTACTACCCGTTTTACCCAAAGATCGCAAGGTCACACTGTATCCAAAATATGAACCATTCTGATTGTTCGGGTCAGTCACAACAATCGCCGATCTTGGAGATAAATTGTAACAATCACATTTCGTCAAAATTCCAACAATTAAAATCAACCACAAAATCATTGTTTTCATTCTTGACATGTTTGAATGTGACACTACCTACTTCCTACATATTTATGACATATAGGATGTAGATGTTCGATAAACGGAAAAATATAGATAATACAGACTCGGCTTTAGTAATAATAATGCTACAGTTCAATAAAATATTAAAAAATATTAAAAATATAATATCATTGGTGTCGCTAAGGAGAGGGGGGAGTTCCTCCCCGGGTATATAAGCCTGAACAAACCGACAGACTGCCTGTTTATTTTTATATTAGTTTAAGTTTGAAAATTATCTAAACCGACTCTGTTCAATTTAAAATAAATTTATCATTTTAATTAAAATAGAAGAGATATTTTAAAAACCACACTTGTCGTTTTATCAGGTTATTTTTATGTTGCAAAATAGAATATTTACGTATTTCCGTTGTTAATAATTGCATCAAAGTTTCAATTTACAATGATTCACAAGATATTATAATATACACAGGGTGTTTCATTTTAGCAGGATAGCAGGTCCAGATATTTTTTAGAAAACGATTTTGAGGACAATTTAACTATCTTTAAATAGCTGATTTTATGCTTAATTTGATATCTAATATTTAAATCGAACTACTTAATTCGGGGTTGTTTATCTCCAATCATCGAGATCGGCATTACTTTATATCCCGATTTTTTTAAAGCAACTAGAAGCGAAGTAAGAAGAGCAGGTATTTGTACAACCTCAGCTTTTGCAATAAAAAAAATCCGTTTAAAAAATTAATTTGTATGAATAATAGAGGCGAAATTTATCTATAATTAATTTATTATAATTATTTTTTGCATTAATTCAGGAAGTGTCTTTATCAGCTGCTAGCAAATAACCACAAGGGGATTTTTTCGTATCAAAACGAAAAATCAAACAACTAATAATTAATAATATATATATTTTTTATATATATTTTATTTTATAATACATACATTTTTATAAAAGTCTCATTATAAACTATTCAAATAAAAAATAAATAATATTTATTATATTTTCGTTATTAACATAGAGACCACTTCTAAAAATTCTCAATTTCTGTAAAAAAAAAATAATTCAATAGCATTTTATACATAGGCTCAAAATATAATTAAATTTCGGTTTTTCCTCCATTTTGAGGGGGTAATTTGATACCCTGAAACGTTAGTTGAAACAGCTAGATTATATACCTTTAGTTTTCTATTTGGATTAGAAATTGCAATACACACAAATTTTATTTTATGTTTATTTGAAAATAGGGTAAATTGCAATCTCTTATTCTGTAAAATATAAAAATTAAAAAATAGATAGTAACACCTGGAATTACTTATTAAATAAATACTAATTGAGATCCTATATTGTTAATTATAATGTTGGCAAGCATTACTATATCGCGTTACATTATAGTAAAGGTAAAGTTACTTCGATTTTGCTGTAACTAACAATAAAAAGATAACCTATGTATGTATGTATACTCTAAATAGAAACGAAATGAATAACATTACTCAATGTAAGTATGTTTAAGTTGCCCACACTGGATTCAATATATCTACACATATTATTTATTTCTCACATATCTGCATTTGCTTCATTTTCATCTTCTTGTTCAGTCTTCAACATTTCCATTTCTTCTTTCTTTTCGCGTTTGAAGAAACCATACTAAAATAATATAACAAATTTTTTTCAACTTTTTAAAACTTTTTCCTTAACTACTTATTAAATTAATCGTTTTATGTATATGATTCTTAAAGTATACTTATTATGATCCGAAAAATTCAGAGATATTCACTATATTATTTTAAAGTTTTTAAAAATATTTTCATGATTTTTTGTTTCAATTTTTTCGTTTTAACTTCTGAACAGTTCGTAGAAATTTTATAAAATTAATTACCTTAGCAAGTGCGCCGACAATTGCCACAAGAATCAGTAAACCAATAATTGCTGATAAAATATAAATCCAGTATGAGACTTCCGGTGCCAAGACAGATCCAAGCAGCATGGTATCGACAATTGTTGAAATACTATTTAAAAACATAAATCAGTTTAAAAGCAAGTTCAATTACCCAGTAGCGGAATAAGAGGGAGTTAGGGGGCAATCCGCCTCGTGCCTCAGATCTTCAGTAAATTTTTATTTTTAGTCAAAAAACATTCTTTAGTTTACCACTTTTTTTAATAATAACTTATTTTAATCTACAAGTTCTTAGAAAATTTGGCGTAGATATATTATTTAATATATCAATTTTTTTTCTAAATATACTTCCTTTATTGATTAACCGACATAAAAATTATAGCCTTATTAGGTAAAGGCACCAGTTATGGCCGCTATAAGAGCAAGGTTTACTGTTTTTGGTAATTTAATGTTACTATGTACTAATAAAATACGTAACTATTTATTTAAGTCCGCAAATATAGTTTTTATTTTTTTTAATTATAGCCTTTTATTTTGTTCATGTTTTTTCTTCAGTAATGGCAAAGGTAAAACCAGTAATGATCACGCAGTGATGAACACTTGCTAATGATAAGTATTCGTACTACGACACAAAAGATATAAAAGTAAGAATCGTCAAATTTGAAACAATGTAAAGCAGTTGCTATGATAATATAATAATTAATAAATAAATTACACTAATAATTAGTTTAAATGTCCACCATTTTGACATCTATTGTCCGAGTATCATCAAATTACGTTGTAAGACAGTTAAATGTATACAGATTAATATTCAGAAATGGTACTTATCAAATATCAACACATATTTCTAATTCAGTACATTTAATTAAAAATTTGCAATTACTGGGGTTCTTGCCAAGACTGGTGCCAGTACCTTACACGATTTTTTCATTTACTCACCTGGTTTTCTCTTTTTCTAATAATGGAATCACATTTGCCTTACTTGAAATCATTACTATGTCTTTATTATCCAATATTTTTTCTAAAAAAAAAATAGAATGTAGTTAGTTAAAAATAAAATTTTTACCTTGGGTTGCATAAAGCAAAATTAACCACGATTAGTTAATCAGTTGTTTTCAAACCATGATTAATATTAATTCTAAACTCAATTACCTTATAAAATTTATCATAACCGTGATTGTTTTTTTAGAATTGACGTAATAATGGTTTTTAAACAACTGATTAACTAATCGTGATTAATTTTGCTTTATGCAACCCAAGGTTAAGGTGCTTATTCACTGATAGAGCAGAATTTCTTTTAGGGGGGTGCAAATATATACAACAAAAAAAATTTGATGGAAGTTAATATGAGTAAAAAAAAAAAAAGGTCTTCAGTTTTCATTTATATACAATTTGAAACTGACACGACTAAAAAAAAAAAAAAGGTCCTCAGTTTTATATTTTCACATTTATAACTTATTATATGTTTTCCAATTTGCCAGGGGGGTGCAAATATATTAAATTTTAAAATAACAATTGTATTTCTTAATTATTTCATTTGCCAGGGGGGTGCAAGTGCACCTCCTTGCACCCCCCTCCCGGCGCCCATGGTTATGTTATATTACGATTTCTTTTAGTAATTGAAACAAACATATAGCATATGTACCTACCTAATTTAGAAATATCAGCAACAAATGTAAATATAAAAGTTGCCCCTGTCGACAAAGGTTTTAAAAACCCAACATTACATGAAACATCCATACAAAGTACTTCATCTGAATCTTCAGAGCAATTCAAAAAAAGAGTTCTATTTTCAGGCAATCTGGCGTACTCAATATCTGAAATCGTTTCCATTCTTTAAGTTATTAATAATTTTATTAAAATATTAATAATTTTATTTATTTTTCCCTCTTACCTTTAACATCCCTTTTACTTCTTTTATACTGACTTTGAGCATCTAGAACTGAGCCATCTTTTGTTAGATTCAATTCAACAATCTCTTCATTTGTATATACAAATTTTTGTGTAGAAGAACAAATTATTGGTTGATCATTCAAAAATGCCTTAAATTTTATTAAAATTTATTATTGAATTCAGTAACATAGGCAGAATCAGTGGCGTAGTAAAAAAAAATTCGGGGAGGGGGGGTAAATACATAAGTTAAATTTTTTGAAGGTTGTTTTCTCAAAACATACGTTTTTTTAAACACTGGATGGACAGGGTTCATCCCCAAAACCTTCCTCGTTACTACGCCACTGGGGAGGGGACGAAACTGCCCAAAATATTCAGCGTTCTAAAAAAACGTATATTTTGAAAAAATATTTTTATTATTTTATTTATTACTGATTTTACAAAACATGTAATGTTTGAAATATCTTTATAATTCAAAATTTAACTCGTATGTATTTATGCCCCCCCCCCCCCCCATCGAAAATTTTTCTTGCTACGCTACTGAACATATGATTATAAATATTACTTTAGGAGCCTTTATCTCTAGGAAAGTAGAATTTCTTCCTTCAGCAAAAATGCCAACTGGTAATTTAAAATTCACCAATATATAATCTGTTGGACTTGGTCCAAAATTAACCAAATCGTAGATTTGGGAGAATTCTACAAAAGGATTTTTAACAGTGCCATTTAATTCTTTATAAATTAATTGTTCGGGTACTGGTTTTCTGTAAAATAAAAATGAATTTTAATTTGAATAATAACAATTTTTAAAAATCTGCCCAAAATATGCATTATTTTTCTTTCGAATTTAAAATAGCAAAATCTTTTAAGTATTTCGCCATTGTTTCTATTAATCTTTATATATAAAAATGAATGTTCATTTGTATGAGGCTTATAGACTCAGGAATTACTGAACCGATTTCAATACGGTTTTCGCCAATAGTTAGATAATTTTTCTGTGCAAGTTCGTAGCTATTAATATTTTATGAAAATCTAAAATTTAACATCAAAAGACTAAAAAAAATCTTTATCAAGTCGTGTTTTGTTTCCATGATGTCACAGAATACAACTGTCATTTACTTTTGGATATAAAAAAACATAGTAAATAATAACAAATTAACCGTCTAAACGTATATATTAGATTTTGGTGTATAATTTGTAGATATTAACCCGGGTAACACCGGGTTCAATGCGCTAGTTTTTAATATTTTCTCCTAAAATTTTAAAATAGATTCCTACCCTGAAATAGACAAGGCAGCATCAATAACCAACGGAAGACTAAGTTCCACTTTCTTCTGTCCACCTTTGTTTTCACCATGACTAAATACAATCATTGTTATATTCAACTCCTTCCATCTAATGGGAATCGACCAACCATCAAAATCAAAATTAACTGTCCTCTGAAAATACAAAGTTAACATTATTAAAATTGCATATTTTTTTAATCAAAAAAAAAAAAGAAATTTACTTCATTGCTAGCCAAGTTGAATATTGTCCCCAATTCACAAAACAATGAAACATTTTGTTCATTAGATTGGTGGCATTCTGACGGTAGACGAGCTATTTCTAGTTGGCTGGGGAAAATAACGTTCAATCGGACTTGGAACGCAGGTTCTCCAATGTTTCGAACAGTCGCTTTTATGTGAACACCATTGTTATCAAAAGTACCACGTGTTGAACTGAAATTAAATATAATTTATGTCTATTATAATGAGGTATCACTTAAAACTAATTAATATTATATAACAATATCATCAGTAAGTGAAATATATTAGTCACACTAAATACTACCCCCTCCCCTTCTTGGTGTCTCCCTTGTTAAACGCCATAAAAGCTAGATAAAAAAACCTGAAAAAATCCACTTCATTTCGACTATCTAAATAAACTGTTTTCGAAACAATTGTCTGGTCTTTCTAAGTAGGGACATTCTGTATAATCATTATTAAAGATAGTCAATTGTTTGATTATAATTTTCAACAATCAACCAAAAACGTGAAAAAATCCACTTCATTTCGACTATCTAAATAAGCTGTTTTTGAAATAATTGTCTGGTCTTTCTAAGTAGGGACATTCTGTATAATCATTATTAAAGACAGTCAATTGTTTGATTATATTTTCAACAATCAACCAAAAACGTGAAAAAAATCCACTTCATTTCGACTATCTAAATAAGCTGTTTTTGAAATAATTGATGGTCTTTCGAAATTGGGACATTCTGTATTATCATTATTAAAGATAATCAATTGTTTGATTTTAATTTTCAACAATCAACCAACGTTTTCTCTAATGTATTTTGTGTTAGATTTTCATTAAAAAAATGTAGGTACCTTGTGTCGTAAAACTCTGCATCCAATTGTAAATCTGTCTGACAGACATTGTCATCTCCACAACCATTCACGAATGGAATAGTTAAAAGCGTGCTATTGCTTTCTGAAGGATCTAACACTGAACAATCTCCACAAAATTTAGTATCTAAAATAATGAATAGAATGCATGTTTATTTACTTTTTTTAGTACATACTTAATATATTGTTTACCAACCTGTCGATACATCGTGATCTAAATTATAATTCATCAATACTTCTATAGGTCTTGAGAAATCCATTACAGATGACTAAAATTTTATAAAAATATATATTATAAATTATAATAACTCGATATTTCATCTTTTTGTAGTTCCGCAATAAAATAAGCTAAACTTTAAACTATTACTTAATTTAAACTTCAGATGGCAAGACATCTTTGAATGGCAAAAAAATTGTAGGATTGTTAATTCACGAAATATTTAAAAATTAAAAATCCTTTGTATGAGGCTTATAAACTCGGGAATTACTGAACCGATTTCAGTGCAATTTTCATCAATAGTTAGATAATTTTTCTGTGCATCTTCGTGGCTATTAATATTTTATGAAAACCAAATCAAAAGACTAAAAAAATCATTATAAGGAAAACATAGTAACCATTGAATACAGAATTCTATAATAACGGTTTGAATATTTGATTATTATTTTTCAAATATTTTGTCGAACAATTGGAAGATTTTTGACACATGTTAACAATTAAATATTTTGTAATATAATTATTGTTTGAAAATTGAAATATAAATTCCTAACCTATTTATTATTCGTTTTTTTTTCTATACAAATTCTAAGACGGGACTGGGAGTTTGAAAATATAATTTTACACGATTTTCTGCTGAACAGATTTTATTCAAGCTTTCACTAATGGATAGGTGTATAATTTATGGATATTTTGTGTAAATTTCATGTTGGGTGTGTATTTTGGGTGGGCATGTTGTATATTTTAGGTCACTATAATTTTGTGGATATTAACCCAGGTAACACCGGGTCCAATACGCTAATTCATAAATAACTATACGTATTAAAAAAAACTATTCATTTCTTCAAATATAAACACCTCTAGACTTACATGTATTTCTAGTGTATAAGGAACACAAGTTTCTACATTGTTTTTCATCTCTTTAACCACAGTCTTGCTACTCAATCCTTCCGGCATTAATACAGCACGTCTAAATGAAGGATCGGGTATTATTTGTACTAAAACATTTTCAGAAGACCTCATACCCTTGTAGGTAATGCATCCTTCTATTCTAATTTGGCGTTCTTCCAGAGATATATCCTGCTTTGATGATTTTATTCGAGCCGTTAATTTACCAACTGGGTGTGATCGAATAATAACAGCATGATTTGATAAATATGATCCAACTCCTAAATCTGTTTATAGAATATTTTCATTAAAATAATTACTGGATAATTTTTAATCGATGTCTTTCAAGAAACAAGAAAAATGCGATTTTTTTCTGTAGGCTTTTGTGGCAGTTGTCCATAGTAACTAACTTTTCGAACTGTTGTCGTATTTTATAATTTGACTTCTGAAACACTTTTGAAGAAGACTTCAACATGAGAGTCGAAACGGTTAGTCTTAAAATACGACAACGTGGACAACAAGTTTTCAATAAATAAAATATTGGTATAAAAAATTCAATCTTAGACTTATTTTTCAGTTTATATACCCAAATCTTTTTCTTTTTTACGCATATTTTTCTCTAAAAGATTTAACTAGCCGTTTTAATTTTCTATAACGAAGAATTCGCTCAGGTATATAAAATTTGGAATTTAAGGAATCAATTTCTGTGTTTTCATAAATTCTTATACGTTTTTATCTTTAGAAATCAATCTATCGGGTTAATAAAACGGTTAAGTGCGTGTTGGACACGCACGTGATAGGGTTCTGTAGTCATTCTCACTACGATTTATAAAAAAGAGTTATTCCAAAATATTTCATAACCTATTTTTGCTATATAATTAAAAACTATATTCTAATTTTTCCAGATTTTTTTTCTAATAACCACATTGAAAAGAAAATATCGTGACTGAATTAAAATCAAAAGGTCATTTCACATTTTTTGTTGTATTTTAGGAGACCTATCTAAAGACTCGCCACTCAATGGGGTAAGTGAGAAAAAAATGTTCATCATTTCTGTTTTTGAGTTATCAATCTTCGTCCGTATACCAAATTTCATCTTAATCGGTATAAAATTTATATAGACAGACGAATAGAGCGAAACTATAAGGGTTCCTAGTTTTCTACGGAACCCTAAAAAGGGATAATTTAATTTGACCACAAAAATTTCTGAAATATATATTTTTCAAAAATAAACAAACCAGTAAATGTATTCCTATCTACATCAACTCCTCCAGACAAACTGAACCCAAAGCCTTTCAAATTGAACCTAATTTCCTTAGCTTCGATCCTTTGACTGTAATCAGGACCTAATCCTTTGGAATTTCCCAAATAAATATAAACAACACCTCTTCCTTCGTCTTCATAAGGCGCTCCTACCGCAACATCTATCAGAAATATGTAATATATATATTTAAAATAAATTCAGTCAACTGTTTAGAATTACCCTTGAACCCATCTTGATTTAAATCATTTAAGGAAGTCATTGATGTCCCAAATCGGGCACCAGATTCTTTTTTGTGAATTAGTGTTGGTAATTCGTCGAATCTCCACTGAAATTTAAAAAAATATAATAATCAGTTAGTTTTATCTAATCTGCGGTTTTTTAATCAATCAACTGAACTACCTACCGCAATATAATATGATATTAAAAAATAATATAAGTGATTACACAGCCGCACACAAAAAAAGTGTGCGATACCAAAAAAGCGACTTATATAGCATTGTATTTTTTAAATTAACCTAAACCCAAAATTCAAACTCAAATTTAAAAAAAACTGGTATGCAGAAAATTCTAAAAATTTGGTTTTCGACTATGCTCGACTAATACTACAATACTATATAGGTCACTTTTTTGGTATCACACATTTTTTTTTTTTTTTGCTACAGAACAAGTTAATGTTATTTTATAAAAACCCAAATTTTTTCTCTGATCTTAATATTGTGACAAATGCGTAAATATATTTTTTCTTGTTAATTTGATGCTTGTTCTTTTACTATCAGATCAAAATTTTATCCTGGAGTTTGGCAAAAAAACACCAATAAAAACTGTAACAAATTTCGAGCCGACAATAAATTTAGCATCAAATTTACAAAAAAAATATACAACAAGATATCCCTATGTACCGTAGTGGACTTCTACACTTCGACACTTCTACACATATGATTAATATAAACACGATTGGTATATATTACCTCATCCTTATTTATAAATACGTAAACAGCTCCTTCGTCTTCTCCATTTTGTGGAGCTCCTATAACCAGATCGTCCAGTCCATCTCCTGTGAAATCAACTACACATAAAGAAGATCCAAAGTACTCTCCTAAATCTTTGCCCGCCATCTCTGCCTTTATTATTAGCTCCCTATTTGCTTGATCTGTCATATCGAATATGAACACCTAAAAATTATATTTTATAAAATGCTAAAGTTACCTACTTTTTGTTAATTTTTTAAATTATTTCTAGAGAAAAATGGTCAATCTTTATTTTTTTATTTGTAATAGTGGTAAAATTGTCTGAGATATATGTATAAAATTAAATATTCCACTGAAAAAGAATGACAATTCAATCTGCAAAAAAAAATGATAAAGAAGAGGTATCTTAAAAATGCGTTTTTTTACGACCAGAGTTTTAAATATTAAATATATACGCCCTTTTTTATTGAAAATTTTGACCGTTTTGATTGTTTGAAGTTATACTTCTTTAAGCGCGTTCGGGGTGAAATTTTGATAATGCAACGGCTACAGTAAAGAAAACAACACCATTGTGTTAGGTTAGATAGATAATACAGATTTCTGTTATGATAGTCGGTAAAACATATTTTTAGTTTTGCAATTGCACGCTAGATGTTACTACGCCAAATAAGTATAACTTCTAACGCACGTACTTTATGAGTGTATTATTTCTGTTAATGTATTTGTACTTACCTTTCCTTTGTAAGCATCCCTCGGAGCAGAAGCAACATATAAATGTCTTGTTGATTTTGATAAAAATCTCCCTGATTCCACTGCATACCCTGTAATTAACGATTTATTAAAACCTCAGATGAACAATAAAGTAGCCAGCCAATGGTAGATTCCAAAGGGAGCGATTGAATCCTCTCAAACCGGAAGTAAACACACCTGCCCTGATTACCCCAAGACACATTCCCTTCCTATATATGAGGAGGTTAGTATCAAAACGCAATATCTGACATAAGACAAAATGTTGAGAAAATGGTGAAAACTGACAACTGGTAAGATAAGCGGAGGAATGTATTCAAATTTTCACTACTGGAAGATTGGACGTCGGTAATCAATATACTAAAACGAAAAAGAAAAAAAATAATTGGAAATTTTTTTATAAAGTTTTTGCTTTTTACTTATTGCTTTTTGAACCCAATTTTGATTATCAAAGAGTATGATTTGTATACAAGATTATTCTTTTGATTAATATAACATATTTACAAAATAAACATTACATTTTTTTAAACGTGAATTTAGTAAAATATATAATTTTTAATATATTCATTTTGCACAGATATTGAGTTTTGAAACAAAAACACACTTAAAGTAGCTTAACTATGGAACGCATTGCATTTTAACCCATAATTATTTATCAACGAAAAAGAGACTGCAAAGATGCATCTGATTCCACCTTTAGGTGAAAAATGAAACTGCAGATATTGCGTTTTGATACTAACCTCCTCATATTTCCACGTTGTGTGTTCATAATAAAACCAAAAAAGAGAGAGAGAAAAACACAAAAACTAACCAAAATACGATTCATCTGGAATCCTGCTCTCTGAATAATACGTGTTTGGTACCAAGACATCTGAGAAGAGAGAGTACCCGGACTGGTACCTGACAACACCGCCTTGCCACGAAACCATCCCCGGCGCCCCCAGCAGCAGCTCGTACGTCTCGTTATCTTTCTGGAAACTAGATATCTCTACCGGTTGTCTGATTATCTTCGCAGACATTCCCGCTTGTCCAAAAGCATTTAGGTACACGGATTTTGTAGTCGTTTCGAATGACTGTAAGGCTGAAATGAATTATTTAATAATAACTATGAGAACCTTCCAATAAATAAGGTACTGACATCAGTCTTGGATATTACCCCAGTGTTGGACTTTTGTTTTATTAAATGTACTTAATTACAAATATTTGTTGGTATTTGATTACTGCTATTACTGAATCATAAACTATAGACACTTAACTGTAAAACAGCTTAATTTGATGACAATCGGCCAATGGGTGTCAAAATGGTGGACATTTAAACTTAATTATCATATTTTTGATTCCTTATTTTATAACTTTTGTGTCGTAGTACTTATCATTAACAAGTGTCCATCACTGGTTTTACTTTGTCCATTACTGGAGAAAAACATAAACAAAATAAAAGGCTATTGGTAATTAAATTGATTTAATAAAACGGCACTTGTTTTATTAGTAACATAAGTTCATGATAGTTACAAAAAAGAAGCCCATCAATCCAAAAATCAATATACTTTGCTCTTAAAGCGGTCAAGACTGGTGCCAGTACCTTAAATATGCAATAATTGTAAATATATTTTCCAGGAATAAAGTGAAAATGTTTTAACTAGAACTATAATCACGTCATGTGCGGAAACACCAAGTCAATAACTTTTTATGTTTCCTATTTATACCTATGTATTACAAATTAATAAGCTTGTTGCTTCAATTTGTTGCCACAACGATGCAAAACCACAACAGCCATAAGACTATAATGTTTCTGAGAAATTTGGATAAATATTGAGAAAATAAATTTCCAAACAAAATTTATCATATGTATTTTTATCTTTTTGAAAAAATATAGAATGTCATGTTGAAGTTTAAGTTCAAGTTTATGCTGTATTTTATGGGAAAAATAGCATGTTTCAAGTTTAAAACATAATTCAAAATGAAAAAAATCCAATGCAACAATTTTCTTTGAAAATTTTACATCAAAAAAAAAAAACTAGAGCATCGTTCACTATAAAAAAATGGGCATCAAGAAGTCAAATCCGTCACTGTTTATCAGTATACCCTTATGTAAGTAGCCCTGACAGTCATTTGATAAAGTAACATGTCATCAACGTTATTCATAAGGTCTACAACCTAACATCCGCAATGGTATCGAAAATTGTCTGCAGATAATAAAATACAACAGCAATATTGAATTTCGTAGATTTTAATCTTGTCTACATAGACGTATTTTTGTTAATTAAACATATAATTTTTTATTGATGTTTAATTCCAAGCATAATTTCTTTTAAAGCTAAATGTAATTATAGTTCTAGTCAATTTTTTTAGTTATTTATTACGCGTATATGTATAAATGTAATAATTATAAAGTTAAGGACAATTTTCTCTATAAGTAGTGGCGTCGCTTATGGTAGGCGGGTGGGGGGGGTCCGCCCCGGCTTACACCCTCAATGAGGGGACACCCGAATATAATATGTTAAAAAATAAAGCCTATTTACCTTATTGTTTTGGTTATTTTAAGCTTCCAGGGGGGTAAAATATGTAAAAAAAATGTTTGGTCATTGGAAATCTATAACGGGTGTGGTAACCATCCAATTTATTTTTTTCTTTAATTCTGTCGTTCAAAAATTACTGGGGTGACACCTGTGTAAAAAATAAAACCTATTTACTTTTTTGGTGGGATGTCACACACCTAACGGCGCCACTGTTTATAAGGAAAAAAGTTTATAAAATTCCTTTTATTTTTATTTAAATCTTCCAACAAATGTATTATCAAAGTAACCACAAAAACAATAAAAATTATTATAAAAATGAACTAAAAAATCACAGGTTCACTTTTCCAGGAGACAAAAATTTTAGCAACCCCTTAATAGTGCAGAGTATGCTAATTCAGTAATTATTTTTAAACTTTTTAATCTTTACGCGATCCATAGTTTTAGAACTACTGCTATAAAGTAAAGGGACACTCTTACTTGCTCAAGTTATAGGAACTTACTTCCATCCAGTAAAGGTATTAGTCTCTTAGCTGTTCTGTTCGCGTCCATCGTATTATCAAGCCAATAACACAGACCGTTTGCCAAATACAAGTCCTTATTGAAAGCGTTGGCCCACAAAGGTGCACATGCCTACAAAATAATACATATTCAGGAGGGGGCATTATTTATCTGTATCGTTTTAAAGCATTTGATCGACGCCATACACATATCTGTTCTGCTCACCTTGCTTATAGCTTCGTAGATACTTATGGAACGAAGAAAGGTAAGTAGAACAGGTATGTGTATGGCCACGGTAGCTAAATAAATATTGTAACAGTTGTTCTATAATGATACACATCTTTTATATGCATTACTTACATATTTGTGCAAAAATAAATTTAGAGTAATCTAATCAAATATTTAATGAAACATAGTTATACTGTTTATTTATTCTAGTATTCTATCTTATGTATTTTGTATTTTATAAAAAAAGTGGATAGTAAAAAAATTACTTGCACTGAATTGTCCATAAATTTATAAATCTAAATTAATACTAGATAAGTACTTCATATTAACGTAAAAAAATCAGATTTGTTATTATATTGTACCAATTATCATAAAAATACTTTAATTATAACCAGAGACTTGAACCTGAACCCGAAAAAAACCCGTATTTTTTCATTAACCTGAACCCGAACCGAACCGCTATATCTCAAAGTCATCGAACCTGAATCTGAACCCGAATCTTTTCATGGATAACCGGTAACCATATATTTTTAAATGGTTCAATAAATTATTTTTAATATTTTAATATTTTCCTCCAATAATTTTAAAAAAAGATTATAAAATGTACTAATACTGGAAATCTGTTTGAATTTTATGGTATGATGTGACTTATCAAGTCAACTACTGAAATTTACATATTTTTTACTTTCTTTTTTAATTCTATAACTGAATTACATTTCAATTTACAAAAAAATCTGAAAAATATAAATTTCAATCTTTAAAATGTATTTTTATTTTTTAAATAATTACCACAAATAAGCTTCCTCTATTATCCAATCCTGTAATTGTTGCTCCTAGCATAGAATAATCTTTTCGATCAGTATAACTCATGTAAAATGGTTTCAATTCTTGTTGATTTCCTTTAAAAAATCATATGAATACCTATATTTATAATATACATTTTTTTATATAAAATTTAGATAACAATTAATTTTACCTGTTTTATCTAACAATAACGGATAACAAAACGGTGGACCTATTTCACTATCTATGTTACATTGATAAACCACTCCTGGTCTATGGATAGAACGATGTAACGGGTAGTTTGAATTAGCTTTTGGTGCCCCAACAATGATACTGTCGATAAACAAACAAAAAATGATTAAAAAAAATTTGATAGGCAATTTTTGTAAAAAAATGACTGCCCCCATCCCTCTTAAAATATATTATATCTTCAGATTAAACAATATAACTTTTTGGACAAAATCAAAGTAATAAAAAAGTGCGTAATAATTAACACAATGGGCGTTTTCTCGAGACAATTTATTTTAGGAAATTTTTTTAAAAATTATCACAATTTTAATAAAATTCTCACCGATTCAAAAACTAGACAAATTAATTTAAAAAATTATAACTACATTAATTACTCAATTGCCAATGTGATAAAGTACACTTTGGTATAAGATAAGTACTCAATTAATAAAATTCAATCCAATTTAATAAAATAAATAAAATATCTATTTCCTCGACTTTTTGATATGTGGACAGTCACTTTAGACTTCTAAATCACCCATATCAAAAACAATTTGAACTATACACTTCCGGTTCAAGATAACCGAACTTTATCTTATTTTTAATACCCTCTCACTTCCATTTTTTAAATGTTATAACTAATAACAAACCTGGACGCATATTTTCCACTTGATGTCCTTAAAAATACACTATATCCAAAATACGACTTTCCTTGCCTTGTAGGATCGGTCAAAACATCCGCAAACCCAGGAGATAAATTAAAACATCCCCTTTCACTAATCAACCCTAAAACTAAAACTAGACACAGCACAATCATTGTTATTTATTTTAATTACACAAATATCGACACATGTTTATTTTAATACACAAATATTATTTTTATAGTTTCGCATCTTTTATATTATGTTAATAATACCGCTTGCCATTTTTCTCTAGCAACTATTTTGTATACGAATTCTAGTAAATTGTCGATGAACTTAAATAAATATATGCATACTTAATAATGTGATGAAAAATATAGGAAATGAATCAGAGATATGTACTGAAAACATAGGCGTAGTGTAATTAAATGTATAGATAGAATGTTAAGAAGCCTAAAGTAATGTAAAGGTCGTCAAAAATTTACTAACGAGTTTCACTGTATTGACTTTTTATTTTTTTTGTCTCTGACTATATTACTCGTGGTAACATTTTATAATTTGTTTATAAGCTTTATTATCAGTTTATAACAATTAAAAAAAATTTAAGACTAAAAAAATTACAAAAAACAGATTTAAAAAAAAAACAGGATTTAATTTTAAGGAGGCGAAAAGTAGTCATTGCCCCCCACTGAAAAATTGGAGGGGAGGGGCAACTGCTCTCCCTCCCCCAAACGTCCCCGCCTCCGGCGCCACTGTTTTCGGGTTATGTGTAAAGAATTCTATATTCTTATTAATTCTTTAATTAATATAAAAATAATAATATTTATATTTTAATAAAAATATACTTTTATATATAAAAATATATTTATTTTATGATACGCTACTGAAATATTACATTTAAGAAATAAAATAAAATGCAACACTTTTCATTGTTCATTTATATTCAAGAGACGAACGAAATTTTAAACAAAATTACTATGACTAATAGGCATACTCATTTTAGTATACCTACATAATATTATTACATTAATTAAAAATTAAATTTGTCAACACCTTTCTAATTATCATAATAAATAAATAAAAAGACGGATATGTGTGTTTAATGTTAATAATTGCATTTAAGGTATTTTTATATAGACGAATTTTTACGTTATTATCTAATATATCTACGAATTATTTAAAAACCCTGTAACCGTAGGGGGGAGGGGTAGGAGAGTTAGGTTGGGGTAGTAAATTTTAAACACATCAAGGATATTTTTTTGCTCTTCAAAAATTTTATTTAGGTTACACCATTTTATTTTATTAAAAAAATATACTTATTTTTCTTTTTAATTTTTAAAAATATTAATTAATAATTATTTTAAAAAAAGTATTTTTTTCTTGAGTAAAATAAATTGATAAAAATATTATGCAAATATATTTGTCACGAAGTTTTTTTGTTATTTAATCTCGGTATGAAATTCCTAAAATAAATATATGTATAGTGGTAGATAACATAAAATAAACTTAATATATTACAAATAAAACACTTCCAATTCCTCTTATTTGAATTAACAAAAAATACCACTTTTATTACACAGGAAGAAGTTTGTGTAATACCTATAACTGATAAGCCAATGTATGTTCAATAAGATAAGTTAATTCTAGACTGTATGTATTTAATATGTACAATATACGAAATTTCATCAATTTCAAAAAACAAAATTTAAATTACATGTATGTATTCATTTTTTTAATTTTTTTTTGTCATCAACAATGAATATACATTTAAAAACAAATCGGAATCTATTTTATCGACCCTTACGTAATAAATCCATGTAAACGTGGAGAAATATAATACACGTTGATTTGTATATGATTCATATAAACGTAGTAAGTAAAATGTCATTAAAATTTTGTGTTTGAAGTTTTCATTTTTATTTCAAATAATTCCTTCTTAAAATACACGTTCGTTATTTAATTTTAAAGATCTGTTTGTTATTTTATACATTCATTCCAGTGTGGACGTATTAACATTGTTTATATTGTGATTTTTAGTTTTTAATAATAATAAGCAACTTAAACAATGTTTGAATTTATTGTATAAAATAATATTATAAAGCCATGTTTACATCTCAAGGAAAATTGTTAATAATTATAACAATAATCATTACAGAAATATTAATAATAAGTTGTGATAATTCAAGTAAACAAAAGTTACCAAATCTTCTTGATCAAAATAAAATAGATAATACAATACCAGAACATTCAGAAAATACAAATTCTATTTTAAAACCTGATGAAAAATCTAAAGAAAAAAATGACGTAAAAAATATACCTAGCAAACCACTTGTAGTCAACGATGAAAAAGAAAATGAAAAAAGTTCAAAAATTGACGACGAAGATAAAAACTTAACATTAAATACAGAAGCTGTGGTTCGCGGTTTTTACGTATTTGTTGGCCTCAGTATTATCGTCATGATCTATATAGCTTTTAGGACAATAAGGTTAAACCATTAATTATTTAGATTAATAATAATTAAGGTACTTATCCATTATGTCCACACTAATTTCTTGGTTGCTGCCTCTAAAACATGGATTCAATCTCTGCCTCAACGAACTGTTTTTAAAATAAAAATGTCAGATAAGACCATAATTATAGAATGCATAGACAAGTACCTTAAACTGTAGAAAATATGACATAGAAATAATTGATATCGAATTATGTATGTCTTTTCAGAGTAAACCGGCAGCCAACCTCATCAACAACTGTACGAAAATACGGTGTTGTAGGTCGTAGAGGGGATTTAGAAATGACACCCTTGCCCCTAGCTGAAGACGATGATGACGATACATTGTTTGATGCTACCCGTGCTAACCAAACAACGACATGATTCAAAACAAACCAGGGGTTTCGCATTTAAAAGAAATAACAATAAAATGATAATAGGCATTCATTTATGAATAGTTACACATTAAAATCTTTTTTTTTTTTTATTATTTCATAGTATTTAATAAATTTTACATACTAAAAGTGTTAAACAATATCGTATTGCTGAAAAGGGTTACAAATAAAACCACTCCAAACTATTATATTTTTTTTTAATAAAATTTTTATATATACATACATATATATATTGAGAATCTTATGCTATAATATTACTGTCGTGGCAAAAATAACCTTAAATTATAAGGGTTAACTTGATTGTTGTGATATTAGTAATCTTAAAAATTGGTGATATGCTTTGTATGCATATTTACACTTTGGTATTGTTTACATTATAAATAATAAAATATGTTAAAAGTGTATAATATGTACTTAGCAAATATGTTCTGTTTAAAATATCAATGTATTTTTTTACTAATAAAGTTTCTATTTATTATAGATTGTGATGTTATAAGTTGAATTTTAAACCTCTGTCTATCAAACAATTTATTTATATTCTAAATTCCTCATACAAAAGTCAGTTAATTTGATTTAGTTAAAAAATGTAAATAAGGTAAGTATGTTTATGGTTATATGTATATAACAAAAAATAATTACAGATTATCCTAGTAATTTACTTTTTTTAATCTAAACTATACACTGAAATTTTCATGAGTTTTCAATGAAAATCGTAAAAAGAAATGCCACTGACATATCTACCTAAAAATTAATTTGAAAAAGCTACTAAACAAGTTCGAAACCTGTTTTATCGACTTTATCTTAACTCTCACTAACGCTGTATTTTAAGATTGTATCGTATATATATGTTCAAATCCGTTGTAATATTCGGGGTTACAACAAGTGCAACCTTCGGAGTTACATAAAAGTTTCTTATAACTTCACAATCTCTGTGGAAGGTCTCCGGATCTGGGACAGAAAGTGTCACAAGGTAAATCTTGTTGATCTTCGTGCTTAGCCGACGTAGGAAGGGACGTCTTTACTGATCCGAACCCGGCTGTACGTTGACGTTGATCATAGCAAAGGAATGTTGCAAAATGATAAAAACAAGACGGAGCCCACTCTGTTGAAACTCCTTTTTTTTATGCATTTTAAGAATGTAATCTTTGTTTTTAATTTTATTTCTTTAAATTAAAAATAATATTATGTAATTAATAAGTAAGGTAAAGTACCCAGTTATGGCACAACGCGAAAAACAGCGGCTATTGTGGAACACACGTATATTAATCAATTTTAATAATATTCATACTTCGTTTTGCGTACTAAAAAAATTTACCTAGTGTCATTAAACCTTTTAATTTAACTATAGTACTAAAAATCAAAGTATTATTTAAATATAAATAGTCGAAAAAAATTATTTTATTATAGCCTACATAAAAGTTGGTATTCACTGACATGTTTATCACAAATGTAGTGATTTGTACAGTTCACTGTTTTGATGTAATTCTTAATATTTCAAGTATTTTACGATATAAATAATAGTTCAAATTGTAGGTAAGTCTTTAATAAATGATATGATATAATTATTTCATAGATTTAAGTAAAGTCATTATTGATAAATACATGTTTCTTTATAGGAACGTTGAATGTCATTATTAACCAATATATGAAACAACCGAAATGCTTGTGCCTGGAGTGGGACTTTTTCAATCATCTGTTGGAACGTATTGTTTGCAACTAATTTGTGTCATTATCGTATTATTTCTGTATTTGAATTATTATTTTATCATCAAAGTGGTGTGATCAATCAATATTCATGCATTTTATTTAAGAATATAAGAAATAGGTGAGTGAAATAAAGTAAAAACCTAACCTCAAAATATTACCTGTCAATAATATTTATAATTTAATCCTATACTTATATTTGTTTTAGCAATGAAAACTAGAAAAATAAAGAGTATTAATCAAAATAAATAAATAAAAAAATAAAATTAGAAGGAAAAATAGTACATCTAAAACGATTCAGTGTCAGCTGTCACATTATTAAGAAAGGAAATGTTTTGAATTCTTCAAAGGCGAAAGAATTGATTGAAATAACAAATGTTCTAGTATAAACTGGACTAGATAGATTAAAATTACCATCTTAACCTCTCCGAGGTATGTACGATGAAAGATACAGAAACTTTACAATGCAAAATAATGAAAACGCATTTGATCAAATTATCACAGTGGTTACCAAAGAATCAATATATTATTATGAAGAAGGTGTTACAAAGACACTTAATGATCCCTTAATTGTATTCGATGGTAGGTACTGATTGTTTGAATTAATTAATTAATTAATGTTGAATATTTATCTATATTATTTATAATTCTAGATATAATTGATTTACAACATAATGAAATTACCATCGTAACAATTGCAAGAAAAGAAACGAATGATTAGCTGAAAAAAATAAAGAATTTGAAGAACAAATGAAACAATTAAAAAAATAAAACGGCCAAGTGCATGTTCGGTACGCACATGATGGGTTCCGTAGTCATTATGATTTGTAAAAAAGTTATTTCAAAATTTTTCATAAACTATTTTTGCTACAGTGTTTGTTATAATTAAAAGCTACATTCTGGATTTTTTTCAGATTTTTTGAATTGATAGTTTAGTTAGCTCTGACAACGACATTTAAAAGAAAATAATTCATGACTGGAGGGTTAAAATTAAAATATAACATACTTTATTGCATTTTAGGAGACCTATCTAAAGACACCCCACCTAACGGATTAAGTGAAATTTTTTTTAAATATACTTTTCAGTCTATGAGAAGGGGGTCCAAATAATTTTTTTTTTCAATAATCTTATCATTTCTGTTTTTGGGTTATCAGTCTTCGTCCGTATACCAAATTTCATTTTAATCGGTATAAAATTTATATAGACAGACAGATTGACAGAGCGAAACTATAAGGTTTCGTAGTTTTCTACGAAACCCTAAAAATTAAGCAAGAAACTTAATTTTTCATAAACTTTGTTACCTTATTTTTAATATTTTATATTTTTCATATAGGTACAGCCAATTCTGTTTTCAAACAAATTTTTTTTACACGATTTTGAAGAAGCACGGTCAATAACAATAAAAAACTTTTTTTTATGCGTACTGATTTGATTTTACATGATCCATTTATTCTAAATCACTGTAAAATTTATACAATTTATTATTTTCATACAATGAAGTTCTTTTTCTTGTTAAATTTTAAATTAATAGGCTGAACGTATCGTGAGAAAACAGAATTGGGTGTATTAAATTTGTATATTTAAATTTTATAACTTTATATTATTGATATTTATATTTTATTATGATTTATAACATTTAAAAAATTTAATAAAGTTCTGCTTAAGATTAATGTATGTTAATGATGTTTTCAAATTATTTTTCTTATTTCCTTTCATCATTAATATTATTTTAGGTGCATTTCCAATAAAAATAAAAATCTAATATTTTAAATCCAATTAATATTACTGATACACTGCTTGTCACAATTAGTGGGAGACTTTTTGAATGGAACAGTTTTGTTAAAAATTGTCATATTAATATGAAATTTCAGAAAAATCATTAATGTGGTGTTGTCTCAAAGTCCAAGAAATAACAACTTTGTACGTTAATCACTCCAACCCCAATTTATTACAATTCATTCGAAGGACACAGGTAAAGATAAAACTGTGAAATTTACAAACTGGGTAGTAAACCCTGTATACAAGGGTACTGTATATTAAAAATTTAAAATAAATTATAAGGGTAAGAATCAACCCTTAAATACTAAACCGTCTTCAATAGTAGAATAGAAGATTGAATTCAAGTGTAATTTTATAAAAAAAATCAATGAAAGCGGTTGATTTAATTATTTAAAATCAATAAAATTATAAAAATCAATGGAAAAATAACTTATAGAAGAAAAACTACTGTTCCATATTAGGTGAATGAATTATGGAACATAGGTGCCAATGCAAAAATCTTGTTTCATAATAGTGGACATTAGTTCATTCACTTTTTTTTTTATATCATGAAAAATATTATATTTATTTGAGTTTTGTAAGTATGACGTTATAGAGGAAACATAGGCCCATCAAATAATGTGTTACAATGTTCCATTTAATAACTTATAGATTTTTTATATGAGCGCAAAAAAAAGGTGTGGAAAAATCGTTCCATAACTGGGTACTTTACCTTATACACTTACCTTATTTTTGTTATAAGTAAAGCATTTATATAGAAAAAAGTAATTTATATATTAACTAAATTTAATTTTTCAGAGTACTCAACAAAAAATAATAGCAATGACTTATTAAATGTTATTAAAATAATAAAAAAACATATAGAGAATACTGAAAAAATTATTTAATTATTTTAGGATATTTTTTGTTTGTTAATATTGACAATTTAATACAATTTCAAAAATATCTAACAATTCTTTCTATATATAATAATAAAATTGTACTTACTCATATTATCATTACTTTATAAACCCTAATTAAAATTCAAAATTTAACTGAACCTAGCATAAATTAACTTACCTTTAAATTAGAAAAGACAGCTAAGAAATATCGGACATGTCCGTAAAAATTAAATATTTATTCTTCAGATGAAAAAGAGTCGGTTACTTTATGCATTCTACAAAATGTAAATACAAAATAATCGATAAATCAAATACATTATGTGTCATTTATAAAGATAACTACTATTTGTATAGTTCGTTAATTATCATAATCAATTGTTTAATATTAATCGAGGCAAATACAAAAACAAAACTATATTACTACACATTTACAATGATATCTCTACGAAAATGACGATTTATACATAGCATAGATACACAAACATAATTTAGCTAATCATTCCACTAATAATTAACTGTAGATTTCCAGTGGTCTAGTAAATATTACTGCACCACGATCATTGCAAAATCGCTTAATTAAAGTACCACAAATTAACATGATATTTCATCATCCCTTACTATAATATATATATGTATGTATATATATATTTATATATAAAATTAAATTAAAATATAATACGCGCTGCAACCTGCAGTACAGAAATAAAACTCTCATTCAGTACAGGAAATTTCAAATCAACCAAAAATCAACCGGTGGCAGCAGATCAGTGTGTGGGGGGCCTTAAGCCGGGTTCCAATAGGACGTCTGGTACGTTTGCTTCGTGCCGCTCGCCTTCGCTTGGCTGGAGCTCTGCGTGCGCTGGCCTCCGCTGCTGTTGCTCGAGTCCTGCGGTATTAAAACATTTTCAGTATCGCATAATCAAAACTAACTAATATAAAGTAATAAATAATCAATTAATATACCAAAACCAACTCTTCCTTCCAGTTTTTGGTACAAACACAAATATAAACCAACACGATTCTTAAACATTTCATTTTATATGCTATCTTTAATAAATTAATCAATTTTCAAAACAAGTCTAAAGAAAGAAATAAACTATTGCATTTTCGATTTTGAAAAAAAAAACACACTGATGTATTTTATATTTTTAATAAAAAAAACAATAAATGGGTATAAGAAACTGAACTTTATTACATCAATATGCTTTGACCGAAAATGGCATAAATGATAGAGAAGCTAAAGAAGCAGCAGCCAACTTACCGTGTATCGGCTTAAGTGGCGCACATCCATCTACAAACAAGCAAAACCCAAAATCAGAAGGAAAATAAAACGCAGCCCTTTGTACGCATGCAAGAAATTTACACTACACGTATTATTTAAAACACTACGAACATGCTACTCTCGGAGCCGATATCTGTCGATTTCTTTTACAAACTATCAACCCTTTCGGTGTGAAGCATCAATTATTTACACATTTTTTATTAGATATTGTTTTGGTTCATTATCATACATTAAAATGCTTCCTGTTAAGAATTTAAAAAAAAATTATACGCACATATTATAACCGATTTTTTCTATCTATATGTTCGTAGTAAAATGAAATATTTTATCAAAAGTTCAGGTATATATTATTATGTAATTTATCAAAGGGTGCAAAATTTACTTAAAACCTATTTTTAATTAGATATATCACTTCTATTCTAATAAGTCAGTAAATAATTTTACGAATTTAAATCAAAAAACAAAAAAACAAAAAACACATTTACACTATTCAGAAACCAAAACAATTACCTCCCTTCTGTCAATTTTTTAATTTAAACATTAAAGTTCTGTAATTATCAATTAATTTGAAAATATTTTTATATATCCTTTTTAACTTCTCGTCATTTCTTCTTTAATTTAATTCTATGCCATGCGTAGTATTTTCATCTATATTTTATATAATAGGTAAAACTCAATTTAAATTAAATAATTAGATGCACTCATAAAAAATTAAAGGATCAAAACATTTTAAAGTTTTAAATCTCTACGTTTTAATGCTTTTTTTATAATTGAATTTTAATTCATTTTCCACAGTTATTGGCTTATAAAGCAAGCAAATATATATATAATTTTCTGTCAACTTTATGGGGATGCATGGGGTTAAAAAAATTGCTGACAAAATCTGTTAATGTTCAAAAGCATAGTTTTGATCTATGATTTTTTTCATTCACAAAGTTATTTGACATTCAAGCAAAAAAATAATAAAATTAATTTTACAATGGAGTTTGAAGGCTAACACATTCAATTCAAAATTACTCCTAAATAAACGCAAATCTGAGGTATTTTTAATTTAGTCTCCCCTTGTACAAAAAATAAATAAAATAAATAATATTATGACCCAAAATAAATCCCCCCACAAGGAAAGTTACGAAAATCCATTTATAATAAATTGACTGCAGCAAGAAATTAAACTTTTAATTGAGTCAATAAACAATTCTTAAACTTATTAAAAACAAATGTACCTTCAACAAAAAATTTCAACATACATGCAAATAAAAAAAAATCAACAAATAAGACTCCTCCTCTAACAAAACTACAAAATCAATAACGGTTTATCTCGACACACAGACAGATATCCTCGTACCTGGTGCAACGGTTGATGCATCAGTTGCGTGTTGTGGTGCGTCTGGTGCGGCGGCATCGTCGGTATGAACAAGTGGTGATGCGTGGCCGCGTACTGCCCACTGGCCGCTAGACCCGCAGTGCTCTGGCTGTTTGCCAGATTGAACGGGGGCGGAGTACCCGAGTGGAAGCCCTGCTTCTCATACGACTGAAATAAAATATTAACGGTGTTAAAATTTATTCATCAAATCAAAATCAACAATAGAGTAATCCGGTCAAAAATGAAAACTCCTAAAAACCTGTTTAATGTAATCTAGAAGGAAACATAAGGAAAAAGTTAAAAGTAAGGTTATTCTATATAGTTGCAATATGTACAATAATAATATACTCAAGAACTCGACTCATTTTTATTATTTTCTAATTTTTTGATTACTCTATTGGTTCTATGTAATATATTAGGACAGCCACAAATATCTGAAAATATATGTGGCTCTACACAGTCTAATAATTATACTTACATTCACTTTCCCTAGTGCGACATGAGACTTTGCATACATGAGCTCAGCAGCACCTGTAGTCGTAACGGCGGAACCAGCACCGGCGCCTCCGGCCTTGCCCTGCGGTTGTCCGTATGCAGTCTTGCTATAATCCTGCTGCTCGTATGCTGCGCCAGTTACTGCAGCTCCGTAAGGCGTCGTGCCTTGCCCGGTGCCAGCTGAGGCACCACCGGCTCCATATCCTCCTGCACCAGGCTTGCCTCCGTACTGGCTACTACCTGTCGATGAGTGCGCCGCTGCCGCTGCAGCTGCGTTGATTTGCTGAAAATAGTCATTATTTTAATAATCTCATTCATTATTTTATTAAATATCTCAACTAACCGGATAAATGGCAGGTGTTCCGTACTGAAAACTACCCGCAGGGACCGTCCCCATTCCGTAGAAGTAAGCGTATGCTGGTGGTGGCATTGGCTGAGCCGCAGCTCCCGATCCTGCCGTCTGCTGAGGTGCAGGCTGTTGCGTTACAGGCGATGCATTGTGTTCTGCCCTGCCCGTGAAGCGCCCATCTCCTGCTGCTGCCGCGGCTGCATATGCTAGACCGTCCCTTGCACTCGTGCTCAGAGATGTGGGTGTCTGGTAGCCTCCCATATCATAGTACCCTGCAGTCTGTAATTATGAAAACTATATAAATATCTTATAATTATACTCAAAATCTTTTTTAACCAAATATATACATGCATCAGAATGCCAAAATCATCTCAAGAGATTAGGGTGTTCACAAAATCTTATCAATCGATAAAATACTTATCAAAATGACAGATGATTGCAAACAAGTCCAACCTATTCAGTCTCGTCATCGTTTCATCATGTGCACTCATTTACAATAAATAATACGTTGTTTTTTCGTTAGACTTACCATGTGTGGTATCCGTTGTGACATCATTTGGATTTCTTCATATGAATACATTGGTTGCTGATAGAAAGGCATGCCCGCCTGTCCCATTATGTATTGTGTACCCATCATAGGAGCTACACCAGGTGGAATGCTCGTCAAAACATTACCTTTAGCTAAAAAAAATAATTATAGATTAAATCACAAACTAATTAACCAAATCAAAAAAAAAAAAAAAAAACTTTACCTGTTGAAGCCGAACTGACTTTCGTATTTGCAACAGTCGTGACACTCTGTGAATTCCCTGTGAGCCCTGCGAGTTGCGTGGAACTGACACTGACCGTGCTTGTAGGCGTTGAATCGTACTGGCTGTTATCCTTGGACCCCGTCGACTTGTGATTAGACACGGGCGTGTAGTTGTTAAATGGTACCGCATACGACGCACTGTTACCGTACGACGTCGGATACGAGGGCCCCGATAACGACGACGCAAATCCGGTCGAGTACGAGCTCGGCTGGTACTGTGACGATGTGTTGTTATATATCGAGTTGTTTGAATTCGAAAAGCTGTTTGATGACGTCTGTTGGCTTGATGGGTAAGAATTTGAGGACGTTACCTGTGCAGATAAATAAAACAATTTTGAAGTAACTATAGACTGTCTATCTGTTTACTCAAATCTCACTACATGTGTCTTAGTTTTATTTTATTTTCATGAAAATTTAACAATGAATATAATATAATAATATTATGTATTAATACATAATAATTTAGTATGCATCAGAATGCCAAATCATCTAAACACTAACAGATTTCAACATAATCATAACATTTGACAAAACACTTGACAAAAGTTTGAATAACATTAAAAACTGCTGGCTCAGTCTCGTCATCGGATCATCATTTGCTGTTTAATAAAAAAAACTCTTACAATGGGACAAATTATTCAAAAAAACGGGTTCCAGCTTCCCATTATGATATTTTTACATTCTGGGAGATATTGTTACACTATATAAATAATCACCTGGGCATTTGATGAGTAGCTACTGGTGTTGTATACGCTAGGCGGTTGGTACGCAGCTGTGCTTTTCTGGAATGTCTGGAAACTGGCTCCGAGACCGTCCGATACAGCAGAGCTTTTACTAACCAGATCTGTCACTCGAGTACTTGAGTATCCGCTTAAATGTTCATTTCCGCTGGAAGGCTGAGATGCACTGCTGTCTGTGTTTGATAACTGTAAACAAATAAGATATATAAGATGGATTTAAAATACAAAGCTTTAAAAAGTGGAGACTGATCAATTTTTCATATTGATATAAGTTTTAAATTATTTGGTTTATTTGCAATTAATATTTTTGTTGAGAGAAATATAGAATTACGATTAATTTTATATATACTATTTAATCAGTTCTAAGTACAAACAAAATTGTTTAATAATTTATTAGTTGTACATCAGAATGCCAAATCATCTAAACAAAAACAGATTTTCACGTAATCATATCAATCGAAGAAAAACTCTAACAATTGAATGATTTAAATGAAAAAAATTCTGTTTGCTCAGTCTCGTCATCGTTTCATCATTTGTACAAAATATTTATAAATAAAAAATGGTCAGTTGGATCCATTAGTCACTAGCTGAAAGAAGATACCAGCTGGATATAAAAAAAAAAATATTATTAAATGTTTAAAAACGTACCATTTGGCTCTGAGCGAGTGCATTTTGCGCCTGCACACTAGCGGGAACCCCTCCACCGCCACCTCCTCCTCCTGATTGCACCCCGGTCGTGACAGCACTCGACTGTGTCGCGGACGGCGCCGTCTGAACTTGCTGCTTTGATTGCACCGCGTAACCATCGCTCACTGACGCAACAGATGGTGCTGGCGCCGCCACGTGGACATTAGACGGCACCACAGATGGTTCCACGACACTGTTTGCTGATTCGAGGACAGCTGTCGTGTCTGTTACTAAATCAAGCCCGCCAAATTGGACGTCTAAAAATCCTATGCCTGAACTGACATCGCCACCTGGCATTTCTACAGCAGTCGAAGGTATTTTTGAAGGCGGAGGTACCCTGGCGCGTTGTGTTTTCCGTTGGGGTTGCTGGTGTGATGACAACTGTGTTGTTTGGTCCTAATTACAGTTAAGAAAATATCAATGAATGCTATTTAGTTTCATATTAACTTTTAATTTAAAAATTTTATATATCAGAATGCCAAATCATCCAAACAAAAACAGAATTTCACCAAATCATAACAATCGAAGAAAAACTCAAACAATTGAAAAGTTTTTGTGAAATATTTCTGTTAGCTCAGTCTCGTCATCGTTTCATCATTTGTTTACATTAAAATTTTATTTAGAATGCGAAAAAATCAATTGTTTCAAACAATGGTTAACCTAAAAAAAAATTACTTTATCGGTTACATACCTGTTGCTGTGACACATTAACTGAATTTTGATTGTAGCCTCCACTTCCTGAATTATAATTCGTAGAAGTATATGAATTGACTATTGAAGTACCGTATGCCGAATTTGAATCCTTTAATCAAAAATAAATAAAAAATGTTACTGCTACAAACTATAGACATTAGCAAGTATTTTCTATATTTCAGTACGCATCAGAATGCCAAATCATCTAAACACAAACAAGCCTGAACAGAATCGTAACATTTGACAAAATACTCGACAATTGTTACAATAAACTGTTGAAACCTGTTGGCTCAGTCTCGTCATCGGTTCATCATATGCAAAATATTAACTCTCTACAAAACATTATTTGAATAATAACTGAAAGCACCCTAATATTAAATAAAAACCTTAGTATTATCCAGGACCTTGAAAATACATTCAAACAAATTAACTAACCTGATAGCCCGTCTGCATCTGCTGCTCTCTATCCTTCTGCTGCGACTGCGCCGTCAACTGGCTGAGATACTGGCTCTGTGCTGCCGTGAGCGTCGTTGAGCCAACACCAGGCATCATCTCCTTGTCCAGAGCAGCTGCAAGCCCGGCTGACATCGAAGCTATTGACAGTCCCATGTTAGTCTGCGTCGGGGGTTCCATGTCCGGCACCATCATTGGTTGCTGCTGCTGCTGTTGTTGCTCTGCTGTTGGTTGTACGGAGTCACCCTCGTTTGCGGTGCTAGGCGTAAATACTTTTGTCTCTGTCAGTGATCCAGTGTACTCTTCGTTGTCCCAATCTTCCGGTTGAGGAAACGTATCGTCCCAATTTTCTATACCCACTAAACATGTTGAGCATATTAAATAATATTGATAGATAAAGCCAAAACAATATTAAACGTAACTTACTTTTCCTATCCTGATTTTGTGTTGTGTTTGATGCCACAAACTCCGAATCCCATGACTCTATTGGTGGTTGAGAATTATACGAGCCTGATGATCTTGACTGTCCCCCAGACCCCCTGGGGCCCTGGTACCCCCTACGACCGCCCCTGCCTGCACCACCTCCTCGCCCACCCCTACCAGGCCCATTCTGCATGCGACCCCTTCTGAAACCTCCTTCACCACCGCGGCCTCCTTCTTCAGGGCCTCCGTCCCTATTATCCCTGTTCTCACGACCACCATCTCTACCTTCTCGACCACGCCCTGTTAATAATTATGATAGAATTAATTTATCAATGTCAAAATAAAAATTATACAAATATATTTGAAGTAAATATCAATATTTAAAAATTTACTAGATTACAATAATGTTTATCTATTATTTATTGATACAATGCACCATTGTTTCTACAGGAAGTTTAGATAATTATCACACTTCCATTCATCAAAAATAAATATGATAGAACAGATAACAAGAGATATAATCATATATATAAATAAATACACATGTAATTGAGTTATTTTTTTTCATCCTTCAGAAATTCAGCACATTAATCAGCTAATTCTATTAACTAGTGAACACATAAACCAACATCTACTGTATTTTCTGATTGTGATGGTATATTTAAGTTAAAATCACTCACATCCTCGACTATCACCACGCGCACGCATCCTGGGGGGCCCACCGCCCCTGGTCCGCGACCTGTCTCTGTCGGGAGCTGCCTGTGCTGCGGCCGGCGCCTGCGCTGTGTTGTTCGTGGCCGCTGAGGCATCCCAATCCTCCACGACGGGCGCGGCTTCTGTGTTAGGCGCAGCAGCAGCATTGGCGCCGTTCGGTTCCGTTTTGCTAGCGCTCGCTTGCCTGTTTTTCTTTTTCTTTACCGATGTCTCCCATTCACCCTTTAAATGGAATTCAAAACAAATAATATAAGTGATTTTTTTTAATTCAACATTATTGATCAATTATAAAAGCAGAGGAGTTAGATATATTATACGTGTATATAAATAAAATTCCAAATAAATTCTTAGAATTTGAGATGATATCATACATTTATTCATAAATATATACCAACTTTAATGATGTAGTATACAAAAATAAACATTAATAAATAAATCAAAGATTTATATAATTTAGATAGGTACTTATAAGAAAATCCAAATATAGTTATATAAACAAACACTGGAATGTTTAATGTTATATAATGTGCAAGACATACCTGACAAGATCCTTCTAAGAGAACATTGACAGCTCGATTCAGATCATAATCGCAGTCATGTAAAACAAGGCACACTTCCTCTTCAGGTCTACGTGTCATTTCTATAGCCTGTCGTACCTTGTCTTTGATTTCGGGACCTTCAGATTTCATATCCATTTGTGCCATCTTCACATTTTGAGCTGCAGGTTTATGTTTGCCACCGCCACCTTCTGACTTTCCGGCATGTGATTTTCCTCCTCCTTCCGGCTTTGTTCCTTTACCACCTTTAGAGGTGGTTCGATTTGATGAGCTCATCTTTACACTATGTACACTCGCTATATACAACCTGAAAATTAAAATCTGTCAAAGGTGGTCGTGAAATTTTGTTACCTGTAGGGGTATCATTAGCCAAAAATGTTAAATTCACTCTAAATAAAAATAGTACTTTGCGTCTACAACAAGAGCCGATTCCTGCGCAAGTACGTAATGCGATACATCCACATTAGAAAATTATATTTACTAAGAATCTGTTGATTAGTCTGGCAATGTTTCGTAAGCAAATTATATGAATAAGCACAGTAATTAAACGAAAAAAACCGCCACCATGTGGAAGGACGCCATTCTTAAGCCTTGTAAGCTCTTTATTGACAACTGGCTAAAGGAGTTAAATCGTGTCAGTTAACGAGTTATGCACTATTTAAATAAATTACACTTATAATTATAAATACAATGAATTCAAATAATCACTTTACGTACAAAAAATGTTATCATGTACGTCACAATGTGACAAAATACCAAAGAATGATGTCGTACCTTGCTGAATGCGCCTAACAGTGTATCACGTGACACAAAACTATCAAGATGGCTTCTAATCACAAGCGCCATTCATGTTACAGAGACCGACATTTACAACAGAAAAATTAATTTACCCATTTAACAGCAGATGTCAACAAACCGAACTGAGTGAGCAGAATTAACTGACAAGTTATCAAATTCTTAAGTTATTTCTACAGTATCCTGTACGTTATTTCTATTATTATATTAATAATAATTGTATTAATAAACGATTCTTTAGAAATATATATATAGACCTAGTTATGTTAGTTAATTGTACTGATAATTAAATCGAAACAATATTCTACATAAAGCTACCTGTATATTTACTTTTGACAGCCACAGAACAAAATGTTGAACAGTAAACAATATTTATTATTTCTTCTTTATTTTCAGAATCGGTAATATAAAGATGAAGACTTAAAATGTAATCTAAACAAATATCATTTTAATTATACAAGTTTTTTATTTATTTTAAAATTGTCAATTATATACATTAATTACATAATCCAAATATATTTATTTTATGCATACATAATATATTTTTAAAAGTACATATCTACACATATTTATAATTTAATAAAATGGAAAATTCAGATCATACAAATTTTGCTTATTTTTGTCAAACACTTGATAAAATAAGAAGTTTAAAAGGAACTGATAAAAATTACCTATTAGAAGAATATATCAATAAATTTAAACGGGATAACACTTTTAACATAAAACAAATTCTACGATTAATTCTTCCACATCTGGACAAAGAAAGAAAAACGTTTGGGATGAAGGAACACACTCTAGCAAAAATTATAACATCGTATTTTAAAATTCTAGAAGGTAGCAATGATTATAAACAAATCCATGTAAAAATGTACCCAGAAATTCAACGTGTAGGTGATTTTGGATTCATTGTAAGTCAAGCGATACAAAAATTCATAACAAAGGAAGAAAGTACCCTTACAATAGAACAATTAAATAATTTCTTAACTCAAATATCCACTGATTCTAAGCACGATGCGTTTAATGAATTATTATCAATCGTTTCTGCAAATGAAGTAAAATGGATCATTCGAATAATATTAAAAGAAGTTAAAATAGGACTTCATGATGATGTTGTACTTTCAATTTATGAACCAAAAGCAGGAGAACTATCAAAATACATCATTAGTCTACAAGATATTCTCAAAAACGTTTCTGACAAAGCTACGACATCAAAAATATCAAATTTCGATAGTTCTTCTGATATTGTATTCCAATTTCTGAGACCAATGTTGTCAGTCAAGGCCACACCAAAATTACTAGGTGAAATAGAATTGAAAGAAAGATACGTTGAACAAAAATATGACGGTGAACGTTTCCAATTTCATTTTAAATCAAATGGAGAGTATAAATGGTTCACACGACAAGGAAATGAAGTTAGAAATGCAACATATGATAATTTATCGCATGCAATCAAAATACATATTTCAAAAAACGTGTTTTCAACTGTACTTGATGGGGAACTTGTTGGATTCAATAAAAATACAAGAATTTACGGAACTAAAGGTTATAATTATGATATTAAGAAAGTTAATCAGGATAGTAAATTTCAGCCTTGTTTTATTGTGTTTGATGTTTTATATTATAATGGAATCAATGTTATGAGAGAACCGCTACATAAACGGAAAAAGTAAATATATATTTGTAAGAAATAAATACAATTTAATTTTATAATCTAATATTTATTGCAGTATTCTAAACAAAATACTGCCTAGTAATATCCCAGGGATGTTTATAAATTCAACACATTTAACTGTAAATGATTTTAACGATGTTGTTCATAATCTAAACGTCTCGATGGCTAAAGATTGGGAAGGTATTGTTTTGAAAGACCCATATTCATTGTACTTGAGTAACGAACGGACAGATGATTGGATCAAGCTGAAGGGAGAATATTTTGAAAATCTTTTAACCGAACTCGATCTATTAATAATAGGTAAGATATTTTTATGAAACAATCATAATTTAGAAAAAACAAATAAGCAAGAAAATTTTTATTTATAAAATTATTATAGGTGGATACTACGGAGAGAAAAAGCAAAGTGGAAATATTACAACATTCTTAATGGGTGTCTGTTGTGATTCAAATGAAACAAAACAATTTTTATCTATATCAAAATCAGGACTTGGCTTAACTAACAAAGAATTAAATAAACTACAGAACTATTTAGATCGCCATTGGATAAAAAAGAAATCTGGTTGTCCATTAACAATTCAATGTGATAAAGAAAAACCTGATGTGTGGATTCAACCTGAAAATTCTGTGATACTTGAAATAAAGGCTTCAGAATTGCATAGATCGTCTGGGTTTAAAAGCACTCATACTCTGAGGTTCCCAAGAATTATGAAAGTCAGATATGATAAGCCTTGGTTTGATTGTATGACTCTAAGCGAACTCAATAAAATTATTTTAGAACCTACAAACCCTGTTATAAAGCTTTTTAAAAGATTTATAACTGTTGACGATCTCAAAGTTAAAGAAGGTAATTTTCTTATTATAGAATATTGAAGAAAGAAAATATATTTATTTTGGAAATTCATTTTCAGATCAAACTAAAAAGGAATTGTGGACAATAACACCCAAAATTGAAAATGAAGCAAAAGAGGTTAGAGTAGAAACAAATTTTTTCGATTCAAAAGAATTTTTGGTGATAACGGGCAGTGATGAATATTCAAAAAATGATATTGAAAAAATGATAGTTGAAAATGGTGGAAAAGTAACAAATACATACGGTTTAAACACTTATTGTAGCATAGTCGGTATAAAAAATTTCAAAGCGGACACAGAAATAAAGTTAGGTCAAAAGAATATAGTTAAACTCGACTGGCTTTTGAATGAAATTAGTAAAGTCAATACCGGTGAAAATTTTGAGCATTGGTTACCGCATGATGCTTTAAGTAACACTTTACCAAAGAAAAAAATGTTTAATGTAAGATATGATAAATTTGGTGATTCATTTACGGAAAAAAGTGATATTAATTCATTAAATCGATGTTTACTTAGTATGGACGTTGATACAGTCTTTTAATTTATAATATTTATTATTATTTTTTTATCATATTTATTTATTTACATTTTTACTCACTTTTACTAAATTTTTTGATTCAGTCAAGCAAATAACAAAAAATTTAAAGGACTAATTTCAGCGTTTTTATATTTTTAAAATAAATATCCAATCATAAAAAAAAAAATCAAATGAAAATGCGGTAGATTATTTTTATAAGGATTGGATATTTTTTAATTGTAAATAAAAGAAGAAAAATTGTATTTTTATTTTATTTAAAAATATTGAATTGTTTTATACATAAAAACAAATAAATAACTTAGTTGTAAATATATATACATAATAACCTTTGAACATCCCTTATAATATTTTACATTTGTCTTTATTGAAAATATTTCACAATTAAAAAAAAATTCTTCCTATTGCTTTATTTCTTCTTTTTCTGATTTCATTTGTTGATTTACCAGTGTCCAATAATGTCCTTTTAATTTTATAAGCGATTTGTGAGTTCCCATCTAAAATAAGAAAAATTTTTTTTAAACAAATACGAAATCTTTCTATTCTTAAATCCATTATCTGTTTTACCTCTACAATTTTTCCATGATGTAAAACAACAATAAGATCAGCATTTTGGATTGTAGATAACCGATGAGCTATGACAAGAACTGTTCTTCCAAATCTAACATTTTCCAAGGCATTCTGAACTATTTTTTCTGATTCTGTGTCGAGCGCACTATAAAAATATAATTTATTAAACAAGAATTAATTTTGTAATAAAAATTGACAAACCTAGTGGCTTCATCAAGTATTAGTATTCTTGGATCTTTAAGAATCGCTCTAGCAATAGCTATTCTTTGTTTCTGACCACCAGATAAGGTGACTCCACGTTCACCGACGACTGTATCGTAACCATTTGGAAATTTACTAATGAAATCATCTGCGTTTGCTTGTTTTGCTGCCTTTTCGACCTTTCAAAAATTATATATTAAAAATAAATATCAAAAAGTTAAATTAACACTTACATCAGCATCTTTAGCTGTCGGTTTACCATATCTAATATTTTCTCTAATCGTTGTCGCAAATAAAACAGGTTCCTGTCCAATAAGTCCCAGGATCCTGCCACGTAACCATTCAGGATCAAGATTACGAATATCTCGTCCATCAATAGTAACCCTACCTTTTGTAACATCGTAAAAACGTTCCAACAAATTAACTATCGTTGATTTTCCACTTCCTGATGTTCCGACAATAGCTACAGTCTTAGCAGCGGGTATCTGAAGACTGAAACCATTCAGTACATTCTAAAAATAAAATATTTATTCAATTGAACCAATTGGAAAAGTTAAAAACGATAAACTTACATGTTGTCTTGTTGGATATGAAAATGTTACATTTTCAAAAGACACATTACCAAATAGAGAGTGGTGAGGAATTATGTAACCACCCTGTAGAGAAATACTTGATTCCATATTGATATACTAAACATGAAAATTTTCATTAACATTTGTATTTGATATAAATATATTTATTCAAACTTTCAAACCTCAAAAATTCTAGAACCAGCCGCAATTCCTTTAACTAAAGAACCGAATAACAACGATAACTGTGCTAGAGACCTTTGTATAGTTTGTGTTGCCATCAAGAATGCCATTAAATGTCCTGCAGATAATTGGTCTGTAGATAGTAAATATCCACCCATGTATAATGTGGAAAGAACCATTCTAGAATTAAGATTAAATTACTTAAAACAGTCCAAGGTTGTGAAAAAATTATACACCATTATAAATTTTTAGAAGGGTTAAGCAAAACTGACATAGTTCAATAAGGAATGTAGATAGAGATCTCTGCAATGTAATATTCTTACCCGTTAAGAAACAAATTAGTCCCTGCTTGAAATAAACCTATACCTAAACCTAACTGTTGATTTAAACTGCAAGTTAACTCTGATTCAACACTATACAAACTTAATTCTTGATCTTCCATCGCAAATGAACGAACTGTTCTGATATTGCTTATAGCCTCTTCAGCAACTGATGTCGTCTTTTCAGACTAAAAAGAATTTTGATTTTTAGCTGATCACATGCCAAAATATTATTTAAAATATTATTAACCTGAGCTTGAGCTCTCTTTGAAAGTTTCCTCAATAAAGCACCAAATATTGACCCGATAAAAATTACAGATGGTATGGATAAGAACGTCAAAATCGTCATCTGCGGTGAAATGAAAAATAAAGAAAATCCACATCCTATTAGTTGAGCTCCGTTCCTTAAACCCCCTGATATAATTTGTTTAAATGAACTTTTAAAATCTTGTATATCTGATGTCAATCTAAAAATATTTTATCTGTTAAATCTCTAACGATAAAAATGAGTTTAAATTTTTACCTATTGACAAGTTCACCAGTTCTGGTTTTATCAAAAAATGCAATATCTTGTTTTAAAATAGACGCAAATAAATCTGTTTTCATTTTATGTGCAACTCTTTCTCCGATACCAGATAAAAGATAGATGTAGAAGAAAGTAAACATCGACTGAAAATTTTTATTGAGGATGTAAACCAAAATAAATTAAGGTAGATAATATTTAATTTCATGAAAATACGTACTTGAGCTAAGTACATAGTTATTAAGTGTAAAGCAGGTTTTTTAACTTCATCAATGAAAGCACCACCATGTCCTTTTTCTGTAAAACGAGCTACGACATTTATAACTGTACCCATTATTTGAGGAATTTGAATATTTAAGAACGCTACTGCCAATGCTGCCTATAATAATTACAATATTTCATTAAAAATATTTTATTGTAAATGATACAATTAAACAATACCATAATAGCTGCAATAAGGTGCCAAATTTGAGGTAACAAGTATGACCACAATTTTTTCCAATCAAATTTGATATTGGTTTCATCAATCCTTTTAAAACCTGAAAGTCGTGTTTTCACAGCTTCACAATTAACAGAACGTATAAGGCTACATTTTATCACGGCACAGGTTCCTAAACCTAATGATATTTTAATAGGCGAATTTAATCTTAATTCATTATGATTTTTACTAAATTTCACTAGTTTTGATTTAAATTCTTTATATATATGAGCACGATATAATGCTAATGAATTTAAATACCCTAATTTTTGTGTTGTTACGTTCCTGTAAAGTAAATGTCATGTAAATGTTACATTTTGAGGTTATGATTTTTATTTTGCAAAATTTACCTGAAAATTAAAGGTGAACATCGCGATAATAAATATATTTGAAACATTTTAACTAATTTTATTTTTTTAAATACTTAACTCGCCATCAAATGAAATATAAACTTAATTTTAATACATAATTCATAATACTATTAATAGATAAGATAATGACAGCAACATTTAAAAAACAGGAGTGTACTAAGGTTATTTTTACAATAAATTATGCAGAAATATAATATAATAATTTATTAAAGTTAATGAACTTGTTTACATTTGAATTAATATTTATACAAAAATAACGTAACAAATCAATATTCACCCCATTGTAAAATTAATTGATATAATTTAATTAAAAACTATTTACGAAGCTAGAACGTCATCTTCAAATGATATCTGCCTTTTGATTTTCAATTTATCATTTTCAATTCTTCTAATTTGAATTGTATCTGATTTGACATTAACATTCACGTTATTGTCAATTTGTTTATCTCTAAGCACGTTATGCACCGTTAAATTAGATTTTTTATTTTTAGTCACTTTCTCATTTTCATCGCTACTCTTCTTATCATCAATTGCTTTATTTTGACTAGGAGGAACGTAACCCATTGGTTTTGAGTTAGATATTTCTTTTGCTGTGACAAGAGAGATAATTTCTTCAGCTGTACTGCCTTTTGTAACAGCAAACACGTGTTGAAAGGCTATTCTAGACATACGCTCACTTGTACCTCCAGGGGCTCTCGGTCCACCTGAAGTTAAATCAGGCATAAGACGTTTAATAACAGATGCTAGTGTCGCTGCGTAAGACTTGAATTCAGGATGACCTAATCGAATTTGTCGGCTGCGGAGAGCTTCGGATATTGCCCAAAATAATTTCTATAATTAAAAATAACAACAATTAAATCTCAAAAATTCAAATTCTTATTTTCAATAATTACAATCCATACCTTTTTATGGTGTTCAGCAAATTCTGTATTATTTGTAACAGGTAGTTCACTGAATCTTCTATTAAGAGCAGAACCACCAGTTCTTGTAGCTACAACATCACCATTTGATAAGCTGCGGGCAAATTTACTACGTTGCGGTGACCAACCATCCTCTAAATCAGGTCTCTTCCTTTTCTTGTCTTTAATTGGAGATGCAAAAAGTGAACGTTTGAATCTGAGAAAATAAAAAGATGTAAAAATTAAATTCATTATATTTTTCAATATTTAAAAACATTACCTGTCTTTATGTTGATTGACATTTACAGATGTTTCTGTTTTCTTTGCCGTAGGGCTCTGGAACAGAGCTCTACGTGATACATCCACTCGCGATGTAGAAGCATTTCCATATTTGTTTACAGATGATACCGATGGACCAGCCTTTTCATCTAATAACAGTTTACGAGCTGCATGTTTTTTTGTAGAACTACAAGGTGTCTTCACTTTTTTTCTAGGACTTTTGCTTGCTGATTTTCTAGGTGTTTTTTTCCTAGGGCTCAACCATTTTCTTGGACTTCTACGTAATGGTAAATCAGATAATCGCCTGAAAGTAAAGTGACATATACTTTTAATAAACATTTTAAATAGGATAAATAAAACAAATGTTTACCTAGAATCAATCAACAACTGTTTCTTTCCATTCACGACCTGGCGATTTCCTAAACTATCTCTACTAAAAACTATCCTACGTCTTGCAAGGTGGCTTAATCTACGCCCAGGTGACTGGGCAGCTGGCATAGGAATTTTCTTTATCAACTGTTTCTTACTGGGAGACGTCCAACACGCTATACATGAAGATGCAGTTTCTGCTCCGATATGACGTAAAGCATACCTTTGGTATAAAGTCTCTAATTCTTCGGATACATGGGTGTGGTTGTAACTGAATAAAATTAAATGCAGTATTTAAAATTAATGTCAACATTTATATACTTTATCATAAAATACATTTTATATGTTTGTCCTAATATAATAATAAATATTTACATAGTTTATCAAAAACTTACTGTAATCCATGATATCTCAAATTTATAATATCAGGCCAAGAGCTCTTTTTGGCATCATCTTCTTTGCAACTAATTAATAAAGACTTTGTAAATGAATTTGATTCAGGAAGGACAGTATCTTTTTGTATGAAAAGGTTTTTATTTTCAGAAATCTTCTGTAAAATATCTGTCGCAGACATTTTTATAATTGTAACAGATGGAGGAGGTAAAATCCCACGCAGAGATTCTTGCACACGCCTTAGTAATCGTCTGTCATATCTTTTACCGCTAATGAACTGAGGTAAAGTCTGTTCAAGTTCTTGCGATTGGGTTTCTGGTAAAGTCGTTAGTGAATCATCTTTAGAACAGATTTCCTCGATCTGTGTTTCTAAATCATTGTATTCTCCATCTGAAAATACATCAGGAGACATGACAGAACTATCTAAATTAAAAGATATATTTTGAGATACACTTGTATCGCTGATTTTCGATAAAGATGAATTGTTATCTTGTTTGTTCTGATTCACGAAAGGCACATTTTGTAATGGGTTTTCATCAAAAATACAACTTTGTTTAGTTTCTTCAATATTGTTACATTTTTGAGGCACTTCATAACATAACTGCTCTGAATCTAACGGTAAAATAATATCTTGATTTAACGTGTTGATACTTTTTAAAGGTGTAAATTCATTTAACGAAGAATTACCAGAAGAATCTGGTTGACTTGCAGTTGGTGTTTCTGTACCATGATTACTACAATTTATCACAGAATTCAATGAAAATATCTGCTCTCCTAAACTTATATTGCTTGCATTTATTGTATCGACATCAGTTGATTCTAACACCACTGATGAGTTGTTATCACAGTTAATTTCTGTAAATATTGAACTTTGACAATCTGTTGTTTGTTTTAACGACCTTTGCAAGTTATTAGTTGAATTGGTGATATCTAAATCAAGTTCTATCGATTTATCATTACTTAATAAAGAGGGATTCTTTAGAGATATGTCACTATCACATAAATGTTTATTTCCAATAGTTTTCTCTACTTTTTGAACGGTTTCTTCAAACATATCACTCATTTTATTAAGTAACTGTTAACATTTAATATTATTTTTAATATACGTGTGTTTTTAATTATTTTTGTTAATCTTGCATTTGGTACTTCACGTACATTAAGTTTTTATGTTTATTTCGGCGTAAAAAAAATAACTCGGTACTTATTTTTTTAAATAAATAATGTCGCTATAAATTAACAAACACTAATTCGAAAACTAAACTCGTATATAAAGAAAATATAGAAGAAAATTATAAATGTATATTACAATTCATCGACCTCCCCGAATTGGTATTCAACTGTCACTACACACATATGTTTAAAAAAAAGTAGTACGTCAAATATTTTATTTACCGATATTACCGATTTTGAAAAAACGCGCGTGTACTTACAATTAAAAAAGTATAATAAATATTGTACATATTTACAATATTTTATAAAAAATATTAACAACCTGCCCACGTTGTATTCGATTTTATGATCATTTTTATAATTTATTTATAAAATCTAATCATGTTAATTTGGAACATTTTTAAAAAAAGTTTAACGCCCTTCTCCCTCCTGCAGAGGTTAAATTTTGAAAAATCCCTTCTTAATTAATGTATACTTACGTCATAAAAAGAAGATATCTTTAAAATTAGAGCCAGCTATTCAACTTATTTATCTTTTTTTTTTATATATACATATTTAGATTAATATTCTGATTATTCTGAAAATATAAATGATATAACTAAACACACAATTTTATTCTATTATTCTTTATTAATTAATTACACATGTTTATACATATTTAATATATCTATAAATTAAAATACATATACAATACACTTTTCAAATACGAATTATATTTAGTACATTTTTAAATATAATTATACAAATAAAACATATTACTATGTGATGTTATAATATACAAAGATATTATTATGTCACTATATAAAAAATTAAATATAAAAACCCAACACTCTATGGTAGCATATCCAAATCGAGGCATCTCTCAACATGGTTAAGAACTGCTTGGTAAGAGAAAAATGCAAAGTTACACCGCGGGCATTCGTATCTCTCCGTCTGAAATAAATAAATAAATTCAAAAAAAGAACTAAAGTGAATATCAACAAAAAATGAGTAAAAAAAAAAAATTAGTAAACTTTAATAAGGTTTTAGTGTTTATTTTAAAACAGCCATGCCTGGTATCAAAAATAAATTTACTTGCAAGTACATGCAAAACAAAGCAAAATCAATTTGATCTGTGTATAAACGAACTAAATTACTAAAAACATATTTTGAAACAATTATGTTTAACACGTGGACACACAATGGGAATGTGATTTTACCACTGGGCCGCTCAGGGTAGATTTAACAAACAGAATGGCCTGGGTCTGTGGATATGAGGTTAGGAACACACAATAGATAACTGCTTAAAACTATTTATAGGTTCTTGTTTGTGGCAAGATTTTGATTTGTTTTTGTATGTCAACAAATTCTTTATAACTCCAGGCATAAAACAATTTATTTATTTATTATATACTTTTTAACTGTTAATAAACCAACGTAACCAAAAACAGACAGATGTTAGTAACAAAGAATAAAATGATAGTACCGAAAAACTAAGTAAGACATTGATCAATGTGGTCTTCCAAAAATCTCACAGATCGAAAATCTTGATCACAAATCGGGCATTTGAAAAAAGAACGCGGTGGCGATGGCTGAAAATTGGTATATTATAATTTTTGTTTACTGTCAGGCATGCGTTTCTTATGAATAAACTAGAACCCTACAAATCGGAAAATTTAAAGCTTCAAAGTATTAATATAATTTTTTCGAAAAGTCTGGGCCAAAATTTGCCTTAATCTCCCCCTGAATCTAATAAACGTTTATTCTTTGGTAACATAAATAAATTATGATTCAATTTTTAATGTTTGCAAAAAACATTTTCACCTTCGAAATTAAATATAATTTTGAAATTTTGTAGGGTGCTGTTGTAAACTTGTAACGGTATCAAATGACAGATTAAAATTATTATTTTACTTACTGATGATTGCTGTCGAGGTGGCGAAGTTTGAACTCTATTGGCACCTGGCGCCGTTGCCACTTCTAACAAAGGATTACTTTTGCTTTTCTCCAACTCCTCTAACAGCTGTTGGTTCCGCCGCTGTAATAAACGTAAATCTTCTGCTAACCTATCTTTTTCCATTTGAACGCTTTGACGACTTTGCCTTTCTGCATTGAAGTCAGACTGATATAATTCAATCTAAAAAAATAAATATCATCTTGAATATTTTAACCTCTTCCGGTTTTTTCATAAATTTAAATAATTTTCCAACCTATTTTTTTTAAATCTATACACTATAAAAAATAATACCCAAATAGTCTCACCTGAGCTGTCAGAATGCTGATAGACTCATTATCAATTTTTAGTTTAGCCACTGCTTCATTTAGTTTTGCAATTTCATGCATTTTCTGTTCAATATCTTCATCTTTAGCGTTAATAACAGTGTGCAAATTTTGAATCCTGCTGTTCAGTTTTGATATTTCCACAATGTGCTCAGCATTTAGTGAATTCTCCTTTTTCAATGTGGCAACTTCATTTTTGGAGAGGATGGCTTCGTTTTTAGCCACCGCTAAAGCAGTTACAGTTGAGTCCAAGTCCTTTTGAATAGTTTCTAAGTTTTGAGTTATGTGTTGATAATCTTTGAATATTTTTTGGAAATGGTTTTGGGCTTGAATAAACACATCCCTGAAATATTATTATTTGTAAAACTAGATATAAAAAAAACAAATATTTTTTCTTAACTTAAATGCAATAGATCTTGTGATATTAGGTGACAAATAAACAAACAAAGATAAGTATCAATTAACGGTACTTACACATCTTCCTGATCTCCTGCAAATTCATCACTGAGTCTGTCTCGTAGGTTAAGTAATTCAAATTGTGGAGCACCTTTTGATAACATGACAATAGCCAATTCAAACGAATTATGCAAAATTGCATGTCTGAAAAAAACATACATAAATATTAGTTGGGTTAGAGAAATTCCACAATATTTATTACACTTACCGATTTTTCTGTTTGTCAAAAAACGCTGCCAACTTTTTAATATGTGTGTTATAGAACTCTGCATTGTGCTTCAATAAACTATTTGTATCAGTGCTTTCTTCAATATCAAGCGATGCTGATTTCAGACTCTGAAATATATTAGATTGTCAGTAGTTTAATTGATTAATTAAAAACAAAAACTAACCTCCTTCCTTTGTTTCTGCTGAGTGAGCTGGACTTGAGTAGCTCTCAACTGTTCCCTTATTATGGACATATCAGACTTAGCCTCATCTAACGCCAATTGATGAGCTATGGCCTCTTCCCTTCGACTGCGCTCAACCAAAGCTAGCTGTTTTGTTAACTGATCAACCAATTCATCTAGCTGCGCCTCCATTGTACGATCAACTTTAACAAAACTGGTATCATTTGACTTGGTCCCGTCTTTGTTACCTACTGTTTTGTTAGCTTCTTCAAGCATGCTTTCGAGTACTTCGATCCTTTTCCGTAAAGCCCCGTTTTCAGCTTCTACTTCAGCAACGTGAGTACTGGATTTTGCTTTTTTTAGTGCATTGTTTTCTGCTTTTAACTGTTCAAAACATCATTTATGAAATATTACTACAAAATTTTAAAGAAAAGTGTTCATGAGAGTATTCTAGTCTAGACATTCTGTATTAATCATTCAAATTAAAAAAGAAGAAAAAATATATAGATATAAATAAATAATAATATTTTTTCCATAGAATACAGATATTTTTTTCAAACTTTTAGACTAGAATACAATTTTAAATTTAAACTCACTGTTGCGATAAGTTTTTTTGTTTCTTCAAATTTTTGTTTGTGTGATGTTTGAACCTCCATTACTTTTTCCTGCCATGTTGATAATGTTGTAAACTGTTGTTTCATTGCTAAATTATTCTGATGCACAGTTTCTGAAAGAAACGTTACAATTCAAGAGCCTAAAAAAATTTTTAAAATAAAATAAAAACATACCTTTAAGACGTATATTCTCTTGTAGTAAATCATTCAACTTCTTTTGTATTTCTTCAGGGCTCAATGAGCCTGCCAAAAACGAAGATGCCATATCTGATTTTCCTGATGAAATCTATAAGGAATTTAACAAACTTTATAAATGTATTATTTAATTTAAAATTTATTACATACCATTGATAAAGAAGGCATTTGTGGTACCGATGTAAAACTAGAAGATCCCATATCTGAGCTAGTGGCTTTTTTTGAAATGCTTTTATTTAAATATGAATTTACACCGGTTATCACTGAATTATTGGAAACAGGTTCTACATTGTTATGATGATCATTTGACGTACCATTTTTTTCTGGAAGAAGAGATCGACTTAATACTACAAATGAATCTTCGTCATCCTGATCTAGCGACTGCTGCCCATTGGGTAGTCTGGTGATAGGCTCTCTAAAGCTCATGATGATGTCTGCAATGAATAGACAATAATAAATAAATGATAGATGCTGTCCATATTGTGAGGTAATTTATTGTTTAATAATATGATTCATCTCAAATATTGTTCAATCAATGTTCAAGGCCCTTTTCATATTTTGTTACAAAATAGTCTAATTATATTTATTCTACTTATTAGTTTATCAAAATACTAATATTTATAAAACTTCATTTTAAATAATAACCTCAAATATTTTTTTACAACGCAATAAAAGAAATGACGATTAATTTTAAATAATATGCCCGTAATACAGTATTTATTCACATTCGAATTTAATTCAGTAAAATTAAAGCTATATAAATGATCCTACCTTAGTAGCCAGTATTTTTAGACAAAAGAATTTATTGGACATTGACATCCGCCATACATATAGGTACGTCAAAAAACTCAAAACTTAATTACCAAATTCCGGATTCTTCTAAAATGATGATATATTTATTTTAATTTCAGTTGATTTATTTATATTAATGCTTTACAAATATATTCGTATCGTTTCATATACATATAACAATTAATGAAAAGTAAGAAAACAGCATTTGATAATAAATAAAACTCATAAAACATTTTTATGAATAATGGAGTGATCTGCAGGTTAAGAAAATAAATGTAAATATCATAAATGTGTATTATTATATTAATAGAACGCGTGTGATAAGAAATGCATAAAATTATCTTTAATGAAAGTTGTTCAATAATAAAAAGTTTGTTTTACAATTAAATACATATAATGGCTAATTTAAATTTGGAACCTATGCTCATAGCAGCTTTTGGAAATCCACTGTTGGATTTTAGCGTAATTATTGATGATAATAGTATTTTTGAAAAATATAATATTAAAATAGATGATCAAGCAGAAATACCCAAAGAATCAATATCATTAATTTTTGAGGAATTATCACAAAAGTAAGTCGACGTAATAGTATTTTCTATGATTAAAATATCAATTATTCGGAAAAAAATTTCAGCAACAATTAACAGTAATATCTATACTAATTTTATATATTTATGTTTATGTAATATTAATATAATGTAAAAGAATAATGATTATATTATTCAATTTCAGATATGAAATTGATTGTAATGCAGGGGGCTGTGCTCAAAATACAAGTCAAATTCTTCAATGGTTATTAAAAAAACCTGGACTTGTATTATTTTTTGGTGGTATAGGAAATGATAAAAATGGGGAAAAAATAAAATTGATACTAGAAAAAGCCAATGTCAAAACAAGGTTACTTATACTATTACACAATTATGTATAATAACTAACAAAACTTAAATAAAGCTATTAATTTTAGATACGCCGTTCATGCAACAAAACCAACTGGAATTTGTGTAGCTATTATATATTCTATAACGAGAACTTTACTAGCTAATATCGGAGCTGCTCAAATATATAATGTATCAGATTTGCAACCACATTTATCTGATTTAGATAAAGTTAAACTTTTATATATAGAAAGTTTTTTCCTCACTGGAAGAATACAAACCGTTGAATTCTTATTAAATTTTGCACGGAAAAATAATAAAACATTTATATTTAATTTAAGCGGTATGTTTAAAATAATTGTAACAATCACTAAAGAGTTTTTTATTATTCATTTTTTTTAGGCGTTTATTTAATTGAAGAAGATCCAAAAAACGTTTCGAAATATGCAATAAATTGTGATATTTTATTTGGAAATGTCTGTGAATACAAGGCACTAGCAAAACATTTTAATCTTGATAAAAACACTAGTTCAGAAGACATCGGAATCTACTTAAACCGTTCATACAATAATCCAGATGAAAAACGGATATTCAGTCAACTTAAAAAAGTCGTCGTTATGACTGATGGCTCTAAAAAAGTAACATGTACGTATGGAGATGCCGTTTTTTGTGATATAAACGTACCTGAATTAAAAGATAGCAAAATTAAAGATACTACAGGAGCAGGTGATTCATTTCTAGCAGGTTTTCTTGCCGGGTTGTTGTTAAATAAATCCGTTCCTATTGCCCTTAAATGGGGTTGTTGGACAGCAAGACAAATAATTCAACAAGTTGGATGTTCTCCACCAAAATACGAACCTGATGAAATTTATAAATTACAATAAATAATGTGTAGTACTTATATCTATAGTTTAAATAATTATACAATTGTTATGTGTGTAAAAAAATGTTAGTACCTGTGTAAAAATGTATTTATTAAAAATATTAATAGTTAAAAAGTTTTTTATTTTCCTTTAACTGAAATAAACACGCGGGGGGGGCAAATTTGCAGAAACCTATGGTACGCCACTGACCTAAATGATAAGAATTAAAATGAAAATGACGTAAATATACCTTGTAAATTTTATTTTAATAAGTATACATTAATAACAACATGAACAGCGCACAAAAAATGCATAAAAGAAATATTATTGCTACAAAAATGCAAAATAAAATATGTTTCACTCAAATTCATTGTACATACATTTTCCACTATCTACAAACTGTAAAAGAAACAAATAAATCCACTATACTAATTTATCGTTACATGAGAAATCAAATAAAATATATCTATAACAATTCGTACATTTCACCCTTTTAATTTATAATTGGCAGTTAATTGATAAGCACGAGATTTATATGGAAAAGAGAATCAAACTAGGAGATATGATCCATTCGTAGTTATATTTGGCACGGATATATTTATATTATTATTTATTGATATATCAGTTGATTATTCTCAATCTCTTAAAAAGTTATAGTTTTAACCAGAAAGAATGCAAAATTGAAATTAAATTTATAACAGGTTTCAGAAAGTTAATTAACAGATATCTGACTGTTAAAGATAAATGATAGATAACAGAAATTTATATTACTTACACGAGATTGAGAATTTTTCAGTTGGGAAATCTCAAGTTGACAAGTTTCAGTAGAATATAAAATAAAAATATATTTTTTTTATTACAAACCATAAACTCATTTTCTGAGTGTTACAGTACAAATTTAATGGCGTACTTACGAATTTGTATATACTTATTAATTACGTTATATATATTTATTATATAATTATTTGTTTGTAATAAGCTATGCTATTTGCGCTATGCTACTGATCTCATAATATTTTTGATGATTTTAATGACACAATTGTTAATAGAAACAGTTCATTTCGATATATTAGATAACAGATATTCTTATATACAACATTCGTACTATAGCTACAATAAAATTCACTTATAATAACCATTTTAGGAGTAACTACATTAGAATGTTGATTTCTTTATATTTTGATCTAGAATATAGGTAGTACAAGGTATTTATTATTTTTCATAAAATTATTGTAAGTGAATTCCACTGTATTTTAACTTGACAGTAAAAACCAACATGACTTTGTTAAGATAACATTTATACCAAAATAGAGTCCTTCAAATCACGACAACAATTGCACTATACAAAAATCCACAGACTCTATATTGATTTTTATTCTTCAAAAACTTCACCACAAAGCTTCAACAATGATCGTAAATAAAATTGATTCCATTCTAAATTGCAGGTATTCCTTGACTTACGACGGTTTACACTTACAACTAAATTTATTTTCTTCATAACTTCTTAAATTCCTCATTAACTTTATTGTACAATATTATAATCCTCAAATACAAATCACAAAATAAATTAAATTCAACAATTGAATCAAATAACAATCAATAATAATTTGTCAACAATTGAACTTTTTGAAAAAAATTACACGGCATGTAAATATGTAACTTAATTGTTTTTGTTCTTTGTTTTTTTTTATCAAATGAACCAATGTCTAGGAACCTATTTCGGTCATAAGTCAAGGAATACTTGTACTTCAATTTATTTGATTTTTTTAAATTAAATAAATTCCAATATTTTTATAGTAAATATTGTCAAATGTACATTTTATTTTTGTGTAATTATAGTGATTAAAATCTAACCAAATATAGAAAATATCAAAAATGTATATTATATAATGAATATCTAATTACATATTACAAATAATACGTATATTTCAAATATCATTCAAGATTAAAATTATCAAAATATAAATCATATATTCTAGAGTTTATAAAGTATGATCATCAATTCGCAAAATAATTATTTTTGACTAATATTACTAACTATAGGTATAGTAATCCACCATATTACATCATAGTAACTTTTTATTTCATAAAATTTATTAAATTTTACCATATCTAAAATTGCATTTTTATCAACACGACATAAGAGTATTTTTTTATTTATTTTTATCATAATGTTTTCCCTATGTCATTTTAAGAATTACGATGGATAATTTCTATCAATTTTCTACCTAATATTTTTTATCCCTGTATACTGAAAATGAGTGTAATATAGGATTCAATAATTTTTATTTAATTTCTATTGCAAATACGATAATAATAAACTGAATTTGATCTCGTGGCTATTTTTATAATCCGTCTGTTCAAAAATAAAAACAAACATAGTCAAAACATATTTAGCTTTTATTACATTTTATAAAATGTAAAACATAATAATACTTGTATTAAATACTTAAATATTTGTACTTATAATAAAATAATATTTTTTGATTTAATGTACTTAAAATAATATACATACATATATATAAATAAAAATATGCTCTATCAATTAATATAAAACACATTTTGACTATGTAAAATAATAAATGTATAATGCATTACATTTAAATAAATATAATATTTATGTTGACATACATATATAATATAATAATTGTGCGAAATTATATTATTTCACTACCGATATATATAATATTTTTGTTGCAGTATCTATATTCAAATAAATCAATTTATAAAATACAGAATATAATTCTTATTTCACAGATTATTAATCCAAGATCATTATTTTATTTTATAATTCACATCACTAAAATGTAAATTAAAAATTGTCCGTACAAACAATCCTCAAAAATTCAGTTTCAGATGCACTTATGCCTAGTTTCACAAACAATAGTTGTATATTGCTGAACATAGCAACAGATAACTTTCTGTCACTTCACCTATTTAATTTTTATTTATTCTCGTTGTACTTATTCACATAATTCGAACTTATCAAGTTTATTTGCTTAAAAAACATTGCTCATTATATGTATCTATATTTGAAAATTGATTTTCAAGCAGCTGGTTGTAAAATTAAATTAAAAATAAATAAAATAGTGACAGAAAGATAATTTACTGTATTCAGAGATAACTATGAGTTCTTGACAATTGGCTTCTGAAATCTAGTGATCATTTTTTTGCTTAAAAATGAATCTGGATTTTTTAAAGCTATAATATTGTAAAGGACCGTTTGTATATTAAAATATATCAAATAAATCTATAAATGCAATATCATATTGTGTGTGTACATAAGAGTGACTTGTTTTTATTTACGTAAACATACTACGTCACTTGGTATTTGTGTATTCCGACAATGAAGACACTTAAAATAGTTACTACCAGTCATTCTTTATAGCTGCTAACTATAAAACTCTTGTCTTAATATCTTTCGTGCACTTAAAAACCAAGAGAAACATATTAGGAATATTATTTTCCAACCAGCCAAAGTAACAACTTTGCTAGCAAAAAAAAAAAATTCAAGGCTAAATTGTTTGCTGGCAAAAATTATTTTTGGCCAATTACGTTTATTATACATTGTAAAAAAAAACTCACTGCTTTGATAAACTACGTCTTAGCATGTACGTATATTTTACTTAAGAAAAAAAATCACAATACAAAAACGACGTGATGAACACAAAGAAATAAATTTTGTTGAGTATATTAAAAAGAAAATTCCAAACCATTTTCATATTGTGATACAACAAATATACTTATATAAGAAATAATTAAAAAAATGTAAAAATATCAATAGATAAATACAGTATTTAAAATTAAGAAAATATCAAATATCAGTCAAGAAAAAAGATTTAAAGGTCAACCTATCCACTCGTAAAGAAATGTTTACAGATTTTTTTGATTACAGGTTAGAACATAACCTACTTTTATCCCTGTTGATTTATTTTTTAACAATAAATCATAAGCTAATAGATATATACAACCATCACCGTGTATGTATAGAAATATAACAATATTTGATATTAATACATACAAGTATATATTTTGATTATTAATGAACATTCATAGTGTAGTATTTTATAGTGTATATTACACGGATTTCAGGAAATCCATTCATAATGAGAATTAAAAGAAAGAGCGTTTGATGAAGACAAATATACACTTAAAAGTTTCTTTAAAAAATGTTTTGTTATACAGATAAAACAATAATTACCTTAGATTAGGAAAGACTATGGATACATAACAACCAATATGAACTGTTACCAAAATTTTAAGGCGGCCATCTTTTCTTAATTGTCACTTTCATCATTTCCATGCATATATCCCAGAGATGTCAGTTGAAAATTTGTAATAATATGTAAATATGCTTTAAATTACAATTGAATTTGGTATGTATGAGAGATGATAGTTCCAAATAGACGTTTCTCTGTTAATCAATTATCACTGAAATACTTTTAAAGACAATATAAAACATTTATTATTAATTAATTTTATTATTCAAAATAATTGATATTTATTCTAAAATCTGAATGACTCGTGGAGTGATATGGAAACAACGCTAGGTAATGTGTTATTTGTCCTTTATCTTTCCTTGTCTAAGATAATTACAATCAGTGTTAAATCTAGAGGAGTAACCAGGGAGAAATCTCCCTTCCTCTAATGCGTAATTTTAAATTGAATAATCTGACATTTGATGATGGCCAATCAAGTATTTTTAAATATAATTGATTACTAACGGATAAGTGTTTTTAATAAACTCTCTGTATTCAACACTGATCATGATACATTACCCTTCCCAATTAAAAACCCCCAAACTCACAAGTGGAAAGGTCGACATACACATAAACAACCCATCATACGGGCACAGGGCCGCCACATCCGTCCGGCAGGCCTCACGTCTGCAGTGCTACCGATATCTCGCGGTGTATGTTGGCTATCTCATGGATCTGCGTCGCCAACTGCGTATTCAGCGTCAGCAAGATCTCACGCTGGGACTCGTGTGCCGTTATTGCCATTTCCAGCTGGTTCTGAGCCATCTTTGAGGTGGTTTGCAGCTCGACATTTTCTTTTTGCAGGTTCTAAAGTGTAAAATAAATAAAATTAAAATCATTACATTGAAGATCGCAGAAAATTAAAACCACACGCACCTGTAACTCAACCTTAGCAGAATTCGAACTAGCAATTTTTATTTCATCGTTCTTTGCCTTGAGCTCCGTTTCGAGCTGCTCCACCCGAAGCCGCAACTGCTGGAGTTCCTTACGCAGTTCTTCATCGACTCCAGTTGCTCCAGCGCCAGCTGCAGCCAATTCTGCCTGATACTTGGCCTTCATACGGGCATTCTCTTCCTTGTAACTGTGCAGCTGCCTCTTCCACTCATCTACATTAGCCGTACTCTCCTGTAGTGCGCTAGTTAATCGTGCATTGTTGTTCTTTAGTGTCGCAAGTTCTACTTCCCACATTTTTGCATTTGCCGAGCTGTAAAGTAAATTAAAATTCAATTTAAGGAAATCATGTCATTTTGCAGAACTGGTTTCTAGACTTAGAGAACTAAAATACATTTTATTGTATTCGGGATATATTTGACAACATATTTTTAAAACCATTTTAAAGTTTTGATATGTTTTATTTATTTCCTTATTCAATCATTCAAATAAGACCTTCATTTTGAAAAAAAGACACAAAAAACTTTCTTAAACTAAAACTGCTTAAGAAAAATAAAATCTGTATGGACCAATTTTACATTATACTTGACATCACTTGTACAAAATAAAAACTCTTAATTAAACGCACTAATTTTCTTTATCTTTTGCAACAAATGCCTAACCATCCATGATCTAGACAATTCAATAAGTTTAAAATAAAATTTACAACTGTTTTACATGAGTACACAAGTATGCATACAAAATGTACAATTGCATATTCATACACCTTTCCCTACGGTACATAATTTCATGGCATGTTATTTCTTTACTTATAATTGCAATTAGCATTTGTCAGTATTAGATTTATTATCTTCCTGTCTTATAAATGAAATTTATGTATTAGAGAAATTATAGCAAAAATGATAAGATCTGATGAATTTCTTTAAAATTTCATTCTTTTTTCAGCTTTTCTCATTTCCACTCTTCAATTAATATTTTAAATCTTTTATTATCTATCTATCTACTGAAATTTATTTAATTATTAAATATTTCATTTTGCTTAATGAAGATACGAGAAGCTTTGTGATCCTATTTAAAAAAAAAATTTCTCTCCGATTTCACAATTTTAAATTGATCACACGCACAACTCATGAACCACTGAATCGATATTAATGAATTTGGTTGGATTGTTGGGTCTGACTTGTGGATGGTCTCATTTCAAAATCATCAAAATCGTGTGTAAGGGGGAGGGATGACATTCCAAAATATTTGTTTTTTCAAGATATCTCAAGAACACACGTTACATGAAAATTTTATAGGAACTTTTTTGTAGAGCATTAAATTTCCTATAATATAGGTCTACAATGGTTGTTGTAAAATATTCCCTTACAAAGATTTATCTCAATTTGCTTTAAAAAATCGTGTTTTGGATATGGATATTTACTTTGACATATCACATTTGCATAAATTTAGATTTAGATTGAAATAGTCAAAAAATTAAAAGCGTTTTAAGATTAAATGGTTAATCAATGCAATTTATCTGAGCATTTTATCGATTTTTATTTAAATTGTTTAATAATTAACTACCTTTGGTGAATTTAACAATGAGATCGAAAAGTTCATATATACAAAAAGTTAATAAATATAAACAAGAAGCAAACTATTTAAAATAATATTACACAAAAATTAAAAGTTAAATAATATTTTTTTTAAATACTAAAATAGATTAAGAAATACTAGAGAAAACACCTAAACACAAAGAAATCTAATAATTAAAACCAAAACAGAATTACACATACTGACCACTTCCTTATTTTAAACATAAGGAAATAAATTTAATTACACATTACTAATAAATAATATTACTGTATTATTATGTAACAAATACAGTACAAAATAGTTTTCTTTAAATCATTTAGGTCATTAAATATACAAGTAATACAAAATTATGCAAAAGCATGCAAAATCTCAAAGAACCACTATCTAGAAAGATTTGAATTTCTTGTTTTCACAATAATTATTAAAATGAGATCAATTAAACAAAGAGAAAAGTAATTATATATGCTTTTATGCAGATACACTGCTCTCTTTTCAGTGTAATAAAATCATGTTTCTATATGACTCAGCAATGTGTCTCAGTTTTTCAACCGAAACAAATGACTTACATATTATATAACATTATATTATATTATATAACGTTATACATATACATAAATTCAAAATATGTAACAAATAAGGATTTTTTTCTACTTAAAAAAAAGCATGTTAAAATTAGTTCATTTTAAATTTAATTGAAAGCAAAAATAATGATGTATAATTTAAAAAAATTTCTCACTCAATATGACACAGTTACCAACTGTCACCAATTAATTAATATTACATTATATTTGGAAATCGAAGCAATAAAAAATTTAACTACCCTATCATTATATTATATATAACCAACTGTATGAATTATATTTATTTATTTTCAAAAAACTTTCTCTAGTGTAGTAAAACAATATATAATTTATAATTCGATTCATAAAAAAATAATAATTTCCTATAAGCAACATCATACAGGTAATACTCTATTTAATTACTGAGGTACTTAAAAAAAATTGCATCTATTTTAAGCGAAAGTAATGTTATATATTCAAGATGGTCATCCAAGCGTAATTATAATATATTGAGTATTTATTTTTACAACAGTAGCTGACTGGTAAACTGGAATGGGATATGTATAAATACCGAAGGGTCTGTATTATTTCTATCAAATAAGTCTTAGTGTTCAGTACAATAACATATAACGAACAAAAAATAAATACATCAATCAAAATGAGAAGCTACATCGTGAGTGAATTTTATTACTTATTTAAAAGTTGAAAAATATCTGTGATAGTTCAGTGTGAATTGGCATTTAATTTTTATTGAATCGGAAATAATATATGAGTTTGCATCTTATATATATATAAATATATTGTGTGATCGTTTTCATCTATTTTTAATTTCATCATTGTATTGTAGATAATTTAATGAAAGATATATAAAAATGATTTTAATTTAATGAGAAATATTTTAAAAAAATAATTTGCTATAGTATGAATAAGAGATCAAATATTTGCCGTAGTTAAATTCTACATCCTTTATTATAGGTTTTTGCTTGTATCGCTACGTTCATTGCTGTATCGCAAGCTGGTCATGTAGGGGGAGGTTACGGACATGGAAATGGTCATGAACATGAATTAGAAGCTGTTGATTATTACGTAAGTATGATAAAATAAAATACTTTTTGATAAGCGTTAATTTTGTTAAAGAAGATATTTAATCCCATATTGTGAAATTCATTATTAATAATAAATTTATGTGATTCATACTTGAATTACTATTAATTCTTTTATCTTTTGTATTGTAATAATTATCTATAAAATAAATCATCAATTAGTTATTTATCTAATAATTATCTTGTTATGAAACTATTTCCCTAATTTTTTGACTATGCAACTTTCTTAATTTCTTTATTGTATTGAATTAAAAAAAGAATTCAGTATTTATAATAATCAATACTCGTCACATATTTTTCTAGGCCTACCCAAAATACCAGTACCAATATGCCGTCAAAGACCCCCATACCGGTGATGAGAAACAACACCACGAAACACGCGACGGTGACAAAGTCAAAGGATCCTACCAGCTCAAGGAAGCCGACGGTACCTTGAGAGTTGTTGAATATACAGCTGACAAACACAACGGCTTCAATGCCGTTGTACACAAGATTGGGCACCCCAAACAAGAGATTGGTCATGATAGTTACCACCACCATTAAGTGTAGCCAATACTTAGTTTCAATTTTATATTTTTTCTTCTAAATTGTTTAGGTTAATTCTTAAGACTGTGTTTTTCGACTGTATTTTTTTATCTCTAAATTCTTTTAGTTCCTATAATTCGTTTTTTATTGTGCTGATATTATTGTTATTATAAGCTCTTGTTTTTATATTTGTATGAAAGATGTAAATAAAAATATACATATTGATAATATTTCTTCATTATTTATAACATAATACCAGTCCTTCAAGATCCAAAATAAGAAAATCAATATTTTAAATATAAATAATTAAAACTTTTTTACATTTTTAGACATAGAACATACTACATAAAAGTTGTGGAAAATTAAAAATTACATACTTTAAGATACAAAAAGACTTTTCAAATTAATACTTAAAACATCAATTTAAAAAAATATATGTATATATCTCATTAATTCTCAATGTTTTAAAAAATATTATACCACTTTAGCAGGAATTAAATAATGTAGAAACAAAAATTATTTACTATACATCTTTTTTGGGACCAAACAATATCATTTTATAATGTGTATTTTTATCTATAATAGAATAGAATATTTTAAGACAGAGTACAATATCATCTAATAGGAGAAGTTTTTTGTAATTCAATAATATTGTTTGTAATAACAAATATTCTCTCACTTTTTTATAGGAGTACCTCAATAGTGAATAAAACTACCAAAAACTACAAAAGCAATACGTGTAATTCAATAATATAACATAAAAAATACAGTATAATCAAAAAGTGAATATTTTTTGTACTGACCTCTGAGCAAGAGCTAATTTGAGTCTATCATTCTCGTACTTAAGCTGCATGTCAACAGAACTAGCTGCAGCCACACCCGGTGCTCCATAAGGGCTCTTGTCACCACCGCCACCTTTTGCTTGATGACTTGGGCTCTCTCCGGTCTAAATTAAAAAATAATTACCTCAGTCATTTATCTCTGGTTTTAAATTAAACAAATACATTAAACTAAAACTCTGTAATTAATGAGTTTAGGTATAGAACATATTAATATAAGTCACAGGGAATTAAGAACTGTGTATTTAAAGATATAAAAATATAAGGCATTCCATTAAAAAAATTTGAAAAGTTGCAGTTTCTTTACAGCCACCTTGCATATATTAATTAAATTTTAAATGTATATTTAGGTGATGGATAGTTTAAGTTATTGCTAGACCAAAAGACAAATAAATCTTAAAATGATTTTTCAAAATAATGTTTATATTGATATTTTTTTAAACATTTTTTTCTCAACTGAATTATTTTACTAACCTGTAATCCAGAAACGGAATGGGCTCTCTGGTGGCTCTCATCTAGTGGGGCAGGTGGTATGTTGTTCCCAGAGGGGACTGTCCCTGAACCGATGGGTTCCAGCATACCATCTTGTGGTGCAGTATCAGCAGGTGGCGGTAATGCAGCTCGCGATGTTATTGGACTAGCATTAGCACTTGTTACAGGCGTGACAGCTGTCCCAGGTCCGGCGGGTGTGCTCCCATTTGAGTTTACTTTACGTGTGGCTTCTTTCACTTCTTGGAACTTTTCAATGAACTAAAAAAAATTCATTGAATATTTTTTGTTTGTTGATAAATATGAATACAAAGTACCTTTCCAAGTTCTGCTTCAGATGAAAACCCTAATCCATAAACTGTATTGGCTCTCACGTCTGACCATTGCCCAAATTTCTGAGATGTTTTCGTAAAAGTCATATTCGGTGTTATTGTGCTATTGATTACCGCTTTCGTTCCATCTACACTGATAATCCGATAAAGACTACGCGAAGAATCATAAAAAAATGAAACATTTACTGCGTTTACGGAAGCCGACATCCATGATCGTTTTGTTTTTGGATCAATATGGAAAACATGGGCCTTGCATGTGAAAATTGGTTGTTCACTGAAATACATAATTAAATTACAACTACCTGTTTATCAATTTCGTTAATTATCTCATTAAATCATTTGGTCATGTGATATAAAAAACAGACTTCCTTATACAAAGAAATATGGAAAATGTAATATTAAAGGGCTGGAGAATTGATTTAGTAATTCCTCTTATTACGTACCCCATTCTTTCTCGTCCTAGCGTCATTTAAAGCCGTTTTATAGAACTAAATAACCATAATTGTCTGATTCAGTAATTCTGAATCTGTCAGACGTTCGTCAAAACATGCGGGTAACGCGTTTTCTGTTTTATCTATATAAATGGTAGAAAATAGTTCAATAATTTGAAAATTGGTAACCGTGATAAAAGCGGTAACTTATCTATGAGTAACACGAAGAAGGCAAAGAAGAGTTTCCTGATTTCCTTTTGCTAAATAAATCGACCACGTTTTGTTACAAATCTCGGTAATAATATAAAAGTATGTAATATATTATTAATTTAATAATATAGTTTTAAGCATTGTTTTCTAATACAACTTATATTCCAGAAATGGGTCGTGTAAGAACGAAAACTGTGAAGAAGGCTTCAAAAGTCATCATCGAGAAGTATTACACGAAGTTAACTCTCGATTTTGATACAAATAAACGCATTTGCGAAGAAATAGCAATCATTCCCACAAAACCATTAAGAAATAAGATTGCTGGATTTGTTACACATTTGATGAAACGGCTCCGACATTCACAGGTAATATTATCATTTTCAGGTTAAACGATGTTAAAATTAACGTGCTAATTATGAACTGCTCAACACTTTAATGAAAATTACTTTTTAATTAAAGGTACGCGGTATCTCAATCAAATTACAAGAAGAAGAGCGTGAACGTCGCGATAATTATGTACCAGAAGTATCTGCATTGGAGCACGACATCATCGAAGTTGATCCAGAAACTAAGGAGATGTTGAAAATGTTGGATTTCAACAACATCAGTGGACTTCAGTTAACGCAGCCTGCAACTCAATCTTTTAATAGACGAAATTAAATATAATTTTGTATCAATCAAACATATGTATTTACTTATAATAAAGTAAGTAATACAAAAAATATATATTTTTTTTATTTAAATACAATCTCGTAAACTTTACAATATATTTATTGATTACAGTCTGAAGAAAAAAATGATATTGCACACTTACGCTAAAAATGAAAACAATTATTAGTATTATTTATCATTTTTATTTAAATTACAAATGATTAGAGTGGTCATAGACCTGGAAATGTTAGGAAATTTTTTAAAATTTTTAATTTTCCTGATTAACGAAAATAAAGGTTTTCTTTCCAGATATTTGTAACCACCCCCTGTTAAATTTACTTACTGGCATAATAAGAGAATGGAAAAATCCATTTACAGCTTTTTTTACTAATCTATAACCCCAAACAAATATATTCCCAGAATTCGTGTCCTCTTCACTATCATAAAAGAACTTGAGTAAATATTTGAATGCGCCTATCGATAATGGATGCAGAATTCTTGTAAAACAAAAAACGAGGAACATCGACACAATTATTGATACCAACATAATCATTATGTTATATAAAGCATCTACGAATTTTTTATCTAAAAAAATATTTAAAAATATTAACATAATTTAAAAATGTGACTAAAAAATTATTATATACAAAATGGGCTTTCTTTTAACATCATATACAGCTCAGTAAAATTTTTCTCCTCGATAATATCAGATTTCTTTTCAACAACGTGTTCAGATTTGTGTTCTTTGATTACATCGAGTTTCTTTTCGATAGCTGTGTTTTTAACTGCAATTGGTTCAGGTTCTAGTAACTTTTCTTGTGGTTTAGAAACTGTTTTCTCTTTTGGTGGAATTTGTGGCACTTCAGTATTTTTTTGACTAAAACACCAACATAAATTTAATTATATTTATTGGTTTGAAATGCAGATATTTCCCGCTTTATGAGTCACCCTATGCGTGCAGATTTTGCCTAATACGTGTGTTTGTTTTTAAATTTTCTGAACGATAATGTTAAGAAATAATTAACTCATGAAGGCAGAAAATATCTGTATACGTACATTTAAAAATCAATACCTTTTTAATGAATGAACAGACTCGAAACTTTTACATCGATAGACCGGTATTGATAGTTTCTGTGGTGAGGGAACATTAGGCCTTATTACTTTTAGCCAATCAGCTACCGCTTTTTTATGATATCTACTACTAAAAATATAGAATTGCATTATTAAGTATTGCATAACTTATAAATTTAACAATATAGATAGCGTTACTTTTCACTTTTTCTTGAACAATCTCCTTGGCATGAAATGATTTTTTTCTGTTTATTATTACATGATGTGACCCTAAAACAAAAATTAATCAATTTGAAGCCATAATGAAGTAGAAGAAAAATCATTTTGATATGAAAATAAATCTTACTCATTAGACATCTTATTCATTGTTTTCTCAATTTCACTCAAAACGATTTTATAATTATCTGGCGACCGTTGAGTTCTATAAAATAACGTTTTTTTCTATTAAAAATCTAAAAAACATTTACTATCATGATAAGATTACTCACCTTTTTTTTATTTCTACTTCCTTTTGCACCGGTACAGGAAGATCTGTTTGTATTTCTTTATGATCGCAAGTCTCTCGTTTTACTTCTGGTATAGGGACTGGTTTAGAATCATTTACAACAATGCTTTGTGTTACATCTCTAAAAAATTATCCCCAATAAATATAACTCACTGAAATTTAAATGATAAAGAAAAATAAACTTACACTGTTGATTTAATTTCACTATGTTTATTATCTTTAGATACATCTGTTGATATGGAATAATCGGATTGAGTGTTACACGATGTTTTTGTAATTTTATTCACTCTAAAAACAATATATTTATACAGTTAAAATCATATATATATTATCAATATTTTTTAACTGAAATGGAATGTTGTAAATGACTGTTTCAAAGAAATTAATTACTATAAAAATGTACATACTTTCGAAATCTGGGATCCAAAGACGGAGGTCTTCTTTTTTGTAATGTCGGAGAAATGCTTCGGGCTTTATGAAATCTAGGAGTGTCTATGTAATGTGGAACTTTCATATTGTGATAATCATTGGATTGAATTGATACCTTATCTATGTCTTTCCTCCTAGAATATATTACAAAGGATATTATTTTATTCAATTTGATAAATTTTACTTACATAATATTACAACTACGTTCATCGTCATCATCAATGTAGGAAACTACATTTTTACTTTGTTTCCGACTCACTAGACCATTATTTCCCTTCAAATCAGATTTAGATCTAAAATAAGATTAATTATATATATAATCATTATATAACGTATTTATTTTAAAATACCTTTGAGTAAAAAATCTTGCACTTGACAAATTATTAGTTTTCATTGATGAATAAATGTTTGCATCTTTATCAACTAAAACAAAATACAAATTGATAAAAAACTTGTTTTCGCACGGTGTAATTAAGATTAATAACTTACGGACTATACTTAAATTTAAAGGATGACGCGACATTGTTGATTATACGTAATTTAAATGTAAACATATAACTTATTATTGAAAATTTTGAGTAAAAACCTCTTACTCACAGCACTTGTTTTATATCTATCAAAATTTCATAGTTCTTTTGATGTATTAGTTCTATTTAACCTTTGTTTATTTTTTAAGATATGCGTTTTAATTAAATCGATTTGTAAATAATTAATATATCGTTATTATCTTTGAAAAAAAATAGCTAAGATATTTTAGAACTACGCTTTTTATTAGAAAATTAAACTTATCTTCTCCTGATGTAATTATTATTTAAAAATTTATGTGTATCAAGTTTCAGAATCAGGTTCGCCTAAATGTCTCAAAATTGACAATTACATTCCTGAAAAATAATAACGGGTAAAAAAATAAATTTTGCAGTAAATAATATATATTTATTTATATATATGTTTCATACATTATTTAAACAGTCTATTTTTACATAAACTAAAATTCTTATCACAGTACAGCACACTTATAAGGTGAAAATACAAACATATTAATAAAAAAGAATATACAATAATGGAATGTGATAAAAAAGCACATGTGTATAAATATTTAAATAATTAACAAAAACTACAATTAATAAGTACTAAACACATTTTATTTATAACTAACAATGGATTTCTGATAAATACTCAAAGTTGTGTTTTAAGGTAGTTTTCGTGCTACAGTACTATCAAAAAGCTCATAATACCATGGTAAAATATCGAAAATAATTGCGCTGCTACAGAGAATTTTTGATCAAGTCTATACTCAAATCTGTCTATACAGACTATTACAAACACACTCATACTATGTACTGTTAATATTATATAATAATAATATAATATATTTTGATAAAAAAACTACCAAACAGCAAAGTCATGAAAATTAAGAGAATGGACTTAGTATAGCGGATATGTACAAAAGTTATAAACTTTAATGACAATTATCTCTAGTTTAAAATGGTCGATCTCTTTAAAATTTCACGTTTGGATAGATATCATTGTTCTTTTTATTTTATAGAAATGATGTTTGCACGAAAACTACCTTAAATATTATTTTAACAATCACAAATTTATTTATTTCTGATACAATTATTTTTTAATAATTTCATCCGTTATATTCACAATTAAATTTGATCATTTAACATTAATAAACACATTTGTTTTATTATTAGTACGGGAACATAAATTTAAACATTTAAGTCTTTTTGTATTTGTTTTATTGTCTATGTTGTGCGTAGACAATAATATTATATTTATATATGTACACATCAAATACAATATATGTCGTTCAGAAGCTAATATAACTAAGTCCACTAATCAAACAGTGGATAAATTGGATTTTTAATTGATTGGCGAAGATGTGCAATATTGAACTATTTTCTTTGGTTTTATGTATAGAATAAAAAGTGGACCTAGTCACAATGGCAACTGAGTGATTTATATAAGAAAAGCATCTTCGGGATTAATAGTTTTTATTTTATTTGTTGGTCTTCTTCATTTTAAAGTGAATTACACTTTTAAATTACTTTGTACACAATAAAACGATGATTTAGGTACATTTGTTGAATAGTTTACCGGAAGATTTTGTTTATAATGTTAACACTGGAAGATTATAAATAATTTAATAATATATTATTAAAAAAATATATTTTAATAAACAAAATTTTATCAACAAACATATATCTACAGCACAACAAGATTTTGAATATTTCTGACAGTAATTTGGTCATTAAATCAAAAGAAATTTTATTTATAACGATTTCTATTTCTACAACATATTTAAAAACGGTTTAAAATATTTATATTCGCACTTTAGGTGATTTAAAAAAAATGAAACTAGTAAAGTAAATATTTTACAACACATAGTTCTATATTAGTACGTCGGTGAAGTTACGATTAAAATATTTAAGGACTTTTAAAAGTAAAATTAAAAAATATCAATATCTTTAATAATACTTAAGCTTCATGATTGTTTGAAGAATTAATTCCAATTAGTGCTTCTGTCTGTTCGGAATCAGATTCATTTATTCTGAAAAAGAAAGTATTTCAATAAGACTAAAAAAATCTTTATCAAGTCATGTTTTGTTTCCATGATGTCACAGCAGCCAACTGTCATTTATATAAAAACACAGTAGCCATGGAATAAAGAATTTATAATTTGAAGTGGTCAATAACTATGCATGATGGTCAACAATTGCATACCTGATCTGTCTAGTTTTCCGACAAATAAAAACATGTCCGCACTGTACAGCCTCCATCACAGGATCCCAATTATCATAGAATGCTAATAATACTGTTGCGAGGAACCCTATACATAGAGGTAGTGTACCGATGTACGCTATGAGAGGGTACTCCACCCCTCTCAGTAACACGTCCGCTACCATCGTCAACGGCATAATTAAACTCAGAGACAGTGTTGCAATGAGAGTCGACGTAAAGTAACAGCCTCTTAACCATAGCGGTTGAGATAGTATTGTCCCTATAAGAATCTCGAGAGCTAACATCGGCCAACGGTCTTGCGGTGGCCACTCAAACTCTTCTAAACCGGTCAGGTGGAGCAATAAAAGTCCAGGCCATAATAGGGCTGTGTTAAATATTCCCACAAAACCTGAAAGAAAATTAAAAATTATAATAATTATATAAATAATTAAAATGACAATATTCTTACCGAAAAATAAAGGAATGTCCATTTTATCTTCATTATCGATTTTCCTACGTAAAAATACTAAATACAGTGCATAAAAGAATGCACTGACAAATGCTAAAAATACTATCGGTTGCGTCCTGGATTTCAGTGACAAGTCTGCCAAACCTACTAAAACCTAAAAAGCAACACAATTTCAAAATTAACATTGATCTAAGACATTATTTTGATTATCATAAATTTTACATGCAAAATCTATTTAAAATTAGCAAATCTTTCTAAATTTAAAATTACAGTTTTTTTTTTTTGATTATGAATGGAAATTTCCGTTATGTTTCTTACCAGTCCACTAATACTGATGCTAACGGCAACGACTTTAGAAAATGTTATACGGTCAGCCGAATTAGCTGGAAATAGAGCAGCAAATGCGAGCGTGAACACAGTAGCCATTCCTACCAGTATCGTAGCTGTGGTTGTCTCTGATTGTATCTCAGAGACTCTGTGAGTATAACTTGCAATAAAATACTGAAAAATTGAGTTCAAATTTTTAAACATAAGAATCTAACACTTGAAAAATTGTACATACCAATAAAGAAAAACCGAGCGCTATCCTGATTATATCGGATATAGGAAGTTTACCAGCAGCTCTCCTAGCTGCGCTACTGGCCCGTATAGTTGCCTGGTAAGATAGACGGGCTAACAGTGCCTCAGCTGCATCTGCTTCACTCATGTGCCGCACTTCAGCCAAACGGCTGAACCTAACTGACCTCACTGATGAGTCATCACTTTCAGTTCCTGAGCTTCGATCCGGCGTTTTTACAGGAACAAAAGTTGGATCACTCTGTGTAGAAACAGATTAATACATTATGAACTATTACCAAATATTGTGTAATAAATACTTACCAAACTAACACTAGCGTCTGTGTAAAAATTCTCATCTTCTGTATTTGGATCAATGAACTAAAATAAAAACAGCATTAAAAAATGTTACTGTGTATTTTTTGGTGTTTTATATCTTGCCATATATGCTGGTGGTCTGTTACAAGTATCTTTCCATGGTGGCCAAAAACAAAGACCCAGTAAATAAAGGGAAAACATTGATGTTTTGAAATATGTCATGAAGTACGGTTTCTCCGGACCATGCTCTTGGTACAACAACTATAAAAATAACGTAGCATTCATATTAAAATAGATATGTAGGTAATTTACATTAATTATTTTACCTTCGAGACTTCTGATAATAGAACCCATATCACATCAACGAGTAACAAAATGAATAATCCTAGAACTAATCTTTGTGATTTGGTCAACATATCCTTCAAAGACTGATTTTTTGGCGAGTCGGGCATTATTACGGTGAAAATATCATGATTAAAATAAATGTATGGTTTATTTTTTTAGATAAAACAATTTTATTGTATAAATATACAAAAAGATATTTTTAATATCTTGCTTTTATCTGAATATTTCGTTACGATTTATGCACTTAAATTAATTTAATGATAATTATTTATGTTCACAAAAATATATTTACATTTAATTCACTATTAAGTATTATAAATTGCAAAATAAAAAAGAAAATTTTCAAATGTCAACTGCAGACATTACTAACTTAACCTTAAAAGATAATGAATAAAAAATAATGAGTCGGCTAGTCACGTACTTTATATTGGTTTTATATAATTATTGGTCTGTAATGTCAGATTACCCTTTAAAATTATTAATAAGTGATATAAAAAAGGCAAAATCAACAAGCGATAATTATTGGGAACTAAATTTAGAATTTGAATCTCAAGAGAAAAATAATAAAAAGTTACAATTTTCTTTGGTATGGGTACAAGGTGTAATAGAACAAAATATATTTAACGATATTCTTATTTTAAATGATCAGACAGGACGAGCTAAGATCAGTCAATGTTCTGAAGCAGCTAAACCCGAAAATTTATTCAAGACATCAAGTAATTATTTAATTTCATAATATCGTATTAGCTATAAATCTATAATATCAATCTTATTTCAGAGACTGAAATAGCATGTGCAGTTATAGGATATCTTGCTAGAAATCAAGGCGTACCTGATATTGTAGCGTTACACATATTACCAATAGCTGATAAAGAACTTGAGTTAAAGTTGTGGCCACTTGAAGTAGAAGCTGCAAAATCATATTTGTCAGGAAATATATTTCCAAGATTATGATATTTAAGATTAAAAAAATATTTTTATCAGTGTAAACACATATTTATTATATTATTATGTATATGTATAATTATTTTTTAATAAATACAAAAATTTTAGTATTAACAGATGTATTATTTTTATAAAGAAATAAAAGTAATGTAAAATATTCCGCAGTTAATTACAATAAGAAATTACACTGTTAGAAACTATTTCTACAATATACTTATTCACTAGCTTAACAAGATTAACATAAAATGCTCGTACATATTTTAAAATCAGTAAATAGCTATAGGCAAATAAAAATATCAGTACAAATGTTATAAGACTTCTTTATGAACACAGGTAAAAAATTATTTGTTCACATAATTTATGTAAATAAAAATTATAGTATTTTTAATGTCCTAGCTACGTAGTAAACAGTCATATCCCAAAACGATGCAGTAAATTGAAAATGTCCCCTAATTGAAGCATGTTATTTTATATACTGATTGGGCATTAGCATCATAACTCAGGGTATGACCGTAGTATTTTGTTAATATGCTCTAATTATAATAAAACATTAAATAATATAGGTTATAATATAAAATAATATCAATTTATTGCTTTATCTGAACCAATGATATAATTATAATAATATCAAAAAGTTAAAATAAAACTTTACTTGAGCACATACACATTCTTCAATTATTAACACTTTTAGCCCCAGTCTGCCTTTGTTATGATAACAGGACATCAACTCCCTAGCTATTATAAAGAACATAAAACGGCGAAGTATCGCTTTTGTCAGTAATTTACACAATTTTAAATAAATCCTAATTAAAACAGATTGGGACTAAAAGGGTTAAATGAACATATCAATATTATCTAATTCTGTTAATAAATCAAACATCAATTATGTAAAAAATCAATTTATGTTTAATTGACATATCTTCATTTCTTATAAAGAACTTCAATTGATTTTTTAATTAAAAAAACATTACAACAATCCCATCAATTTAATGTACATTATTTCTCTCATTTGTTATTGACTTTATTTGTATTATAATATATAAAAACGTACACTATTGGATAAATATATAATATATTGTTGCTACCAGTAGCGGATTAGGAGGGAGTTTATATTCAACGGTATTATTTTTACTCTTTCTATATTACTTCAGCAATAAAACTAGAAATAACTGAACTGATTCATTTATTAAACCATGACTGAAAGTTTGAAATATATAGCCCCCATATTTTGAGGTTAGTTATTAATAATTAAAAAAAAAAAAAAATTCTCGCCCTGTCAGCCTCTCCCCCATTGTAGGGACCGCAATTATGTTACCCCCTCCTTTCCATTAGGATCCACCTCTGTTGGCTATTTAATTGTAAAATTATAAACAACAGTTAATATTTCGTAACAACTTTCAAAGATACAGCTTCGTATAATGGACAGAGTTTCTAAAGCAATTAAGTATCACAGAATCCTGCATTGAATGTGTATATAAATCCTTTCTGTAACAATAATAAAATCCATCACTTATTATTTTTAAGACGTGTTTAATTGATAAACTTTAAAGAAAATTAAACAAGTGCAATTTATAATAATTAGACTTCAGATTTTTCTGGAGAAATAAATTATTAAGTTTCAAATAAAAATACAAATATTAATAAATATTTCAATCATTTTTAAAAAATCTGAAATCTATAGTTATTATAGTCTGTTTCATTTAAGATTGCAGTGGTGGGTGGGGATTAGACAGTACAATTCATACAGGCACTATTCTCGCACTAGGCTAGCCCACAGAATAAAACTCAACTTTGTATTATGAATATTAGCTCTCTAATATCCTAATGTCAATTTTAAGAATAACTAATCTAACAATATGAATTTAATTAAGGCAACATGAATTAGTAGATGTATTGCATCAGTGAAAATTGTGTTATTGTACTATGTTTCCTATTTTAGCTACCGCTGCAATCTTATATGAAACAGACTATAGTAAATAAGTGATAATATTGAATTTACTTAATAAATTTAATTACAATGTTAACAAAAATACAGTGGAACCTTGGTGTATTTTTGAGGAGTAGGTCAACAGTCAAAAATGACTAAAACCAAAAAAGCAATAAAAAAAAAATGGACAAAACCAAATTTGACGAAAGTGAAAGGCGATAAACACCAAGTTTTTCTGTATATATGTATATAAATTCAACAATAATGTATATCGTCTGTAAATAAGTTAGAAATCTGTACAAATTTTTTTTATTTTATTTTCTTTAAATATTATTTGTCCAGATTTCTTATATCAATTACATTTTTGTCTGTATTTCAAATGAGGGATTTTTTTTTTGTACAGTAATATATATAGGTACTTGTTAAATTTATTAATATATTTATTAATACAGTTTATTATAAACAGACAAAAACGTAATTAAATGATTATTTATCACAGATCCATGCCCAGTTTCACAAATAACAGATATTTCTAACCTGAAACAGTTGTCTTTAATCTTTCGGTCACTATTTAATTGCACTGCTTACCCGGCTCCCCCCCCAGTACAGAGTTAAGCGCACTACAATCAGTTGTCACTGACCTCTGCCTGAAGTATTATTTATTAAAGATGTCCACTGCAATGTTAAATGAAATGTCGGCTGTTAGAATGACCCAATTGATGTGGCTTATACAAAGAAGCCAAGATTTATGATTGATATCTATCGTTTATGAAACCGGACAACAGTGAAGTTTTTTACAACAATTTCATCAGTGCTTTGCTCAGTCAATTTGTTTTACAACCATTACATAAATATTAACAACCTTTATAAGAAGAGTTCATTTAACCTTTCCATAATAATTATTTACAACAATAATTTTAAAATTATAACTGTTATGTATAAAAAAATTATATAAATGTTATATTTATTGATTATTGAATTCTAGTATTTTAAATTAAAATAAACAATAATAAATTAATCTATACTAATATTTAATTTACACTTTTTGTAGTTTCAAATTATATTTCTTGTACCTACAATTATTTTTTGAAATATTGTAAAAAAATATCTAAATATGGCATCCAGATTAACCATTTTAGTGCTGAAAGTCGATATAATATTTATTATTCAGCATTTAAACGGTTAAATTATTAAATATTTTGTTGCTTCAGACGTATACCTAATTTTTTCATTTAATTTAAATTGTTTCTTTTCAGCTTAATTATTTGATGTGCGAAATTTTACCAAAAATTTTTAATTTCCTGGAAAGTACAACAATTCTATAGAAAATGAGGTTAAGTACTGTGCTATAGATGTTCACAAAAAAAATTATGTATGTATGTTGTTGTCAAGGCAGGTAAAATATTGGTTGAATTTCAACCATCGGTGATACTAGTTTTTGTTAATCTTTGAGCAACAATTTGTACTATAACCTATAAATAAAAATACAATCAAAACTTACAAAAAGTGCAAACCTTGAGACCAGTATTTCACCTATGAAACAACACACTGGTATGTGTCATCCGACCTCGGGCTATGCGGCGTAGACCCCGTAAACGCCGACACTGTTGATACTACCCCGACAGCCGTCGCTGTGACTTCGCTTGCAGATGCTGAGCTTGTACTGGCCGTGCGAGACCGGCCTACAGGGGTCGTAGATGCAGGCCTGTCTGATTCTTCAATCGATATAGATTGTTGCTGTATGAGCTGTTTGCTGCATAAAATCCGTAACAAAACCGGGCTCTGGCTTTGTATGGTTGACATGAACGGCTTATATCCAAAACTGTGAAATTATAATTATATTGTACAACAGGTTACCAAATTATTTAATTAACTATAAATTAATGTAATACAAAAATAAATAAAAAGTGAAGAATATTTTACCATTCATGATGAGTCCAATATAAAAGACAATGTAGCGCATCAGTTAGACGTTTCACAGTGTCTGCTGTAAGTTCTGGTGCTCTAGCTGCGTTCACAATGCGAAGGACTGCCATTGCATCTCTCAGTAGCACAGAAACAATCAATGCCCATTCTAGACAACTCGCTTCCATGAACAATTGTAATAAGTACCTAAATAAAATATACCACTGTTAATAAAATTCTCACAATATATAATTTAAATAACAAAATGAAATAATAACCGTAGTTGCACTTCAGACTTAGGAGACCCTCTCTCGGCTACTGAATGCTCCAAGATACCAATAGGTGGCGGCAGAGGTCCAGGAGGCCATGTCAATGAATCCACTTCATCTGGCCACACAGCGCTGGCCACACTAGCTGCAGTCACTGCTTCGTCGCAAGGCCCGCTGGCTAGCACTGTGACTGCGGATCCTCTAGGAAGACTTGTGTATCCACTGTCACCGACACGACTTGATGATGTGTCAATACGTAGCAATTTTAGTTGGTCTTCGGTACAACCTTTAAATTATATGTATTTATTATATTGTTGAATTGAAAATAATAAGATAAACTTACCTAGTTTCCTTGCTTCGTGTTCTTCTTGATCAATCTCAACCTGTTCTTGCGATTGTCCCATTACAGACATAGGATACGGCCATGTAAAGTCTTCGTGTAATTTCTTCAGAGCTGCGACAGCATCATCCACTCTAGCAGCACGATCTCTTTCCCTACCTAACCACGTGACGAGGTGGAAATCTAAATGGGCAGCTAATCGACCTAGTTCAGGCAACCGTCTGCTAGACAGCAATCTTCTTGCGTGCCTCTGGACTAATAAGTCTATATAAAAATGTTCCGCAGTTGATGGGGTATCACTGTAAAATAAAATAAAATAAATACGTTTGTATTTAAGTTACCATAGATTTACATTACCCAGAATCACTTTTATTAATGGAAACAGGCGCTGATTTCTTTCTCTTGACCTCCATATGATTTTCCACACTCTTTTGACACTCACTCTTTGAATGTTTCCTGTGTTCAACCTTCGAATCCCTTCTACTTTCCCTGAAGTCCTTTCCATGTTCCCCTTTCTCCTGTTTCAAGTCCTTCGGAGGTACCGTCGTGCTGTAACTTCTCCCTCTACCAACACCAGGCACAAGAGACAGATCTTCTGCATTCGGGCTTACCGGAGACTGAGTCTGTTGTGTCAGTTGTAATGGAGATTTAGGTGGTAGGTCCCCATCACTAGGACCTATAGCACGTAAGAAACGTACGAGATCTCTTGCTAAAGACCAGCGCCCTTGCTCTAACGCTGTGTCTAATAATAAGGTTGCATGTTGACGACTTACTGACGATGGTTCGAGATTCTAAATTTTTATTTAATTAATTAATTATCCCAAATAAATAATTTAAAACTATAACTAACCTGTAGTATTATCAGGTAGCTTGCAGCCGTTTCCAGCTGCCCTATATCTAAACACTGCTGGAAGAGGTGTTTGGGTTTTCCAGCAGCTGAGAACAAACATGGCCACAGAGCTATTTCAGTCTTACGAGCACACTGCACCACCGTTTGCAAATAAACCGGGAACTCTGATATAAACTCTACAACACTGGGCATTTGAGCATCAGGTATCGGTTCCTTGCTCGTGGCTTCTTCTTCTAAAACCTTGAAATTAAGTGATGATTTGAAATTTTAATAAATCACATAAACCAATTGATATAAAATGAATACTTACTTCGTGTAACAATAATTCTAAAGAATGTGGGAAGTAAGGTAAATTTGTACAACTACGTGCTATTTCCCACGCATGGTATCCTAAATTTCTACGTATTAACTGCCTTAATATTTGATGCAGATATACTTGACTCTAAAAAAAATAAAAAATATTTATTGACTTAATTAAAATATGGTATAAACTGTCACTTTTCTTAGTTTTTACATTAAAATTTACAAATGGAGGTTTAACAATTTGAATTTTTCACAAATATATGCTAAAAATTTTAGTGACATACTACTTACTGTTTTTTCCAAAACACAAAACGGTAAAGAAAACGGTGAATTTGTATCTGAACTATACAGAACAGTATCATTTTCAGCACCAAGGATTATTGCATTTTCAAAAAGTATTGCTGTAACAAAAAGATACACATCAAACTACAAATCAAAACAACCCACCCATCCAACATACCTAACGGATAAATATTGAGTTGAAAAGGCAGCATGATCCTTTTAGATATAAACGCATGCTGCGGCTGCGGTGCAGTACGTTTAGGGAAAAGAGGAAGCCACACACGCATGCCACTTGCCCCGCATGCTAACCACAAAGCTTCTGTGAGATGTAACTTGTGTCCACCAGATCCACCTGTTCGGTTACCTGGCGCCCAAACCATTTCTACACCTGAAGCTAGCACTGTAGCTTGCCCGCAAGTAAATAACTATAATAAATTATCATCAGTGTTTTTTTTAATCAAAAGTTAAATAAGTTTTCAAATACTTACCAAACCATTGCTAGGAGAATGAACGACCTGTTCGCAAGGAACCATAAGTAATCGCCCACTGACATTCAATACGATACTGCGGACAGATGAGGTTCCACCTTGTTCCGCTCTTAGAGTGCTCAGGGCTACAGAAACCACACAAGCTGAATGAACACAAAGCGCACTTACATCTACTGCTTGTAGTTTAGTTAGATCCAATCTACCAGCTGTAGAATAGAGAAAAATTATTTACTGCCTTCTAGTGTAAATGATAATAAAATACCTGCATCAATTTGTTCAATTTTATACACAGATATCTGTGCATCTGAACAAAAGGTTATGAGTTGATCTTGCATTATGTTTATCAGTAAAACTTGTGCTGGCATTGAAACGATTTTTGCAAACCTGTTATTAAAATAAATTATTATTTCAATAATAAATGTAAAATTAACAAATCATAGTTAAAACAACTAATAGGAGAGAAAACAATAATACAAATTGTACCTATTATCTAGTTTACATTCCCTCGGATAGAACCGCAGCTGGTCTGCATTATCCAGCACACTGTAAGCGCCCATAATGGCATAGTCTCGCCACCACAACAGTCCTCCAGTCACTATGAAATCTCGCTCCTGGGATTCATTGCCAAAGAGACGCCATTTACGGGTTTGCAATGAGTAATGTGCAAGTCCTGTCCGTCCAGCTATTGCCAAATGCTGGCCTTCCACGTCTAAAGCTGTGTACTGTAACACAATAATGGTTATTTAGTTTGTATCTAAGATAATAGGTAGTATTTATCTAACCTTTATCGGCCAATTCGTTGCAGAATAAGTTTCTGGTATAGATATCACAAGCCATTGTCTAGATTCACCTCCATGTCCGTTTGAACTTCCCTGTTCACTCAAAACATCGTTAGCATTCCCTGTCCTCCTCCCTGGACCACTTCCTGTTAGGGCATCTCCCAAATTAACATAAAGACGATCATCACCTTGTAAATATAAATGTGGCTGTTGTGTCTATTGATAAAATAAATTACAATTGATAATAATTCATCAACCATCGCTTAAAAGATTGTTGTTTTTACTAACCATACATGGATTAACAGTTATAGCACTTTTAACAAAGTCTAATTCAATTAACTGGCGATTTGTCTCTTCAGTTTCTTTCCGGATCATCCATAACTGATAACCCTCAGATGCCCAGTCCTTAAAATATTATAATTTTATTAATATCACATTAGTTACGCAAGCAGTAACGTTCTCACCATACTAATCAACTGCAAAGGATTTGCAGTAGTCAGATCAACATTGAGTCCGTAATCCCATCCGAGAGAACAGACTAGCAATGCTCCAAATGTTGACCAGAGTGCTAGACCTCCCCTGGCCCAGGTGACTGCCATGGTACACCCGTCAGGTGTCCAACATTGTGCTGTCACCTCACCAGGACTGCCGGGGTAGTCTTTGCCTGACAGAGCGCACTCATGGGACAGCTCTAGTCCTCCGGTTGTCTCATCTACTGTGTATACAACACATTGTGAACTAAATGGAAATTTTATTAGTTATAAAATAAAATTCAATACTTATAAAATATTCTTACTTTTTTCGTCCGAATACAATTAACCTAAATTTATGATTAACACTAGCACACGTTGCGTCTTCAATTCCTTGAGCCCAGATTCCTTGTACTTGCTAAAAATAGAAACATCATCAATATTAAAAACCACTATCATATAATGTATTTAATTTAAAACTTACATTAGGATCAAACCGTAATGAACTAGCAGTTACAAAAGCGGCCTTTCCATTATTAAATGTGACAGCAAAACCTCCAACAAGTGGAGAATATTCCATATCATTTACATAAGTATTGTCTTCACTGATGGGTTCAGCTGAAAATCAATACAAATTGAACCAATACTGTTTATTTAGTACTATAGTTTTAGAACTATACCTTTAGAAACCTGTTTATTTATACAGAAAGGTATCCGTCGCAGATCTAAACAATAATCTCTGTTTTGTGTTCCATCCCATCTGTATCGTAATATGTGTCCTTTCGTTGTTGAAACCATTATTTCTGTCATGGTGATGCAAACAATACTGGTTATACTACCATCCCATACCATCACTTCGTGTGCCTGTAAAAATATAACTATGATTTCTTATTTCATATAAAAGTAAGGTTAACAACTATCAAATATTAGTATTAAAAAACTTACTACAGACAAGTGTAAAGGAGGTATGGTTTCTTTAACAAACAGTTCAGCGCTATCTCTCCTTAAACTTGCTTGTGGTGAATCTGTTTGAACGTACAGACTTCTTGTATCTGCCGCGACATGTACATTCAAAAACAACAAATGTCCTTCTGACGTCTGTAATAATTATATTCATTATATTATTGAAACAAGAATGATTTGAGGTATTTTTAGATTTACTTACTGCGATGACAATCATACTTGAATCTGGTTTCCATTCTGCTAAAATATTTGTTCCTAGTTTTGATAGAGATTCGATTGAACGGTGATGAAATACAATAGGTACACATGGCTTAAAAAAGGATTCATGAAAAAATCAAAGTAAAAAAATTGATAATTTATTATTCATACCTTGCAAAACCATATTCCTACAGAATCTTCTGTCAAGACAGCAAATAATATTTTATCTAAATTACAGACAACCTGAATAATATTTGTAGTCCAAATTTCAGGTAATTTTAATACTTTAGGCCAACCTATTGGAAAATACATAATTCTAGATTGCAAAAATACATTTATTAATACATATTAGGCCTATAGACGTGTATATTATCACATAAAATTTTAACATGTCATTTAAATTGACAGTGCAATAAAAACAAAGTTTTGTCTTAAAACTTGAGTCAGCATATAGATTTAACACTTATCATTTTCAAATATTTGTTTTCTTAAACACACTTATATAAAATTGCATATTCGTAAAAAATATTACATTAAATATGTATTTAAATTTACATGTACAGAATACACAGCTGACATGACACACATTAATACACAAGTGACCGTCAAAATGTTCAAAATACAATATTTTCGAGTATAGAAATAAATCAAATACGGAGTCAAATGTGTTAATAAATTTCACAGCAAACTTGATAAAGCAGTTATAACAATTTTGTACACAATCTGAACTCTTAGCGATTCAACAATATAAATAATAACAGGTAGTGAGTATAACTAGAAAATTTATTTTTATGGTAAGTATATCAAAATACACTGTGAAAATACACTAATATTATTATAAAATAAATATAACTATAAAATAGAATTTGTTATAAAAATATAAATAACTTGTACATTTAATCCAGGTACAGCATTATTAATTAATAAAAAAATTATCTCTTCATTCATCCTGTCGTGGATCAGGCATTCTAAAACAAATTTAACAATTACAATAAATCATAACTGTCAATTATAAAATTCAACAATCAAATTTACCTGTGTATCATTAGAGTAGAAGATGACTGAATATCGCAAATATCTAAAGGAGTTAAAAAGACATATTGCTTTTCAGGATGAGCTTCAGCATGCTGCATTAATAAGTCCATAACAATTCGACGATTTACTTTATCCTACAACAATCACAAATTTAAATGAAATATAAATGGTACTATAAGAAAGTATTTACCATAAAAACATCAAATTCATCTAAAAAATAAAACGGGAACTCTGCATATTTCCAAAGTGCTGTTACAAAAGCTACAGTCGCATACGATCTTTCTCCACCAGACAGAGATCTTGTATCAGTCAAAGCGCCACCAGTAGTATTCTCTTTTTGTATACTAATTTCTAACTGTTTTTCATCGTGGTCAATTTTTAAAGAGCCCTGAAAACAACACGTTTATAAAATAAATTACTATGGCACTTAATGTATTAACAAAATAATCTTACCTTATATTTCCGCAACTCCAGCACAATCCTGAAAAAATCCGTAACCCTCTGAGTAGTTTTCCTGATCAATTTATCAAACGATCGTCTCCTAACGTCGACACTATTTAACACATCCTTCAAGGCAGGTTTCAGCTTACTCAAAGCCTCTTCAGAACTTGCATATTTCCTTTCGCACTCTTTAAACATGCGTTCTATTAATTCTGCATCTTCGGCACGGGCTTCTATATTGCGTATTTCTGCCTCCACGCTTTTCTGTTCTGCTTCTATCACTTTTTGAGAACGTGGATTCAATACCCTAGGTTCAAATTCATCTGATTTGGTAGAATGATTTTCTAATCGTGTTACGATTCGTGTTAGCTGCTCTTGAAATTCTTTTAAATTATCTTTCAGGTCTGTTAGTTTTGATGAGTATCTTTGGTTTACTATTAATAGTTCTTTTGCTTTGTTATCTATTTCGGTTTTCTTTGCCTAAAATAAAAATCAAATAAAATTAATCCAATAAAAATAGAAGCATTATCATCCATACCATAAATGGAGAAACCCTTTCTTCAACAGTAACCATCAACCTTTTAATTTCATCTGCTTTACTCTTCTGCTCCTCTATCTTTCGATTCAGCTCTTCAACCTGCCGATCTAAACCAACCTTTAATGTTTCCAGTTTCTCCAAATCCTCTTTCATCTCCTGCAACTGTTTTTCCAGAGTCTCCACGCACCCAGGCTGCGATAATGTATCCCTTTGATTCTTAGTCATCCGTAACTTGACCCCAATGTCCGACACTGCTGCACGCAACTTGGCCGTGTGTTTTTCTTGGTTTCTCAGTTCAATTACTTGTCCTTGTTCTGCTTCCTTTGCGGCAGCTAGACGCGTGTTAGCCAAAGCTAGCTCAGCTTCTAGGTTAGTTAAATCGTACTTGAATTGAGCAAGGGCATCATCTACAGATGACTGGAGGAGCTGTACAGAGTTATATTGGCCGGCATACGTTCTATAAAAAAAATTAATTATTCTGAAGTCAATAACTTCAATGCTTTATATATATACCTATAGTTAGGAGCTGGATAATACAAATCTCCAGCCATAGTAAGACCAATACCACAATTCCTTGGGACATTTTCCTGCGCTGATAAATGCCTATGTGCACTCACTTCACTTGGAATCAACAAAGTATTTTCTATGCGCTTTTCATCAATGAGGCAGTTCTCTATAACAGGATCCTTTATCACTAGCACATCTCTGAGAGCTACGCAGTCAGATGGAGGTATGACACATGTGCGAGAAACATCATGCACCTGAAAAATATAAACATTTATTTTTATTTATTCATTAAGTTTGCGTACAAATATTTTTACTTTATTAGTAGAAAATATTATTAACCTTAAACTTACCTTATGTATAAATTTACTACAAATAATCGAAGGTTTTGGTTGTTTGTTTTGGATTTTAGATAATATTTTATTTAGTACTTGTAAGTCTTGATAGTTTGTTACACAAAAACTACGTAAAAAATCTCTTCCTAGTGATTCCTCTACAGCTCTCGCCCATTTCTTGTCTTTTAATTCAATGTAACATCCTAAAGGACCACGTGGTAACTGAAAAATAATTTATTTATCAATATCAGTTAATGAAACTATAAAAATATACACGTTGTTCTAACCTCAGTAAAAAGTGATTGGTTAGCTTTAATATTTTCTTTAATTCTTGGAATGTTTTCTCCATACAATGACAATATATTAGAATGTTTATTTCTCAATGCTTTTATTTGCAACTGCTTGTTTGAAATCTGTTCATTCAAATTTCGAACATCATTTTGTATTTTTTGTGTCGTCTGTTGTGCCAAAGAGACAGATTTCTGTTTTTGATCTGATTCATGGCTTGCCGATTCAAACATCGCTTTTGAGTCAATTTCTCTCTTTTGTAAAAGTTCAATTTCTTCTAATTTTGACTGACGTTCAGCCAAATGGTTATTCATTCTGAAAATAAAATAATATACACTCTATTTTTTCCTATAATTTAATAACCTAAAAATACTTACGTTTTTTTAATTCGCTCTATTTCTTTCTGTAAATTATTCATTTCTGAACTTTTCCTATTAATAAGATTAGTATTACTACTCAATTCACTGTACTTTTCTTGATTTGATTCCTTTAACTTATGAAGAACCATTTTAACATCTTTATATTGCTTCTCAAGTCCGTCATTTTCTCTACGAATTTCCAATTCTTGTCTGTTTAATTCACTGAAATAAAAATTATTATTTAATACCAATAAATTTTTTAAATTACATTAATTTTGTTTTACTTATGTTGTTCCTCGAATTCTTTGTGTTGTTCTTTATTAGTAGCTAATTTTTCTTCAATTACTTTTACCTTTTCTTCAACCTTCACAATATTACTCTCTAGTGTCGTTTTTTCAGATTCGATCTTGTAATACTGAAAATAGTATAAAAATAAAATAGTATAAATAGAAAATAAATAATTTTAATTTAATTTTTTCAAACAATATTGCCACATTACAGCAACCAATCAACGGTGGTTAGAATGAATTACACTTACATTTGCCCAATAAGTCTCTCTTTTTAAATCTACTAATCGATTTGCAAACGTATCTGCTGATTTAATTAAATTATATTTACTTTCCCATTTCTTTTTCACTTTTTCTAATTCTTCAAATTCCTAGAAAATGATTTGGTATTAATACACACACACAATGCATTTATTAAATGTTAAATATTACCTTTTGTTTTGTTGCAATAATTTGTTTCGCCATTCTTTTATCAATTAACAATTTTTTATTTATCTCTTCTATAGATTCTAGAAATGTAGCTCGTGCAAAAAGGATATATAGTTTTTTCCCATCGCTACTATTTAAGAAATTACGTGACATATCCTGATTTAAAATACAAACTGGATTATCTATTTGGATATCAAGTGCCATACATAATCTAGCAACCTCCTTTGCACCTGTTCCTACAATACGTCCTAAAAAAAAATCACATTTAAAAATTAAATAACAGTACGTTACACGTTTTGTTTTTTTAAATTACCTAATCCGTTTTTAATTTTATAAGATGAAGAACCACCAGCTGAAAAATTCCTGATGATAGTTATTCTTTTGCCGTAAATATCTGGTTTAAAAGAATAAACACCTTCATTTCTTAAAGTTATTTCAATAACTGCAAAATTTTCTCCAGACTTTATGAAACCTAGAAATTGATATAACGATAAATAAATTTATATTTTCAATTCAAGTATCAAATTATTTTACTTTTAATACTGTTGCCACGGTTGGTGACACTGGCTCTACCAGCAAGGCCAACCACGAGTGCTAGTAAAATAGCACTTTTTCCACTACCATTTCGTCCAACGATAAAATTTACATTCTGGTTGAAATTAATTTCTAATGAGTCATGACACATGAAATTCCTTACTAATAAACGTTCTATAGTTCCTGCATTACCCTGAAAAACAATAACCAATGTTAATCAACGTTTAATTTTTCATTTTATTATGATTTTGTTACTTACCAGTTCTTTTCCTATACCATTTTCCTGGGAACAATTAGTTTCTTGGGAAAAAAGAGAATCTTGTGTACTAGATGCAACTTTATCAATCTCTGTACGCTCTATACAAAGTCGTTTTCGACTTGGGCTGGGAGATTCATCTCTTTTTCTACCCATTTTTATTATTTACTCGTTTTCATAAACCTAAAGAAGAAAACATTTAAATACAATTATAATTTAAATGTCATTACAATTACATTATAACTAATAACTTAGTATGCAAGCAAATAAATTTATTCAAGTAATGATATTCAAATTTCTAATACATAATAATAACGTATAATTTTGTTTAAGGTTATGTTTTTAAACAATGTCATACAAATATGATGATTTATCAAATTCAACGCGTTGTATTCATAAAACAACAAGTTAGTAGTAATGAAAACTTGTAGAATAATGATTTTAGTTAATTACCTTTACATTTGTTAAAGCACAAAATTTACCGCCAAAACAAAGAATTTGGATTTATGTTATCTACAATAAATACATATGTACTAATTAGACGTGGTGGGGATGTTTCCTTCTTTATTTTACTTCTTCTTCTTTTAAAATTTATAATGGTTTAGCGAATTTAGCAATCAAATTATAATTCAATTATTAATTATTTGTTTTCAAACTACATACATAAAAAAACAAATATCAAATAAAAACACAGTATGCTTTAAAATTTTAATTTAATTTTAATTCCTTTTTATTTAATAAAATTACAATACAAAAAAAAAATGTATAAATTATTCAGCACATAGAACTGGTTGAGTTTTCATTGTTACACGTTCAAACAAATCCAGTGTCAGGGCACTTAGAAATACAGGAATCGATTGCTGGTGGCGTAAATGGAGATCAATCATGCGATCTAACGTGTTAGAATACTGAGTTTCTAGTAAGTTTAACATTCCATCGCTATTCAGTTGAAAAGCAAGATTATCGTCTGGCGATTCTGCATACATGCTTGATAAGACATATTTGTTTGATGGCCTAAAATAAATTGAAGTTTTTACAGTCGGTTTCATATTAATAATACATTTTCTCTTACCTTTTATCAATTTTAAATCCAAAAAGCATGTAACACACATCCCTAAACTCGGAAGACGTAGTTTTAAAAGCTTCTCGCAGCCTCTGCTGTTTTAGTTCACTTGACTTGAGCTGTTCCTGTAACTCAGCTATTTCTTGTCTCCCGATTAACGACACATTTTTGCTACAATCAGCACCTTGTTCTAAACTAATCACTTTCCGTTTCAGTCTATCTATTTCACCATTGAGCCTTGCTATTTCATTTACATGTTTGGAATGCATTGAAGTCAATGGATTCGAATCAAAGTGCAATATTTTTTCTGTTTGAACAGATCGTAATGCGCAAGATTCTAGTTTTTTTTCTAATTCAGTTTTGCGCTGCCTCAGATCTTCGTTTTGAAGCAACAGTTGATCACGTTCTGCTTGTAAACGTTTCATCTGAAATAAAATTATATTTTAATATAATATTTTCTTAAACAGAATTTTTAAATATCTAACCTGATCAGCCTTTGCAGGAACGACACTACTTTGCATATTTTCTAAATCGATCTCCAACTTAGCAACCAGATCCTTATACTGGTCTAGTGTTTGTTCCATTGAAGAAATACGATCTTTCAATACATCCACTTGCGAAGGACCCTGTGAAATTGGCTGACCTCCAGGAGGTACAGCTGATGTCATCATGGTCATGTTAATTGTTAGATCCTTTTCAAACCAATTAAGTTGTTGACGGCAGCTGTCACGGTCTCGACTCACGATCAATAACTTTTTCTGTAAACGGTGTATCAAACTTTCATTGCTCTTTTGTTGACGTTGAAGTTGTGTGATCTGTTCGGTTAGACGATCTGTGTCTTGTTTGGCTGAGTTAAGTTCCTGTTAAATATTATTTATTATAAAGAATGAATAAAAAGTAATAAAAATGTTGACTTTTTACTTACTCTTTGGCATGATTTCAAATCTGATTCTATATCCATTTTCTCTGAAGTAAGGATAAGTTCCTTTTGTCTTAGTTTATCTATTATCTGACGAACCATTTGCGGTAACATTGTATCTGTACCAATAGATTCACATGTGTCTCTTGCTAAAACACGCCATTCTTCTAATAATGATTCTAGTTGACCACGTTTTGCCTAAAAAATACATCAAATGTTTTTTAAACAATTAAAATGAATTGGATAATTTATGTTTTTAAATTAAATACATAATTCCAATTTATATTACAGACCTCTGCTTCAGCTAGCTGATCGTGCATTCCTGCATATGTTTCTAATCGCTTTTTTTGATCAGCAACTTGTTCTTCTAACATTAGCTTATTACGTACGGCATCACGAAGTACATTGTTATCTTCCTTCAATTTATCCAGTTCTCTTTCAAGCTCAGGTAATGCTGCTAACTTGCTTTGCTGCATCTGGAAATTTGATAATTTTAATATATTTTTTTAGCTTTAAATATTTTTTATTGCTTTAGTGCTCCAAATCATATACTTTTGCTAGTTGTTGCCACTCGATATAACTACTTCTTTCGTATTCTAACTCTTTGACTCTCATCTGTGATTTTTGTAGGGCTTGCTCTAAAGTCTCTTTGTCCCTAGAAAACGCCATGCTTGTATTTAACTGAGTTTGAAGGTCTTCATTCCTTTTCCGCAAGTCTACAAGTTCTGTTTCAGACTCTTCGAGCTGTGCTTCGAGTTCTGTTATTTTCATTGACATAACATTTGCAGCATCTTCTTCAGAATGTGACTTATCAAAAATATCATCTCTGAGTTCATTAATTTTTTGTTTGAGATTTGAAATCTCAATTTCGTAATCTATTTTCATGGTTTGAAGTTTTGCTTTGGTCTAAAAAATATAAGGTGTTATTATCTGTTAAAAGATTTTAAATTAAAAATAATACCTGTGAAAGTTCATCTTTAGTATCCGATTCACGGTTCCGAATTTGTTTCAAACGAGCTTCCAATTTAGAAATAGAATCCTTATCTCTATCATGTTGTGCTTGCAGTGACTTTTTTTCATCTTCAAAAACTAGCTCGAGTTCTTTTCGAGCTACATGTAAATGTTGTATTTGATTTTCAAGTTCAATTATTCGGCTACGAGCACCAATAACTTCACCTCTTAAATAATTTGAATCACCTGGTGATACAATTAAACTATCATTTAAACTAGTCTTAAACTTCTTTTCTGGGGTTTCATATGAACAACTTTTTTGTTTAGAATCCATATAAGAACTACATCTTTTATGATTGTTTTTACATGCATTGCTTTTAAACATTTCTATCATTTCAACTATTGAATCGTTTGGTAGTTGAGACATTATAAAATATATAATTGTTAAATAAAATATGATAATTTTAATAAAAGCTTATTACAAAGTTATTTAAATACGATTTCTGGTCTATAACCCTGTCTATAACATTATCGTATTAAAATTAAACAACTGTCAAAAATAATGGTATGCGTACGACATAGCAGTGATTTTAAGAAAGTGATTTTATGAATAAATTATTTGATAAATTAAATGAAGATTGAATTTTTGTTGAATATATGTGATAAATTATTTCTGAAATTTTAAAATATAATATATATGTAATAAAAGGAAATTTGAGAAAATTGCATATTCGTTTTATTTTTTAAATTTGCGGATATATATTTATAGTTAAATATGCAACCGTACTTTCGTATTGGCAGCACTTGAAGGCTTTTTAAGAATTGTTTTTCCTAAATTTATGAGAAAACTGGAAAATATTTTGGCTTAAGACTCGACTAAAAAATCATCAGGGTTCTCGAGATCATAGTCATCATATTTGCAAACAATAAATTTATAAGATCGAAGAGAGATACTTTTCGAGAATTTGCGTTTCGCCGGTTTGGGGGCCCCAACATGTTGACTACTACCGGACATGGTAACAGACCAATCATTTGCGAGATAGGACAAGTTGGAGCACGCGCAGAATTCCAATAAGCGGCGGGGGACGCTATCACAAACGCCATTTTGTACGCGTAGCCGACACTGTTTGAGAAACGCTCTGTAGAGCCAGTGTTTTTACGAGGGTAGTAGAATTGTTTAAAACTATGGGGGATTATCAAGTGTCGACTGTTCCCGGTGATGCTTTGGGAGTAGCACAACTAGAGTTGGGAGCAAACCCCAACGCACTTGCATTGCGGCGACCCTTTGACCCGATAGCCCATGATCTGGAGGCAAGTTTCAGATTGACTCGTTTTGCCGATTTAAAGGGACGCGGCTGTAAAGTACCCCAGGAAGTGCTGAACAAGTTGGTGGAAGGTCTCCAGCAAGACTATGGCGGTGGAGTCGGAGGGGCGGAGCACGAACACGCTCACTTTATGCATATGGCTGTGCCTCGAATCGGCATCGGTTTGGATTGTTCAGTCACTCCGTTACGACATGGAGGACTCTGCCTGGTTCAGACAACTGACTTTTTTTATCCGCTTGTCGATGATCCATACATGATGGGGAAAATTGCATGCGCTAATGTGTTAAGTGATCTTTATGCCATGGGAGTAACGGAATGTGATAATATGCTTATGCTGCTTGGTGTGAGCACAAAGATGACTGAAAAGGAACGAGATGTCGTGATCCCACTTATTATGCGAGGATTCAAAGTAATTTATTTTTTAAATGATTAATTTGTTTAACAATAACAGTTTAAAATAAATATTATCTTTTGTTATAGGATTCAGCTCTAGAAGCTGGCACAAGTGTTACAGGTGGTCAGACTGTTGTCAATCCTTGGTGCACAATTGGTGGAGTTGCTTCTACAGTCTGTCAACCCAATGAATACATCGTGCCTGACAATGCGGTCGTTGGAGATGTCTTAGTGCTGACAAAACCGCTCGGAACTCAAGTTGCTGTGAATGCTCATCAGTGGTTAGATCAACCAGAACGCTGGAATCGAATAAAGCTCGTAGTCTCTGAAGAAGATGTCCGCAAAGCTTACCACCGTGCTATGGATTCGATGGCGCGGTTAAACCGCGTCGCATCTCGGCTCATGCATAAATATAATGCCCACGGTGCTACAGACGTCACAGGGTTTGGTCTCCTCGGCCACGCACAGAATTTGGCATCTCACCAAAAGAACGAAGTTGCGTTTGTGATTCACAACTTACCAGTAATAGCTAAAATGGCTGCTGTAGCCAAAGCTTGTGGTAACATGTTCCAACTGTTACAAGGACATTCAGCAGAAACATCAGGAGGCTTGTTAATCTGCTTACCGAGAGAACAGGCCGCCGCCTACTGCAAAGATATTGAAAAACAAGAGGGCTACCAGGCGTGGATCATAGGCATTGTTGAGAAAGGAAACCGCACAGCTAGAATCATCGACAAACCACGAGTTATCGAAGTTCCAGCGAAAGATTAATTTATTCGAGTTGCCATTATGATTTATAAATTGATCGGCTCGTTCTCGACTGCGCCGAGAACGAGCGATCAAATCAAAACTAATATATGATATATATTAAAGTGATTCTGAGGGAAATATCTATATCATTATCTATTTTAGCCTGTAACTTCAGTAGCTTTGTCATTCATCAGAAGGTCGTAAAATCAAATGAGAGTCAATTGTTTGATTGTGCGGTCGTACACATCTACAATAATATCATCAGCATCGATTGGTGTAGCAGATATGTTTACTAAATAAATTTTAAATTTAGCACTGAATATTAAATTTTAATATAGTTGTACGATATCTATATGTAAGGACTTTTGCTATTCCAGATTATTTTTAATTAGAGATATTTGATAATATAGTTACTTGTATGTGTTTATTTAAATGTCACGAGCATTTGTGTCTTGTATTTTTTTGGTTGAAAATAAAGACATAAACTACATTATATATTTCTTTATTTTTCTACATAAAATATCAATTCAAATTTATTGTTTTCTTTTTCTTTTCTTTCCACCCAGCTTCTTTTTGAATGGATCTTTATGTTTCAATGATCTTTGTAATTTTGCTTTCACTATACGTTTTATTTCATGCCTTGTTTTTGAAAAATCATCTTCAGACTTGCTTAATATAGATTTTATAAAATCAACACCCTCTACAAATTATAAAATACCAATCAATATAAATTATAAATAAACAAAAAGTAAATAATTTTTTATGCAATAAAAGATAAATATGTTTACCTTTTAATCTTTCATCATCTGGACGAAAGAAAAAAGTTTCTTTCCATCCTCCAATACTGACATTAACATTTTGTGTTGGTTCTTTATCTGCTGTATTTTCTTCGTCATCTGACGAATCATACTTGAATGGATTTTCAGTATCGACAAATTTCTTTATTGGTTTTGAAATAGCTTCGCCAACTTCTTGGTTTTCAGTTGTATCTAAAAATATTTAATATAATATATATTGACTGAGGTAATCTCAAAAACTACTAAAAACTACACAATAGTAAATTTATCACAGATCATTTTAATACATGAAACATCGATTTGGTAACACCTCAAAAAATAACAAGATATCTGAGTTAAAATATAAGCCAGGCCACATTATATCATTTGTCTACGTATTTTTTAAATTAAGTAAAATTTTTAAAATGTCTTCTAAAAAGTAATCAAAATCTGTAAAAGTGAAAAATAAAAATATTACCATCATCTTCAGCAGTCCTTCCAAAAGCTCCTAACAGACTAAAAGATGTATTTTCTTGCAATGCTTGTTTCAACGTATCAGTTACTTTATAGAACTTTTCTTTAGATACAGCTACAGTTTCAATCTCTGGTTCGATTTCTTTTACAGCTTCTTTTAATTTTTTTTTCTTTTTTAATGGCTTCTCATCTAACTTATTTTCTTCTTTCTCTTCTTGCTTCTTTTCAAACTTTAAATGACTTGGTTGTGACGGATCATATCGCAACATTGACTTTACGACAGCTCTAAAAATAATAATTTATTATATATTGAAATAAGTCTATATGTATTGTAAGTACTAACTTTTCAGATCTTTTTGGTTTTTCAGTTTCAGAAGATCCCAGAATACTTTGAAGAATTTCAAGCTGTCTTTGTTTTTCATCGTCAGTGATTTTTTCCACTTGTTCTTCTTGATTTGCTTCTTCTTCACCATTTTCGACAAATCTTGAATCTATTTGAAACCTTTCATCGTTTTTAAACCTTGATTGAAGTTCGAAGAGCTGAAACAAATACACATTTTAATTTTTTAGATTAAATATTTATTTGTTAAATTTACCTTTTGGCCTTCTATTCCTTCAAATTGTTTCTTCAATTCAAAATTTGCTGATAAATCAAAATTGTCATCATCTTCATCTTGAAAAAGAGAAGGTTTCTTAGATTTAGGTTCAGTAGCATTTAGTTTCCTTTTTTTTGTATCAACAGCATTGAAATCATCATCAAATCTTATTTTATTTTTATTTCCAGAGTCCTGCAACAAATTTAATTGTTAATTTTCATTTGTATTAATTGGTTTATAATTCTTACAATTGATGATAACGAATTTTGAATAGCAGCTTTCTGTTTTTTATAAGCTTCAGTTTTTTCTATTAAAGATTTTTTCCTTTTTTCTTCAGCTATAGACATTTTACAAGTGTTTCAATCGTTTCAATATTTTTGTAAAAGTATTAACAATATTTTCAGGTTATGTTTACACCACATGTTCTGACCATAGAATAATTTTGACTGATTTTTGACTATTTATTTTGTTATTGAAATTCGAAAAACATTATGAAAAATGTATATGATTTTATAGCCTTGCGTAATTAAAATTACTGGTTTTATATATAATTGAAATAAAAGTCCTTTTTTAATATATTTATAAATTCATTGAAAATTAATTGTTTTCTATATATATTTATAAAAAAATAATTTTAAATAGCTGTTACAGTATTTGTAAATATATTTACAATCTTATACATATTTATTTTCTGTAATAATTTTAAAATCTATATTAGGTCTGTTTATAATTAGGTATCTACATGCCCCGCTACATGCAATTACATTGTTATCATTGTTGCCATGACAATGGACTTAAAAATACAGACCTGTAGAGAAAATACAAAAAGGGAAAACTAAACATGATTTTGTACATTTAGAAATTAATTTTTAATTTCAAAATGAGTTCTTTAATAAAAAATGGAAAACACACTGTACAGACAAAACCAAAGCTTGCCATAAAACCAACAAATAAAGGTAGCAAAAATGATAATTAATCATACAAAAAAATGATGAACCTTTTTATTTGATTTGCAGAGCAAACACCTCTAGAACATAGAAACTGGTTTATTCACACACAATACGTACGAGGTGACTTTACTTTATGCCGATTACTGACTGATCAAGAACTAAAAAGGAGTAACGGACGAAATGAATTTGCTAATTTTATAAATGTAATATTTCATTATTTTGAAAAACAATTATTTCTATAACTGGAAAATTTTTATTTTATATAGGGGTTGATGTTCAGAGATGAAGGGAATATCCAAGAAGCTTTAGACACATTTCAAAAATGTTATAAAATTAATTCAACAAATACTGATACCATAAAACTTATAGGAGAATGTTTGTACATACTTGGGCGATATAGAATATCTTTAGAGGCATATTTAGAGAGTGAAACTCAATCAAAGAAACCAGATTGGGAAGTGTATTATAATATAGGTAATGGATTTAAAAACTGAGTATTTTATACTATATAACTTTTCATTTTAATATGTAAAACAATTAGGACGTTGTTTGGTAAAATTGGGCGACAATGAACGTGCTATTGAATACGTTAAGCGTGGTGTGTATTTAGCGCCCCAACAAAAACCAGCCTTGTTGTTATCAAAACTTTTGAGCGATTCTGGAAACATAGACTCTGCAGCTGCTGTTTGTACAAATGCCTTACAGTAAGTTATTAATGTTTTTATAATTGAGTTCAAGCTAAAATAAAAAATCACTAATTTCATTTTAGACATTTCCCTGAAAGTACTGAAATATTAACCGAACTAGGAATTTTACAAATAAGACGAGGTCATTCTGAAATGGCATTTGAAAGGCTAGGATCCGCTCTGGCATTGAAATCACATAATTTCAAAGCTTTACTTGCTATAGGATGTATTGCACAGGTATACCAACAATAACATCTTAATGTTTAAAATAATTACATTTATTTTATACATTTTAAAACAGAATCATGGAGATTTTGATGTTGCACTTTCTAAGTACCGTTTAGCAGCACAATTATGTTCTGATTCGCCAGCCCTTTGGAACAATATCGGACTTTGTTTTTATATTAAGCAAAAATATGTCGGGGTATGGTGTTTTCTCAAAAAATTAAATAAAAAAACTAAAATTTAATTTATTTTTAGGCTGTCAGTTGTTTAAATCGTGCCCGATGGTTATCTCCATTATGTTGGCGTGCTTGTTATAATTTAGCTATTGTTTATGGTGTAGCAACACAGCAACCTGCTTCAGCGTTTCAACAATTAAGTATTGCATTGGCTCTACGACCTGATCACGCACCTTCTTTTGTTTTATTAGGAGGTAATAAAATAGTTAATTTTAATGATAATAATTATATTTTTAAATTATATTGCAGTTATTTTGAAACAGTTGGGTGACATGGGTAATATGTTAAGAGCACTTGAAAAAGCTTATGAATTGGATTCTCGTGATCCTATAGTTCTTGTCAATTATGGGTTATGTTTATGTGAAAATGGGTATTTTGATAAAGCTTCGGAAATTTCTAAGCAGTTGAATGATATTATTTCTAATACAAGTGAAGAACAAACAATCGACAGTGAAGTAATAATAAAAATATATTTTTTGTATTCGTTAAAATATATATTTACATAATACATACTTGTTTATAGCTCCTCAAATCAGCAGACAGAATTAATAATTTTATAACTGTTGAAGAACCTGTGACTGAAAGTAATGAAAATGTTGATATCAATGAGCCAGTCCAATTACAACCTGATGAAGTGTAAAATCGGTAAAATCACTTAAAATTACTACTGGTTTCAACAATTCATATTTTGTAAACAATCGTTTGTAATAATGGGTAATGTAGGAATCTACTACGTACTTCCTTTAACATTTTGTTTTGATTATTTGACAACAATCGCAACAATCACTTTAGAAAAGATGCAGTGAAATATTCTATTATCTGTAATATCATAATAAAGAGTTAAAATTCTTTAGTGTTTGAGAAAGTAGTTCAAATACTGTTTTAAAATTATTCTTAATTATCAATGAATATGAAACATATATAAAAATGAATATGAACACAAATAAAAACTGCAGACTATGTCTCAGTGACAATACATTAACAATAGATATTTTTGACGAAAATTCTCAAAAAATGGGAATTCAAGATAATTTAAATAAATATATTCCAATCCAAATTAATAAAAATGATAGTTATTCCACACGAATATGCCATAGATGTATAACAGCACTTGAAAATTTTGACACATTTGTAAATAAAGTTAGATATGTTGACAAAGTTTTAAAAACAAATGAGTCAACTTTAGAAAAGTTACAAGAAAATTATAACCTGGTAAAAAGTACAAAAGGGCCTCTGATTTACAGAAGAAATAATTTGCCTCAAAAATATTTTAATAGTTCAGATTCTTCTTCGTTAATAGAATTGACTACATCAAATAATACAAGTATAGAAAAACAGGGAAATGATACTATAAATAAAAATAAAGTATCATTTAATAAAGAAATAGAATTTATATATGTATCCGATGATTCAAGTTCAAAAGAAGGGGGGGAAATACTTGGAAAGTTATATAAAAATCAAATTAATTTAGAGTCAAACAATTTTTTTGATGAACAAAATAATTGTCTTTCAATAAATACTAAAAATGGAGAAAAGTTGCCTAAAGACTATTTAAGTTCAGATTTTTGTGATTCATTTTCACCAAATAATGAATTATTGACAGAAAAATTTAAAAATACGAACAATGTCAATAAAACAACAAAAATTGTATTTGATTCTGACGATTCAGATTCACAATACGAAATTGATGTAAGAAAAAAGCCACAAGAAACAAGTTTTAATATAGAAAATCAACCTCACGAATATACATTTAAAAGAGCACTGGATGAATTCAACAAGAAAGAATGCCTTGCAATTGAAAAAACCCAAGAAGAAGAAATGTGGACTCAGACATTCAGAAATAGAATTATAAATAGTGATTTTGATAGTCTTAGGTTGACTCCTAACACAGATATTGTATTAAAGCGTCTACGAAATTGTTAATGTACTTAACATTACTATTTCAATTTTGTATATAATTTTTAATTGTCAAATAAATATTATTCAAAATTAACATAATCATCTCAACTTATTACTTTATTTTATTACACTGATAAGAAAATAAATAATAAAGATAAGCATTTTATTCAAAATATTATAAAATATTCACATACATATTCTAGAAATTATCGGCTCAGTCTTAAAAACAATGCATGTCTACATTGATCAGTATCGGTAGAAGGTAGGTATTTATCGTAAAAATTCTGAACGAATTCTTCTACTTTGAAACCAAACTGTTGGTATAAAATAACAGCGGAGTTTGTGGCTGACACATGTAACGTTATATCTCTGCCCATGCAAGTCTGAAAAAAATCACAGATTAAATATAATTCTTAACACATATATTTCATATTTGATATTTCTTTAATTTATTACAACTTTGACTAACCTGTATAAGATGATACAACATGAAAGTACCAATTCCAGCTCGACGCCACTCTGGACGAGTGAATATAAATGAAATGTAAGCTTCATTGTGGCCAACATCAGGAACTAAGAATGCAAATCCTACAACCAGCTTTTTGTACAATGCAATGCAACTAAAATCTGGATATTGTAATGCTTCTGTCACTGAAAATGAATTTTTTATTCATTACGCATAAAATGAGACAAAATTTTAAAAACTACTTGAACTTTAAGGAACTTTCTCGTATTGAATTATTTTTTATGGTTTGTTGAATTAGTCATTTCGGTTTTTAAATAGTTCATAACTTACTGTCAATCCCAGGCCAAAAATGCAGCTGGCAAAGATGGTTAATTGCAGGAATCAAATGTAAAGCTACGTAGCAATAATCGATGGGAGCTATAGCAGCAGCTGGCTGTTTTGTTTTTGTTGTCAGTTCCAACATCAACCGTAACCACAGAGGTTTTGACGAGAAGTCTCTCCGGATGTATGGTGGGAGAGACCGTTTTGTGTACGGTGAAATCTGTGGCTGCGGTTTGATTCCACCAGTTATTCGGTTTGTAAACGAAATGTTCTGTACAAAGAAGTGTTTTAAATTTTTTCTATTCCCAATGTGGGTTTATAATATGTTTTTAAAATAGATAGAAATAAATATTACCTGATAATCAAGAATACTAGAAGCTAAAAGAACATGGAATTTGTCCAGACAGTTTTCTTTGATAACGTTATTCCTTAGAACCGGTGAACCGTTACGCATTAAGCTATCGATGTCAAACACTTCTATGCGATGCGCTCTTTTCCGTGCCCGCAGTCGTAGCTTTGCCCGTAAACGTACTAAATCAGTTGAGATGCTTTCAACTCGTGTTAATTTGTTGAGGTATTTTTCTTCTTCTTTCGGTAACATAGGCATACCAACACTGAAATAAAATTAATATTATTAAACATGACCACAAACATTTATAAAAATCACTTACTTTGTCCGTAAAACATCACGAAAACATTCTTCTGCTTCCCACGGTCTTTTCCTACATGTAGATTTATTAAACAGTGATTTAGGATACGATACACTCAAAGTATTTACGTCTACGTGTTCGATTTTAGTTTTGATGCAAGTTTCATTTACTTTAGGTGTTATAATTTCATTACTTTTTTGTGATGTTGACATACATGTTTTATTTTCTTCTTCTTCATAATTATTTTCAAATGGATCCAGATTGAAAGAGTTCCATTCATGTAAAAGGTTCGATGAAAATAATTCGGAATCTAAACTATATATAATAAAAGTAGATATTAATCATTTAAAATGTAAAAAAAAAATAGTTGAAAATAAATGTTTTGAATACCTTGATTGATCTGCTAATAAACTATCAACAAACGATGCACAATCTTCTCCAATACTTTCTATTTTTGAACTGGTTGTACTCGTTTCAGGCAATGATTTGTGTCCGTGCATTACCAATAAATTTTCTAAAATAACTGCATCTGATTCACAATCTTTTTCATTGTTTTCTTTTTTTATTTGAGCTTTTAACTGCCCTAACTCTGAATCTAAAAAAATAAAATAATTACATAACAGTATTTAATAACATAAATAAGATCACTAACTCAGCTTAGAAGCAATTTCTGGACTAAGTTCTGGATGAGTGAGACACCACCACCCAGACTCTCCTAATTCTTCAATTCCTGATTTAAAAAACAATCCACTGTTAGATGATAAAGTTCCAGCAATTGTTCCCATCCAATTCTTCTTCTGTTTACTGCAATGATGAAACACATACATTTAAATGATTTATTTTATTTTATATAACAATTTAAAACTTACACATCTTTCTTGAATAGTATATTCCAATTTTTATCAATAAAAGAACAGATATGTATTTTCCAATGAAAATAACCTTTCCGAGCAAGACATTGTGATTTCATTAAAAGTTCATTAAGTGTCAATACAATGACTTGAAACCTATAAAATAATACTATTTAGTAAAATCCTTAAAAAGTTATGCTGATATGATTACCATGTTATTTTATCTCGTATAATTATTTCAGTTTGATTATCGGAACATTCTGCACAAGTAAATTTAAAAAATACATCTCCGCATAGTGATCCTGGTGTTGATCCCCGTTTTAAACAATTCAAATGTATTACTTTTTTGCAGATAATACATTCTAAGGCAGAACTCGAAGCAAGGAGAGAACAATATTTACATTTATCATTCGACATGTCGAATAATATACAATGTAAATAGATTTAATGATGTAGGTAAAATTTATATAGCTTCATTGGCTTCATTGTTAAATTCAATAACATAACCAACAAAAGTCACTCCTGTCAAACTAGCGTGGGTTCCATAGATTATAACGATTATAATATATTATTGAAATTTCTATCATGATTCATGACTATTAATTTTAAATCCTAGACCCGGAAAACTCCGGGATTCGACGGAAAATACAGGATTCCGTCACTCAGTAGGTATATATTTTTTATATTGCTGTGCTTATTTTTCTAATGGGTTAATTTCTAAATTTGTACCATGACAATTTTAGTTTACTACAATATTATGTATATCTGCGTAGATAAACAGGTAACATAAAACTAATTAGGTAATAGGATCTATGAAGATAAATAGATATCAATTCAGTAAGTTCGAAAATATGCGTATTATACCTGTGTAGATAAACACCTATAATATAGGTAATATATATAAGTAAATAAATATATATAATTAATTACAAAGAGTGTATCAATTTTTATGCGCATCTGAATTCAGGATGCCCTAATACATTTGATAGCACCTCTAGCTTGTAAAAAAATAATAATTTAAATATGCATATGTTTTTGCATAATCCGCATTTGTTTGGTTGTTTAGTCAGTCAATGTTTTCATAGATTGCAATGGACATCTTCAGGGCTCAGTGAAAAATGCATTTTCACTATCTGCGCCTACAGAACTACGAAACGATACGGCTTATACCCAAAAACCAAAATTCATATCAATATCACCGCGGAAGCCTTAAAGCTCGTTAATGAGTTACATTAAAGATTTTAGTCAAAACAAGCGAGATTATAGAAATTTCAAGATAAACAACTTAAAAAACAAATACATATAGATTATATTTTGATTACTTACAATTAGTTAAATGTTCTTTTGTGATTTTATTTTTGAAAAATATATATTTCATAATATCTATATCAATTATTTAATAACAATATTATCACAGAACAGTTAATTCCACGAAATTATTGGTATAGACAAGTGCATTATTATAAGATTAAAAAAAAGATATTATTGTATGAAAACATATAAAATCTAAAACTTTTGCCATTTTTTTAAAGTCAAAATTTTCTATTTGATTTAAACGGTCCTACAATGAAGTATTTTATTATTATCGCAGTTTTGGTCGGTGTTGTATTCACCAACCCACTTTTGGAGGAAATTCAGCCAAAAAGTTCTTTGATAAATTGTATTACTGAGAATCCTGGAGTCCATGCAAGAACAAGCCATCATTATGTAAGTTATATTTGTAAATTTGGTTTAAATAAGAATCGAAACGAACCTGAATGGTTTAACTTTGAATTATTCAAAATCTGTAACGATCTCTGTCAAATGTAAACGTCGATTATAAATCGAAAACGTACAGTCACCTGCATTAATGGTCTTGCAGTTTGTATTCATTTTCGTTTATCACAAGCTTAGTAGGCTCATCCCATTTGATTATTATAATATTTAAATCATTTCTCCATGTATCAAACAAAGACAGATATTTTGAAGTTCATTTGCTAGATAAAGAACTACTCTTCGTTTATAATAGGTACTCATATATATTTGTGCAATTTAATTACTATGTAATCTATTGAAAATTGTATACGTAAATTTTGTGGTAATAAATATTTGATATTCCGAATTTTAGTATTAAAATATATTAAACTTGATAGAAAAAGATAACCGATGGTGTTTGTCTTTAAATTTGGAATCTGTTGTAAGCGATTCTAGCCTTTAGGGTGCCAGACGAGTTCTGTAGGCGACTGTACATATGAAGCCCTACACAAAATTATTAAGTTATTTTGTTTTTTGTATAAGTGAGTACGTTTACACAGCACTTTTATTCCGGTTTAACTATAACCGGTATAATAAAACCGGGTGTTAAAGTCCGTGTAAACGGCACTTTACACCCGACATAACTAATCGGGTTTAGTTATGCTATTCCTCTTGGTCTACGGGAATAGCATAACTAAACCGGAATAGAGCAGGAATAAAAATGCGTGTAAACTGCACGGATATAATTATACCTATTTAGCCAACCTCAAAAAATATAAGTATCTACGGAGTATATAGGGATGTCATCGTAATGCACTTCGCATTAACATTTGAAAAAGCGTCGTCAGTTAAAATATGGTTAAAACATCTGAGATGAAGAGATGGAAAACAAAAGAAACGTGATTCGAGGGACATAAAAGAGACGAAATATTTTTGAGATTTCTTGTAGGTACACCATCGAACTTATAGCGTATTTCAAATCGGAATTATAATTCCAGCTGACGTCACTTATTCTCGTATGTGTAAACACCACCAGTTGAAACGGTTTTATTACGTCGGTTATAGTTAAACCGGAATAAAAGCGCTGTGTAAACGTACTCACAGATACATTTTTAAAGATTTGATCTGCTTCAAGTAGGTACACCGGTTCGATTCGATTCGTATTCCTGAAATAAATATTAAAAAATACTATCTAAAATTATATATTGTTATACAGCATGAACCAGGTTCTGGAATTAGTGATGAAGTCGTTACATATATTGTACCAGGGGTTCCAGATCCGGCTGATCCCGTTTACATTACTTGCATCAGGGTCATAGATCAAAAACAAAACCATGAAGATTTTGAAGCTGATGTGAAAATAATTGATGGTGGACTGTACGAAAGAATGGTTGATTTAAAAATTACATCGCACGAAGATAAGGGATATGATTACGAAATTGAAATTAGACTAAATAAGGCTCCAGTGTTATAGAACTACGAGTACCTTTCAGTACCTCTATATATACCGGAATTCCGGCCGGAATTCACGTCCAACGTCACTACTATTATATTTTAAATATAAATACATAGATTATTATCTTAAATTAATATAACATTGTTCTATATGGCATTTCTTTAATAAAATACATTAAATTATAAAAATAGTGTTTTCTACATATTCTGCAATTTTTATAGCTACGTACAACTATTTGTATAGCTATAATTTCGTTTTAAATTACAATAAAAATCAGCCATTTATATGTCAAAGCGACTAACTTCGGTAGGTAATAATAGATAAGAATAACCTAGGTACCTATACTTAACTTTCTGTATTGTCTATTTTCTTTATATTTTTGATTTGTGAAGTTAATAACTTTGGCATCTGAATGGCTCAAATATCATAATCATAGGTTATTTTAAGAAAATTTTTTAACTGCAAATACCTACCTTTTTTGCCTTTTTGCTCTACACGTTCTATATTTATTTCTCTCTTCACAAAATTATAATAACTTTTTTTTGCAGTACACTTATACTTTTTTATTTTTTTTTTCTACTTGCAATTTTTCAACTACACAAATTAGCTTTTACAACTGCAGTTTTCATTTTTGGAACTGCAGAAACAAGCTACAACTACACACTAAAATAACCCCTGCTCATAATAATGTTAAGGCATTGAGTAAAGGTAAATTTGATTAATATGGTATTTTTGTTTATTGGAAATTATGCATATTCGCCAGCCTAATTGGCGGTTATGATAAATACATATATTTCCTATTGTAAAATTTACCCGTTTCTATTCATGATAAACAATATTTATTTTAAAAATTTAGGTTTCCATAAAGGATTCCGATTTTGTTCTACATTTTGTTTAGTTTTAATACTTTTAAATGTTTAATAAATATGATTACAAAAGTATTGAAAATCTTAAATATTTCATTGTTTTTATCCTTATATATTAAATGCAATTAGTATTGTCCTTTTCCATCCCATTTTTTCTTTTTTTATATCCATGTATATATGAAATATACATAATATATAAGTAAAGTATAGTGAAACCGATTTTTTTTTAAATCCGCATGCAGTGGCTGTCCGGGTTTTTGACGGTACGATGCACGATTCGTACCGTCAAAACCTCGGCACTGCATTCTTAAACGAAATAGAGTTAATAGAGTATAGAGTCGTTATTTGTTCTTTTGTAATTCTATTTTAGAAAAATAATAATAATATCTATAATATTTATCAACTGTCAAAAATAACAATATTATCATATAATAACAATTCCACGAAATTATGGCTTAAATGCATTTACAGATAAATAAAAAATTAAGATATTATTGTATGAAAATAGTATAAAAATCAAAACATTTCGTATTTTTTTTAAGTCGAAATTTTCTAATCGATTTAAACGTAACAACAATGAAATATTTCGTAATTATTGCAGTATTGGTCGGTATTGTAATCACCAACCCACTTTTGGAAAGAATTCAGCCAAAAAGTTCTTTGATAGTTTGTGATTCTCAAAAACCTGGCTTCCTTGGACAAATATCACATCATTACGTATGTTATCTATGTTAATATAAATCTAGAGCTGCACGCTGCTGAGACGAACTTGGCTTAAATTCGGACGAGACGAGACCGAGTCGATATCAACTTTATTTATGTACCACCGAGATCAGAGCCGGCCATAGTAAGTCTGGCACCTTAGGCGAGATTTATTTTTCCGCCCTCTCACCCCCTAAAAAAATGTTAAAAAATCACCGAAAATGTCAATTAAAATTGATAAATTAACAAATAAGTTAAATAATTCATATCTCAGCTTGGCGCGATCCTACAGACTCCAACATTTTTTTAAATATAGCTTACATTATTAACTTTAAGACTATCAAATGTCCTAAGACCGTCGAGACCTCCTTCCCCTTTTATGAACAAATTAAAATTGATAAATTAACAAATAAGTTGATTAGTTAATATCTCAGCTAATACCTTATTAAAGGTTTTCTGGGTTGCTGAATAAGGATTTGTTAGTTATCAGCTATCAAATAATCGATTTTTTTTACAAATTAACATTGTTTATATTTAGCTATGTATATTTTTTGCTTAATCGGGCTTAACAGATCAACAAAAAAAAAAGGTTACTCGAAAATTACTTATGCTCCATTTTGCGCCGCCTCACCTGGTCTGGCACCCCGGGCGGTCGCCTTGGTTCGCCCCCCCCCCCTAAAGCCGGTACTGACCGAGATTTTTGGTTTTATGGCAATATCAATAATTAGTAAATATTAATTTTGAAAATTATTATTTTTTATTACTCGAATACGAATCTCACTCGGCCACGTGTACGAGATCCTGACGAAACTGACTTAATTTTTTACAAAACGAGACGTCAGTTTCAAAAACCGAGATGAGAAGAAATTGATCTAACTTTAATCTCGTCTGCAGTCCTAAATATATTATTATAATTAAATTTTTCTTGTTAGTCCTGGATAATATTGATAATATATTTATATCTTGTTTTTATAGAGTGATCCAGTTTGTGGAGAAATTCTTGAAGAAACTGTTACATATATAGTACCAGGACCGAATGCCGTAATTTCTTGCATCAAAGCCATAGATCAAGCACAAAACCATGAAGATTTTGAAGCTGATGTGCAAATAATTGATGGTGGACTGTACGAAAGAATGGTTCATTTAAAAATTACATCGCACAAAGATAAGGGATATGATTACGAAATTGAATTTAGACTATATGTGCCTCCAGTGTTATAGAACTACGAGTACCTTGCAGTACCTCTATATATTAAATTTATAGGTGTACCTGAATTCCGACCGGAATTCACGTCTAACGTCACTACTATTATATTTTAAATATAAATACATAGATTATTATCTTAAATTAATATAACATTGTTCTATATGGCATTTCTTTAATAAAATACATTAAATTATAAAAATTGTGTTTTCTACATATTCTGCAATTTTTACAGTTACGTACAACTAGGTACTCGTATTTGTATAGCTAAAATTTCATTTAAAAATTTCGTAATAAAAATCAGCCATTTATATGTCAAAGCGACTAACTTTGGTAGGTAATAATAGATAAGAATAACCTAGGTACCTATACTCACAGAATAAAGCCTATACTTAACTTTCTGTATTGTCTATTTTCTTTATATTTTTATTTGTGAAGTTAATAACTTTGGCATCTGAATGGCTCAAATATCATAATCATAGGTTATTTTAAGAAAATTTTTTGCTCTATACTTTCTATATTTCTTTTTCTCTTCACAAAATTATAATAACTTTTTTTTGCAGTACACTTATACTTTTTTATATTTTTTTTCTACTTGCAATTTTTCAACTACACAAATTAGATTTTACAACTGCAGTTTTCATTTTTGGAACTGCAGAAACAAGCTACAACTACACACTAAAATTACCCCTGCTCATAATAATGTTAAGGCATTGAGTAAAGGTAAATTTGATTAATATGGTATTTTTGTTTATTGGAAATTATGCATATTCGCCAGCCTAATTGGCGGTTATGATAAATACATATATTTCCTATTGTAAAATTTACCCGTTTCTATTCATGATAAACAATATTTATTTTAAAGATTTAGGTTTCCATAAAGGATTTCGATTTTGTTCTAGATTTTGTTTAGTTTTAATACTTTTAAATATTTAATAAATATGATTATAAAAGTATTGAAAATCTTAAATATTTCATTGTTTTTATCCTTATATATTAAATGCAATTAGTATTGTCCTTTTCCATCTCATTTTTACTTTCTTATATCCATGTATATATGAAATATACATAATATAGTGAATATAATATAGTGAAACCGATTTTTTTCGAAATCCGCATGCAGTGGCTGTCGGGGTTTTTGACGGTACGATGCACGATTCGTACCGTCAAAACCTCGGCACTGCATTCTTAAATGAAATAGAGTTAAATAGTCGTTATTTGTTCTTTTGCAATTCAATTTTAGAAAAAAATAATAATATCTATAATATATATCAAATGTCAAAAATAACAATATTATCACATAATAAACAATTCAAACAAAATTATGGCTTGAGTTCATTTACAGATAAATAAAAAATTAAGATATTATTGTATGAATTAATATATGGGGTTGCAAATGCAGTTGGTTCATTTTCGTTTCTTTCTTTTTTTTGCTTGTGATATTCTTTTGTGTGTTTCATTTTTGACAAGCTTCATTCGAGTGAATACAAACTTTTTCACTTCCTTGCAACTCGTTAGGGGTTGAATTTTGGGAAATATATGTTTCACTATTTTTATTTTAGATTTTTATTTATGTCTAATTTATCGATTTTTACGCAAGTGGGAGAGGTAATGTGTACAAAAAAATAAAAAATAATTGTAAATAAAAATTAAAATCAAAATCTTAAAACCAGGCGAGACACCAGCGCGTTGACCGTAGGGCCAACACACTTATATTTCGAGCGAACATAATACACGCAATTATATTGAATATACAAATTTTCAAAGTTAATTATCTTTGTAATTAAAGCCTATGAGATCAAATTGTTGGACACGTGTCTTTTTATTTTTGCTCTAGTTTGACATACCACAAGCTCATTGAAATTCTCATTAACCGTGCTGTTGCTCCCCCTTGTCAGTGAAAAATGAACAGAACTACGAAACGATGCGGCTTATACCCAAAAACCAAGATTCATATCAATATCACAGCGGAAGCCTTAAAGCTCGTTAATAAGTTACATTATAGATTTTAGTCAAAACAAGCGAGATTATAGAAATTTCAAGATAAACAACTTAAAAAACAAATACATATACAGGGTTACTGGTAATTCGATACATTTCTTTTAAGGGGTAATAGTAGAGATAACAAGTAACAATTTGAACCCAATATTGCCTTATACAAATGTTAACCGTTACTGAGATATTTAAAATTTTAGAATTTTTCAAAAATATCCCAATTTTCAACTTTAAACTCATTTAATTTTTTTTTAATACATAGTTTTTTTTTTATTTTGCTTCTGATACTCAGACAATATGCCGGTACTTTGTTAGAAAGAACAAAATTAGTACAATTTACTTAAACTTCGACACAGTGCCACGAAACTCTAACACTTCGATATTTTTTATAAGTTTTTTTTTGTTTAAAATGCAAATTCTCCAAAAAAATCACTAACTAATTTAATGTACAAAGTCTTTTAAAAACTGCCTTATCTTTCTAGCTATCCAATGAGATACAAATGTTATTAAAAAAAACTCTCTACTTAGGAGGAATGAGTCTCAGAAACGAAACAGATCGCAAATTGTTAAAATAGCACGCGGGGGTTATTTACACAAACGTGTTGATTTTAACAAAATAAAACAAACATCTGGTTTGAAAAAAATAACTTTTATTATTTTTACAAATCCTGCTCAATTTGAGAACCTCTATTTTTAATGCAGGCTCTACATCTACGCCGTACTTCAGTCCTGGTGACTCATGATATCAGATTATTTCTAGCTATCCAACGAAATAAAAATGTTTTAAATTTTTATGCATACAATAATAAAAACTACTATGACAAAACTGATACTATCATAGATAAGTAAACAAACAAACGAAAACACATTTTAATTGTTGCACAAAATCACAACAATTAAAAATTTCACATGCATACAGACAGCGGTAAATTCAAAATACAGCTACATCAGCGCTATGGTGAGCGTAGTGAAATTTTTCATCCTTTTCATATAAAGTTATCATATCCTTATATGCTCTAACTGTGATAGTAGTTTGTATTATTGTATGCATAAAAATTTAAAACATTTTTATATCGTTGGATAGCTAGAAATAATCTGATATCAAGAGTCACCAGGACTGAAGTACGGCGTAGATGTAGAGCCTGCATTAAAAATAGAGGTTCTCAAATTTGAGCAGGATTTGTAAAAATAATAAAAGTTATTTTTTTCAAACCAGATGTTTTATTTTGGTAAAATCAACACGTTTGTGTAAATAACCCCCGCGTGCTATTTTAACAATTTGCGATCTGTTTCGTTTCTGAGACTCATTTCTCCTAAGTAGAGAGTTTTTTTTAATAACATTTGTATCTCATTGGATAGCTAGAAAGATAAGGCAGTTTTTAAAAGACTTTGTACATTAAATTAGTTAGTGATTTTTTTGGAGAATTTGCATTTTAAACAAAAAAAAAACTTATAAAAAATATCGAACTGTTAGAGTTTCGAGGCACTGTGTCGAAGTTTAAGTAAATTGTACTAATTTTGTTCTTTCTAACAAAGTACCGGCATATTGTCTGAGTATCAGAAGCAAAATAAAAAAAAAACTATGTATTAAAAAAAAATTAAATGAGTTTAAAGTTGAAATTTGGGATATTTTTGAAAAATTCTAAAATTTTAAATATCTCAGTAACGGTTAACATTTGTATAAGGCAATATTGGGTTCAAATTGTTACTTGTTATCTCTACTATTACCCCTTAAAAGAAATGTATCGAATTACCAGTAACCCTGTAGATTAAATGTTTAAATGTTCTTTTGTGATTTCATTTTTGAAAAATATATATTTCGTAATATCAATTATCAAAAATAACAATATTATCACAGAACAAATAATTCCGCGAAATTATTGGTATAGACAAGTGCATTATTATAAGATAAAAAAAAGAAAAGATATTATTGTATGAAAACATATAAAATCTAAAACTTTTGCCATTTTTTTAAAGTCAAAATTTTCTATTTGATTTAGACGGACCTACAATGAAGTATTTTATTATTATCGCAGTTTTGGTCGGTGTTGTATTCACTAACCCACTTTTGGAGGAAATTCAGCCAAGAAGTTCTTTGATAGATTGCATTACTGCGACTCCTGGAATCCTTGCAAGAAAGAGCCATCATTATGTAAGTTATACTCGTAAAATGTTTACTCAAAATAATAACACAGCTACACAAAAAAAAGTGCGGAGTCAAAAAAGCGACCTACACATATAACATTGTAGTATTGGTCGAGCATAGTCTAAATTCAAATTTTTGGAATTTTCTGCTTACTAATTTTTTATTTTATTTAAGCTTGAATTTTGGGTTTAGCCAACTTAGTAAAATTCAACCTAAACCTAAAATTCAAGCTAAAATTTTTGTTGTAAAATATTCCCTTACAAAGATTTATCGAAAATCGTCATTTTTTTAAATTGCTATTTAAGGCTCTGTCAAACAGGAAGCTGACTGTCCGCTTATTTTGACAAATTTGATATATCCTTTGACATATTAAATGCCATTCTGACGTTTTAAATGTCATTTTGACGTTTGCATAAATTTAGATTTAGATTGAAATTGTCAAAAAATAAAAAATATACAAAAAAATAATCTTAAGAAATATTTCGAATATTTTTTAGTAAAATTGTATACAAATTAAATGGTCAACCAATACCTGTCAATTTATCTGAGCACTTTATCGGTTTTTATTTAAATTGTTAGTATTATAATTAACTACCTTTGGTGATTTAAGCACGAGGAAGCATTGTGCATTTACTTGGCAGATGTTTTTTTTTAATATTCCTCCAAAACTGGTTTACAAAAAAAATTGGTGGGAGGGGGGGGGGGGGGGTGTAAAACTAACGTTTCGCTCTGGGTACCAACCTTCCTTAGACCGCCACTAATAATAGGTATTTAAAATGTATCTTTAATATAATAAACCATACTGTCAAAAACTGTTATACTTAACATACCATTGTTAATATTGTTATGTAATATGTATCTGGATTTAAGTTATTAAAAATTCTTTAATTTGGAGATGTGCGAATACCATTTTAGAGCCCTATCTATATATATTTATAAAAATAAATACATTTTGGTATTTATTTAGTTTTTCTCAAAAAATCCGGAATATATCAATCGAATCGAACCTGAATGGTTTAATTTAAATTATTCAAAATCTGTATTGATCTCTGTCAAATATAAATGTCGGTTATAAAATGAAACCCTACACTTATTTTTTTATTTATTTTTTTGATTTTTGTATAACTTATGCATTTTTAAAGATTTGAACTACTTCAAATTCGATTCGTATTCCTGAAATAAATAAAAATATAAAAAAATATTATCTAAAAAAAAAAATTGTTATATAGCATGAACCAGGTTCTGGAATTAGTGAAGTAGTTATTTCATATATTGTACCAGCGAATCCACCGGCAAATGACATTTACATTACTTGCATCAAAGCCATAGATCAAAAACAAAACCATGAAGATTTTGAAGCTGATGTGCAAATAATACAAGGTGGACTGTACGAGAAAATGGTTACATTAAAAATCACATCCCACGAAGATAAAGGATTCGATTATGAAGTTGAAATTAGAATAGATAAGTCTCCAGTTACAACAGTACTGGTTGGCGTTGCACTCGCTAACCCACTTTTGGAAGAAATTCAACCTAAAAGTTCTTTGATAGTTTGTGATTCTCAAAAACCTGGCGTCATTGGACAAACAACACATCATTACGTAAGTTATCTATCCTTAATATACAGAGTGGTCTGGTTTGGGATACAGATATTTTAAAAGCTGATTCCTTGGCTTATTTTGAGTAAAAAATTGTACGGGAAGAGGGTGTCTATCTTCAACACCCTCTGAGATACAGGATGTTTTAAAAATTCCCTCAGAGTATTAATTACAAACAAAGATTATCTCATAACTTCCAAAGTAACGTAACTATATAGAGCAACCACAATAAGTCAGTTTCATAGGTAATTAACTAACGTATTTTTCAGTTATTGCTAGCCGTGTTTCCAGTTCCGAGTTATTGCTCATCAAAGTCCAAAAATATATTTATTTTTTTGAAAATTTTTATGAAAATGACCTTTTTCTCCAAAAGTACCTACAATATGTAGTATTTTTTATCATTAAAATAACGTACTGGCACCAGTTATGGCCGCTATAAGAGCAAGTTTTACTGTTTTTGTGATTGACGGGCTTCTTTTCTGTAATTCTCATGAACTCATGTTACTAATAAAACAAATAACTCTTTATTTAATCAATTTAATTACCAAAGTCCGCAAATATAGTTTTTTTTTTTAATTATAGCCTTTTATTTTGTTTATGTAAGAATCGTCAAATTTGAAACAATGTAAAGCAGTTTTTATAATAATATAATAATTATTAAATAAATTATACTAATAATTAGTTTAAATGTTCACCATTTGGACACCTATTGGCCGATTGTCTCCAAATCACGCTATAAGACAGTTAAATGTACCTATATATATAGATTAATATTCAGAGCTGATAGTAATCAAATATATATTAACAAATATTTCTAATTCAGTACATTTAATTTAAAAATAGCCATTACTGGGATCATATTCAAGACTGCTGCCAGTACCTTATATAATTATTAAATTTTTCTTGTTGATCCTGGATATTATTGATAATATATTTATATCTTGTTCGACAGAATGACCCAGTTAGTGGAGAAATTCTTGAAGAAACTGTTACATATATAGTACCATCAGGACCAAAGCCCGCCGTAATTTCTTGCATCAGAGCCATAGATAAAGCACAAAACCATGAAGATTTTGAAGGTGATGTGACAATTGTTGAAGGTGGACTGTACCAAAAAATGGTTGCATTACAAATCACTTCGCACGAAGATAAGGGATACGATTACGAAATTGAAATTAGACTAAGTGAGTCCCCAGTTTAATTGTAAGAGAAGTATCTACAAATAAACATCAAATGTTTAAGGCGGCTATTACACTATCAAATAAATATGTCAAAGATCTTTGACAAAGATTTGATCATATTTCTTTGATAAAATACGAGATTTTGTTCTATTACACTACATAAAATATTTGATAATATTTTGTTAGTATTATCTAGGGATATTTTCTTCTTTTTTGGTGCATTTTGATAATCAATGTGTGGATGTTCGTCAGTTGACGCGATCGAGGTTTGAACTTACAACTGTGTATTGCAGTTTTTATAATCCATAAGAAGATTATCATATAATGCTGGATTATGTTGATATTAATATATTAACTGTAACTGTCAGTGATAACTTGGTAGTCGCCATTTTGATTTATCTGTCAAAAAACATTTGATCAAATATAAGAGACTGTCATTAACTATGATCATAGAAATATTATTAAGGTAAATATTATAAAAGTTGACTTATTACACTGTCATATTTCTTTGATCAAAGAAATTTTATCATATTTCTTTGATAGTGTAATAGCCGCCTAAGGAGCGTCTATTCTACGTAAAGATAATTTTCGAAACTATCGCGAATAACATTATGTAATTAACGCTTTAGACCCCTTCCCCAGTCCTACGTAATTAGTGAATGCTCATTTTAAAAAAAATCTATTTTTTTACTTTTTATTTTTGTAGAGATTTACTTACTTACTGTATTGTAGAGATTTACTTAATTAATTGTTATATTTATTTATATTATGTACCTACATGTAAATGTTTTTGAGATTAAAAAGTAATTAAATTATATGTAATGTTCTTAATTTCATTACCTTATTTTATTTCAGACTAGCGAACTGGACCCGGTGTTCCCTGGGTTAATATCCACAAAAATATAGTGACCTAAAATATTCAACATGCCCCCCCCAACATGATGAAAATGTTACTTTCTATTTCAATTTTCAATCATATTTCAAAATATTTAATTGTTAACATGTGTCCAAAATCATCCAGTTCTTCGACAAAATATTTGAAAGAGACGTGATCATAAAACCGTAATTTATAAAATTATTTATTCCATGGCTACTATGTTTATATATAGATGACAGTTGTATGCTGTTTACAACATGGAAACAAAACATGACTTGATAAAGATTTTTTTAACCTTTTGATGTTAAATCTTAGATTTTCATAAAATATTAATAGCCACGAACAAAAAAAATTATCTATCTGACCCGGAGTCTCAGGGTTTGCATACTGAATCTCCGGGTTCCGGGTTTGGGTACAATTTCTCCGGGTTTTGCAAAAAATAATGACGACTAAAAAAAAAGGTCGTCAAAACTAGAGCAGGGGACATAATAGTGCAGATTTTGGTAACAAATTTTATGAGAAAAAAATAAAAAGAATAAAATAAAAATAAAATAGATAACATAAAATAAAAAAGGGGTCTTAAGGTAAGGAATTTATCTTTTTATAACGAATATAAAATTTTGAATATAATGTAGCACAACCTCTATATAAAAAAGAAATAATGTAATTTAAAAATGCAGAAAAAACTGTCATTTTCAATTCACTTATTAGTAATAAAATGTAATGAAAAAACTATATATCGGTATGAAGAACCATACATGACTTCCATGTTCTTTAATATAATAATTTTTAATACTTATTTTAAAAATTTCAATGGGATTTGTCAGAAATAAAACTCACCTTTGTATTATAAATATTAATTTTCTTATATTCTAATGTCAAAAACATAATACATATTCGTAGAATAACTAATTTGACAATTTGAATTTAGTTGTTAAGTAGTTAGTAACATGAATTTGTGATGTACTAAATAAGTATTTAAATTTAAAATTTTGAGGGTGGTTTTCACCCCTTCAGTAGCTGTTTATGATACGATTTTTCGATGGTATTATTAGAGTCTAAATTACATTTTATATTGATAAAAAAATTCGTAGAATTATGGTATTTATTTTATTTTAATAATAAGGGCAACAGATTAAATTGTTAAGATTGAAAAACATAGTCCATTTTAAATAATCATACCACTTAATAATTACTTAAAATTTTAGCACAACAATATGCGTCTGTATTAGATAAAAAATAATGATAGCGCAAAAAATTTCCACAAGTTTTGTTTGTATTATCTAATCATAAATTAGAAATTGGAAAACACTTGATTTAGAAGTTTTTGTGCGTAGTGGAACGATTAGAATCTAGAACAAATTTTAATTTAACTATTTAATTAATTAAAATAGATAATGAATAGCTTAAATTTTTTTTCTATCTTTTGTTTTCGCATAATAGTTTAAAAAGAGGGAGGGGGGAAAATTGTTTTCATATTCTATTTTGATAACTGTATTTGCTGCGAATTTTTAGAGTTTATTTGCATCAAAAATGGATAGGCATAATTTTTTTCTTATAGGGGGGGGGGAGGTGGTAGAGATAATTTCAATAAGTTTATGTGGCATCAAGATATTATTCAATAAATAAACCGCTATTTTTTACCGGTCAGCATAAAATGTTCAAATATATAATTTAGTATAAATATATTTTTTATTTTACAATTTTCATTGTTCATGCATAAAAAATGGAAAATGTAAATAGTAAAAAAATATGCTCCAAGCACTATTTTATTTTGATCCCCCCCCCCCTCTACGTCGGTAACTACTGGCTCAAAAAATCTGAAAAAAAATCGGTAACGAGGTTTTGGTGGAACTATCAACGACAAATACTGAAGTCAACTATATCATTTTAAATTTTAAACTAATAGGGGGACGCGTCATAGAATTTGACACTATTTATATATTTTTTTAACTTAAAAATGCACCTGTAAGTGGCTCCAACACAGTAGTACGTACTTCGGAACCCTAATGGCATACACCCGCGTGTATTATAATTAAAATATATATTTATTAAAAAAAATATTTTACTTTAATACTTACATCATTAAAAGGGTTTAAATTCCATACTAATAGATTACTATCTTTGACACAATTTAGCTCAGGTGCACTATCTAAAACTAAAAAAAACCTATTTAAAATAGATATACCTGTTATAGATGTATTAGGGTTGAATAATATTTATTTTAATTTTATTATGGTGCATAAATTGCATATAATAGATTATTGGGGATCTATTTTCATAGGCATATATTTATTAAAATTTATGGAGGCGATATTAAAATAGGAATAATTAAAATTTTCTTAAACATAATAATAACTCATCAACGCCCAGCCAAAATGCTTGTACCTAGAAACGTAAAATTTGAAGGGTGTCTTCCTTTTATGACGTAAGCACCTGATTCTGAAATTCAACCCCCATGGAGGGAGGGAAGTGTGTTAAATTTTTCTTAATATTCATATTTATCTTAATAACTTTTACTATAAAGATCATAGACATAGAGCATGGATGGACATCTGACTCGAAAACAGAACTGTGTCAAAAGAAAGAGATAGAAAATTATTTGGGATATACTTGTCCTTATTTAAACAGGAGTAACTATTTCATTCTTCTTAGAAAAAGAGATAGATATATCCCAAACGCCATCGCATCTTTCTCTCTCACTTTATTTATGAATTGAACACTTCATTCTCTACAAAATATTCCACTGAGAAATTTTCAAAAAAAAAATTTTTCAACGAGATATTCACGCAAGTAATTTTTCCCATGTTAATCAAATGGGAAAAAGACTCGGTTTGCGCCATCCACAGGTTTGATCTATGAGTCTGAAATTTTGGGACAATTAACTTTTGATCCAAAGCTAAAACATAGGCCTGCGGGACCAAAAAAAAATTAAAAAAAAACCTAATGTAGATATTATGTAAATAATGCTAATTTACATATTATGACTTCTCGATTAAACAGTATTTTTTAACGACCAGTTAATATATTGTATATCCCTGTTTTAATTCGCAATAATTAGAATATACTATAAAAAACTATTTATCGTGATTTTCAATAACTTCAATTGTTTGCAAATTGTATAAATATCAAGTAATGATAGTTTCTGTTATTGTTCGATAGTCAGTTGTTACTTTAAAATACTTTCAAATCAAATAGCAACAATGAAGTATTTGCTGATACTCACTCTCTGCGTTGGAATTGCAGTCTGCGACTCAGCCGGTTACCGTAATAGGGATTTTATCGATTGTGATTTAGCTGCACCAGGCACACCTGATCGGACATTTTATCCATATGTAAGTATTTAAATTAACTTTAATAATAAAACTATTACCAACTGGCAGCATATGATTAAAAATACAAATCTTGGCTAATTTGGCTATGGGAGGAGGGGCGCCAGGGCTTTAATTTAGGGGGTCCGGGGCTAAAGGGGCCCCGACATAGCAGGTTAACAAGCTTTTTTTGTCATTGTCAAAAAAATGTCTTAGGTTTCTTAGCAGGAAGGGGCCTATCAAAAATTGGTCTGGGAGCTTATGAATTGGGCTACGAGTCGTATCAGCGAAAAGACTGTGGAATATTTACTTTTAAAATAAAAATGTATAATGTTTAAAATCCTGTCTGACTAATCAAAAGTTATTTCCCTATAAAAGAGGATAACAGTATATTATACCACGAGTCAATAATGATAGCTATTATTACCGAGGATAATTTTCGAATCGAGCCGTGAAGCGGCGAGAGAGAAAAAACATTCCGAGGTAATAATTGCCATTATTGCGAGTAGTATACTGTACTTTATCCGCGACTATTTGAATTACTTTCATAAAACACAACTGAATACAAGGAATGCAAGCTTCAACAAAACGTCATGTAGAAATGAATATGAATAATGATAAAAAAAGGAAACACTTACACATCAACATTTCACTTTTAAAATACTGTTCACCCTCGCGAAGAGGTTTTATAGTCTTTTTCACTAATTCGTACTAGAATTTTTGTAAAGAATAAAAAATTACAATAAACTCGCTCTGATATCACACAGCTGTGAAAGTATATGTCAAACGTTAGTTCCGCAAACAGCCACTAGGGAAATTATCTTGTACCAATATTAGCTTCTATCGCATTTTTCGCATGTAATCACCGATATATTTCACTCATTTTAATAGACTTTAGAGTGTGTATTTTGTTTCCATAGTATTTTTAATTTGAAAAATTGTGATTGGTGCACAAGCGGGTATAATGACCATTATACCCGCTTGTGCATCAATCACAATTTCTCAAATTATTCATTATTCCCTCTGTGATTAATATATAGCATTAAATAGTAAAAACTACGTATGTAATACATGTATTATTATTATAAAAAAGAAGAAAAAAAAAGAAAAAAAAGGAAAAAAAAAGTTCAATGTTATTTCTTTTTTTTTCCTCTTTTTTTCTTTTTTTTGCAATACCAGGATGTTTTTGTTGGCTTTTAAAAAAATGTTCAAAGTTTATTTTTTCAATTTAAACATTTTATTTGACTTGTGTGTATTTCAAAATGTCAATTTTCAAACGTCATTATTCCAAAAACCACTGATTTTAGAGATATAATATACTGTACAAAAAGTGTTCAGAATTTATCGCACAATTCAAAAATGGCATAATATATAGGGTGTTCCATTTAAAAAAATCAATGATGACTGTATAATTCTTCTTCAGAAGAACATATACAATTTTCTTATGTCAAAAAATCCGCAACTAAAAATACTAATCGACGGGTCCGAGCGTTTTTGCACAAAATAATTACCTGAATTTTAAACGAATTTGTTCCTTTCATCGTGAACGCACTGTATATAAGTCAAGGATAAATATTATCACTACATATATTTTTTATATTTATTAACAGGCATCACCTACTCCATTAGGTTACAAAACAGAAACAGTAACACACATTATTGCGGAAAAACCAATTAGCTGCATTACGGCAATAGATCAAAAGAAAGGACACATCCTGTATGGAGCTAGTGTACGAGTTCTTGAAGGAGGACGGGATAAAAACTTTGTAGCTCTCAAGATTACATCAGATCTAGGAAAAGGATTCGATTACAAAGTTGTTATATATAAAGGAGCATAATATATTATGTATTGTAATAATTAACTGTAAATAAATAATATTTTTAATGTTTGTACCTATATAAAATATAAAATATGGTTGTACCTAATCACTAGCGTAACCAATTTTTTGAGAGAGCGGGGATCTGTATTATAAATATGGTGTAACCAGCTGTCTCCTTAGTGATGTAAAATTTCATGAAAAATATATATTTTTTGAAAACAAAAAAAAATCCGCAAATATATGTTGTTTGTTTTTTTAAATTAAAGCCTTTTATTCTGTTTATGTTTTTCTCCAATAATGGATTAAGTAAAACCAGTAATAAGCATGCAGTGATAGACACTTACTAATGATTACAAAATGATAAGTACTACGACACAAAAGATATAGAAGAAAGAATCGTCAGATTTGAAACAATGTAAAGCAGTTGCTATGATAATATAATAATTAATAAATAAATTATACTGATAATTAGTTTAAATGTCCACCATTTTGACATCTATTGGCCGATCGTCATCAAATCACGCTGTAAGACAGTTAAATGTATATAGATTAATATTCAGAAATGGTAGTAATGAAATATCAACAAATATTTCTAATTCAGTATATTAATTAAAAAATAGCTATTACTGGAGTCATATTCAAGACTGGTGCCAGCGCATTATATACTTTTTATTTAAGCTAAAAGTAAGTGGTGGCAACCAAAAAAACGTATGAACAAAACTTTTCAAAAATTAAGTTAAATGTTTTTTCCTAGAATTGAGAGTAGGGTAAAGTTGGTTAAGTCGTACTACCGCCTAAATCGTACCCCGTCAATATCTCAGCATGTTTAATAACAACAGCGGCTCTAATAGTTGTAAAGTGTACTTCCCAGTCAGCCATTGTAGTAAACATTTTGAATCGTTCAGTTAGAGTGTTTATTTGAAAAATATTTAACAAATAAGTTTTTTTACATGTTTCTTGTTATTATTTAACTAGATTCAGTAGAGTTTTTACCTGATAATATGGTGATATAGGCAATTTTAATGTTCGCTACGGATTTTGTAGTATTTAGTAAGTTATTTATGTAAAACGAATCAACTTGCAGTTTTTAGGTTATGTGATTGTGGTTTTTTTAAATTTAAATTAACAGGTGTCTTAAGTCGTACCCCTATAAAATTCGTAAAAGTCGTACCGGTACGAGCATGATAAATGTTAGAAAAAAAAAAGTTTAGCAAATAATGAAAATTGGTTCTGCAAGCTGTGCAAGGAGAACAGAAAAAAAAGTATGATTCAATGTACAAAATGTATTTTAAACGGCGGTGATGTGAAATTAAAAAAATTTAATTTTTCTTTTTTTCTTTTTATTTCCTTGGTTGCTTCTACTAAAGTATATTATAATTTTGTTTATCAATATTTATTATTATAGAATTTGATTTACATAATTTCTTTTATAAATTACTTAATAAATGTTATATGCTGTTTATTTTATAATGGTACGACTTAAGCTATAGGTAGTACGACTTAGGACACTGGTTTCCTAAGTCGTACCGAATGTATTTTTTTTTAATTAATAAAATTATTATCAAAATGATAAAAAATTCGTTCTTTGTTGTAACAAACAGATACCTAAATAATTAAATTTACAAATAATGCATACACGTGTTTTTTTATTAATCAATCCTTCAATCTATATCCGTTTTCCCTTAAGGGGTACGACTTAAGCAACCTTACCCTACTTTCACGTAGGGGAGTAGCTGAGGTCGGTAAAATTCCTTCCATACAATTTGGCCCACTCTACTTATATCAATTGTATAAAATATTTTATTTTTTATGCGTATTAATTAATTTTGGATTTGTTCTAATTTTTAATCAATTTACTATGAAAAAATACTTCAAAATAAAGTGTTTTGAACTTATGACTAGATTAATTAAATAAATACAAATACGTGGAATTTCTTTTGTGCGATTGCATTTTTGCTATCAAATTATACTATGTACTACATTTGATCGATATTGTTTCGGAAAATTCTGAAGATTGTCTATTGATAATGTCATATTTGGTTTTTTATCACTATAGACTATAATGTATTGCCCTATTTATTAACTTTTTTTTATTAGGGTTTGGGAATACTCGGTTTTTTTAGACTCATCGAGTACGAGTCGAGTCTATGTTTAATTTTCAGATCCGAGTTCGGGTCCAGGTCTGATGCAAAGTAAATTTTTTGTTAATGAAATATTTCATTTATTAAGGACGATCGTATAAAGAAGTAATTAATACATACCAGAGCAATAATTTTTTTACATGAAAAATAGAACTTAAATAAGATTAATGAATTGTCTGATAATAATCTAAAACGAATTTTCGCACAGAAGTTAAATGCTACAGAAAATGTTCGCTTGGAATTTGTTGATTTTGGTTTCTAATTTTTCTAAATATTCAGTTCTTTTTTTTTGTTTTTGAATATAATACAAATTCTTTGTTAAGAGAAGCAAATTTATCTTCGGAACAAATTTGACATTTCACACTTTCTAATATTTTATTAAGTTCTTCTGCTAGTGTTAAAGTTAGTACGTCTTCTGTAGTATTTTCGAGGAAATTTTACTGATAGTCATTGCATGCAATTAATAACATATTTTTCAGTTAATTGTCAATGAAATAAATATATTTTGTTGAATAATAGTCAAGTGCTCGAACTAAGCTCAGATATTAATTATTGAAATTATTTGTTTATTTATTAATTTATCAAATTTAATTTGGTTATAATAGGGGAAAGAGGTCGCGACGATCTTAGGGTACTTGGTACTCTTAAAGTTAATGATGTAAGCTATATTAAAAAAGTTTAAGTCTGTAGTATCGCGCCAAGCTGAGATATTATTTATTTAATTTATTTGTTAATTTATTAAGGGGGAACATAGACTTTCGTAATTATTTAGATAAATTTATAACTGGAAAACTGTAAGACGTAGGTCCAAACTTGGTATAGTGAACTTGTAGGTAACAACCAAAATAATGATAAAAAAATACCCATATTGTAGGTACTTTTGGGGAAAAAATAATAAATATATTTTTTTACTTTGATGAGCAATAACTTTGAACTGGAAACACGGCTAGCAATAACGCTAATACTCAAAAATACATTAGTTAATTACCTATGAAACTGACTCGTTGTGGTTGCTCTAGTTACATTACTTTGGAAGTTATGAGATAATCTTTGTTTGTAAGTATTACTCTGAAGGAAGTTTTTAAGGATCCTGTAGCTCAGAAGATATTGAAGTTAGACTCCCTCTTCCCGTACAATTTTTTACTCATAATGAGCCAAGGAATCAGCTCTTAAAATATCTGTACCCCAAACCCAAAATTTGATGAAATCAAATAAATAGTTTTTTAGATAATAATTTTCAAAATTCGTCTATTTTTCCGCTGTCTACGCATAAATATGTTCCCCCTTAATTTATCAAAAATTTGTTATAATATGTATTTCCTCCACAGATCAAATGTACCTTGAGTTAAAAATTAATACATTCCTCTCTCCTAAAGATAATTTTTGTTCATACAAATTTTAATATAAAAGTTGTGTTTATCGACAGTTTTTTTTTTGTTTTGGTAGAAAAACCACCTTTATACAGAGTTATGTAAAAGTTTAACAGTAGGCTCGCAGTTTTGCTAACTTTTAAATTAAAATTTATATTATATTCTGCCATTACCGAGATACATGCTGGATTGTACAAGAGGTACTGATTAATGGAGGATTTTAAGGGTAATTATTCGTTAAATATCTGTTTTTATGTTTCATTTAAAAATTTTCCTTTAAAAATGTCCGATAATTCAACCGATCTGGTTGTCAAAGAGGGACGAACGTACCAATTCTATCTACGAGACAAGTAATAGTCAAAATCCTCTTAAGGTAGTTCTCGTGCTACAGTACCAACAAAAAGTTACGCTCATAATACCATAGTAAAATATCGAAAATAATTGCGTTGCTACAGAGAATTTTTGATCAAGTCTATACCCAAAGCCGTCTATACAGATTATTATAAACACAATCATACTATGAATATATTTTCTTTATTTTATGACTAAACGCTTCGACAGATTTTGATAAAAAACTACCAAACAGTAAAGGGTTATTATTATGATATGTGATAAAAAATTCAAAATGATTGACCGTTTTGTTTTTGAAATATAATTAAATTTCAAATATGAAACGGTCAATCCTTTTGTTTTTGAAATACAAGGTCAATCATTAGGAATTTTTTATCACATATCAGAATAATAAACCTTTATTGTTTGATAGTTTTTTTTCAAAATCTATCGAAGTTTTAGTCATGAAAATGGACATAATACGAACTTGATATAGCGGATACGTACAAAAGTGGCAAACTTTGATGACAATTATCTCGAGTTTAAAACGGTCGATCTCTTTAAAATTTCACGATTGGATCGATATCATTATTCTTTTTATACCCTGATTTTTTTTTTAAATTCTATCGAAATGACGTTTGCACGAGAACTACCTTAAAAATAAATAATACATTTTTATTGGCAGGAATTCGTTGTACATCCCTATTTCCATTAATTTGCAAATATTATCAGATATCTAAATTCCATTTAACGCGATTTTCGATAATATCAAGTAGTGGTAACGTGTATAAATACCAAACAATGACAGTTAGTTTTATTGTGTGACAGTCATTTGTAACTACAACAATGAAGTCTTTACTGGTATTCGCTGTTTGCATCGGGATTGCTGCTTGCGCTTCAATCGGTTACCGAGATAGGAATTTCGTTGATTGTGCACCTGAAACTGGACAACTATTAGGTTATTCACAGAATCATTTCGTAAGTATTTTAGACATAAACTGTAATTTTTAATAAAACATTAAAAATAACATTTTTTATATTAATGCATTTATTTCAATTTCTGTTCTTTTTCCCGGACAATAATTTTATAATGGCTACAATCGATATTTAAGTAATTTGTTTACAATATCAGCTTTGACGATACTTGCATATTTTTTGGTAAAAAATCTGAAAAACATCCAGAATATAACTTTTAATTAGTACTTCGACTGAAAATTATAACGAACACTGTAAAAAATATTTTAGACTTCTTCCATAGACTGAAAGTGTGCTGACATTTTTTTCATTTAGCCCATAGATAGGTCTCCTAAAATGTAACAAAAATGTCAAATTACTTTTTGATTTTAACCCTTCAGTCACGATATATGTATTTGCTTTCCAATGTGGTTATCAGAAAGAAAAAAATGAGAAAATTTCAGAATGTAGTTTTTTTAAAATAATAACGAACATTATAAGCATAAATAGTTCATGAAACATTTTGGAATAACTCTTTTTTATAAATCGCAGTGAAAATGACTACGGAATCATATCATGTGTGTGCCCAACACGCACTTGGCCATTTTATTATAAATAATTTGATTTGTTTTTATTTTTAGGCTGTGCCTGCGCCATTTATTCGTAAATCTAAAACGATATACTATCAGGCACCTAAGGGCAAGACAATTACTTGTATAAGAGCGGAAGAAGAAAATAATGGACATCTGCTATATGCAGGCCATGCAAATCTTATCAGTGGTGGTAGAAACTTGGAATTTGTTTTACTTGAAATAATATCAGATCTAGGAAAAGGCTATGATTACAAAGTTGAAATATATTATAAGTAATAGGACATCATAGGAGTGTCTCTCTGCATCACCCTTGATGACTTTTTGACTACGCTCATGAACAATATCAATGGTTTTGGCATACAAGTATTAGCCGTTTTCAATTATGATTCAATGAGTGTATATACTTTCCATTTATTATAATAAAATATTTAAATAAGTTTTATATATTTAATAAATATATTATAATAAATATTAAAATTTAAATAATGTTTGTGTTTACTAAACCTAACTTCCATAATGTCCAGTATTATAAAGGAGCTAGCAAATTTGCTAGCTAGGAAGCACTTTCAAATGAGATATCAAACTTATATGATGGAGTTTGTTGAAGACTTTGACAAGTTTCGCGCACGCGTTGTAGGTAAATACCAACGGTATTAAAACAGAAGTAATATTATGAAAATTATTTTGTACGGTGAAAGATGCCAACTGTGTTACAATTAGTTGAAGTGTCACTGCTCTAAATTCCAAAACGAATCCATAGATACATAATATATATTAGGGTGTGCCAAAAAAATCAACTAATTTTTTTTCCTAAAAGTTCTTGAAATTTCGTGAGAGGATACCAAAATAAAAATTCAGTAAAAATTTGAGCCCTTAATATTAATGTTTAGAAGTCGCGAACTGAATTTTTCGATTTTTCATTTAATTAACACGGAAAAAAAATTTCTAGAAAGTTTGGATTTTTATTTCTCTTGATTGAACCAACTCTATTGAACGAACAATCGATATTCTTACAGGAAATTGAACGCTGAATAAAAAAGGTCTCTTATCATTTTTTGATAAATTCAATCCTCCGAAAGTTATTCAAGGTTGAAGTTGAGCTTATTGCAAATTTGTGGATTATTTCACTTTTACGGTAAATTTATTATTGTTTAGAGGAAAATTGTTATTGATTTTTAAAAAATATCCAATTCCGACAAAATAGAATATCGAAATTGATAATTAGTTTAAAAAAATAAAAAAAATAATGGGACTTTCAAGTACATGAATCGTTAAAAGTTGTGCCTAAATTATCTAATTAACTTTCGGAGGATTGAATTTTTCAAAAAATGATAAGAGACCTTTTTTATTCAGCGTTCAATTTCCTGTAAGAATATTGATTGTTCGTTCGATGGAGTTCGTTCAATCGAGAGAAATAAAAATCCAAACTTTCTAGAAATTTTTTTTCCGTGTTAATTAAATGAAAAATCGAAAAATTCAGTTCGCGACCTCTAAATATTGATATTAAGGGCTCAAATTTTTACTGAATTTTTATTTTGGTATCCTCTCACGAAATTTCAAGAACTTTTTGGAAAAAAAATTAGTTGATTTTTTTGGCACACCCTAAATATATATTAGATACTGACGTAAAAAGCACTTAATTTATATACGCTGTAACAATTATTTAATTGTCACTTTGTCACAGTAAAGTGTTTTCAATCAAATGCACCGTTTAGTAGTTAATTGCGAAAAAAAAACATTTTCATTTGAATTTTGCATCCCTTGATTGACTTAAAGGGTAAGTATACAATTCCATATGTGTCAATTTTCATTGATGACAGAGTTTTTGTGCTAAAAAATCTAATTTTACTGCACTAATGGTGCAACAATAGCCAAAGATAATCAATAATCAGTGAATGCCATAGATAAAACAAAAAGATACGTGCATGGATATAAAAATCGAATGCAAACGATACCCGTGTCCATTGTTGTACAAAACAAACGAACAAAATGAAACACTTGATCGTGTTGGCATTGCTCGTTGCAGGTGTTCATATGATACAAATCTGTAATCTCGATAAAATTGAGAAGAAATGTAGTCTTGTGTACTGTGATACAGAGAACATTGGCGAAATTAATTATACTGAGAATTTTCATGTAAGTATATTTATTTTAAATTGATTTATTAATTTGGTAGGTATTTGATAAACTAGGCGACGTTAGTAAATCTGGGATCGTGGGCAAGTCCCCCCCCCCCTCAGGAACGATTATTACATATTAAAAATACGTTTCATTACTCTAATAATATACATATAATCAATTAAAATAAAAGAAAGTAATTTAGTTTAGACGAAAAAAATTTTTTTAAACAATTCGTATTTTATTTAATATTGCTCCCCGCCCCCTCACAAAAAAAATCCTGGTTAATTCACTGTTGAATTAAATTTGAGTCTTTTCGTAAGCAAAACTATTTTATTGCTTTATTGGTTCCAAATTACAATTCATGTACATTTTAACATAAATTACAAATTAATAAGGTACTGGCACCAGTCTTGGATATGACCCCAGTAATGACTATTTTTTAATTAAATGTACTGAATTAGAAATATTTGTTGATATTTCATTACTATTATTTCTGAATATTAATCTATATACATTTAACTGTCTTACAGCGTGATTTGATGACGATCGGCCTATCGGTGTCAAAATGGTAGACATTTAAACTAATTATTAGTATAATTTATTAATTAATTATTATATTATCATAGCAACTGTTTTAGATTGTTTCAAATTTGTAGATTCTTTCTTTTATATCTTTTGTGTCGTAATACTTATCATTTTGTAATCATTAATACGTGTCCATTACTGGTTTTACTTTATCCATTACTAGAGAAAAAACATGAATGGTAATTAAATTAATTAAATAAAGAGTTACTTGTTTTATTAGTAACACGAGTTTATGAGAATTACAAAAAAGAAACCTATCAACCACAAAAACAGTAAACCTTGCTCTTATAAGCGGCCATAACTGGTACCAGTACCTTAATTTTAAACAGAATTTGAGCTAAGTTTTATTTCTATTTTTTTTCCGTCGCTCCTTCTGGTTTATCTCCCCAAACTTCACTTACTTCACTCCCCCCCATGGGAGGATGTAATACTCTTTAAAAAGGTTCGCGAAACATTTTTTGTTGGAATTTTCGTAAGATATAAACTAATATTTTAATTTTCAGTCCGAAGGAATACCAGGTGCAATCCAAGAAAAAACGATCAATTATTCTGTTCCACCTAACCTAAAGCAGTACCTCATTTCCTGCGTGCTTGCCATAGACCAGAAAGAAAAAGACCCGAGCTACGCAGCGGAAGTTAAAATAGTTGGCGGTGGACTACATTACAAAACTATCTCATTGAAAATTAAAACAGAAATCGATAAAGGATTCGACTATAATGTGACAGTCAGGATTTTCAAAAACAATTAAATTGTGTTCCAGTTAGTTATTTATATTTATATGTTATCTATGTATATTACAGTCTATGAACGAATATATTTAATAGTTTTATTTTATGATCCCCTTTTACATTTGTAATAGTCAGAATGGACTCAGGGAAAGTCAAAATGGATATTTTATTACTGGAAAACGGAGAAACTATAACAATTTGATAAAACAAAAACTGTTGAAGATATCAGGTCTTAGTTTTCAGTGAATATTCTGTACCACACAATGTTTATTTTTCAGAGGTATCAACTTAAAAAACGTTAAACTTTATTTGTTATATGTTATTACAGCTTAAAAAAAGTAATTTTTCAGCCCTTTTTATCAGCATAGCGGATAAACAAATGCATTGTTTAATTTTTTTCAAAATAGAGGTTGTAGGGAATTTTGTAACGATTAACTTTTATTTGAAACTTTTTTTTGTATAATACTTATTTAGACCGCTATTTAGCAAAAATTAGAAAATCTTAAGAATTTTGCAATTGAATCATTGATAACTCCTGTCGCGGACAACCAAAATCGGAGCAAAATCAGGGTAATATTCTACACCACTTTTGTGACATATCCTGTACGTATTAAAACTGTACGCAAAAATAATCTGTTTTAGCCTCCACAGCCTGGACTAGCAATGTAATTTATATTAATTTAAAGACACTACTGATGTAGTTCAAATATTGTGCATCTGCAAAGATAAATATTTGTAACGCCTTGGCGTTATCAGATTTTTTAAAAACCTTGAATATATTTTTTGCATTATTTACAAAAATATGTATTTTTAATGTTTTTTTAAAATTTACAATTTCCTAGAAAAAAACATTATATACACCGTTACTTCAATATATACAGATATGTTTTTTAATAAAAGTACATTTTAATATATATAATATAGATATAAAATGCTATTATATATGGATTAAACATCCATGAATCCATTTTTTGTAATTCTCATCAACTCATGTTACTAATAAAACAAGTAACTCTTTATTTAATCAATTTAATTACCAAAGTCCGCAAATATACTTTATTTTTTAAATAATAAATTTTTATTTTGTTCGTATTTTTTCTCCAGTAATGGATATAGTAAAACCAGTAATGAGCACGCAGTGATGGACACTTGCTAATGATTACAAAATGATAAGAACTACGACACAATATTAATAATTAATAAATAAATTATACTAATAATTAGTTTAAATATCCACCATTTTGACACCTATTGGCCGATTGTCATCAAATCACGCTGTAAGACAGTTAAATGTATATAGATTAATATTCAGAAATGGTACTTAGTAATCAAATATCAACAAATATTTCTAATTGAGTACATTTAATTAAAGAATATCCATTGCTGGGATTATATCCAAGACTGTTACCAGTACCTTATATAAAGATATCTTTTAACGATGTGTGATTGGTGCATTTTGAAATGCTGCCTCGAAACTAACTGATAAATTCTAAATTAATCAACAGTATTTTGTTCTCAACTTTAATTTCATTAATTTAAGCATCCTAGATAAAATTATAATAATATTTTTTAACAGATATAAATTTGAAAACAAAATACTGATTACTATTTTATTAAATTTTGTGGCGGCATTTCAAAACGCACCAATCATCAACGTTAAATTTGACCAAAGGTTACTACAACATTTCTAATTGCCTCCATGTTAAATTTCCTATGTCTTAATCAACTTGGAATACTATAATAGAGTAGGTATCATAAAATATAAACATAATGCAGCATTTGCAAGTTTGCAACAATCAACTGATCTTTTATAGGTCGCCATTTTATCATGAAAAATATGGTTCGCCCATAGACATAGAGAATGGACCAGGCATCTGACTCGAACACAGAACCGTGTCAAAAGAAAGAGATAGAAACAGATTTGGAATAACTGTGTAACTCTATGTCTATGTTCCAAACTACACTGCATCTCTCTCTCCTTTTTTGAACAGATGTTACACCATTGAGTTAATACAGAATGCACTGTCCATTCTCTATGTCTATGGGTTCGCCTGTTTTTTATTTATCGCTTCGATTGTACGTATTCAGCTTATTTCATTCGTGCTCGTGTGTATACTGACCTTAACGAAGAAATTTTCAATTGCAAACATAATAAATATGACATGAAATGCAATAAAAGAATACAAATATTTCCCGAGGTTGATTTTTTTCGTGTCTGTATATAAATGAAATCAAATGACATAGATTCAAAATAACCTAAACAAAAAAAATGAAACAGTTACTGTTCTTTTTGTTAATCACCCTGGTGCTAAGCCATGGTGAGAATACTTCTATTGAGGAACGCGATATTGTTCCTGGAGGAAGATCAATCGTCAATAGTTGCCTTTTTCCGGAAGGTGAGATTGTTAAGACTACAGAAATACATGTAAGTATTTAAAATCAATAATGGGTTAACTATTCTAAAAAATTGATTGTTTGAGTAGTTTGAGTGAAATTACCCTGACATATTGGTAGTTCGAAATGACCATTATTTTAATTTTATTATTTTTTGTTATCGCAGAATTTTTTGCACTTTAAAGGGTTTGCTGAAACTAGAATATCTCAGTTTCTATCAAACCTTTGAACATGTGACTAAAAGCAAATTGTTCAGAAAAAAACGGGTTATAAGATTACTTCTAAACATTTTCACCTAAATGTAATCATAAAGGGTGAAATTTCAACCTTATTTCTTAGCTCTTTTTTTGAAAAAAAAAAAATATCCCAATTTCAAGGGGAGGTTTTTGCAAGAAGGGGGAAAATTAACAAGTCAAATGATTTTTTACAAATAGGTGGGTACGGGTTGTCTTCACACACCAAAATTCAACTCTGAGACTTTTAAAAATCAGTAATGATAACAGAATCATCGTCAGGCAATTAATAAAGATTTAAATGTTTATTAATAGCCTGACGATCATTCTGTGAATCGAAAACTTGCGATTACCTTTTCTTAAATAAATTTTGACGTTTAGACTAACAAGTTTGTTTTTATTTATATTTAACGTCACCACTATTATATTATGATAATTATGTATATTTTTTATAATGAGCATACAGTGATGGACACTAATTTGAAAATTCGAGAAAATTGCACTTTACAAACCTAAATAACTATTGTTAACACCCTGTATTAACATATGAACTCCTATTGAATATTAACCTTACAATATCACTGTTTGTAGTCAAAATTTTTGGTACATAATACGATTATGTAGTAATAATCCTCGGTCCTGGTTTTAAATTTTGAAATAAAAAATACTCCTCTGAAACTTCGTGAGTGGATTCATTTTGGCGTAACCTACAACTTTTTTATCTTCGAAAATTCTAACAATTGGGACGTTTTTGATGTGGCATGTGCCAAACATGTTTGGGCATTTTTGCCCTGAAAAGATCCTTGATTTTTGTAGGCCAATATAACCATAACATTTTACTATTAATTATCTAGCAACAATTGTTTCAAAGACGATTCTTTCTTTTATATCTTTTATGTCGTAGTACTTATCATTTTGTAATCATTATTGGTTTTACTTTATCCATTACTGGAGAAAAACATAAACAAAATAAAAAGCTATAATTTAAAAAACAAACTATATTTGCAGACTTTGGTAATTAAATTGATTAAATAAAAAGTTACTTGTTTTATTAGTAACAGTGTAACCTTGCTCTTATAGAGGCCATAACTGGTGCCAGTACCTTATATTTAGCTGTATTTATTACAAACGTATATGTGCAATTTACATTGTTTAAATTCTGTAAACTGTTTGCATATTTCAGGAAACTCCAAAAATAGGCAACACTCCGGGTGCAGTTTCCATTTACAGAACAGATAATGATTTGACATACATTTCCTGTATTCACTGTATCGACCTAAAATCTGGGGATCGACGCTATTCAGGTGCTCAAGTTAATGTAAGTATTCTCTTATCTTTTAAAAATCAGTAGGTCGAACTGAACGGATTGAATTTTCATAATACTTGATTTGGAATCTAGTCTCGTTCAGTAATTACATATTTATTTTATTTTTTCAATCCAGATAATAGGCGAATTAGAAGGCAGAAGCATAACAATATCATTCAATAACAGAAGAAGTAGAGGATTACATTACCTTGTTGTAATTAAAGTAGTTACTCGAATTACAACAATTCTTCCAATCACAACTTCTAAACCCTAAAAACTAAATAGCTATCACCTACATGTTGCAGTTCATTGCAACATTTATAATAATTTTATCAATAACATACAAATGATGATATCTATATTGATACCATCATTTGTATGTTATTGAGTTAAAGTGACCAGAATTCTAAAACCCTGATGCGGGACACCTCTCCCACACATACGAAAAAAAATTAATAAAATAAAATAAAAAAATTATATATATTTTTTTATAAAAATTAAAAATTTAAATAATAAAAGTATTTTATATTAAAAATATGTATAAATATAATAATAATTAAATATATTAACATTTTATTTTATAAATAATAAAATAAGAAGTTTATAGTAAGATCATTTTTCGACATAAATAAATCTGCATTTTATTAGAAAATTATAATTAATATTTAAATTTAATCATTATCATTACCACAGACTTATATGCTTTTATACTAAATAAAATTTAGTATAACACACAATCATTATAATATAATGTTATAAATGTCTAATCCGGGACGATTTCCGGGACAATTTGTGATGCGGGACAGACTACTCAAATCCGGGAATGTCCCGCACAATCCGGGACGTCTGGTCACTTTAAATGTTGCAGTTTATGTAAATGATAGCTTTGTAGCTATCATCTACATATACTGCAACATTTATAATAATTTTATCATATTATACATATATTAATTATTGTATTCTTGAAAATATTTAGTGCAATAAATAAGTATATAAATTATTATTATTTTGTTGTTTTTACTTCCATGATCTGAAAGAAATGGATTGATATGTATTGTAATTATGTAATGACGTCGGAAAAATAGATTCTGATTGTACTACCTTCAAAACGTAAAGAAAAGTTGTTTTTCACGTGTGTCTGAGTGTAGAATTTTTTATTTTGTTCACGATAACTACTGTAAAAATGTACCGATCTGAATTATTTTTGGGGAAAAACCTAGACCTATTGATTTTGGTACTAATCGGATCAAGGGTTTTGGAAATATTCGAAATTTCGGATCGTCTAAAAAGTGAACGTTGCGAATATTATCTCACTAATTTTGATAAGACTTGCTACATTTGTAGTTCAATTGAACCTAAAAGACATTTATTATTTGTACGTGTCTAAACAGATATTGAAAGGGTGAAAACCACCCTCAAAATTTGAATTTTAAATACTTAATACGTTATAATTAAGTACTTAATTAATTCAAGTTGTCTTGGAAACAAATGCAACTAAATTCAAACTGTTAATTAAATTTATTCTACGAATGTATATTATAGACATAAGGTCATTCGAAAACTAATATTTATAATACAAAGGTGAGTTTTATTTCTGACAAATCCCATTGAAAACATGAAAGTCTCATATCGATATTTTTAAATGAAATATTATTTATTTGGATGTGTTTATTCTGTTCATTACGTTTATTGTATCCCAAAATTTGTTAAATTTATGATACTTGAAAAAAAAAACACAAGGGCACGTGGTAGAAATAGATTACCTTCGGGTTTATTTCATTTTAGTTGTAAATAATAAAAAATACTTAAATAATTTTTTTTTTAAATAAGTTGATTTATCATTTATAAGTACATATACCTTTATTTAAAAAGGTTTATAATCTATTAAAATATTTCCTGACATTTTTAATGTATTGTTTTCATGACCTCGAGGCATATCAATGAAAATTAGAAGAAAAGGATGGACCTTTATATGAGCTGTAAAAAACTGAAGAAAAAAATTATCAATCTATTGTCTTAAATCAAATAAAAGGGCTTGACAACTTTTTCCCTCTAACATTGAAGTTTACAATTAAAGAACATATTGTGAAATTGTAAGTATTAGTTATTAAAAGTGACAAAGGATAAAATATATTTTAAAACTTTAAGAGTTAAATTGTGCTGTGAAATACATTTTTAAATAAATTTTAATGAACGAATTTTTTTGATATAAAGTTTACAAAAAAAAAAAATATAATTTTAAAATGTTATTTTTGTAATTTAGTTTCAAAATGAAGGCTGTTCTATTTTTGGTAGTTGTATCTTGTATTGCCATGAGTTTGGCAATTCCTGTCGAACCTACAGGAGGTACTCTGGATCTTTGTAAAAGTGCTCCAGGTGACATAGACTATATGGAAGTCATCAAAAAATCACCAAAAATTACACCTCAGGTAGTTTTATTAAAATAATATCTACTCGAAATTAATTTTAAGAGTTTTTTTTACGATATTTAACAATTTTTCAACCGTTGTTCCCGAATTACAAATGACCCTTATTTTATGCCTTTTCCTAGAAAATCGAGACATACTTATATATTCTACTTTAGTTCACTATCAAATGTTTAGTAGAAAAGAGAAGTAAATAAAATACAGAACTAGAACCAGGGACTTGAACCGGAACTTATTTATGGTTCGGGTTCGGTTCGGGTTCAAATATAAATTTTGGTTCATGTTCGGGTTTGCGTTCAACATGGTGCAAACTTTTGGGTTCAAAAACCGTTATTTTTTTAGGATTCAGGTTCGGGTTTGGGTTTAAGTTTATAATTGAACGAAAATTATTTTGTTTGAAAAAAAAATTATAGTTAACAAATTAAACATTTTCTGAAGAAGAAAAAAACATTTAAAATATAGTTAAAAAAGGCGAAAAATATTATTACATTTTAAAAATTTAAATCTCTAATTTTCATTTTTTTTGCAAATTAAGTATATAGAATTAAAAAAGAAAGCAAAAAAAATGTAAATTTTAGTAGTTAACTTGAAACTCATCATACCATAAAATTCAAACAGATTTTCGGTATTATATTATATATCATTGGAGAAAAATATTAAAAATAATTTATTGAACCATTTAAAAAGGTTCGGGTTCAGGTTAATGTAAAATACGGGTTTTTTCGGGTTTCGGGTTGGAGTTGAGTTTCAGGTCCTTGTATATTGTGGCTTTAGCTTCTGACCAATAACATTAATACAATAATTTCACTTACCTTTATATTTTTTTCAGAGTTACCGTGTGTCATATACAGCTGCGACTGGAAAAACCATTTCTTGTATTCGTGTAAATAAAATGCGTCCAAACTCGATCACCTACTCGGCTGATGTACAAATTATCAACGGGGGATTAGGCAGCACCTTGGTCAACATCGAGATTTCCGCAGATTTCTTCAAAGGGATTTACCATTCTGTAGAAATCAGAATTGCATAATAACAAATATATTTAATTGTTCTTTATTATTTATAAATATAGTTTAGTATTGTTGTACTATTGTAGTTCTTATTCTAATAAATTGAATAAACGTATTTTTGTAATTTTTTTGAACTATGGTCTACGATTAAAAAAGATATAAGAGTCGATCTAGATTCTAGACCAGTGATTCTTAAAGTAGTGGGCTGCGGCCCCCTAGGGAGCCGTGGCCTTCCCACAAGGGGGCCGCGAAGAGCTGCAAATATAACAACAAATAAATATATTATTATTAAATACTATATATATTATGAATTAACATCAGTGGCGAAGCGTCCATGGAAGCAGGGGAAGCAGTGTTTCCCTTGCTTTATGGGTAAATTAATGCAAATCTGTATTTTCAGTTAATAAATAATTTAAAAATATTATTAAAATATTCATCTTTATGCGCAACTCAAACATTTTAACCAAAATTCAAAAATAGCATTTAATATTAATTTACACGCTCAATTATAAAACTATAATACCTCTACGTCTTATTTTCTTGTTTTTTAGTCGATATTTGTATGACGAGTTGAAGTTCACTGCAGGAAATTTCACTAAAAAATTTCAAATTTTTGATTTCGTTAAAAGTATGTTTATTGTATAGAAAATGATGTGAAAAGTTGTTTGTTTCAAACCGCAGGTCTGTATCTCAAACCGTTCTCGAGATATAGCCTCTCAAAGTTTCAGTTTTTTCAAAATTTTGAAGAAAAATGGCCCTAACTTTTGAACGTGTGGTCGGAATTGATTTTAGTTGACGGATTTGGAATCAGCGTGTCAAAATCTATATAATGACATGTATAATACCTTAAAACTCGAAAAAAAAAATTTCGCGAAAAATCGAAAAAATTCAAAGGGGTATACCTTAAAAAAATGTCGATTTTTGACCAAAATTTTTTTGTCGGATTTTAAAGTATTATACATGTCATTATATAGATTTTGAGACGCTGATTTCAAATCCGTCAACTAAAATCAATTTCGACCACGCGTTCAAAAGTTATGGCCTTTTTTCTCCAAAAATTTGTAAAAACTAAAACTTTGAGAAGCTATATCTCGAGAACAATTTGAGATACAGACCTGCGGTTTGAAACAAAAACCTTTTTCGTCATTTTCTATACAATAAACATACTTTTAACGAAATCAAAGATTTGAAATTTTTTAGTGAAATTTCCTGCAGTGAACTTCAACTCGTCATACAAATATCGACTAAAATACAAGAGAAAAAGACGTAGAATCATTTAATTGCTATATAAATATATAAGAATTTATTTTAATAAAATAAAAACTTCATAACTAGTTTTTTTTGTAAATAGGAGGGGGAGGATTGACAAAATATGCTTTCCTTATTAAAAATTTCACGCCTCGCCACTGATGTACATACTTGCTTAAATTATGATTATATGAAATTTTGTTTAAATGCTGAAATGTTAAAATGATTATATTTTTACAACTGTTTTTTTTAAATCAAAAATTTTAAACTGTTGGCGAGAATCCTAAATACTTCCTTTACAGTTGTACAGGAGTGAACATTAAACAAGGAAATTTTTTTAATCAACTTAGGTTCCAAAAAAAAATTAGGGTGGCCGTGGGTTATCAATTTGAGTTGCAGGGGAACCGCGACATCAAAAAGTTTAAGTAGCACTGTTCTAGACTATCGAATCAAATATAAATAAACAATAAACAATGAAATCATCCACATTATAAATATTGGCCAGATCTCGGTCATGTTAATGTTAAAAAGTTTAACAATCTTTAAAAAAATAACATTTATCAATCTTCATAATGCAACAATTTTTTTAATTTTGTATTTTAAGGACATAATACAAATTAAAATATATTGAAATTCCATTGTAAAAAAAAAATTATCTAGTTTAAAAAAACCATAAGATATACTTATTTAAGATACCTATAAAAAATAACCTACTTTTTGAATACATACATATAAAACAATACCTTGGAATATTATTACAAAATAATGACGTCCCTTTAAGATACTTGAAATTAATTAATAAAAAAAACATGTCTCAGAATCAATTGTTTTCTACCAAATAAAAGAAGAACCCAACTGATATTTAATAGTATTTTAATTTAAATAAGCAAAGTTAAAGTAGTAATTACGAAAAAAGAAAATTATTAAATAATATTTAATTTCGAATTTTATTATTTAATTAATTTCAAAATGAAGATTGTTCTATTATTGATAATTGTAACATGTATTGCCATGAGTTTGGCAATTCCTGTAGATCCTAAAGGAGGCAGTTTGGAACTCTGTAAAAGTCCTTCTGGAGATATAGATTATATGGAAGTCATCAAAAAATCACCAAAAATTACTTTTCAGGTATACTTTTAACTTTATATATAGACAATAAAAATTAAAAAATAATTTAATTTTCAATAATTCATTATTTTTTAGTCTATTTATTGGGCATCAATAAGTGAATAAGGTACTGGCACCAGTCTTGAACAATACCCCAGTGTTGAACATTTTTTAAATTAAATGTACCTACTGAATTAGAAATATTCGTTGATATTTGATTACAACCATTACTGGATATTAATTTGTATACAATTAACTGACTTATTGATGATAATTGATCATTTTGTTTAAAAACAGTGGACAGATAATTATCGCGGTTCGGCACACTATCAAGAAAAGTGTATTTTCTTATGTAAATGCATTACATTGTTTTAAATTTTATGACTCTTTATTTTATAACGTTTGTGCAGTAATCTTTAGCATAACTGTGTGTTCATTACTGATTTTACGTTGTTCATTACTGGAAAAAAAAACATATACAAAATAAAAGGCTATAATACAAAAACTATATTTGCGGATTTTGGTAATTAAATTGATTTAATAAAGAGGTAGTTGTTTTTTAGTAACATTACAAAAAAGTAACCCATCAATCCCAGAAAACAATATACTTTGCTCTTAAAGCGTTCAAGACTGGTGCCAGTAACAATTACTGTAATATATAAAATAAATTTTTTTTTATATCAATTTTTTTTAATTAAAAAATTACCATTTCAGACAGCTCGCGTAAGTTACACTGTAAACGATTCTACCGGAAAGCTGAAGATCTCTTGTATCCGGGTGAAGAAAATTCGCCCGGGTTCTTTAACGTACGACGCGGACGTCAAAATCACTAATGGAGGTCTGGGACAAGATTTAGTCAACATTGACCTAACTGCGGGGATACTGCAAGGCATCTATCACTCTGTCGAAATCAGCATAGCATAAGAATAGATAAATTATGGTTATCACAAAAACGTAGATTTAATATTTAGTATATTATATTACCTACAAGTCTACAAGTAATGTCATTTTTTTTAATATTAATGCATGTTTTTCCGGAGTACTTTATAATATTTTCAAAATTTTAAATTTTTATAGATCCAATTTAGCATTTTGTTTATTTTTAGAAAAATTGTATTTATTTTGAAATCCAGAATTCTTATTTAAAAATCGTCGTAATCGACTTGTTGGTCACCATAAAAAAAAACATATATTAACTATGCTAAAATTTACATTTAAGGTTAGAAATCGAAATTAAATTAAGCCAAAAAAAATATGTATAATAAATTAGTTTTCCGAAAGTGAAGTTGAAAAATTGATCATTTCACAGAACAAATTTTCATTTGTTAACATTCTAGGGGTGCCAGTGGCGTAGATAGCTTTTTACGATGGGGGGCGATAAGACAAGAAAAAAAAAAGATTAATATGTTAAATTGAATGACCTTTTTTTTTTTTATTATATATTTTTTGTATTTTATTTACTTTTTATTACTAAAAAAAAGGTAATTCAAAATTTTAAAATAACTGAAGACCTTTTTTTTTTTTTACTTTTAATTTACCAAATTTTTCCCATTTACTTCTACAATTTTGTTCATACTTGGAAAATTAAAAAAAAATATCTATAACTTAACTCATGGGGGGTGATTGAGATGATCAATCACCCCCCCCCCCCTATCTACGCCACTGAGGGGTGCGATTTCTAACTTTTAACGTTAGTTTTATCTACCAAAATATACAGCGTTCTTCGGTAAACCGAAAATATTTTTTTATGAAGTAAGTAAATACATTTTTGTTTATTTAAACTATTCAGTTGTTTTTTATTTTGTAATCATACATATCGAATAAAATGACACATTAATATATTCGTTTTCATTCTGAATGTCTCTTTAATTTAAACTATTGCGCATTCAAATATCTTACCCCGTTACCGAGATATAATGCCCAAAAATTTATGTTTTTTTCTAATAAAGAAAATCATTTAGGAACCTCAGGATGATATCCAATTACAAATTCCTTTGGTAGGTGTTTTAAGGATATACAAATGCACATTTTGCGTATATAGCGTTTCGAAGATTCCAAAAAAACATTTTTTCACTCCACCCTAATGTACAATGCCTACACCTACATTCTTTTAAATATTGTTAGTAGCTTACTACGTGCATTAATTAAATAAAACGTTTATTTAATTTTATTAACCCAGATTAAGATTGCATGTATGTATATCTAAAACAAATATATTTTACATACATATATAATCTCAAAAAACCAATCAACTCACAATAATTGATAACAATTCCATGTATAGATAAATATTTTCTCAAAGTTTTTTGTGTTAACTTAATTTTTATTCAACACTCTTTTTGGAGAACAAGTTTATAATTTTTATGTAGAATTTGTAGAACCACGTCTTCTCCGTATTAGGGGGTAACGTCAAGAGTATATAAGGTACTGGCACCAGTCTTAGATGTGACCTCAGTAATAGCTATTTTTTTATTTTTACTGAATTAGAAATATTTGTTGATAATTGATTACTATAATTTCTGAATATTAATCTATATACATTTAACTGTCTTACAGCGTGATTTGATGACAATCGGCCAATAGGTGTCAAAATGGTGGACATTTAAACTAATTATAAGTATAGTTTATTTATTAATTATTATATTATCATAGCAACTGTTTTACATTGTTTCAAATTTGACGATCCTTTCTTTTATTTATTTTTTATAATCATTGACAAGTGTCCATCACTGCGTGCTCATTACTAGTTTTACTTTATCCATTATTGGAGAAAAAACAAAACAAAAGGCTATAATTTAAAATACAAACTATATTTGCGGACTTTGGTAGTTAAATTGATTAAATAAAAAGAGTTACTTGTTTTATAAGTAACATGAGTTCATGAGAATTACAAAAAAGAAGCTCGTCAATCACAAAAACAGTAAACCTTACTCTTATAGCGGCCATAACTGGTGCCAGCAGAGCCGGCCTTTGCGATTCTGGCGCCCCAGGCGAGATTTTTTTTGACGCCCCCCCACCCCCCTCCACCGCCACAGTGACGATCATTAAAAATTATCCGCACAAAAAAAAAAAAAAAGCGTGAGAAAATTATCTTGTTATTAATTCATTAGTGTAATATAATAATATAATATAACATATAATTGATAAATAATATATAATATAACTAAAATTATATAAAAGATTTCTTCCTGGCTTTCATATCTGCAAAATTATCGATTGCTGTCTCAAAATTGAGGTTTGCTACAACCTTATTTTCAATTGAAAGAATAGCAAAATTATTCAACCTATCTTCTATCATAGCCGATTGCAAATAAGTTTTTATGAATTATTTTAATTTACTAAAACTTCTTTCACCACTAGCTACACTAACCGGAATTGTTACAAGAATTAGCAAAGCCACCCACAGATTTGGCACTGTGCTTTTCAAGTTTTGTAAAAAAATGTTTAATAAATAATTTATTTTTGATATTAAGCATTTTATTAAGTAAAATGAATTATATTGCAGAAAAAATCAAAACTATTATTCAAAAAATATATATATAGCTTAAATTTTGCGCCCTAGAACAGAACATAGAAAAAAAGTTTAAAATAATTGGCGCCCCCACGAAATTAGCGCCCCAGGCTGTCGCCTGGGTCGCCTGGTCGTTCGGCCGGCCCTGTTTTTTTTTTACTTATCCAAGTATTAAACCAATCTATAGATTCTAATAAATTGAAAATTTATCAATAATGATGAACGGATGGCATATTAAAAAAAATATATTGTTACATTCATCAGAGTAACCGTTTTTTTAAATTAGAGCGAATTGTCGCTGAAGAAGTATCGACTATCGTCTAATTTTTATAATACGCGTGATTTTGCTAATTAACTTTTTGTATAGTGTTTACCAGGTATGTACATTGTGATTCATATTATTTATTTGATTTTTTTGTTTCGGTTCTGATATTTATGTAATGGTTTTTATTTGTTAACGTATGTTTACATCATGCACTTGTCGAAAGAGCAATAAAACTAAGTTTTGTTAACGAATGTACATATCCTCATTGTTTATAGTTAATAATAATTATATAATTTATAAAAATATAATTTTAATAATAAAAAAAAGGTAATATTATTCTCTCCATTATATAACAAGTGATTTTTTTTAACGTAATAACTGAAATCAGATGTTTACTCTTGTAAATTTTTGAATTTTCGAATTATTTTTGAAATAAGAAAAAATGTTTTAGATAAAAAATGTCGAGTATGTTATTATCTATAATTTATTCCCTATACATTTTTTTCCAACATTTATAATTTAGCCAGAAAGAAATTTTTTATGTAATTATTTAGATTCACCTACACTGTTCACTATCAGTATTACGTATAAGAAAGTCCCATGGTACCTATGGCAAACAAGCACACTGTTTAATTTCTGTACTACGTATAAGAAAGTCCCATGACACTCATGGCAGATATTTCTCCTCTGTTATGAACCATTTGAATTATAATAAAATTGCATGACGTTAACATTTGTTTACAAAGTCAAAAAAATGAAATAAACTTTTATTTTCAAAAAAAGATTTTTTTTACTATTTTTCCCTTAAATCTAGCCTACTTCTGCTTCAAAAAATTAATATTTCGTTAAAATAAAAAAAATCATGCAATTAAGGGTTAAAGATAATAGTGTAAGCTACATTTAAAAAAAAAACTGGAGTCTCCTCGATCGCGCCAAGCTGAGATATTAATTATTCAATTTACTTCTTTGTTAGCGTATGAGTTTTAATTTGTTTTTTTAGTTTTAACTTGTTTTTAAAAAGGGAAGGAGCACGCGAAGGTCTTTAAGTGCGTGATGCTCTTAAAGATAATAGTGTAAGCTACATTTAAAAAAAAAACTGGACTCTCTTCGATCGCGCCAAGCTGAGATATTAACTATTCAATTTACTTCTTTGTTAGCGTATGAGTTTTAATTTGTTTTTATAGTTTTAACTTGTTTTTAAAAAGGGAAGGAGCACGCGAAGGTCTTTAAGTGCGTGATGCTCTTAAAGATAATAGTGTAAGCTACATTTAAAAAAAAACTGGAGTCTCTTCGATCGCGCCAAGCTGAGATATTAACTATTCAATTTACTTCTTTGTTAGCGTATGAGTTTTAATTTGTTTTTTTAGTTTTAACTTGTTTTTAAAAAGGGAAGGAGCACGCGAAGGTCTTTAAGTGCGTGATGCTCTTAAAGATAATAGTGTAAGCTACATTTAAAAAAAAAACTGGAGTCTCCTCGATCGCACAAAGCTGAGATATTAACTATTCAATTTACTTCTTTGTTAGCGTATGAGTTTTAATTTGTTTTTTTAGTTTTAACTTTTTTTTAAAAAGGGAAGGAGCACGCGAAGGTCTTTAAGTGCGTGATGCTCTTAAAGATAATAGTGTAAGCTACATTTTAAAAAAAAACTGGAGTCTCTTCGATCGCGCCAAGCTGAGATATTAACTATTCAATTTACTTCTTTGTTAGCGTATGAGTTTTAATTTGTTTTTTTAGTTTTAACTTGTTTTTAAAAAGGGAAGGAGCACGCGAAGGTCTTTAAGTGCGTGATGTTCTTAAAGATAATAGTGTAAGCTACATTTAAAAAAAAAACTGGAGTCTCCTCGATCGCACAAAGCTGAGATATTAACTATTCAATTTACTTCTTTGTTAGCGTATGAGTTTTAATTTGTTTTTTTAGTTTTAACTTTTTTTTAAAAAGGGAAGGAGCACGCGAAGGTCTTTAAGTGCGTGATGCTCTTAAAGATAATAGTGTAAGCTACATTTAAAAAAAAAACTGGACTCTCTTCGATCGCGCCAAGCTGAGATATTAACTATTCAATTTACTTCTTTGTTAGCGTATGAGTTTTAATTTGTTTTTATAGTTTTAACTTGTTTTTAAAAAGGGAAGGAGCACGCGAAGGTCTTTAAGTGCGTGATGCTCTTAAAGATAATAGTGTAAGCTACATTTAAAAAAAAACTGGAGTCTCTTCGATCGCGCCAAGCTGAGATATTAACTATTCAATTTACTTCTTTGTTAGCGTATGAGTTTTAATTTGTTTTTTTAGTTTTAACTTGTTTTTAAAAAGGGAAGGAGCACGCGAAGGTCTTTAAGTGCGTGATGCTCTTAAAGATAATAGTGTAAGCTACATTTAAAAAAAAAACTGGAGTCTCCTCGATCGCACAAAGCTGAGATATTAACTATTCAATTTACTTCTTTGTTAGCGTATGAGTTTTAATTTGTTTTTTTAGTTTTAACTTTTTTTTAAAAAGGGAAGGAGCACGCGAAGGTCTTTAAGTGCGTGATGCTCTTAAAGATAATAGTGTAAGCTACATTTTAAAAAAAAACTGGAGTCTCTTCGATCGCGCCAAGCTGAGATATTAACTATTCAATTTACTTCTTTGTTAGCGTATGAGTTTTAATTTGTTTTTTTAGTTTTAACTTGTTTTTAAAAAGGGAAGGAGCACGCGAAGGTCTTTAAGTGCGTGATGTTCTTAAAGATAATAGTGTAAGCTACATTTAAAAAAAAAACTGGAGTCTCTTCGATTGCGCCAAGCTGAGATATTAACTATTCAATTTACTTCTTTGTTAGCGTATGAGTTTTAATTTGTTTTTTTAGTTTTAACTTGTTTTTAAAAAGGGAAGGAGCACGCGAAGGTCTTTAAGTGCGTGATGCTTTTAAAGATAATAGTGTAAGCTACATTTAAAAAAAAAACTGGAGTCTCTTCGATCGCGCCAAGCTGAGATATTAACTATTCAATTTACTTCTTTGTTAGCGTATGAGTTTTAATTTGTTTTTTTAGTTTTAACTTGTTTTTAAAAAGGGAAGGAGCACGCGAAGGTCTTTAAGTGCGTGATGCTCTTAAAGATAATAGTGTAAGCTACATTTAAAAAAAAAACTGGATCGCGCCAAGCTGAGATATTAACTATTCAATTTACTTCTTTGTTAGCGTATGAGTTTTAATTTGTTTTTCTGGTTTTAACTTGTTTTTAAAAAGGGAAGGAGCACGCGAAGGTCTTTAAGTGCGTGATGCTCTTAAAGATAATAGTGTAAGCTACATTTTAAAAAAAAACTGGAGTCTCTTCGATCGCGCCAAGCTGAGATATTAACTATTCAATTTACTTCTTTGTTAGCGTATGAGTTTTAATTTGTTTTTTTAGTTTTAACTTGTTTTTAAAAAGGGAAGGAGCACGCGAAGGTCTTTAAGTGCGTGATGCTCTTAAAGATAATAGTGTAAGCTACATTTAAAAAAAAAACTGGACTCTCTTCGATCGCGCCAAGCTGAGATATTAACTATTCAATTTACTTCTTTGTTAGCGTATGAGTTTTAATTTGTTTTTATAGTTTTAACTTGTTTTTAAAAAGGGAAGGAGCACGCGAAGGTCTTTAAGTGCGTGATGCTCTTAAAGATAATAGTGTAAGCTACATTTAAAAAAAAAACTGGAGTCTCTTCGATCGCGCCAAGCTGAGATATTAACTATTCAATTTACTTCTTTGTTAGCGTATGAGTTTTAATTTGTTTTTTTAGTTTTAACTTGTTTTTAAAAAGGGAAGGAGCACGCGAAGGTCTTTAAGTGCGTGATGCTCTTAAAGATAATAGTGTAAGCTACATTTAAAAAAAAAACTGGAGTCTCCTCGATCGCACAAAGCTGAGATATTAACTATTCAATTTACTTCTTTGTTAGCGTATGAGTTTTAATTTGTTTTTTTAGTTTTAACTTTTTTTTAAAAAGGGAAGGAGCACGCGAAGGTCTTTAAGTGCGTGATGCTCTTAAAGATAATAGTGTAAGCTACATTTAAAAAAAAAACTGGAGTCTCTTCGATCGCGCCAAGCTGAGATATTAACTATTCAATTTACTTCTTTGTTAGCGTATGAGTTTTAATTTGTTTTTTTAGTTTTAACTTGTTTTTAAAAAGGGAAGGAGCACGCGAAGGTCTTTAAGTGCGTGATGCTCTTAAAGATAATAGTGTAAGCTACATTTAAAAAAAAAACTGGAGTCTCTTCGATCGCGCCAAGCTGAGATATTAACTATTCAATTTACTTCTTTGTTAGCGTATGAGTTTTAATTTGTTTTTTTAGTTTTAACTTGTTTTTAAAAAGGGAAGGAGCACGCGAAGGTCTTTAAGTGCGTGATGCTTTTAAAGATAATAGTGTAAGCTACATTTAAAAAAAAAACTGGAGTCTCTTCGATCGCGCCAAGCTGAGATATTAACTATTCAATTTACTTCTTTGTTAGCGTATGAGTTTTAATTTGTTTTTTTAGTTTTAACTTGTTTTTAAAAAGGGAAGGAGCACGCGAAGGTCTTTAAGTGCGTGATGCTCTTAAAGATAATAGTGTAAGCTACATTTAAAAAAAAAACTGGATCGCGCCAAGCTGAGATATTAACTATTCAATTTACTTCTTTGTTAGCGTATGAGTTTTAATTTGTTTTTCTGGTTTTAACTTGTTTTTAAAAAGGGAAGGAGCACGCGAAGGTCTTTAAGTGCGTGATGCTCTTAAAGATAATAGTGTAAGCTACATTTTAAAAAAAAACTGGAGTCTCTTCGATCGCGCCAAGCTGAGATATTAACTATTCAATTTACTTCTTTGTTAGCGTATGAGTTTTAATTTGTTTTTTAGTTTTAACTTGTTTTTAAAAAGGGAAGGAGCACGCGAAGGTCTTTAAGTGCATGATACTCTTAAAGATAATAGTGTAAGCTACATTTAAAAAAAAACTGGAGTCTCTTCGATCGCGCCAAGCTGAGATATTAACTATTCAATTTACTTCTTTGTTAGCGTATGAGTTTTAATTTGTTTTTTTTAGTTTTAACTTGTTTTTAAAAAGGGAAGGAGCACGCGAAGGTCTTTAAGTGCGTGATGTTCTTAAAGATAATAGTGTAAGCTACATTTAAAAAAAAAACTGGAGTCTCTTCGATCGCGCCAAGCTGAGATATTAACTATTCAATTTACTTCTTTGTTAGCGTATGAGTTTTAATTTGTTTTTCTGGTTTTAACTTGTTTTTAAAAAGGGAAGGAGCACGCGAAGGTCTTTAAGTGCGTGATGCTCTTAAAGATAATAGTGTAAGCTACATTTTAAAAAAAACTGGAGTCTCTTCGATCGCGCCAAGCTGAGATATTAACTATTCAATTTACTTCTTTGTTAGCGTATGAGTTTTAATTTGTTTTTTTAGTTTTAACTTGTTTTTAAAAAGGGAAGGAGCACGCGAAGGTCTTTAAGTGCGTGATGCTCTTAAAGATAATAGTGTAAGCTACATTTAAAAAAAAAACTGGAGTCTCTTCGATCGCGCCAAGCTGAGATATTAACTATTCAATTTATTTCTTTGTTAGCGTATGAGTTTTAATTTGTTTTTTTAGTTTTAACTTGTTTTTAAAAAGGGAAGGAGCACGCGAAGGTCTTTAAGTGCGTGATGCTCTTAAAGATAATAGTGTAAGCTACATTTTAAAAAAAAAACTGGAGTCTCTTCGATCGCGCCAAGCTGAGATATTAACTATTCAATTTACTTCTTTGTTAGCGTATGAGTTTTAATTTGTTTTTTTAGTTTTAACTTGTTTTTAAAAAGGGAAGGAGCACGCGAAGGTCTTTAAGTGCGTGATGCTCTTAAAGATAATAGTGTAAGCTACATTTTAAAAAAAAAAACTGGAGTCTCTTCGATCGCGCCAAGCTGAGATATTAACTATTCAATTTACTTCTTTGTTAGCGTATGAGTTTTAATTTGTTTTTTTAGTTTTAACTTGTTTTTAAAAAGGGAAGGAGCACGCGAAGGTCTTTAAGTGCGTGATGCTCTTAAAGATAATAGTGTAAGCTACATTTTAAAAAAAAAACTGGAGTCTCTTCGATCGCGCCAAGCTGAGATATTAACTATTCAATTTACTTCTTTGTTAGCGTATGAGTTTTAATTTGTTTTTTTAGTTTTAACTTGTTTTTAAAAAGGGAAGGAGCACGCGAAGGTCTTTAAGTGCGTGATGCTCTTAAAGATAATAGTGTAAGCTACATTTTAAAAAAAAAAACTGGAGTCTCTTCGATCGCGCCAAGCTGAGATATTAACTATTCAATTTACTTCTTTGTTAGCGTATGAGTTTTAATTTGTTTTTTTAGTTTTAACTTGTTTTTAAAAAGGGAAGGAGCACGCGAAGGTCTTTAAGTGCGTGATGCTCTTAAAGATAATAGTGTAAGCTACATTTAAAAAAAAAACTGGAGTCTCTTCGATCGCGCCAAGCTGAGATATTAACTATTCAATTTACTTCTTTGTTAGCGTATGAGTTTTAATTTGTTTTTTTAGTTTTAACTTGTTTTTAAAAAGGGAAGGAGCACGCGAAGGTCTTTAAGTGCGTGATGCTCTTAAAGATAATAGTGTAAGCTACATTTTAAAAAAAAACTGGAGTCTCTTCGATCGCGCCAAGCTGAGATATTAACTATTCAATTTACTTCTTTGTTAGCGTATGAGTTTTAATTTGTTTTTTTAGTTTTAACTTGTTTTTAAAAAGGGAAGGAGCACGCGAAGGTCTTTAAGTGCGTGATGCTCTTAAAGATAATAGTGTAAGCTACATTTTAAAAAAAAACTGGAATCTCTTCGATCGCGCCAAGCTGAGATATTAACTATTCAATTTACTTCTTTGTTAGCGTATGAGTTTTAATTTGTTTTTTTAGTTTTAACTTGTTTTTAAAAAGGGAAGGAGCACGCGAAGGTCTTTAAGTGCGTGATGCTCTTAAAGATAATAGTGTAAGCTACATTTTAAAAAAAAACTGGAGTCTCTTCGATCGCGCCAAGCTGAGATATTAACTATTCAATTTACTTCTTTGTTAGCGTATGAGTTTTAATTTGTTTTTTTAGTTTTAACTTGTTTTTAAAAAGGGAAGGAGCACGCGAAGGTCTTTAAGTGCGTGATGCTCTTAAAGATAATAGTGTAAGCTACATTTTAAAAAAAAACTGGAGTCTCTTCGATCGCGCCAAGCTGAGATATTAACTATTCAATTTACTTCTTTGTTAGCGTATGAGTTTTAATTTGTTTTTTTAGTTTTAACTTGTTTTTAAAAAGGGAAGGAGCACGCGAAGGTCTTTAAGTGCGTGATGCTCTTAAAGATAATAGTGTAAGCTACATTTAAAAAAAAAACTGGAGTCTCTTCGATCGCGCCAAGCTGAGATATTAACTATTCAATTTACTTCTTTGTTAGCGTATGAGTTTTAATTTGTTTTTTTAGTTTTAACTTGTTTTTAAAAAGGGAAGGAGCACGCGAAGGTCTTTAAGTGCGTGATGCTCTTAAAGATAATAGTGTAAGCTACATTTTAAAAAAAAACTGGAGTCTCTTCGATCGCGCCAAGCTGAGATATTAACTATTCAATTTACTTCTTTGTTAGCGTATGAGTTTTAATTTGTTTTTTTAGTTTTAACTTGTTTTTAAAAAGGGAAGGAGCACGCGAAGGTCTTTAAGTGCGTGATGCTCTTAAAGATAATAGTGTAAGCTACATTTTAAAAAAAAACTGGAGTCTCTTCGATCGCGCCAAGCTGAGATATTAACTATTCAATTTACTTCTTTGTTAGCGTATGAGTTTTAATTTGTTTTTTTAGTTTTAACTTGTTTTTAAAAAGGGAAGGAGCACGCGAAGGTCTTTAAGTGCGTGATGCTCTTAAAGATAATAGTGTAAGCTACATTTAAAAAAAAAACTGGAGTCTCTTCGATCGCGCCAAGCTGAGATATTAACTATTCAATTTACTTCTTTGTTAGCGTATGAGTTTTAATTTGTTTTTTTAGTTTTAACTTGTTTTTAAAAAGGGAAGGAGCACGCGAAGGTCTTTAAGTGCGTGGTGCTCTTAAAGATAATAGTGTAAGCTAGAAAGCAGAAAAAATCAAAACTATTATTCAAAAAATATATATAGCTTAAATTTGGCGCCCTAGAACAGAACATAGAAAAAAAGTTTAAAATAATTGGCGCCCCCACGAAATTAGCGCCCCAGGCTGTCGCCTGGGTCGCCTGGCCGTTCGGCCGGCCCTGGGTGCCAGTACCTTATCTACAAGATATTTATAATATATTAAGCAATCTATTGTTGCAATTTTTTAACCTGAATCCGATATTTAATAGATACTTGAATATCTACAAACAATTATAAGAAAAATTCATCACAATATAAATAACAGTAAGTAAATTTTTAGTACATTCATTTCTTTAAGTGTTGTTTATAAATACAAAAACACAACAATGAAAATATTAATTTTGTTTGTTTTTTACTTCTCTATTAACTTTTCCATTTCAAGCCCAAGGAATACGATTGTTGACTGTGATACAACTGCGCCAGGGGAAGTAACTTATTCAGAAACTCCAGAGGTAAATGATTTTATAAAATTTGTAACATTTTTATACCAAAATCGATTAATATTTTTATATAAGGATTTTTGTCTTATGTTAAAAAAAACATTTCACTTCGAGATTTATTATTAAGATTGTTGTAAACCTATTTATTTATTTATTTTTGATTTTCATACAAACTATAAGACGAACCTGGTGTTTCCTGGGAGTTTGAAAATATTATTTTGCACGATTTTCTCAATAACTGCTAAACGGATTTTATTCCGGTTTTCACTAATGGATAGGTTAGTTTTAGGTGTATAATTTGTGGATATTTTGTGTAAATTTCATAAAGTTAGAAAAAAACAATTGTGGGCATGTTGAATATATCAGGTCTCTATGATTTTGTGGATATTAACCCGGGTAATACCGGGTCCAAAGCACTACTTCTAAATAATTTTTAATTTTTTTTAAATTTATATTCTAGACATGGGGCATTCCGTTAAAAAGACAATACAAAACTATAATCTACGATGCAGGAACGGGCCGTAAAGTCAGCTGTGTCAAGGTTGTCGACTTGAAGGAGGGTTCACTCTGGTATGGATCCAATGCGAAAATATTAGGTGGCGGCGTCAATGAAAACTATGTTGTCATAAATATCGTCTCACATATCGGCAAAGGATTCATGTACAATGTACAAATCAGTACTAGAGCGACAAATACTAGTGCTGTGTTTATATCTACGACATAGCGTGGCTAATGACCGGTATTATAAAAGATTTATTGCAAGTAAAAATATTGCTTCCTCGCGATATCGAAGATATCATTTTAAAATGAGACAAAAAAGTGCCCCCGCGTCTTTTCTAACGAAATTTGGAGGTTATGATTAGTTTCAAAAATGTATTTTTTTCTGAAAATTTCAATCATTTTTATTTAATGGTTTTTGAGAAAAAAAATTGTTTTCAATAATTTAAATAAAAATTCAAAACTTTTGATTGGTCTTATTGATTCATTTGAAAAAAATATATGTTATAGATATAACTAGGAGTGATCTATGAAAAAAATATAAACTTCCAGAACCCTTAGTATCTGTCCTCAAAAAAAATAATTTTTAACTGAGATAATTCATTTTATTTATTTTTTATTTCTATATAATACTATTCTATAAAATATATTTTTTTCAAAATTCTAAAAAGTAAGCGTCATTTTGAAAAAAAAATTATTTTTTTATTTTTCAAATAAATCGAAAACTATTAAGTTCACTGATTTCAAAATTTTAACTTGATCTTTCCGTTTCAGGTCAAGACAAACACTTTCCGTTCCGTGTTTGTCTGTGTGTCTGTCCCCTGAATTTGAATTATTTTATACCGATATTAATGAAACTTGGTAGGATGGTTGAGTCTGGTTTTGAGTAATGGAGAGGGGTGACATCCATTATTTATTTTTTCAAGATATCTCAAGAACGACACATATTACGTAAAAATTATTCCCTTACAAAGATTTATCTCAATTTGTTTTAACGAATCGTCATTTGTTGTTTTAAATTGATATTTACTTTGACATATTAAATGTCATTTTGACATTTGCATTTTAAATTTAGATCGAAATTGTTTAAAAATTAAAAATAATTTGGTGTGTCACAAGAAAAATTTTGAATTAATATTTTTTAGTAAAATTGTATAAAAATTAAATGGTTAACCAATGCCAGGCAACTGATCTGAACACTATCGGTTTTTATTTAAATTTTTCAATAATTAACTACCTTTGATGAATTAAGCACGAGGAAGCACTGCATTTACTTCGCTGATTTTAGTATGGTTTGCTTGCAACAAATTCATTATAATACCTACCATTAGGAAGAAGAGAAAGACGCTGATGGTGGAGTTAGAAGATTGTTTGTACATATAGGAAATTGTCAACCGCCGTTTACTAAAAGTAACACTGTAAAATTAAATAGTTTAAAAAAATGTGAATATGAAAAATTATGTTAATGTAAAATGTCAAATCCAGAACGTAGTTGAGAAAAAGAGTTAAACATGATTAAAAAAATTGTATAGTTATTATGAGTGTTATATATTTATACATTAATAAATAAACAATTATAAATATCATATATATTATATAGTACCTATATTATTATCATCACCATAATTTTGAATAAAATATGTAAGGTAAAGGCACTAGTTATGGCCGCTAGAAGAGCAAGTTTTCTTTTTTTTGGATTAATGGGCTTGTTTTTATTTAAAAATTATTTAAAAAGATAGAAAGAACATGGAAGTCATGTATGGTTCTCCATACCGATATTGTAATTCTCATGAACTCACTACTAATAAAACAAGTAACTCTTTATTTAATCAATTTAATTACCAAAGTCCGCAAATATAATTTTTTTTTTAATTATAGCCTTTTATTTTGATTACGTTTTTTCTCCAGTAATGGATAAAGTAAAACCAGTAATGAGCACACCGTGATAGACACTTCTTAATGATTATAAGTACTACGACAAAAGATTTAAAAGCAGTTGCTATGATAATATATGTAATAATTAATAAATGAATTATACTAATAAATAGTTTAAATTGCCACTATGTTGACATTTATGGTCATAATTTTTGAACGGGTGGTCGGATTTGATTTCAGAGTGTCAAAATCTATACAATGACATATATAACACTTAAAAATGTGACAAAAAAATTTTGGTCGAAAATCGATATTTTTTGAAGGTATTTTTTTCAATTTTTCGCGAATTTTTTTCTCTCGAGTTTTAAGGTATTGTATATGAACTTATATATATTTTGACACTCTGATTTCAAATCCGTCGACAAAAATCAAATCCGACTACCCGTTCAAAAGTTATGGCAATTATTCTCCAAAAATTTGAAAAAACTAAAACTTTGAGAGGCTATATCTCGAGAACGGTTTGAAATACAAACCTGCGGTTTGAAACAAACAACTTTTCACGTCATTTTCTATATAACTAACATACTTTTAATTAAATCAAAAATTCAAACTTTTTTAGTGAAATTTCCTGCAGTGAACTTCAACTCGTCATAAAAATATCGACTAAAATACAAGAAAATAAGACGTAGAGGTATTATAGTTCTATAATTGAGCGTGTAAATTAATATTAAATGCTATTTTTGGTTAAAATGTTTGGGTTTCGCATAAAGATGAATATTCTTTGCTTTAAGTAAACTTTTTTATGCGTTAACAAGCCCCCCCTGAATAAGCACCTGCATTAAACATTTTAAAGTAAATATACTTCAAGTACACATAACATTTAGTAATATAAACAATCGTATTTAAATATTGATTTGATAATTATATGTAGACACATATTTGGTTCTAACGTAAGTACATACATATGTACCTAACTATTCCTCTCCTATATGAGTATATTAACGAAGAGTACTTCTTTGTCTAGCAAATAAATTTCAAAATATCTGTCTTTGTTTGGTACATGGAGAAATGATTTAAATATTATAATAATTAAATGGGAGGAACCTACTAAGTTTGTAATAAGCGAATTTGAATGAAAACTGGTCGACCACTTTTGCATGCGACTGTACCTCGCTTCCTTAACACTTTAGCACAAATATAAATTTAGCATAAATATAAATAAAAAATAAAAAAAAAAATATATATAAATTTATAAATTTATAAACCTGAATTACATATATTATATACCAGTTCTATAAGACATTTTAAGAAATATTAGGTATACAATTACAAAATGTCATAAATTCTGGGTTTAAAAATATATGTATTAAGATTATTATGTATATTTAGTTTTTTTTATATTCTGAAAATGTACAGTTTATTACCAAATAAAGAAATATTATTGACACAAGAACTCTTTTTTTCTAAAAGTACACTATTAAAAAAATTTGAAATTTTATTAAAAAGTTCGTTAACTTTTTTTTATAATTATATCTAAATAAATTGTATAGATATCAAAAGAAGATTTTTATAACTACTCAATTAAAAGAGGTTATTCTTCAGTCAAAAAACTAAAGTTTTTGAATTTACAAAAATAAATTTAATATATTATAAACTTATCAAATTGATTATAAAACAATATATCTTATTTTTAACGTAATTCAGTAGCAATGCCCTGAAATCTGGAATATCTGCAAATAAACCAAATAAAAATACACATATCTTATGATTGTTTTTGTATATAAAAGCCATACATATATTCTTTATTATCAGTTGGTTTAATAAAATTAGAAAAATGAAGTTATTCATTTTATTATTTGTAGTTTATTACCTCATCGATTTTGGTAGCAGTTCTCCAAGAAATACTATTGTTGAATGTGATATAACAACTCCGGGGGAAATAACGTATTCAGAAAATCCAGAAGTAAGAATAAAATAATATGTAGATGGCTAAAATGAGTTAAGTTTTAAGAAATATATTGCAATTATTGATATTTTCTTTAATTCGCAGGATTTTATATATTTTTGATGAAAAACTAAAAGTTAAACAAATATCTTTTAGCAAAAGTCTATTCATTCTATCAATATTTTCTATGCTTTATTCTTTCAAATATGAATTGATATGAATTCTCCCATTATAATAATTGGGTGGCAATTTAAAAATTTCTGGATAGCCCCCCAGCTGTCTACCTTATATAAAACATTGAATCAGCTTTTATTTTGACATGTAAGAATTAATTAAAATTAAAATAATTTTAATTAGAAATGGGGCATTCCGTTAAACAGAAGATACAAAACAATCCTATACCAGGCAGAATTAGGACGTGAAATTAGCTGCATAAATATAACCGACTTGATGCAAGGTTCATTATGGTACGCTGCAGACGCCGAAATTAGCAACGGTGGAATTAGGAAGGACTTTGTGATTATACGGATTGTTTCGCATCTGAGCAAGGGATTCAAGTTTAGCGTACAAATAAGTACGAGGCTCATCACAACAACTACTGCATCTACTGAATCTACTTCTACTGAGTCTACTTCTACTGAATCCACTTCCTCTGAGTCTACTTCTACCGAATCTACTTCTACGGAATCTACTTCTACTGAGTCTACTTCCTCTGAGTCTACTTCTACAGAATCTACTTCCACTGAGTCTACTTCTACGGAATCTGCTTCTACCGAATCTACTTCTACGGAATCTACTTCCACTGAGTCTACTTCTACGGAATCTGCTTCTACCGAATTTACTTCTACGGAATCTACTTCCACTGAGTCTACTTCTACGGAATCTGCTTCCACTGAGTCTACACCTACAGAATCTACTTCTACTGAATCCACTTCCTCCGAGTCTACTTCTACGGAATCTACTTCTCCTAAACCTCCTGAATATTATTTTCTATTAAACGATGAAATTTGAATAATTCAAAAAAAGACTCCGTAGATGTTAATTTCAAATGACTATTTTATATTAGCTATAATAATATTATTGCAAACAAATAATTATTATAATATGACTGGATATTTTGACAGAAACATTGCTTAATTCTTTATCTAATGGTTTTTAAAATTTAATGAATGTATTGTTAATAAATTTAAATATTAATGATTATTTTTATTAAAGTTTATTTTTATAACCAGAAAAAAGTATACTTTAATTTTTTTAACAGTGTAGGTATTTAGAAAAATACGGTACCGGCTAACTGTTTCTTAAAACAGAGACCATAAATGAATTATCTCGCGACATTCGGTGAACAAATGAGATATAAATAAAAGGTTATTCGATTTAATTTTTTACTAATGTGCTTATTGTTCAAAATGAAGTTGTTGGTTCTGATAGTGTTTTCTTATTTTGTCGAATCGTCAAGTGGACAACAAAGAAGTACTATTATTGAGTGCGATGAAACAAATATTGGGAGATTGACGTATATTAATACACCATCGGTAAGTGCAAATGCCAATTAACTTCCAGCTAACGCTATCTGCTAGGTGTCAAGTTGTTATGAAATTGCTCGATATTTTAAAGTAGTGGGGCGAGTCCAGACTAACCGCTACTTTTACTGACTTTTTGTTTTATTTATTTTTTACGTAAAAAGTTCACTTCTTGATAAATTGACGCCTAAATGGTAAGAAACAATAAGAAAGAACATCTTTTTCATTATAACTGATAAATTTTAAATTAATCAACAGTATTTTGTTTTCAACTTTCATAGAAATTAAAGTAAGCATCCTAGATAAAATTATAAAAATATTTTTTGGCAGATATAAATTTGAAAACAAAATATTAATTACTATTTTATTCAATTTTGTGGCAGCATTTCAAAATGCACCAATGACAGATCGTTAAATTTGACCAAAGGCTACTACAACATTTCTAATTGCCCCCATGTTAAATTTCCTATGTCTTAATCAACTTGGAATACACTGTATATTATATCTCAATATCGATCAAAGTTAAATTTTAATTTTGACAATTTTAGAAATGGGGTATCCCGTTCATGCGACAATACAAGATAATCCTGTTCGAAGCAGCAGAAGGGCGAGAAATAAGTTGCGTAAAACTGGTAGAATTACGGCCTCTTTCATTCTGGAACGGTGCAGATGCTGAAATAGTAAGTGGAGGAATAATGAGACATTTCGTTTTAATACGTATCGTATCGTATCTAGGAAAAGGGTTTAAATACCTCGTACAAATCAATACAAGGGAAAAGACAATAGTGTCTACAACTAGAAATCCTAGCACAGATTATCATACTATCACATCAACCACAGGAAGTTCTACTATGACGGATTCTACAGTTACTATTGCAAGTACAAGCAGTAATAATTTTACAAATAGCTCTACTATCTCGCCTGAAAGCACTGCAAGCTTTAGTACGACGAGTACTCCAATTAGAGCTGGGCGCGGGTCGTGAATTTTTCGGGTCACGTCGGGTCACGGCCGTGACCCGACGTGACGTGAGCGATTTTCAAATATTGGATCGTGAGCGGGCGTGATCGTGAGTCAAAATAAAACAATCGGGCGTGACCGGGCGTGAGTACATTTTTGTCGTGCGTGAGTCCGTGAGTATATGTATGTATATTTTGATATTTATTTAATTTCTGATCTCATGCATATATGATCATCTGTTAAATCGAATTTTTATATTAAACATTTTATTTATAATATATTATTCGGGTCACGAGCGTGACCCGCCGTGCGTGATCGGGCGTGAGTAAAAAAATAGAATTCGTGAGCGGGCGTGATCGTGAATACTTTTTTTGTAACCGTGAGTGAGCGGGCGTGACTAAAATTTTTTCTCTCGTGAGCGTGCGTGATCGTGAGCAAAAATTACTCACGCGCCCAGCTCTAACTCCAATGTCAACGTCGACTCAATCTATATATATACCTCCATATCCAGAGGCGCCGAAATGTTAAAAATATTGGGGGGGGGCAATTTTTTTTGACTCCCTTCTCCCTTATATAAGACAAAATAATAATATCGTGTAAATATATAGTATTTTGTAGAAAATATCAATGATTGTAACACAACGAAAAGTTACAACCTAACCTAACCTAACCATTCCCCTCCTTCTATAATAAATACAAGAAAAAGGAACGACAATGATCAATGTTCACCTATAAGGGTCGATTCAGACTATCATGCCGGTCTCAATCCGGTCTCGCTCCAGTCAAATATTCAAAATTCAAAATGAATGAATTAAAAATTGGAAACTTACTTCATTTTCTATTATTAAGCGTAAAAGCTATTATTTACAACAAACATTTCCAAATAAAAACACTGCAATTGAACACGAATTGATTTGACATTCTCTACGTTTGTCAGAAACCCAAAACTATTTTTTTTGCTGCTTGATGGCGCTATGAGTAGGAGGGGAAGTAAACAAACAGCGAGAGGGAAAATCATGTGTGAATGTAAACTTTATTTTACCTGCCTTAACGGCAACATACACACATAATTTTTCTATGGCACAGTATCTTTCGAATGATATAAGTTTCATTCACCTCCTTTTATAATAAATACTAAAAAACCTACGACAATTATCTATGTTCACGTATAAATATATAGAATAATAGTTTTATACCAATTTATCTATTGTATGCAATTGAATATACAAATGTGAATTTTCATTATCTACCTTATAAGAAATTGTATTATAATAATACCTATGTATATGATAATAATATCTATAAAAATATAAATACAAATATAATACGATACATTACGACCTATCCTGAAATATCCTGAAATTAATAAAAAATACTTCTTTTTGAATTCCGGTCCTAATTTAACAGTGTGAAGAAGACACATATATCAAAATTAATATAATATAATAGTAGTGACGTTAAATATAAATAAAAACAAACTTGTTTGTTTAAACGTCAAAATTTATTAAAGAAGAGGAAAACGCAAGCTTTCGATTCACAGAATATAATATATATAATATTTCTGAATTTTTATTTTAAAATATCAATATTTTGCATTATATTTATTGTATTTAATTGTTACTTATTATATTTTAGCCTGACGATGATTCTGTGAATCGAAAGCTTGCGTTTTCCTCTTTTTTAATAAATTTTGACGTTTAAACAAACAATCTTTGGCTGAAAAAAACATAAAACCTTGTTTCAACCATCGTATTGTTGAAACAACTGAAATTCAGTTGAAGCAGTTACAAAACGGCCAATTTCGCGGCGAAGTTGGCACCATATTTTTTTTCAGTGCAGAAGTTCTAAATTTATAGTTGCGCTACTGAATGTAACAATAATTAAATAAATAGACGTAAATTAATAATTTGATAAAATTAAAACTATTATTTAAGTACATAAAAACAATAAATAAATACAAACTAAAAGTATGCACTTGAAAATAGATAATCACGATAAGTATATGATAAAATACTTGATAGAATAAATATAACTATAACAATGGATTAAACAATTAGTCCAAAAGTCTACATAAGATATGTAAAATTATAATAAATATCAATAATTGATCTCAATTCACTGTAGAATAAACAAGTGGAATTAAAAAAAAACAAACAATGAAGGTAGTCATTTGTTTTTTTATTTTGGCTGTTTTGGCAGTCACTGCTGAAGAAAGATCTAGAGAGCCAAGGAAAACGTTTATAGATTGTAATAATCTACAGCCTGAAGATGTAACCTTATTAACTAGAAATATTAAGGTAAGTTTAAAAATATTTTTAATCTAACAATATGTCAAATAAAGAGAAAAATCTACTATTGCACTTAAAATTCATAGAAAACTGTCTAGTATATTATTAAAATAACATTGATAGAAAAATAATTTAAAATCGAGAAATTAATTTTTTTACATATTTATGCCGATAGTGAAATACTTTATTTTCAATATGTGCAAAATCGCGTAATCCTGAGTAAAAATCACTTACGCATTTTACTCTAATTTAAGGGTGTCTAATTCTGACTAAATTGAAAAAAAAAATAGAATCCACATGGGTTCGGAAACCAGATTTTCTACAATTCCAAGTCTTCGGAAATTAAATGAGCTAATGAACTCCATAGCAAACTTGTTAAGGCGGTGGTAACATTACAAAATTGGAAATCGCTCGTACATATGTATCTATGGAAAAGTTGGTTTACTTTTAGTTTATTAATTAAATGATTTTTACCTATAGGGTGATTCCACGGTAATTCATGTTATATTTATATTCCCGATTACAACTAATTATTAATCTGTCGGTCTGTCCGAGACAGTACCGGCAGTAGCAAATCTGGCGCCCTGAGCAAGATTTATTTTTCCGCCCTCTTTCCCCCTAAAAAAATGTTAAAAAATCACCGAAAATGTCAATTCAAATTGATAAATTAACAAATAAGTTGAATAATTCATATCTCAGCTTGGCGCGATCCTACAGACTCAAACTTTTTTTTAAATATAGCTTACATCATTAACTTTAAGACTATCAAATGCCCTAAGACCGTCGAGACCTCCTTCCCCTATTATGAACAAATTAAAATTGATAAATCAACAAATAAGTCGATTAGTTAGTATCTCAGCTAATACCTTATTAAAGGTTTTCTGGGTTGCTGAATAAGTATATGTTAGTTAGCAAGTTTCAAATAATCGTTTTTTTTTAAATTAACATTGTTTATATTTACCTATATTTTTTGCTTAATCGAGTTTAAAAAATTTAAAGATAAAAAAAAGTTTACTCAAAAATTACACTGATTTGAACCAAAAAAGTGACTAAAGCCGGTACTGCGTACAACTCTTGTTTATTTGAATTTTTCCCTAACTTCCTCTTGGTTATTTGAACTCTTATTATTTTGAACTCTGAACTTTTATTACAATAATAACTAATCGTGTTTGTACTTAATTCAACTATATTTTTCAAAAATTCTAAACAATATTTCCGTAGTCCACGTGTATGTATCACAAACTATTTCTACTGTTTACAGAAAAGGGGCAAGTGGTTCCAGAAGGTACACGCAGCACAGCACTTCCCTGAAATGGGTGCCGGCGACGGATCACGCATCCATTGCATTAAGATCATAGATTGGAAATGGCAAAACGGCGCTGATGGAAGTACTATCTCGATAGAGGGCGGTATTGGATTCCAGTGGTTAATTGTCAACATTGAATCAGCCAGAGGCGAAAGCATCGATGTCGATGTCGAAATTTACGGCAACAATTTGTAATAAAACTAACCGATGTTTTTTTCCTGGGTTAAATTATAATATATCGATTTCTTTATCATAAGCATATTTTTAAATTTATGTATATGTATTAAAAAACTATTTTAATGAAGAGCTGATATGGTATTAATTCTGATGTTTTGTTACTCATTTAATATTTATAAATAAAATAATTAAAATTATACTTGTATTTATATATTTTTCTACTATTATCTTATGTTAGATTAGCCTTTAGAAGTTAGACCATCAAGAAATAAGAAATTAACTTAAAGATTATGATAATAAAAAAAACTAAAAAAAAAACGATTTCAAAAAAATCCTAATAATACTAAAGAGTATATAATAATTAAATTTAACATTTTTTGAAGCTTGTTTGATATTTTTCTTTCTTAAAAGGTTTTTTTTTGTTGAAAACTGTTAAACGTTAAACGACTGGCTTCTTTTTTGTAATTCTCATGAACTCATGTTATTAATAAAACAAGTAACTCTTTATTTAATCAATTTAATTACCAAAGTTCGCAAATATAGTTTGTTTTTTTAAATTATAGCCTTTTATTTTGTTTATGTTTTTTCTCCAGTAATGGATAAAGTAAAACCAGTAATGAGCACGCAGTGATGGACACTTGCTAATGATAAATACTACGACACAAAAGATATAAAAGAAAGAATCGTCAAATTTGAAACAATGTAAGGTAGTTGCTACGCTAATATAATAATTAATAAATAAATTATACTGACAATTAGTTTAAATATCCACCATTTTGACACCTATTGGCCGATTTTCATCAAATCACGCTGTAAGACAGTTAAATGTATACATATAGATTAATATTCAGTAATGGTAGTAATTAAATATCAACAAGTATTTCTAATTCAGTACATTTAATTAAAAAATAGCCATTACTGGGGTCATATTCAAGACTAGTGCCAGTACCTTATTACATAAACATATATACTTAATTCCAGATATTCGCACGAGCTTTTTTTCCAGTATTTTATTGTCTTTAATTATTTGTTTAAAAAAATCAAAAACTACGTTACTGCTTTATTTATTTTTTTAATTTAATTTTTATCATCTTACTATCTATTATATTTTGAGATATTTATAAAATAAATTACTAATTTTAATAAGATAGTACGTCAATCAATTTCAAAAAGATATGCATTTGCGTCTTTTAAATCAAAACAATTCATTATCCATTAATATACATATTGTTTAAAAACAATGATAGTGTAAAAATACATGGTACTGCATGTTATCATTACTTCAAGTACTTTATTGTTCCAAACCTCAACTATTTGATCTTGAAAATAATACACAAATCATAAAATAAATTAAACAAGTCATTTGAATATAATCTTGATACTTTAATCACTTGGTATGGATTTTGGCTTTTGGATGTCGATTTGATCGTATTTTCGGCCAACGTTTCGTTACACATTGCAGTAGACATCTTCAGGGCTCTTCTAAAAGTGCACTTTTAGAAAAGCCCTGAATATGTGACGAAACGTTGGCCGATAGTACGACCAAATCGACGCGGCTTACACCCAGAAGCCAAGATCACTTTATTACTAAGCAGTGCTTCCCTCACTTTATGGGTAAATTAATACAAATCTGTATTTTCAGTTAATAAATAATTTAAAAATATTATTAGAATATTCATCTTTATGCACAAATTAAACATTTTAACCAAAAAAAGCATTTAATATTAATTTACATGATCAATTATAAAACTATAATACCTCTACGTCTTATTTTCTTGTATTTTTGTCGATATTTGTATGACCGTTCTCGAGATATAGCCTCTCAAAGTTTCAGTTTTTTCAAATTTTTGGAGAAAAAAGGTCATAACTTTTGAACGTGTGGTCGGAATTGATTTTAGTTGACGGATTTGAAATCAGCGTGTCAAAATCTATATAATGACATGTATAATACTTTAAAATCCGACAAAAAAATTTTCGTCAAAAATCGACATTTTTTTAAGGTATACCCCTTTGAATTTTTTCGATTTTTCGCGAAATTTTTTTTTTTCGAGTTTTAAAGTATTATACATGTCATTATATAGATTTTGACACGCTGATTCCAAATCCGTCAACTAAAATCAATTTCGACCACACGTTCAAAAGTTATGGCCATTTTTCTTCAAAATTTTGAAAAAACTGAAACTTTGAAAGGCTGTATCTCGAGAACGGTTTGAGATACAGACCTGCGGTTTGAAAATTTCAACTTTTCACGTCATTTTCTATACAATAAACATACTTTTAACGAAATAAAAAATTCGAAATTTTTTAGTGAAATTTCCTGCAGTGAACTTCACCTCGGCATATAAATATCGACTGAAATACGAAAAAATAAGTAAAAGCTTGAACTTAAGGTGTTTTATAACTAGTTTTTTTGTTAATAGGAGGGGGAGGATTCGATAAACCCATCGTTAAAACGGTTATTACCTACTTATTTATTTTTATGAAACATTTTGACAAAATATGCTTCCCTTATTAAAAATTTCAGCATAAATTCTCTCCACAATTTAATAACCCAGAGTTATTAATATTTATAAAAATCCATAGACCACATTCATTTATTCTTCTCATAAAATTTGATGATGATCTTCTTGAGTTATTTCTTACAACTCACTGAACAAATGATTATTAAGAAAGTAAAACCTTTTTATAACAGAATACGCACCGAGCTAGGAATGTGCCTAGAAACTGTGTACCATCATTTAATCACATTTATAATTCATAGCGTGTCATGATTGAACAGTTTTTCGTGTTTATAGGCTAAATAATTGCCGGACACTGATTTTACTTTCTTAATATATAAAATCTGTTTGAAATGCAACCGATCGATAGTTTTATAATTTTGTAAACATTTATGCCATTAGTGAAATTATATGGGTATTATGTACCGTTTAATTATTAATTATTTATTAATTAAATTGCAATGCAAATTTTTTTTTTAATATGAAATATTTTAAAAATCGTAATGTGAATTAATTATACTTAAGTGGCATTCAAAAGTTTTAATTAGCAAAAGTAAAAAAATATTTAAAGATCAATAAATGACAGTAAACTAGAAAAATAATTAGTTAGTTTTCACCCCTAATTTACCCTTAAAATATTTTTTTTTTCAAAAACCTTAAAACATATCATGCTGATTTTTGCAGATATTTAAAAAAATAAGTACATAAAGTTGAAAAATTTTTTAAAAGTGTTTGATATTATTTATGGTCGAAAACAATTTTTTTAAATTCCATAGGTGTAATACATGTAAATATATATAAACCTCACCAAAATCGGTACAGTCGTTTTTGAGAAAACAAAAATTTTGAGTAAATGATACTCATTTATAGACAAAACATATAAGGTACTGGCACCAGATTTAGATATGACGCCAGTAATGGCTATTTCTGAATATTAATCTATATACATTTAACTGTCTTACAGCGTGATTTGATGACAATCGGCCAATAGGTGTCAAAATGGTGGACATTTAAACTATATTATCATAGCAACTGCTTTACACTGTTTCAAATTTGACGATTCTTTCTTTTATAACTTTTGTGTCGTAGTACTTATCATTAGCAAGTGTCCATCACTGCGTGCTCATTACTGGTTTTACTTTATCCATTACTGGAGAAAAAACATAAATTAAATAAAAGGCTATAATTTAAAAAACAAACTATATTTGCGGACTTTGGTAATTAAATTGATTAAATAGTTACTTGTTTTATTAGTAACATGAGTTCATGATAATTAAAAAAAGAAGCCCATCAATCACAAAAACATTAAAACTTGCTCTAAAAGTGGCCATAACTGGTGCAAGTACCTAATTTGAATTTCAAGCAAATCAAAAAACAGTTTTTCTGTTTATTAAATAATAATTCATAATTTCCCGAGAACACTTCACCCAAACCATGTGCACGATTACATCAACAGATTATCTGTAAGAAGCACTCAGAGATACAATTGTGATTGATATAATAAGAGAAAAGCTCAGGTGTTCTGTCTGTCAGTGCGAGTGTGACAATGAGAACAAGAGTGCTGTTGTTTCTGGCGTGCCTTGTGGCTATAGGCGTCGCGGCGCCTGCAGACCCCGAGTCAAGGAAGACGTTCATAGAATGCGAGTCCCAACCTGGTGATAAACTGCTCTTTGTCCGAAGAGTTCAGGTAAATCTCTATATATAATAATTCGGGCAAGACATACACGGATTCCGAAGTACGTACTACGTGGACTGTTTGGAGCCACTTACAGGTGCATTTTTGAGTTAGAAAATAATATAAAAATAGTGTCTTATTCTACTAATTGAGATTTACATTTTGACTCCCCACTTTCCTATACAGTGTATTCCAAGTTGATTAAGCCATAGGAAATTTAACATGGGAACAATTAGAAGTGTTGTAGTAGCCTTTGATCGAATTTAACGATGTGTGATTGGTGCATTTTGAAATGCCGCCACAAAATTAAGTAAAATTGTCATTAGTATTTTGTTTTCAATTTTATATCCGCCAAAAAATATTATTATAATTTTATCTAGGATGCTTACTTTAATTCCATTAATGTATTTTATTCTTTATTAAAGTTGAAAACAAAATACTGTTGATTAATTTAAAATTTATCAGTTAGTTTTGGGGGGGCATTTCAAAATGCACCAATGACACATCGTTAAATTTGACCAAAGGCTACTACAACATTTCTAATTGTCCCCATGTTAAATTTCCTATGGCTTAATCAACTTGGAATACACTGTATATAAAACTAAAAAAATCTGACACGTCTCCTTATTATTCCAAAATTTTTGTTGATTTTTGTATTTGTCGTTGGTAGTCCCAACAAAACTCGTTACCAATTTTTTTCAGATTTTATGAGCCAGTAGTTACCACGTTAGAGGGGGTGAGGGGTGGACAAAATAAAATAGTGCTTATAGCCTCCTAAAGGCGTCATTTTTTATTTAGAAAAAAATAACGTGTCACATGCTTTAGTATAAATAAAATTGTGCCCAGCTTTAGCTCCTTAGTGTTCCCCCTGAATATTAATTTTTTCAACAAATTTGTACATCATTTATTAGAGGGCATCATTTTACATGTTCAGTAAAAATTTCAAGCTTATATAGTTTACGAGATATTTAGCTTTGAGTGAAAAAGACGGACGGACAGACGACAAAGTGAGATTAATAAGGTTTCTTCGGAACCCTAAAAATGAACATTCGTTTGTATGGGGCTTATAAACCGTTTTGAAACATTAAACTGACAAATTTTAAATTAGTCATGCAATATGTTTTGTTTTCAACAATTGACTTTTAAAATATATCAGTTACTTGAAATACACATAACAAATTTAATGATGAAATGCAATATTTTACTTATTTATGTCTATTCGTACGTATAATAATATCAAAAAAATCTTGAAAAATATTTAGTCAACCTTAAACATAATTTTCAGGTTGGAGGAACGATTTTTGTAGTAAAACGAAAATCCATATTCTACCCCGAGGAAGGTCCAGGCGGTGAGACAATTCACTGTATCAAAGCGGTCGACCTCAAATCCAAGAACGGAGGTCATGTGATTGTTGAGTCAGGAGGAGTTGGTCACAAATTTGTCATACTAACAATGGAATCAGATCGTGGAAGTGGTTTCAAATATGACGTAGAAATGTACGGACAAGTTATGCCACAAGGGAACAGAACTGCTGTAAATTAATAAAATATACATAGGATGGATATTGGTACTCTAATTTCAGAGGATACAGAGTATAAATAAATGTTTTTCAAAATTTGTGTCAGAAATTTGTTACTAAATAAATTATTAAGATATTGTAAAGCAGATACGGTTAGTGCCCTAATTTCAGAGGATATGATAAAAACTAAACTCATTTTATCGAAGTTTAATCCGATTCATCTGAAGTTAGGCCACCAACCACCGACCTTGTGGATATGCTATTTTAGAAATATTTCTTGAATTTTTCAAAATTTGTATCAGAAATTTGTTACCTTAATAAATTATTAAGATATTGTAAAGCAGATACGGTCAGTGCCCTAATTTCAGAGGATATGACAAAAACTAAACTCATTTTATCGAAGTTCAATCAGATTTATCTGAAGTTAGGCCACCAACCACCGATGTTGCGGATATGCTATTTTAGAAATATCGTAAATTCTAATAAAAATTATTTTTTAAGGAACTCAGAAAAAAATTTAAATACATTTATTTACGATATTTCTTGAAAACATTTTAGGATTAAAGTTTTGTTAAAAATTTATAAAAAAAAAATTAAGTTTTCTGCTTTTTAATTTCATCATTGTAATAATACAAATAAAATATCGAATATGTCAAAAATATAATTGAAATTTTTAAATATTTTTTCCAATCAGTGTAACCTACAATAATGCCTCAAAAAAATATAGAAGTCCTGAGTGACAGACTCATCAACGCCCAACCCAAACTCCCGGACCTAAAATCGTGAAAATTTATTTTATGATATTAGCAACCAATAAGAAGAGACTTTCGAAATTTAACCCTAATTGGGGGAAAAATAAATATTCATAAAAATGAAAACAACACGGATGAAGCCGCGGGCGAGCCACTCGTACATAATATATAAATTATACTAATTTTAAAAAGCATGAATACAAAAATTTGCAATTAAAACAGTTGGTTTGCACTGATCTATTTTTTTCTCTTATAAATATGCATATGAGTTGAATAACCTTTTTATATTCTACACTTTTCTGAATAAAAATCTGAATTAATAATTCAACTAACCATTGCAATTTTCAGTTCATAAAAATGCAATTTTGGATTACTACAATTTTCAACAGAATCTAAAATAATACAGATTACAAAAAATGTATAAATATGTATAAAAATAAAAGTAATTATTAAAAATGCAATTACAGCATATTATTAAATAAATCAAAATTACATAGAAATTAAAAAGCAGTAAGACTGAATAAAAAATACGTTTTATTTTGAAAATAATAACTGCATAATGCATAAGTAATTCTTAGAAAGTATATTTTAATATATTTTAATCGTCTCTTGTGATAAAATCAGTAATTTTAAAGTAAAATTACAATAGACACACGTACTATATAAAAATAAAGAAAGTTGATATGGTATATATTTTTTATAAGATAAGTTAATACATTTTCTTTATCATATAATGGAAATTTATATAATAAAAGATAAATGTACTTCAGGTGCTAAGAAATGTTGTCTTTCTGTTAAAATAGAAATGATTTAACATTAAATTAGTGTTTTTATTTAAATACATAAAGTACTGGCACCAGTCTTGGATCATACCCCAGTGTCGGATTCTTGTTTAATTAAATGTATTAAATTAGAAATAATTGTTGATCACTGCCATCTATAGACACTGAACTCTAAAACAGCTTAATTTGATGTCAAAATAGTGGACATTTAAACTAATTATTAGTGTAATTTATTTATTAATTATTATATTACCATATATAGATGTGTTTTCATTGTTTTAAATTTAACGACTCTTTATTTTATAACTTTTGTATCGTAGTACCTGTCTCCTATTTCCAAAAAAATACTTATTTCTGCAGAAAATAAAGGTTTAATCACTTAAATTGACCCTTTTAAAACTAATTTTGAATTTAACGCCAAAACGCTCGCAGGTGTCATGGCGCATTTTTGACGTCACGCCTTTGTAAACACTCCTTGTCAACAATAATAAATCCTTGTTCCATCGCTAACGTTTAGGTTTTGGAATACAAAAGTGAGCAAATTGATAATTTAAAACCACAAAATAAATTATAAACAGTGCAGATATTAATGAAATAAAATTGATGTTTACTTAGCCGTGACGTCATCCAATCTGACTGGTGTTTCATCTAACATGGCGGATTGCTGTATTATATATAAAAATAAATACATTTTTTAGAATCTTTTTAACCTATTTCATTATTTAAAATCATAATTTCCGTGATACTTTTTACTGGCATTATACCCATTATAATCAAACTTTAAAAATAATCACGGTGAAAATCTAGCTGTCAATAGCTCATCGATATGCACATAGCATCTACACGAATTAGAATATGCCTTGCACTTATCTATTATTAATGTTTTATGGCTTACAAACAATTCAACATTCCTGTCACGAAATAGAAACCATAAAAGCAGAACTGGAGTACGAACGTTTCATATTTAGGCCAATTATTTGATTTTTAATCCTCTCTCTGTCACTTTCTACGACCAAATTTTGCTAACAGACACATTACGTGATAACCTTCGGTATAGTTTCAAGTTCAATCATAAATCCGGGAATTATGAATATTTTAAGAGAAGTAGGCTTTGAATGTATTTCAAATTAATTCCGATAGGTGGATACTGATAGGTAAAGAAGGTACTGGCACCAGTCATGGCCGCTATAAGAGCAAGGTTTACTGTTTTTGTGATTGACGGGCTTCTTTTTTGTAATTCTCATGAATTAATCAATTTAATTACCAAAGTCCGCAAATATAGTTTATTTTTTAAATTATAGCCTTTTATTTTGTTTATGTTTTGTCTCCAGTAATGGATAAAGTAAAACCAGTAATGAGCAAGTAGTAATGGACACTTGCTAATGATTAAAGCAGTTGCTATGATAATATAATACTTAATAAATAAATTATACTAATAATTAGTTTAAATGTCCACCATTTTGACACCTGTTGGCCGATTGTCATCAAATCACGCTGTAAGACAGTTAAATGTATATAGATTAATATTCAGAAATGGCAGTAATCAAATATCAACAAATATTTCTAATTCAGTACATTTAATTAAAAAATAGCCATTACTGGGGTCATATCCAAGACTGGTACCAGTACCTTATGTTTTATCAACTTAATGGCTAATACAATATTTTGATGACATTTTTGTTAACGTTTAACCATAGCCCCCACATAATATCGTGGGCCCGCGTTCCAGGATTTATGGTAGTGGCATAACCTAGCAGGATTGACTAAATAAAAGCCCTCAGGCTAGAGCTCTATCAGACCCCCCCCCCCCTAGTGGGATCTAAGTGTTTAACGTTTTCTCAGCAGGATAAATACCCCCCCCCCCTCTCTGACCAAAATATTATAGCGTTTTTAAGAAAGGAATTATAAAAGTATGTAAAAATTTGTCTTGAATTTTGTCAATTGAATTATAAAAAATGTTCATCCACAATTTTCTCCCCCTTCTCTTTCTGAATTAAACATTGGTTTCAATTCAATTTAACAGAGAAATTAATGTATGTATGTATTGTATTGCACTGTTGTAGAAAAGAATCAATCTTTAACTAGAACTTAAAACTGACATTGACTTTCAAATATAATGGCTCAAATATCGATAAGAAATGGAGTTAATCGTCGTTGCTTCTGAACTACTGAAATATACATACATGACTCAACATTTATAACATGGACGTGAATATGCTATACTACTAAACACAATTTGTCAAACTCGGTTGAACCGTAGCCGCCTTGAATACAAAATATCAGTCGTCAATTGTTTTTTGTTGTTGATATCTCCACGGTTAGCTTGATATATATTATAACCAATGCACGCATCTGGAGAAAGTACATATGTACATTGTTAATTAAGTGACCACGCGATGTCCATCTACTTAGAATACATCAAGACATTAGTACCCCCTCCCCCCTCCCACAGAATGTTATTTACCCCCCTCTGGGTGTAGTTAAACGATTCATTGCGTGTATTTTATTACACATGTAGTTATCTACTTTTTGTTGGTAAAAGTGCAAAATCAAATGTCTTTTTAATTAAATCAATCCAGTTTTTTTTATGAGTGAATGTTTTTATCGGTGTTAATACGGGGAAGTCGTAATTTGGTTGTTGCAGGGATGTACAAATTTTTATTTGATAAATAAATAATTATTTTTTATTTTAATAACAATCGATTTTTTGTTGTCGGTACTTCTAAATATTCACTAGGGAGTATAAAAAAATCGATGTTTTTTTCCTCACTCTCGTTACGAAATAAGATTTGCTTCTGGTTCGTCAATTGAAATTCCTAATTTTATATTTTATTAAACAAAAAGTTTGGATTACGTAAATTAAAACTTTAAGACCTTTTTTTTTTAGTCGCACTAGTAATTTTTTGGCTTCCTATTTTTTTTAATATTCTGTATTAAACTAAAAGAATCTAAAAAATCTGCCGCCCCTTTCAGCCTTCCGCCCTAGGCCATGGCCCCATTATAAATACGCCACTGTAGCTACACATATTTTAAGTTACTATTACAAAAGTAGATTAAACAACGGAAATTTTACAAAAAATTGATTTAACTCTCCACTATTTACAAAGACATCGTTAATATATTTTTGACAGCACCTTTTAACTACCATTAATATAACAAACATTAGTAAACGGAAGAAAATAATTACCTATTTCTCGAATTTGTAATACATTCATTTACAGCTTTCAATAATCTCAGCAACACAGATATCTGATATAAATGGATGGTCGTTATTGGCATCAATTCAAAACGATTTCAAAAAACATGTGTTTTACAAGTATAACAAAACCGGGACAAATATATATGTTTTTTATTTATAGACAAACATATGTAACTTAATATTTATATTATTGAATATTTTGACAGATGATGAAAGCATAAAATTAATTAATGAACATTTAAGTAGATATTTTTTTTATTTTATTGGTAGGTATATAAAAAATAAATCTATAATTATCAATAATTTGATACAATTTTCATTAAAATATCTATAATTAGATATAATACAGTGGCGAAGCGTCCATGGAAGCAGGGGAAGCACTGCTTCCTTTACTTTATTGGCAAATTAAAACAAAACTGTGTTTTCAGTTAATAAATAATTTAAAAATATTATTAGAATATTCATCTTTACGCGCAACTCAAACATTTTAACCAAAAATAGCATTTAATATTAATTTACACGCTCAATTATAAAACTATAATACCTCTACGTCTTATTTTTTTGTATTTTAGTCGATATTTGTATGACGAGTTGCAGGAAATTTCATTAAAAAATTTCGAATTTTTAATTTCGTTAAAAGTATGTTTATTGTATAGAAAATGACGTGAAAAGTTTAACTGTTCAAACCGCAGGTCTGTATCTCAAGCCGTTCTCGAGGTATAGCCTCTCAAAGTTTTAGTTTTTTCAAATTTTTGGAGAAAAAAGGCCATAACTTTTGAACGCGTGGCCGGAATTGATTTTAGTTGACGGATTTGAAATCAGCGTGTCAAAATCTATATAATGACATGTATAATACTTTAAAACTAAAAAAAAAAAATTTCGCGAAAAATCGAAAAAATTCAAAGGGGTATACCTTAAAAAAATGTCGATTTTTGACGAAATTTTTTTTGTCGAATTTTAAAGTATTATACATGTCATTATATAGATTCTGACACGCTGATTTCAAATCCGTCAACTAAAATCAATTCCGACCACGCGTTCAAAAGTTATGGCCTTTTTTCTCAAAAAATTTGAAAAAACTAAAACTTTGAGAGGCTATATCTCGAGAACGATTTGAAATACAGACCTGCGGTTTTAAACAAACAACTTTTCACGTTATTTTCTATACAATAAACATACTTTTAACGAAATCAAAAATTCAAAAATTTTTAGTGAAATTTCCTGCAGTGAACTTCAACTCGTCATACAAATATCGACTGAAATACAAAAAAATAAGTAAAAGCTTGAACTTAAGGTGTTTTATAACTAGTTTTTTTGTTAATAGGAGGGGGAGGATTGACAAAATATGCTTCCTTCAATAAATATTTCATGCCTCGCCACTGATTCAATAATATTTAATTAAAAATCACCACAAAATCATATTCTATTCTGCAACCTGCAAAATTGTCAACAAAACAATCCATCAAATATAAAAAAAAACATTTCTCACTTTCCACTGGCACCGGGAAGGAAGAAGAAGAAGTTACACGTTACGAGAAATGGAAGAAGAAATATAACCATCTGGCGACAAAACCATCGAATGCATATCCGTCTGAAGTAGGCAAGTAGCACGGCCGCCGGACGATATTATTACTATTAAAGAAGGGGGGGACGGTCAGAGTAGCCCCCGGGGCCCCGTGCATCTGTACATGACAGTTTTAATCTACCCGGTCGATGTTAAACACGTTAAATACTCTGATATATGACAGTTAAAAGTTTTAATTGTTGTCGATATTTCACTGTTTTGTAATTGGTTGATTTGAAATATATAAAAAACAAAAGTGGTTTTGTGTTTCCATTGTTGGATACCGGTTCTTATTTATGTGTGGATTTTAAATTTATCATTCATGTTGGTGTTTTTATTTTATGTGGTTTGATTATATCATATATAAAGTATGTTTTTTTTTATTATACAGTTATTTAATTTTTTTTATGCATATAGTTTTATATTTACATTATAATGTAACAAATTATTTTAAAAAAACATCAATATTTACGCTAGTGTTATTATTATAATATTATTTTTATTTTTTTAAATAATTAATCATTTCTAGAGCATAAACGTGAATTTTTATTTAAAAAAATTTATAAACAACAGCAGTTACTCTAACCTACATAAGTTATACAGTTAATTAAAATACGTATTCATGTTTTTATAAGAATATACTAAATTACCTACATCTCAAGAATAATAAGAACAAAACATTCTAACTGTCGAATATAAAAAGAATTCGTTTTTTTTTAGAAGCGAATAGATAAAATTCATAGATATAAACATGTCGTTTAAAAATATATTAAGAATACGTAAGTACATATTACATAATATACATAGATGCTTAAAAAATTAAAATATTTATTTTTGATTTACCTGAAAATCAACATTTTTAAAATTTTGATTAAAACATCTTCGAAACGATATTTTTATTGGATAAAGATAACAGGTATGGATTTTGGCTTCTAGGTGTAAGCCGGGTCGTGTTATCGGCCAATGTTTCGTCACACATTGCAATGGACATCTTCAGGGCTTTTCTTAGAAGAAGTGTGACAAAACGTTGGCCGATAATACGATCAAACTGACGCGGCTTACATCTAGAAGCCAACATCCATACCAAGATCACCGCGGAAGCCTCAAGACTTCCGCGGTGAGATCGTTTCTTCTGTTTTACGACCATTCTTAGAAAATAACGAAAAATCGCAATATATCATAATAGAAAAAACGCACCCGAAAACTGGATTTTTTAGTCGAAAATTAACGAAATCAGCATTTTCAGCTTTTTATCAAATTTAAAAAAAATTAGTTAACTGACTACCAAAACCGTCAGATCGAATAATAGTAATTCAAAATTATAACAAAAGCATATTTTTTTGCTTCCCAAACTTGACAACTCCACTAATTGGTCGAAAACCGGCGAAATTACTATACAATTTATGCAAATATTATAGTTCAGCGATGTAAAATGACATACAAAATTAGAAAGCAATAAATAATAAATAGCAATAACATAAACAAGTATAATATAAATCAAGGAACATCCGAAGAGAAAATATAAGTTAACAATAAATATAATTCAGTATACATATAATTAATGTATCGATTTCATGTTTCATTGATTTAGAAAATTACTGAATAGAAAAATATGTATATATATACAGGTAGTCCTCAGCTTACGACGGTTCCCACTTACGACCTTTTGTTTGTCTTTTTCATATATGCACATATTAAATAAATGCAGCAAAGAATTGCGGAGATTTCCAAAAAATGTAATATATTTATTATGTATTTTAGGAAACCCACAACTGTTTGTTATGTATAGAAAATGCGATTCGTTTCACATTAAGGAAAATTTCAAAAGCAGAAATATATAAGTACATATTGTACGTGTTTTTTTTTTATGAAACTCGTCTGCAAATATAGTTTTTTTTTTAATTATAACCTTTATTAGCCTATGTTTTTTCTCCAGTAATGGATAAAGTAAAACCAGTAATGAGCACGCAGTGGTGGACACTTGCTAATGAATACAAAATGATAAGTACTACGACACAAAAGATATAAAAGAAAGAATCGTCAAATTTGAAACAATTTAAAGCAGTTGCTATAATATAATAAATAATAAATAAATTATACTAATAATTAGTTTAAATGTCCACCATTTTGACACCTATTGGCTGATTGTAATCAAATCACGCTATAAGACAATTAAATGTGTATAGATTAATATTCAGAAATGGTAGTAATCAAATATCAACACATATTTCTAAATCAGTACATTTAATATAAAATTGGCCATTACTGGAGTCCTTGCCAAGACTGGTGTCACTACCTTATCAAGTAACTTTGTAATTAGATAATTAAAACATAAATATGCCTTAGTTTCTATATAAACATAATATTAATTTGTAGATACGCCCCTGGTCTAATTAATAGCAAGCGAGATCTGGTTAAGCTATCAATACATATTACCTATACGGAAGCACTCCAATTATCGGGGAGCTGCGCCAGCGCCGCCAGCTAAAGAAGAATGTGTGTTAACACTCTGTAGAACTTACAATCAGGTGAGTGCCCGTACAACCAGACCGTGACGATAACCACTGGAACCGCGCGCTCTGTAATTGTTTTTTATTATATCTATTTTTTTTTAATATATTGCGTAAATATCTATCTTAAAACCCCTCACACACTAGCGAATTTTAGCAGCAAACAAATTCGTTTAAAATCCAGGTAATTATTTTGTGCAAAAATGCTCGGACACGTCGATTAGAATTTTTTTTACTAATTATACCTATAATGACTATTATCTAATCATAGAAACAACCTGTAGTTACCGATTTAGAGGGGGGGGGGGGGGGCAAAATAAAATACTGCTTGGAGCTCCTTCAGGCGCCATTTCTGATTTTTTTTTTTTTTTGGATTTGCTTTAAAACTCCATTTGCGCCATTTTTGATTTAGAAAAAAATAAGAGAAAGGGTCAATTCTGCTGGTAAGGTTATACATTTTAACGTACCACATGCCTTGGTATCATTTTACATGTTCAGTAAAAATTTTAAGTTTTTAGCTTGTATAGTTTACGAGATATTTTGCTTTGACTGAAAAGGACAGACGGACAGACGACAAAATGAGATTAATAGGGTTTTTTCGGAACCCTAAAAATTACAATGTCCATTCCCAATTTCATAAACAGCTTACTTAATTAATTTAATATTAATTTTGAATGAGAATAATAACACTTTGATTACTAAAATTAGATTTAGGTACCCCCAAAATACAAAGAAATCATCTTTGTTCAATTATAAATTAATATAAAATAAAACAAAAAGTTATCTACTTTTACTTAAAGCAAAATCCCAATTGAAACCAACAAAAAGAGAAATTTTCAAAAATCTTCAACTGACATAAGGTCAAAGGACTATAAAAATCAGGTTGACTCAATAATTGTAAATAGAGTACTAGAAAGCCAAATGCAGGGAAAAATAAATAAAATTAAAAAACTTCGATATAAATGTTACGCTATCACAGATGTTTGACTTTCTCCACAGATGACGCTTTTTTTCCTCGTATCTGATTTTAATTATACTTTACTCGGTTCAAGATCATCCATTTGTTTACTTGCTCATTAAAACGAGATTTATTAGGTATAAAGGCAATAAAAATGTGTATTCACTGTTACAGATTTATTGACAAGATGGCTGTTATTCGACAACGTTTCGTAATAACAGGTAAATATAAAAATATACCCTCAAAATAAAATATAAATATATAAATAATATTTTTTTCAGTTCCACTATTATTCCTGACATTGCTTAACTTCGAAAAAAGCTTAGCAAATGGCTCAGTAAGTATTAATTTCATATAATATTATTCAAATCTAAAAATATCAACAATAACATTTTTTGATTGTTAGGGTTCGTTCATGAATACAATGACATCTGACGGATGGCGACCAATAGTATCGTCTCCGGAATATAAATATCAACAATCCAATGTAAATAATAACGTAGCAAACGTTCAAGACAATCAACAATATACTAAACAAGCTAACAGAGTTGAATCAACTCACCAGCAACAATCAAACGGTAAAACACATGCTGACAGGGTTAACAGCCAGTCAGAATCGTTCTATCAAAATAGCCCGCCTAAAAATACAGGAAACAAAGCAGAATTACAACATCAACAGCAACAGCAACATGCACAACATCAGCACCAACAACAACAAAATCAACAACAACAATATCATAAACAACAACAGCAACAACATGAATCGATGTATCAACAAAATAACAACAATAAAAATAAGAACAACAATGTTCGACAAACTAACAGCAATAAACATGCAACAAACAATCAAGAAAAATCTCAACATGTTCCACCTAAAAACCAAAATCAGAAAAATGTGCAATACTACATCCCACAAAACACTATTAAAAATTCTACACCCCAAACTAAACCTAAAAGGAACAAGCCATCGATGATGGTTATGCGGCCAATGAGACATAAGCTAAATTCTCCTATGCTAATCCCATCAAATTCAAAACGAGAAGAAATCTATGTACCTGTTCCTCCATCTCACTCCCATTTCCCATTTTTCCCTTCTGGAGGCGGGGTTAAAATCCAACCGCCAATATTCGCTCCACCTACTGCAGTTATGGCAAATCCTTTTTATTCACATCACCAAGAATATAGCAAGCTTTTAGTCCCTCCTCCTCAAAAATACATACCTATCCCACAAATTCCTTTGTCGAAATATAAACCAGAAAAACCTGCGTTTATAATTGATGGTGATAAACCAAGTCTGAGTTTCATCCACCAGAGTAAACCTGGAATAGTTTTACATGGGGAAAAACCACCCACGTTTAAATTCATCGAAGATAAAAATCCGTTCAACAATGTTGGAATAGTCAGCAGTCAAATTTTAATATCGCCTTCAGAGAAACCGACAACGAAAATTACTGAACCGAGCTATATTACTCTACAAACGAGTAAACCTAACTTGGCAGCGTTCCAGAATAACAAACATAATCAATTTCATCAAATAACAACACATGGGAATTTATTTCAAGTAAGTTTTATTTTTTACTGGGTCAATAAAACAAGTCTTCTATATGGCGACATTATACTGTGGAACTACATATTTTTTCGGGAAAATTGCGATAGTCTGAACACTACAGTCTGTTTCATTTAAGATTGCAGCGGTAGCTAACATAGGAAGCATAATACGCGCTCCTGATTGGATAAAACGCCAGGCAGATTCACAATAACACAATTTGCACTGACGCAATATATTATCAAGTTGCCTTGGAAACAAATGCAATTAAATTCAAATTATCAGATTAGTTATTCTAAAAATATGATCGACATTAGGATATTAAAAAACTAATATTCATAATACAAAGGTGAATTTTATTTCATACAAATTTTAGTGTATGTAAAAACGATTGTCAGTTTTTTAACGTTGAGTATCTTGCAATCTTAAATGAAACAGGCTATAGTTCTTATAGATATTCATAACGAATCCAAAAATTTTCTTAGAAATTTATTAATCTTTCTAACATTTTCTATGTTTTACTATGGAAAACTTTATTCTGTGTGGAAAACTAATAATTTTCAAGAAAAATGTTTTAATACTTTTTTTATAGATTAGATTTTTTGGATTACATAACAAACATTTTTTAAACCATTCCGAATTTTCTGATTTATTGCATATTAAATGTATATGCATTAAATATATATTAATAATAAATATTAAATGTATATATTGCAGAAATGTGTTATAATTTTTCCTATAAATAATTTCGACATAAAGTCATGTGTAGATTCAGAGGGGCGAGAAGTCAAGAGTAAATAAAATATGTTTTGTTCACTTCCCCATATTTTTAATCTAGATCCACACCTGCATAAAGTAAACAACATTTAAAATACACAGTATCCAAATCTGCATGGCAAAGTAGCCCATCAATCAATTTTATAATCTTCTTAACATTTCTCTAATAAAATACTCCATTTCAGTTGGACAACCCAGCAAAAAATCAACAACAGAATCAAATAAAGCCATCAGTCGAATTAGAAATCACCAAAGAACATTTCAATGTATTCCATAACCAAGTTCCTATTAGTTATGGCACATTCTACGACAGCAATGGGTTAGTATTTTTTTTAAATTAAACTGTTATACTTTTAATATTAATAATTTCGTTTATTTATTTGCAGTTCTTATGAAGTGACTGAACCAAGATATGAAAATGAACCAACTGAAAGACCGACTGGATTTTTACCAACGCCATATCACGATAAGCATCTTGAAGACATTGTAATTCCAACAGCTGATTTGCCGAGCAGTGTTTTCTTCAATCAACACGATCTGTTACCACAGACCCAATTAGCAACACCAGTTAAAAGTTATAATAATGTCAACTTTAATGAACATGAGGTAAATACCATATTTTTTTTAATTTGATAAAAATCAAAACATATTTTTGTTACATTAAGGTTAATTCGTACAAAAAAAGGCATGTTTTTGTGAATTTTTTGTGACGACACAGTTAAAATCTCTTTATTAAAACAAATGGTACATTAAAGAATGACATTCGAAGAATGTTGTATAAAATTTTCACGAAGAAATATTAAAAAATACGGCAATGGCAGCAATTATTCGGACGTCTCTCGGAAAAAAGTAGAATTACGGTGCCCCTCATAACTTGGTGCTGGATCTTTCGAAATCAAAAAATCAAAGTTCATTCGTTAGATAATAGTTTTCCCCAGGTAACGCTGGGAGGGTTTTCCGAAATTTAAATTTTTCACTTTTTTGGAACACTTTGAAGCGAAAAACTCGGCTAATTTGTTATTGTAAAATAAAAATTATTAACAAATTTGAAAAAAAAAACAAAGTTACCTCGTAAATTATGTACAGAAATAGTGTTCAAAATTTCAAAAGGATCGGTGCAGTAGTTTTGACGTTATGAGGGGCACCGACTTTGAAAAAGTGAGTTGTGGGGAAAACCCTTTTTTTTTTTTTGAACACTAAAAAATCTGGTATAAAACGTTCATCGGCTTACCTCACACTGAATCATCGATGCCAGGTCCATAAAGGATGTTGCTATCATCCATGATGTCTAAATATTCACTGTTACACTAAATTTTATACTCTACACTGACAATGTATACAGTACATCGTGGGCGCCGGGAGGGGGGTGCACCCCCCTGGCAAATGAAATAATTAAGAAATACAATTGTAATTTTAAAATTTTATACATTTGCACCCCCCTGGCAAAATGAAAAAAAATTTACTCCGTTAATAATAAGGTATAAATATTAAACTGAGGACCTTTTTTTTTTTTAGTCGTCTCAATTTTGAATTATATATATTTAAAAACTGAAGACCTTTTTTTTTTTACTCATGTTAACTTTCATAAAAAAAAATTTTTTTCGTATATACTTTCATCTCATATATCTAGATGCACCCCCCTAGCAGAAATCCTGCCGGCGCCCATGCAGTACATGTATAAGCACGTTTGTACTTGCGTTGAAACAATAGCGCGCTCGGGTAGGTATAAAAATCCGCCAGATATAAAAATACTCATCACTTCGTCAATTTTGCTCCAATCGACTTGAAATTTAGACACAATATTCTTGAAATATTATGCATTCAGTTAAAAAATAAATAAAAATTCAATAAAATTTTTTTTTAAAACCTTACCCCGCCCTTAACATTCAATTCTGTTTAAACCTACCTTAGCATGCACCAGAGATACATACCGTAGACCCTAACCACTGGTTCGAGACGCACCCAACTGCACCCACCAACCCTGAAACAACTCCAGAGCCCACAACTACATCAACCACCTCCAGACCACATCGCGGCAATCCCCATCGACGTCGCAGACCCACCAGACCATCTCCTGCTAGGCAACAAGAAACCCAAAGTAACGTTGCAACATCGTCCCAAGAGAAACCTCAACAGCGTCGACGCAAGAAGCCGGTGATCCGTCACAACTTGAATAACTACCATACCCAAGCAACCACTCAAGCTACTGTTGAAGAAGATGTAACTCGGCATGTTTTCCACGACCAGCATAATTACGGAGAGCAATTTGAGCAACAGCATGAAGTTACAACGCAAGAAAGTTTAAGGTACGAAAATCCGAGTAGAAAAAGGATACCCCAGCACAATACTTTCCAAGAACAGCAGAATTATGAAGAGCAATTGGCACAGCAACAAGATGTAACAACGCAAGAAAGTGTTCGGATCGAACAACCAAATAGAAAACGGATAAGGCCTAGGCCGACGCACGATGAACATGTTAGGTCCAGGTATAATAAATTGGAAAGAAACAAGGAGAGGGGTAGGGAAGACGAAGAAAATGCAGAAAGTATGTACGCTGGTCAAACTGATAATAGGTTTAGATTTCAACCAAGACCTACAGAAAGTTTAGAAGATAATAGGAAATATGAAATAAGGGAATCTGAAACTAAACGTAACCAAATTAATGATGAAGTTGAAGAAGAAAAAGAAAGGGAGAGGGAGAGGGAGAAAGATAGAGAAAGAGAGGAGGAAATGGAAAGGGAGAGGGAAGCAGAAAGAGAGGAAACTAACTATGAAAGTGAGAAGTATGAATACCAGCCTGAAAGAAATCAGTTCAAACCAAGACCTGTTGAAACCTCAGAAGATGAACATGTTTATGAAGAAACAGAGAATAAGAGATATAAAAGTGTGAATGAATACGGTTCAAATGAAGAGAAGTACCAAAACGTATTTGATAGAAACAGATACAGATCAAGGCCTACTGAAGTAGAAGAAAAAGAAGAAACTTACGAAACTGAAGAAAAAGAAAATTACCCACCGAAAATTGAAAACGTGGAAGTCGAAGATGAAATAAAATACCAAGAAGAGAACACTTTTACTAGATCTAAACCTACCTACCATGAAGAACCAGTACGTCATTATCAAGAAACAACAACTGAAAAGCCTAATGTATTAAATACTGAAAGTTATACAAACGTACCTCCTCGATTTGAGGTAAAACAAAATCACGAAGAACAGCCAAAAGAAGAACAAATCTATACAAAACAACCGATAGAAAATGAAATAGAGGATGCTCCCCAAACTACCACAGTTGCTCCTGTAGAAACAACACAAAGAAATAGACTACATCGACCCAGGTTCAGTGTTAAAGATTATAGACAAAGGCTTCAGCAAAGTAACAGAGTGCGTCTACCGCCTCTGAAACTGGAGGAATCTAAAACAAATGAAAATGGTGCTAGACAAAAATTTGTACCGAAAGAAACGAGGTAGGTAGAAATGGTATACCATACCTGATATTATTCGAAAAGGGGGTCATATAAGTCACTACTCCCCCCTCAAAAAAAATTTAAGCAAACTAATAAACATTTAACCACAAAAATTAAAGTAAAGGGCCTAGCCGAATAAGAATGGGTAATCAGCCCCCGCACAGATACGGTCCGTTTTTTTAACCTGATTAGTTACCTATGTGAGTAACATTTGGGTAAATTTTCAGCTCAAAATATTCAGCCGTTTTATAATAATTATTATTTTTTAAATTTCCGAAAAAAATTCATAACTTTTGAACGGTTTGGTTAATTTTGTCTGCTCAAAAATATGTTATTTTGGTAGTTGAAACTACGAAAAAATTTAGAAAACCATAGGATCATAATAAAGATGAGAAATTTTTTTTGTAAATTTATTTTATTTTTTTTAAATTAGTTATCCTTCTGGTACAGTTACGAATTTTTTTTTTTAATCTTGACAGCTATTTCCACAACATATATTTTTTGCAGCTGCTACAAATTGATACTTCGCAATAAAAAACATACATAAAAAAAATAAATTAATACAAAAATACTTATTAAATATACTAAAGGCAATCCCCCCCTCCAAATTGTAAATCTAGATCCGGTATTAATAATAATGTATAATAATATAAATGTAGATTTGTAGATACTTTTAATTTTGCAAGTCAAAATATAATATTTTATTTATTTTCATATTCCAGACATCGAACAGTCACAGAAACTCCACCAAGAACAAAAACCGATAATCAAAACCAATCCACTTCAACCACAGAAAAACCTCCCAGTTTTAACAGAAACAGATTACGAGCCGGCATTGGTAAATATTACAATAGATACCGAACTTCCACGACTGAACCAACAGTACTACCATCACCTAGGGTACCAATCAAGCCAAACCCTAGCTTAAAACGATTTACAACCTCTACAGAACCTTCTGTAGATGAAACTGTAAACATCGACGAAAATGCAGAACTAGAAATCAGCCGTGTCCGACAAAAAACTAACTTAAACGTAAGAGATGAACCAGAACCTAGTAAAAATATAATGAACTTAAGACGAAGGCCTGACGAATCAAACACTGCGGAGAAATCTAAAACTGTAATGAATCTGAGGCGGAGACCTTTCACTACAAGAAAACCAGACTTTACTTCTAGCGACTCATTCTCAGATGAAGGTAATAATCTAGAAGTAGCTGAAAGTCAAGTAGGTATCGAAGCATTGTTGAGTGACCAAGATGCAGCTAAAAGAGTGGCGGAACTAACGCAATCAGCTACCGGAGATGATAGTAACTTGTTCCATACTTTAGGCCAAACTAAAAGTGTATCTCCGGGTTATTTCACGATATCAACGGATAATCCGATTTTACCGATAGAAGCATTCTTTACCCATTTAAGGGATTGAATTTAACCGTGTTATTTAGACCAAGGGTCAGTGAATAAGACAATTTATTGTACTATTTATTTTAGTACCTGAATATGACATATTTTTAACATATTGACTATCGTGTTGGCATAGATTTATTTATTATTTTTTATAAGAAAGTCAATGTGTTGATAAATTTTAAAATGGACTAAACTATATATATAATATTTTGATTTAATGTTGCAATATTTGTACCAAAAATATGTGCTAAGTTTATAACATCTGAAAATAATTTTTGTGTGTAAAATGGTACGATGTTATATATTTATATAATCCAAATTATTTATTTATTATATTATTATTGTTGAATAATTGTTAAAATAAAATATAAAAAAGCAATACTGATATAACTTTATTTAATATAAACAAAAATAACTTACAATTTTCAGCTACCATTTTCTAACATTTTATTTGCAATAAATTCTAAATTTTCTGGAAGATAATCTGTAAAAGAATACACACAAATTAAAATACAGAATAATAAATGATATTTTATGCAAAACAAGAAATTATTACTTGGTAAGAAGAACAGTTCACTTTTTCCAATTTATAAAAAAATTTTAACTGTTTAAAAATAATTATGCAGTTTTGGTTTCTAAAGAATGACAGTTAAATTTAATTATCAACTTACATAATTTATGTTTTCCTTTCATTGGTATAGGTGTTTTTAATTTGGCAGGTTTGGATAAAGTCCATACATACTTGGAATTAACTTCACAATTTTTTAGATTTTGTATGCATTCATCCAGTGAACAACAATCATCTATATTTACTCTACCTAATAACATTCCTATTGGGTATTCAGTAGGAAAAGTTATACTACGACCTGTAAAAGAAATAAAACATTGACAAAAACACAGGAGGACTAAAAAAAAACAATGAAAATGTCAATCCTTCTACAGAATTCATTTCAAACTTACCTTCGTAAATCATATTTTGATAAAACATCTGTGTTTGCTCGATATCCCCTTGTGAGGGTTGTTTTGACCCACTTGCTATCCATAAAGGTCCTCGGTACTCTGTTTTCCAATCACGACCTTCTTGTCTACAAACAATTAAACAGAAGGTTATTGAAATTATTGAAATTCAAATCATCTTTCATACTTTTTTATTCCTGATACAACTAAAGATGCCCAAGGCTGGTGTAAACTTATACAGCAAGATCTAGATTTACGAGTAAGTATATCGTTTTCTGTTAAATTCAAAGACGACATCAGTGAAGAAATAATTTCTGGTTTAGCCCATGCTTCATCACTGAATTTGTTTTGTTCAGCTTTTATCACTGGAAATTAAATTATAAATTATGTTATAGTGGAAATAAAAAAAAATAAACTAGAATTTTTACCGGTTTTTTCAAGCGGAGTGAAATCTTCTTTTAAAGGATTATAAAAAGCGTCTTTCTTTTCTTCTTTTTTAGGAGTCTTATCAATCCATACACTATCAGATAACGGAAAATAATCTGATTCATCATCTATCACTTTCTGACGTTCCTCTCTACAAAAAATAAATGAAAGTAAAACAAGTTTTTTTTTAATTTATAGCCTATAATACTAACCTATTTATATCAGCATCTCTCATCCTATCTCTCCTAGCAACCGCTTCTTCATAAGCCTTCGTTTTTGGTTTAGGAGTACTCATTAATTTACGAACCAAACTATTACCCTTTTCTGTACCAGAATTAATAATTGATCTTTCTTTCTTCGTCACCACCTATTTTTAAAATATAATGTAATATAAATTTTCTATTAATTTTAAAATAGACATACAAGTTGACTACAAAAAAAGCAAGGGCCTGATCCTTCTTGTTCACATGCAATCCGACCACATTCAAGACAGTTCCCAACTAAACGGTGACCTCTAGCTCCACAATTACAGTATCTCCGTCCTGGAAGGAGGGGACGAGATTCTTCATAGCGAAATGGAGTGAAAGAAGTCCGTTTGTATTTATGAGTAGATTTCTGGAATTATTTAAATATTTGTTACATTATACATACACCTACAATAAAATAAAACACGTACATCAATTTCTTCAATACTATCATTCTTTTCTGAAGCTGTATCACTTGTATTTAATGATTGTCGACTATTCTTCTTTTTCTTTTTGTCTTTAGTTGTCACATTCATAGTTATATTAGGTTTACGATTTGCACCACCTACAATTAATATAATTTGTAGATAATCGCTAATATTCAGAGATAAAGTTTAAGAGTACATACTTGAAATATTTTTACGTTTATTAATAAAATCTGTCACAAATAATTTATGCTCAGGATTACTCTTATCTAAAAGATCATAACAAAAATCTTCTATATCTAGTGGTGTTTCCAGTGATATCATATGCCTGTAAAATTGGAATTAATTTAATATTACAAAAATCCATATTAATATTAAATTAATAAACATACTCAATCATTTCATCTGGAATGTCAGAACTCAATAATTTCGATAATCGTTTCTGAATAAATTCTTTAATATCCATTATTATTTTTATAAATACAATCGTAAATAATAATTATTAATCCAACCTTACTTTTTTTTCTGTCTATGCTCCGTGGCATAAAAAGTTTGGAATTATGCGCCGTGGGGGCAACGGATCAAAAAGTGCACAACCAGTGCTTTTAGTGTAGCCTTGTTGTAATATGTGTTCACTCTGTTTACTCCATGTTCACTCGTGCTTTTATGAGTACAAAACGTCAACTGTCAGCTGTGCGTAGTTCGTAAAAAATTGTTGTTTCATCTTCAATATTGCTTAATTTTACTCAGTGCCAATTAAAAAACGAGATTTATTAATAAATAAAAAATGGTACACAAGTTAATTAAGTTTCCATTGTTATTATGCTACATGTGAGTCCATTGTCTAATGTTAATATTTATTTTTCCAGTCCGTAGCGGAGTTTCTTAAAGGATTACCTTCCTATGATGAAAATAACTTCTCTAGATTTCATACAGATAATACCACGCGTTCGGGAATGAAACGGCCATCAGTTTATTTACCTACAAAAGATCATCCATCCGAACAAAGTAAGAACATGCTGACATCAATTCTAATTGTTAAAATTTAAACTAATAATTTATTTTTTTGCAGTTATAGTAACAGAAAAAACTAGTATCTTACTAAGGTACTTGCACCAGCAATGGAACAAAAAGGTACTATTTTCTGTAACTTTTCATTTTCATTAAAAATCTAAATTTTATTGATTATATGTGTAACCTATATTACGTTGTTTACCGTGAAAATTTTTTATTAGTGAAAAAATGGAATATTCTAGATCTATCGGATTAACAATATAAATATTTTAATTTAACTTTATTTGTTAAAGAATCCATTGAAAAAACGTGACCATAATTCCGCGGAAGGGGCAGAAGGTGACGGAACCAATGCAAGGAAAAGAGCAAGGATAGAATTTTCCACAACTTCTTCTTGAATGTCTGAAATTATCTCATTAAATCAAAACGTCACAATTTGTTAATATATATACACATATATATAATTTTACATCATTGTGTATTCATTACATTATGTAAAAACCTTTTTATTTTCATTTTTCTAAATAAATACTCTACGGTTATTTTTTGCATTTCTATTTAAAATACACAAATTTGCTTCTAAAATGCTATTTAGTAAATCGTTATAGCAGAATTTATTTCAAGAACTGACCAAAAACAATTTTTGTTTTATAATTTTAAATAAAATGGTAGCTGTAAAATCAATAGAAACTAGTAAAAAAAAACCTAATTATTTTTGCATTTATTAATCAGTATTCTTTTAACCCCAATTGATGTAATTTTGGAAAAATGACAATAATACTCTTGTATTTGTATTTAAAATCTGACATTCATTAATTCAATTTAAAATTATATGTTTATTCTCACGTAACAATATTTTGATGTTTTACTTTTGTAAATACCTATATACATTATACATACTTTGAATAATGCATGTAATTTTTATGATATTAAAATATTTTTAGCATTAGTTTGATTTTGTTACAAAGTTCAATACGACCTTTTATATTTAATAAATTTTTTGCATTTGAATGGAATCGATTAATATAAATAAACATTTGATTCACAACATTTGTATACTTACGAAAATAATTACTATAAACACTGCTTTTGTTTTGTATTTTATTTGAATTCCAAGAAATATAGTCGTTTCAGAAATTTAAAAAGAGTTTATTTTTTATAATAGTAAACTATAAATCGGAAAATAAATTCATAATTAATTTAACTCCATAATTAAATTATAGGTATAGATGTAATAGTGATTTATTTTGTCAACTTCTTTAATTGTTGGTCCTTGATTTGTACTACCTCTAGTCTATTCTCCCCATCTTCCTGGCATTTAGCGTCAGCCGTTTTAACTCCGTGGAGTTTGTTCATATTCGGTGAACATTTCTTACTCTATCATTATCTTTCTGAGTAAGATGACTTGACTTACGGATGTGTTGTACAAATTAAAATTTTATTTTAATTTGTAATATAAATTTGTCTATATAAATTAAATATTTTATTTTTGCGTTATGATTTCTGAAATTTTTGAAAAGTAAATATAATTTTATTGTCGAATATTCGTCATGAAAGTGATAGTAAATCCTTTGGAAAATTCGCAAAAAAGTCATACAAATGTTTCGAATCACTAAAAATGCAGATTTAAAATTAAACTTATCTCATGAATTAAATTCATATGAATCATAGTTCCACACACCTGTAGGAAAGTGAGATCACCTTTAATTTAAGTTTACCTGTAAGTAAATACTTCTTATTTTAATTTGTGTGCATTTTCATTAATATTTTGCATATTATATGCATTCAAAATCAATAATATAAATCTTTGGAAACTTTCTAATATCTTGTACCAACCATTTGTTATAGATAAGTGTCAAAAAGAGAAAGTTTTTACCTTGTTACTTGTGTTTTAAGTCTGTTTTAAGTACATTTCTTAAAATTAAAATGTGTTTTCTTCATTTTAATCATTCAAAAATTAAAAAAAGTGCGTGAAAAATACGAATTTTTAATTGTTGTAAATTTGTTTATCAATTTAACGTAAGTTGTGTTTGTGTTAAAAATTATCTCAAAGTTTTGTTTGTTTATATTTGCAATTCAAACAAAGTAAAATGATATCGTACAGATATAATTATAATTTTTTAATGATTATATTAATTTATAAGTTGTTAAATATATGATACAAGAACAGCATATTTATTTTAAAAATAATTTTTCATAACGCGTAGGTATTAAAAATTTGACCTTGCCAAATATGGATGGCATTATAAGTATATAGGATCTAATATATGAATTTTTAATTTTAATACTTACAACAAACCTGTCGTTTTATTTTGTTTATTTGCTTTTAATTCATAGTACCATTACTAAATATTTGAACTATTAACTATGAATGAGTTTAAATATTAAAAAAAACTTAAAGTTGAGCACATTCATAAAAAAATTCAATTTAATTATAAGATCATTTTAATGTAAAATATCTATCAATTATATTAGAACAAATGGCAGTAAGGATAGAAAGAAAGGGCCACTATGTGGCTACACCTCCAACAGCAGGGTCTCAGCCCCATTTATTACAACTATCAGAAGATGAAGGTGCTGGTTCCGAAGTATATGTAACAAGTGCAGCATATAGAACTCCTTCAGAAATAAGGTATGAAAATTTCATTCTTATGAGATTGTTTGGAATATGGCTTTAATTATTTTATTTTATTTTTTTACAGTCGTGGCGGCACTGGTAGTGTTCTCTCAAATAACCGTGACTATTCCGTTCATCAGAGTGGGTATGCTGCATCAGGTTATGCTCCATCTAGAGCTCCTAGTCGAGGCGCGGGTGTAAGTGTCATCACAACAGCCGCACCTAACCCTCTTTGTCCAGATGTACGGGGAATCTGCTGTTTGATGCTTCTGTTAAACTTAGCCCTAGCACTTATAGCCCTCGGATTCGTCTTAGTTATTCAGTTTCAAGAAATGCCAGTAGTTTGGTAAAAAAAAATTATTTATCATAAAAAGGTATATATTGTATATTGTTTTGGAAATATTTTAGGATCCTGGGATTTATCTTCCTTGTATCTGGGTTCGCAACACTCATAGGAAGCTTGATATATTGTGTGGTTGTCTGCAGAGAAGCGCCGTCCCCAGAAAGGCTCTACTGGTCACATCGGTGGCAAGGTGGATTTGGGGCAAAGCCCCCTCCCGAAGTCGATGTGCATTATAGAGACAGTGAACGATTTAGTGAACGCTATTAGAATAATACTCAACAAGAAAATTTATAAAAGTATTAAAACTGATAAGAAACGGTGCTATTTTTTATCCACATATTTTTTCATAAAATACTTAATTTAATAATATTTATATTTAAAGTGATAATAGAGTAATGCATTAATGATGCATTTTAAATATTAATTATATATTGTACTAACAATTACACAACAATCAAATTAAATAATTATTTCACTAACGTTCCTTAACCGTACCTTGTATTTTAAAATAGTTTAGATATACACACGATATATAACAAAATAATATAAAGTATTATAAGATAAAATATAATGTATTAATAATATACAAATAATTTAAATTTATTTAAAGACATCATATTGTAAATGTGATATTTATATTTATTATATTTTTTTAATAAATTAATATTTACTTCTAAATCTAGATTTACTATAGTTATTTACAGGGCTTTTTTTTGTTAATGTAACACGGTGAAACAGCGTTCGGGCAAATTATTTTCATGACAGGAAAAGCTACTTTAAATTTAATTTAAATGATGTTTGAATATAATTTTCTTTGGTAAAAATCTTGAGATGTGAGTTCTAGCATTTTTTTAAAGTCCTTGGTATTTAAATAATACATACACATATATTCTGTCAGGTCAAATAAGTTTATGAAATTATTAATTTTTAAATACACGCGGAGACATTCTAATCTGATTGGTTTAAAAAATTTCATGTGACTGTCCAATAAAAACTTCAGGGATAAAACGTGCTACGGATGCTACGTCTACCAACATTTATAATATCATAAAAGAACATCCTCAAAATTCCAAAGATTACAATGGGAATCCCAAACAATTTTTTGACAGTTAAAAAAGTAAATATGTAAAAGGTTATAAATCTTATCATCTTCAGTAATCTAAATATTTATACAAACAGATATGCCATTCAGTGCAGACCATTCTTTAAACACGAGTACTAGCAGTTTGCTTTGTGATGAACAATATATACAAACATTTACTAGACAACTATTGCAGGTTTGTAAATAAAAACATATATAATTTATTAATGAAATAAAGATAACATGTATTTCACTAAAATGTTTTACAGAAACAATTTTTTATTGGTCGTTATGAAGCCAGACAATATGTTGACCAAATAAAAGGTTACAGAGATTTGGTAGTAATAGAACATAATGAAGAAATAGAAGAAGTTTTAAGAGAAGTGTACGAAAGACTAACAGATTATTACAGAGATGAAAAATGGATCGGAATAACTATGCCTGATTTTCCTGGTACTCCATCAGCATACTGTTTTTGGGTACAATTTAATCCGAATTCAGTCATTCAAAAAATATCCAATGTAAATTATAGTCAACAAAGACATACATTTGAGCATGGAATTCCATTTGGCAAATATTGGTTTTCAGTTAGTTCTGTTAAATATAAACTGAATGAAGTCATAGTGAAATTAAAAATTATTAGACCTACAGAAAATGAAAATGTATTTCCAAATAGGGTATGTATTAAAAAAAATGGTTTTAAAGATTTCAATTAAATTTCCCAGATTTTTTTTAATCATCGCATAAAACTCAATTTATTAATATAATGACCCAGTGCTATTACATTTTTTTATTACAGACAAATGAACATAATTTACAAGATGAAAATATAACAACAACCGAAAGCGATTCAAATATTTATAATATAGACTATTTTAAAACAAGAGCAAAATTTTTTTTTGATAGCTGTAAAGAATCCGTAAAAGAAAATGTAACCAAAGAAAACATTAAGGAATGTGTGTCGTTTCTCACCGTTTTATTTGTTACCTTATTTATTTACTCCGTTCATTGTTGTAAATACCTAGGTGACTATTCTATAATGTTTATGCATGCTCTAGCGAACTTAGTTCGTGCACTGACACCATGGTTCACTGCTTTAGTTGATATGGCTACAAAAGTGTTCGGAGGTATTTTAATATTAATATCAATGATATTTAAACCTCAACAAGGATCTTTAAGACCTGAAATTAGACAAGTGCCAGCTATAAGATACCGTTACTAAATTGAGCATTCAGAAGCACAAAAGACTAAGTTTAACGATATTGAATTGGAAACAAAAAATCATTAATACCATTTAATACCATATTGTCTCTTACAAGGCATAAAAGCGCAAGGGACATTTTTCTAATTTTACGAGAGGCACAAAAAAAACAGAAGAATATGACCCCAGATGATATGATTTCATTAATTTTCTTAAATAATATGTACTTGATACTTTTAACTTAACCATTATAGAGGAATTGAAAAACAATGATTATTTATCAATAAAATGGCGCTTACGATACTTTGCCTTGTAGGAGATGATACAAGAGGA